>OU015491.1:17352313-17417313 GCA_907164885.2 Dolomedes plantarius
GCAAATAATAACTATTTACAATTTCACCATAAATTGAACATGGAGATTACATATTTGCCCCCAAATGAAAAAAGTTGAAAATGTGACTTACACCACTTTGCCTTTCAACGCCTCATATATAGGATACACACACACACACACACACACCACGGGAATTTAGTTTCCGCGCCACGTGTTTGTACTCACTTGAATACGGCTATCAGGAGGTTTACAAGAAGGATATTGGCAATCAACAGGTATATGGCCATAATAGCAGGGTTTATCCACATTCCTGGACGACACGGTATTTGACCTTCCTTGTCGCCACATTGAGCTGTAAGAAAAAATTAATTCTATAACGTCGCTTTACGCCCCACAATGCTCCATAATGCCTCGCATCACAAAGATGCGAGGTAGGTTTTTATTTATCATTTTCATTTACAAAGATTCTTAGTAGAAAAAATAACTAAAAAGTACGGAAACCATCCTTTTTAGCTGTAAATAAAGTTTCCTACAGAAAATAAAATCTTATCAATGCATTTTATTAAAAGAATAAAGGATGAATATTTAATACGTAGAGAACTTTGGAGTGCTACTTAATATTTCATATTTCAGAGGGAATTTTTGCATATATTTGTATCTAACTGAAGATATATTACATTCTCGCCGATAAAATTGGATGTTTAATAACGTCTAATAACTTACATTATGTTAATAAGACCGTTGCTTTAAGTTTATCATTTTAAAATGTTTTACGTTATTACGAGAAATCTTTTTGAAATCTTTCTATATAAATTTATTTACTAATTTCTCGATTAATATTTACTCACCTAAAATCAATTTAATAAATAACGTCGCTTGCAACACCAATTATTGACAAAAGCAGCAAAATATTTAGCAATCCTTTATTTGGTGGTGCCATTGTCAACTTAGGTGTATAGTGTTATCGGAGTATAGGTTCCAGAGGAACAAAGAAAAAACTGGCTAAAGAGAAATTATAAGTAAGTTGCTGCCTTGTAAACTGTCTGAAGTTATTGGAAATATCCAACCCTCACTTAATATGATATGTATGAATGTGTTGTTATATACAGATTTGGCACGACTAGAGTAGATGTTACCATAGCCCGAGGCCCACTTGAGTGTAATAGATGAATTTTTAAAGATGTTTAGAATAGTATTTATGCTTTCATTTGGTTAAGCTGCAATGGGGGGTGGCGCTGTGGTAATGTTACAATGACGTAACTTTTAGGATAGAATTGGCTGCTGTTTCGCCATAACCGTCACTTACGGAATTAGGGTGTGTATGCATCTTTTACTTTGCATTAGGATTATTTGTGTGCTTGCATGTACGGTGCATTGAGCCCATACTGTAAGTTGTGTTTGTCTTTTCATTTTCTTTTTGACTTATTGCTTCCTTGGGGGACTCGGGGCCTTGGGATGTCTTTTGGGCTTACCTGCATCCTATTCAGAAAGTTCCCCTTGAGGTAACTGATATGGTTAGGCTCCCTGATGACGAGACCTGTCAGTTACCTCTATGTTGTTTTATGGTTCAGTTCCGGCACTTATACAGAATCTTGCCGTTGGTGCGTGGATGCCCAGAATGCTTGATTTCTGTTTGTTTTTTGTCTATATTCGTATTATTTTTATCTATCTCTGTTGGATTATTTATTTGTTTTTTTCATTATGGGGATATGAAGCTTCTGCGCTATCCTCTATTGAAAATGTTTTATGTTTTCTTTGCAGGATATGTTTCATGTTAAAGTGATTTAGCAGTCTATGCTTGAATTTCAATTTTTGTTTATTTGTATTGTCTATATTTTACATGTATGAATGTGTTGTCATATACAGATTTGGCATGACTAGAGTAGATGTTACCATAGCACGAGGACCACTTGGGTGTAATAGATGCTATTTCTCTGCTTTAACCTTTAGCTTACGGGGCCCATTTTCCGATTCCCTCTTTAGAACTTGAAATTTCATACCCCCTTTGTACGAACGGCCATTAAGGGGGTTATATATATATATATATATATATATATATATATATATGTATGTAAATATATATATATATATATATATATATATATATATGTATGTAAATATATATATATATATATATATATATATATGTATGTAAATATATATATATATGTATATATATATATATATATATATATATATGTATGTAAATATATATATATATATATATATATATATATATATATATATATATATATATATATATATATATATATATATATATATATATATATATATATATATATATATATATATATATATATATATATGTATGTAAATATATATATATATATATATATATATATATATATATATGTATGTAAATATATATATATATATATATATATATATATATATATATATATATATGTATGTATATATATATGTATGTAAATATATATATATATATATATATATATATATATATATATATATATATATATATATATATATATATATATATATATGCACACACACACACACACACACAAACACACACACATATATATATATGTATGTAAATAAATATATATATATATATATATATATTGATTCTTAGGCCCGTATTCTTGGGATACATGTTTTCCCACCCCGCAAGGAAAAGGTTAAGCTGACCCTGCCAAAATTATATAATATCCAAAAAAGCTCTGGTTAATATTCAATTTATACTAAAAGTTATTTACTAGAAGATGTTTTAAGAAAGTTTTCTTGAAACTTAGCACTTTAAGTTGAGCAAGTTTATTCACTTAGGTTTTATACTTACGGTCGATTCTGTCAGCAAACACTTCTCCGTAAAGCATAAAGTAGGGCATATAGAAAATTTGCCTCACCAGTCTCCAGGAGGGTTCTTCGTCCGGGTTTAGAATCCCTTGTCGAGCCACGCCATAACTCATTAACACAACAAGTAAGAGGACCACGAAGTATATCATGTCAATTACCTATGGGAAGCAACCAGCATTTAACAAACTGCAAATGGAACCCCCTACCTCTAAATACATCGAAAAGGTAAACCTAATTAAGGTGACTGCCTACGTTGAAAATGCCATTTTTTTACTATTTTGGTCAATTTTATTTTTTGCAAGAATCGTATAATTCAATCTTTTCTCTTTTCAAAACCGTTTTGATTTTCATTGTACATTAATTAGAAGCAGAGTTATAGCTATTTTTAAAAGCATCGTCTGATACAAAATTGAAGTGACTCAAAACTTTAAATGCGTTTTTCTCAGAATTATGTATTTTAGCACAAATCTCTACCGTTATCATGATATCTCACATAATAATGCATAAAATTTGATGAAATTTTCAGATGCTATTGTTAATGAAATGACGCACAATAATTGATGTATAATAAATAGTTTTATGTTTGGGACTGTTTTTATAAGGAAAGGAATGATGAATTGGGGAAAATTTTCATATTGGAACATAAAATTGTCTGTATTATTTTTGTATTTTAAAATTTCTCTTAGATTGAGGGTCATTTTGAAGATAGCTGTTATATATATCATGAGTGAGAAGGAAATTAAAATAGTAGCATTAGAATTTTGTGCAGAGTGATAGGCGTTTTAGCTAAATTTTACTAAAAATTACTTCAAATTGACCAATTCATGAAAAAGTATGGTATTTACAAGCAAGTATTTTTTTATTTTTTTTTATTTTTAAATGCTATTTTACCATAAAAGACCAAAAAATCCTTAAAAAAACAATTTTTTTTAAAAAATTGACTCCGAACGTAGGCAGTCACCTTAAATTTTTTAGATATATATTTCAAGTAAGATATATCAATTCAGAACAAATTTTACAGGTCATGAAAAGGATAAAACATATTAAAAATTGTATTGACAATATTAAAAGAATTCCTGAAAACAAATGTACATGTAATCTTTCACGTATTTAAATTGAAATTTTTGGTTTATTTAGGTTTTAGGTTTGGTTATGTAGGTAAGTAATTTAAGAAACTTAATTAATATTAGTATTAATACTAGATAGTATCATGTGTTACGATCATATAAATCTGTACAGAGGTTCCTTAAGTCTTAGGTCTTTAAGAAAATAAGTTATTATTTTACATTCTAGGCCAGTGTTTCATAACTTTTTTCTACTTGCGTACTCTTAGAAAACCGTTTCCATGGCCTCCACTCATTATGCTAGAAAAATGATTCAAAATAGTTTGGTTGCTTTCGTTTTAAGTTCGTATCATTTAATTGTACGAATATAGACCAAAAAATCATTAAAGAGCGATAAAATAAAAGTTTGAACAAGCAGTGCGTTCATATTTACCTGTAGAACAGAAAAATCGTGATTTTAACTTATTATAATGCTTTATGTTAAAATCCTTTTCTAGAATAATAAATTCCAGTTTGACTATGTTGTAAAATAGTTTAATCCGTAAAAAATACCCTATAAAAACTCTTAAGAAAAACATTATCATATCCTTCTTAGAAAAAGCATTCTTCTGCCAAACATTAACATAGTTCCCACCAATAAAATTCACCAACATTTGTTCCCACCAATAAAATTCAATAATAATTACAAGATAAAAAGACTTTTTATATACTATGTTTTTAAATTTTCTGTTGAATCATATAAACTTGACAATTCTATATATTAATAAATACTTTTTAAAAATTTTTTTGATGAATTATCCCATCAACTTGAAAGAAAATGATGAAATGCGTAATAAAGAGAGCAATTATAAGAAGTTTTCAAACATTTATTTATTGAATAACATATATAAACACATTACCCGAATAATTCCGCTATTACGTTAATAGGTTCACTATTTCGTTAATAGATGGCACCTGTAGCGCAGTTACTTTTCGCTCCAGACGCTACTCGTATTTTTACGTAATGGATTTTAAAATATGGAATAACGATGGCTAAAAGTATTAAAATAATGCATTGTCATCGTGTTCTGAGCTATTCTAAAAGTTTCAAATGTCTAGCTAGTCGGGAAGTTAGTTAAAAATCGATTGCACGATTTGTACCAGACAAACACACACACAAACAAGAAAGCAAGTTAATAAAAACATGGTAAAAATACGGATAACACTGATAAATATAGATAAAAAAATTATATTTTGTTCTAAGTAGAAAAATATTAAAAATATTTACAAAAATAAATTTATTCATTTATTCTCCTTCTACAGTATTTGGTAGTAGCAGCAGCCTACCAACGTGCTCGAAATTGATAATATCGTTTGTAGTATTTTTTAACGTCTCATATTACGCGTGCCTTTCAGGCTTAAAATAAAAATTATTATAGCAACAGTTCAAGATAAGTTTCCACGAAACTTAGCCGTTAGTTTCATGCTAAATTCAGTGTATTTGCAACTCTACAGTACACATATTCTTTCACAATTATAAATTCCACAAATAAAAATATTTCTCTTACCATCTTGCCTATCATCGTCACATACGGTCCCAGGTATTTGTTGACACTGAGGAAGTCTAGAGATCGAATATACCAGTACATGATGTCAAGGCAATAGATAACCCTTCCATAGTCCCGAGTGGCTGGGTTTAGCCTTAAACTCAGGCCTACAAGGAAAAATATGATAACCACTAAGTCGCAAGGATTCCATTTCTTTTCTATCCAAACCATCATCTTCTGCGCGAAGTTCACGGGCTCAGAGGCCACTACCTGAAATGAGGAACAAAACGGTACTTTGGGAATGTAAACTGAATTTTGGTCGAGTCTGAAGTAGTATACCAATAATTAATTGTTCTATTTGGAATGATTACATCATCGAATGAAACTCTGTAATGATTAGTTCACACTTGAGAATAAATATATCGAGTTTAAACTTTTTCTATTTTACCCTCTTAAATTAAATATCTATTCAGTTATTTCATGCGTGAGTAAAAAGAAAAGAACTTATGTAAACGTAGTGTTTTTTGGTCAAGTTCAAGCAGTTTAAGAACTAGAGTGAAGCCATACTGGAGAAAAAATCATATTAAAAAGGGGATTTTTATTTTTGTGTCAGCCCCGTTAGTTAAAATAAAAATTCAGTAATCCTGTTACTGTTCCATTCTGTAAATCCTGTTTTTCCTCAATTGTGGAAAGGGTTTTATTTAGCTGTGTTGCCTTGTTTCTTCAATTTTTCAATTTTTCCCCTCTTTTTGCCACTAGATGGCGCTGTTTGCCCTATTTCGGTCTCTCCGCTGCTTCGCGTCTTTGCACGTGCGGGTTATTTAAGTGCGTGTGCACTGGTCTGGTCGCTTAGTCTTCGGTTTTTTGAGCTGCCACTAAGTTCGTTGCACTGATGAAGAAGCTCCTTTGTAGCTTCGAAACGGCCGTATGCAAAATAATTGCATCTTATTGCTATTTGTGCTTTATTTACGTTGGTTTTCTTGTTTATTCCTCGAGCACAAAGGTTGTATCTTTTCTTTTCAAAAATAAAAAAAAAATTCAGTAGTTAAAGTGAAGTAAACTGACATGAATGCATAAATACAAGGGCAAAGAAACTATAGCTGGCATAACTAATTCCGCAGCTGTTTTAAGAAAATGATCTCTAACTCGCAACCCCAAACTCAGGAAAGGATAGCTGAAGCTTTAAACGTTAGTGAGGCCATTAGCTTTCAAATAAAATCTTACTTTGGACAAAGAATAACATGGAAGCCACTCACTATCTTCATCTTTGCAACAGCGCCATTAAGTGAGAGGACAACATTCGTGGTCTTTTTCTGAACTTCTTCTCAGAAATAGGTGACATAAAATTCCACAAACTGAGGGTGAATCAGTCTTTAAAATATGCACGCAAAAAATCAAGTGCTCAGTGTAGAAGTGAAAATGGTATAATTCCCCACGGTGTGTGGACAATAAAGAATGTATTATAAAGGATGCAGAGGCAGGGGTAAATACAGGATTGTAAACCAATAAAAAATAGAAGAATAGCTGTCGGTGTGGCCAGTGATAACATCTGAAGTCTAAATTTTACAAGATGGATGGTCGTTATTTTATGGCCCACAGTAAAAACGTCAGATGAGAAGGATCAAAGTTGTTTTGCAAAATAAAAGTATGTTGGGGGAGGTACTACATTGACTATGGACAGAGGCGACAGAGGCGGTATAATAAAGAACCAATTAGGGGTAGGAACCACTGAAAGAAAAACAGCCCACTGCCCAATGAAAGTGAGGGGCGTGCCAGAATGACCCCCCTGTAAACGGACAACAGCTCCGCTAAGGACGGATGGAATAAAAAAAGGAGACGGATTTTTTAGATTGGGTTCCTGAGAGTTAGATGTCGGAGACTCTCGTCTGCCCCACAGCCTTGGAGAAGTGCGAATATCCCGCCAAGGTGTTCCTACACTGGAGATGATACTGGGTCCCGGTCGCCGATGCTACGATCATCGCTGCATACATCCGTTATAGTAAGTGCCTCCCCGATAGACTCTAAAAATCATATTTGACTCTATAGTTTGCCTCTGCTTCTGGGTACCTTATGTCAAAATTGTTAATATGAAACGGATTGTAATATTAATAGCTCTGACAAGTTAATTGAAATTTGGGTTATCAAATAAATGTATGTTTAAGGTCAATGCGTTGTATTCCTTGCTTGTTCCAACCCATGCATGCACCCATTGCTTCTAGGTAATTAACACCTACACTCAGTATATCAGTGGAAGCTAGAACAGAAAAGATTTGAATTCATCAATTTAATCTTTTTAGAGCGACTTTCTAAAGGACATTATGGCCTCGATGGGGATCGCTAAATCTAGGTTTGTTGAATCAAAGGGTAAAACTAATTAAAAGTACAATGAAGGGAAAAAAATGGAAACCATTATCTTTGAAGAATTATCAGTGCAAAATGTCTTGAAGGGAAGTAGTTTTGGGCCAGGATTCTGATTCTTTCATGTAGGTAAAAAAAAATACATTAAAATTGCTCAAGAATAAAAAATTGCTGTGAAAGGTATCATTAGTGGATACTTGACAATTTTAACTCCAAACGTGTTACTTGACACCTTTGGATTTCTTCTTGAATTGGTATATGAAAAAGGAACTAAGCAAATGAAAAGTTTTTAATCTGAGTGGCCTAAAAAAGCATCTGAGGGGAGAAAAATACCCAAGAAATGTTTTTATATCCATTAAAATAAAAATAAAGACGAGATAGACTGATTTGACCGTACCAATGAAGGTCACAGTGAAAAAAAAAAAACTTTTAAATTGCCATTTTATATTAATGAATGTGCAACCCTCGAAAAGCCTGAGTCAGAGTTTTTCGACTATCAACAAGGACCATAGTGACATTACCATTATTATTATTACTTTCTATTTTTAACTTGGCAAAACCATTACCGAACATATCCCCTATTTCTTTTTCATTTTTAAATTAAATAATTGAACAAATTAAAAATAAATGCAGATAGTGTAAAGTTTTGAGATCATTTTAATATATGTGTAATGATCGAAAAGAAATTATTAATTTCACGTGCAGTCACCATTTAGCTTTAAATAATTTAGCATCAGAATCAACTTTTTTGTAAAAAGCTTCTCTTATAGTTCTTATTAATTATTAATTTTTTAATTATGATACTATGAAAATACATTAAAAAGTATTGTGTTATAGTTTGACATTTAAGCCAGTCATCCATGATGAGAGCATTATGAGATTGGCAGTTATCCGCAGCAGATAATCTTTCCTGAAATATACGTTCAGAGGTTTGGTGCTGCCATCTAGTAGTCTATATTAGTACTAAAAACTATGATCTGATAAGAGATAGCATTAGTGTTCCTTATTCATAATTCCTGTTTAGATATTTGTATAATTTAAAGAATTTATTTATACTGAAGCAGTCAGTGCTACAGCGAGAATTCATTCTTTGAGAGCTATGCATATCACATACGACATAATGAGAATAAATTCCGGAAGTACCTTGTTATTCAAGAAAATATTAAATGAAATTTTATAGTTCTTGGGATTAGGGAAAGTTTAATGACCCTGTAGCAAGTTCAAAAGATTGCACCGTTGAGAGTAATTATTATTTTAGAGACAATAATAGATTTTAGTGGTAAGTAAGGATTTTAAAATTTAAGTTGATTTACTATATTAAAAACAAAATCTGATTTTACTATTTGTAGTTTTAAGTTTAAGAACAAACTTGCCTGTTATCATTTATAGTGGTAGAATTTTTTAAAAAATGAACTTTGAATGTGGATAATATAAAACTAATTTGATTTATAAAAACAGATATCTGTTAATCACAAAAAAAAATCAAGAAAAAAGAAAATAGCATATTCACTTTAAATATTCCAGACCTTTACTTTAGCTCCCAGAAGAAAAACATACAACTTTCCTTTATATGCTCGATTAAAAATGTATAATTTATCCAGGGAAATAAATTGCCTTTCTTTCAAATGTTTCATTCAAAATATTTTTAATTATAGTTCTCGCAGTTGTCAATGGTCCGGAAAGGGAACTAAATTATAGCATAGAATTTAATTTAATTGCAAAAAGGAAAAAAAAAATGCAATACAGTCAAACCCCGTTATAGCGAACCCGGTATATAACGAACTCACGGATATAACGAACGAAAATTTTGGTCCCGCCTTTTTCCTATTGTACGCAATTTAATTAGCATTGTGTCAGTTTAATGTAATCGATTTTAGTCAATTTAATTCATTAACGATCATTTTTAATAGATTTTATCCTTTTTTTTAATACATCATTATTGAATACACATTGCAACTAATGAGTTATACATTTTGTGAACTCTAGAATTTTTCTTAACGGTTCGGATATACCGAACCTCCGGATAAAGCGAACAAAATCTTTGGTCCCTTGAAGTTCGTTATAACGAGGTTCGACTGTATGATTTTAGTACCAAGTTTATGATATGTCTAATATAAAATTTCATATGGGAATTCCTTATTGAAAATTTATAAAAGTATCATGCGAATAAAATGTATTCTCTCTGTTTCTCTGATTAGCCAAATTTTAGAGCTAATGAGTTTAGTTAAATAACGTTACAAAAATTTCGTAGAGAAGCACTCGATTTAAAATCTCAAAATTACCAATAAAGATTCCCAAATGAAATTTCCGTTTTTATTCCTGTATACCATTTATCCGTAGTAACCTTACTGAACTCTATTTTCCTTACCAAATGACAAGATTGTGTTGTTCCTTATCCCTTATTGTAACCCGATAAATATTTTTCAGGGCACATATTAACAACTTTACTTACACGCACACATCTTATATACAGTCGAACCCCGTTATTGCGAACCTGGTATATAACGAACCCCCGGATATAACGAACGAAAATTTTGGTCCCGCCGTTTTCCTATTGTATTTAATGCTAATTTATCCTTTTATAGCGAACCTCCGAAATCTTAAGACTCGGCTATAACGAACCATTTTTTCAGTCGACTACTGAATTTTTTGTTATTTTTAAACTTTTTAAGAATGTTGAAGATACAACGAATGTTGAAGAAGCAAAGAATCTTGAAGAAGATGATGAAGAATTCGCCCTATCGCGATGTGGATAGAAAAGCACAAAATTTCATCCTTCTCAGATTGTGACATACAATTGTTCGAAACATGTGATGATAAAGTCATTACATGTGAAAATCTGACTAATGAAGATATTGCGGAAGAAATTAAAATGAATCATTCTGAAATCGAAGATTCTGCTTCTGATGCTGATGAAGAGGAGCATTTAAATGACGAAATCTCCACTATCTCAGATGCTACAGCAGCGATGAGTGTAATTAATAAGTTTTTGTCAACACATACAGTGGAAGAAAGAGTGTTGGAGTCATTTGATGTATTGAACAAAGAAATTCATAAAATGTTTTTAAAATGCGTCAAAACAGTGAGCAACTATTAAAGATAAAATGAATTTATTTCCATTTGTATTCATTTTTAGTTAATTTAATTAGTTTTGTGTCAGTTTAATGTAATCGATTTTAGTTATTAATGATCATTTTTAATAGATTTTATGATACTTTCAATACATCATTATTGAATATACATAGCAACTAATGAGTTATACATTTTGTCAACTCTAACATTTTTCTTAATGGTTCGGATATAGCGAACCACCGGATATAGCGAACAAAATTTTTGGTCCCTTGAAGTTCGTTATAACGGGGTTCGACTGTATAAAGCAGAAATGTGGAATTAGTCGTGTGTGTATGTGTGTGGGAGAGTCACAAAAACTCAAGAACCGTGAGCCCTACCTTGATGAAATTTACGCGGTTTAATGTGCTTGGAAAATCAAGATGAATGTAACTATTTTCACCCCGCTACGACGTTCCATTCACGAATGATGTTAGAACAATCTTGCGCGGTAACAACGGATATTTTTGTTCAAAGCCATGGTAACATTTTATTGTTACAAATTAAATTATAAAATTTGCGTAAAAGGAAATAGACATGAATTTAAAACGTGATTTATTCATATATTGGCAGATTTATTCATATAGAAAAAAATAGATACACTTATTTCATGCTCGGAAATCTTTCTCAAAATTAAATCGTCTGCTAAGTTTCAATGCCACTTTCAGACTTTCTTAATTAGAATATACACGTATTTCATGATTGTAATTCTTTCTGAAAACTAAATCGTCTGCTATGGATTGAGAACACATTCATTGAAAATGAATGCCTTTCCATCTTTATATTTTCATTTTTAAAATGAATCATTCCAGCGTTGCCACGTATATGAACTACATGTTTATGTATTATATACATGTTTATGTAGTATATACGTTTATATCCCACGTATATGTTTTTCGCATGGTCAGCTCTATGTTGGAATGTCTAGAGCGAGCAATCAATCAGAATTATACATTGTCGCAGATGATAAAAAAAAAATGCTGTGTACTGGCAAGTATTAAAATAACAACAAATTAGTTAATAAATGATTTTTTATTACTGAAAAACGGGAATTAATTTGTTTAAGAGTTGTTATAACTTTAGAAATCATAACATCAGGCTAATCATTGAAAAAAATAATAACAGAAACTGAATTCCGAGCCGGGTAATGAATCTAGTATATATATATATATATATATATATATATATATATATATATATATATATATATATATATATATATATATATATATATATATATTTATTTATTTATTTATTTATATATATATATGTGTGTGTGTGTGTGTGTGTGTAATGAAAATCCGGGTGTAAGCTCGGGGGTGTAGTCGTACATATAATTTGGCAGTTGAAATCATCAGTTTTGTAGTCGTAACTAAGTAAAATGGCAACTGTGGCGGGGCGAAGCAATGGCTGGGATCTTCAAACATTTTAATCCATAACGTGTAGTCCAAATAGCGATTAGCGAGGTAGATGGAGAGGACAATAAAACCCCTCGGAACACGTCAGGAAAAAGGCAGCTGGTTCATACATAGTCTTTATTTCCGACACTGTTTCTTAGGACATCAATTAAATTTATGCGAGCACATCGCGTGACACTGGCCGGGACGGGGACGCGGCCCCGCCCGTACAAATTTGACAGGAACGAAAACTACATGTTTTCTGGCTGTGAGCAAACAGACAAAGAGCTACAGAAAGCGCGCAATTCTCTCCCGAGTACGGGTCTATGAAACTTCTAATTCTTCAGAAACTAACACGTGATTAAGTCGCGTCATATGGGGTGATGGTTTTCGAATGTTCCACGCCGTTCGCGTTATATAACTGTTATGTAAATGCTCTTCAGCAGTGGCTTTAGGGGAAAAACTAATAGATTGATATTGGTTGAATATAGGTCGCAATCCAAGGTTAAGGGACGGTATTCTGTTGCGTTATGATGAAGAATTTGGAAAGGGCGTGTTAAATAGTAAAAAGGGGTTTGAAATTTATTTCATATATATATATATATATATATATATATGTGTGTGTGTGTGTGTGTGTGTGTGTGTGTGTGTGTGTGTGGGCATACAAATTTGCAAGTTGACACTAACATTATTCTGTTGTCTCTAATGTGTATAGTGTAAAGCAAAATTTATAATAACATACCTCTCTTATTTTTTCCAGCCCTAACGTGCAGATGTAGGATGTAACGTAAGCTTCCTGCCAAGACATTTTTACATCCATTCTAACAAGAACTACGAATGTGAAAAGCACCAGAAACACAGCGTACGCCATCTGAAGAAAAAAGTTACATAAATATAGCATGCAGATCACTGTATGCATAATATAATTGTGAATGAAATGGTCGAAAATAAAGAAAAACCAACTGGGAAAGTAATTTGAACACGAGTATGTAAAACATGAAAATTAGTACACAGTCTTACATTCGCACTCACACCCAAAATAAGCATGAACAAAATAAATAAAATAGAGTCATTTAAAAAATAAACTTATCTTTCGAGATCTTTGGTTTATGTCAGCTTTTCTGAAAACCCGAGAAAGAAATAAATGTAAATTTGTTCCTACGTATTAGCTCGTTAGGAATGTGGTGAAAAAGGTGAGAAGATCTTGTAAGCCGATTATCTGTTATTTTGCTTTTGTCTAAACGTATGTGAACGATTTTTGAGCTCAACCTTTTAAAAGTTCAGTAAAACGGCGCAATTCATCGGCAAGTGTTTCTCAAAGATTTTGTGTTGCGATTTTTATTTTATGGTACGAACACGATCAGCAAATAGACTTCTAATGACTCTCGATGGCTATTATTTTGAAAATGTAATTGAAAACAAGTAATATAAAAACAAAATTTTTTAAAATCAATTCCTACTTAGGTCAACAAAGAAAAATTTGAGTGTGAACTAATAGTAGGAATTGAAAAAAAGGATTGCCTGCCAGAACCTTGCCTACTGTGCGAGATTAGGAAGGGGGGGGGGGAAGAGAGAGAAAAAGTTTGTCAGGTTGGGGATTCGATCCCGCAACCTACAGGACGGGAGGAGCCCGCGCTACCGCAGTGCTACCGTTTACAGAGTAAGAAGAGGGAAATTGCTATTCAAGAGCAAGAGACGCTCTAGGTCTAAAACTAAAATCAATTAATTAAATTTAATTAATGAATTAATATTTGAAAAAAAACTGTATTAACATCAAGTGTCATCCACTACAAGTTTAAAAAAATGTATTTGAACTTGAGTGGATGAATAAAAAGTATTTTATTAACGATTGAAAATTTGAACAAGATATATATAGGGAGAGTGTGAACTAATAGTAGGAATTGAAAAAAGAGTTTATCGAATCATTATTTCTACCACCTACGAAAGTTACCTGATCACTCAGACGCTAATATCTACTAGCTTACGTAAAACATCAAATCTTCTAACACAGTGGTACCCAACCTTGGATACGCGTGCCAGTACCGGTACGCGGACAAGCAGCTACCGGTACGCGAATGATTTTGCAATTTAAAACAAAAATCTATTAAAAATCTGTATTGCAAAAATAAGAAAAGAAATGACTATAATAACTAATAATCCATACGTTTTAATATTTTAGTTTGGAATTTCTTATCCATTGTTTGTGTTGTAATACTTTATTGGGATTTACCTAATCTCAAAAGATGCCGCTTATACCTGAATGTGTTATCTATGACCGCCCCATAAAAATTTGGCGCTGGCCTGCGAATTATAACTGTGTCTGAGAAGTTTCTTGCCAAGCAGTAAAATTTTCAATGCCATTTGCGACCACATATTTATGTGAAAAAGGATTTTCTGCAATGGCTGCGATGAAAGCCAAATATAGAGCTTTGCTGGACATTGAATCGGATCTTCGCCTTAAACTGACAAACATTGAGTCCGATATTACTTCATTCGTTAATAATAAACAGACCCAACCCTCTCACTAATTATATATTTTTTAAAGTGACTATTATATTTTATGTATATGTTTAGCAATAAAAATATATCCCAAGTTACTTGTCTTTATTACAAATGTTCTCTATCGCATTTTATTCCCCATTTCAAAAATTTTTGGTCTACAGGGACGTCATCAAATTGTTTACAACGTACAGGTACGGTACTATAAAAAGGTTGGGAACCCCTGTTTCTAACAGATCATTTAGTGAAAAATGGGTTGATATTTGTTTTGCATGAGTCGCGATTATGTTGAGTGTCCCTACTGATTTTTTTTCCCTGAACATAAATTTTTATTATTCTCTACCCATTTTATTCCTTACTAGCTGAAAACCCGCGCTTCGCTACGGAGTACATTCAAATTAAATACAACGGTCAATGTATGCCATTAATGTCAAAAAAAAAATTATATATATTTATAATAAATGCGACGATCAATGTATACAATTGATGTAAAAAATATATTCTATAAAAAAATCGTAAGGGATATTTATTTTTTTTTTTTTGATAATATCTAATCGTCTGCTGCATTAGAGAGAAAAAAAATATATTTTTTTGTCTATTTAGTTGTTATGCACGTGACGATAAATTTATTGAAAGTACCAGAAAAAGAAATCACGTGATCAGCATTTAATAAATTAAATTCTAAAAATTGATCTTTAAAAATTCACCAAATATCAGAAAATCAAGGCAAAGGTTCGAAAAAGATTTCATTTTAAAGGAATTTTTATGATCTTTCTCGTGATATAAATTTTATAACCCTCACATTTTTATTTTAAATGCAAACTTTAAAGAATGTTTCAAAAACAGCTTGAAAATTTAATTTAAAAAAATCTAAGAAGAATTTTTCAAAAATCTCTCTTAGTGCACCCCTACACTATAAGAAGAATCGCCATGCAAAATTTCAGCCTTTTAGGTCCAGCGGTTTGGTCTGTGCGTTGTATGTCAGTCAGTGAGTCAGTTACGGAACTGTTTTATATATATAGACTAGCTGAAAACCCGCGCTTCGCTACGGAGTACATTCAAATTAAATACAACGGTCAATGTATGCAATTAATTAAAAAAAATAAATATATATATATTTATAATAAATACGACGATCAATGTATACAATTGATGTAAAAAAAACATATTTATAAAAAAATCGTAAGGGATATTTTTATAAACAAAATAAAGTCCAATCGTCTGCTGCATTAGCAAGAAAAAAATATTTTTTTGTCTATTTAGTTGTTACGCACGTGACGATAAATTTATTGAAAGTACCAGAAAAAGAAATCACGTGATCAGCATTTAATAAATTAAATTCTAAAAATTAATCTTTAAAAATTCACCAAAAATCAGGAAATGGAGGTAAAAATTTGAACAAAAATTCATTTTGAAGGAATTTTTATGATCTTTCTCGTGATATAAATTTTATAACCCTCAATGTATAATTTTAAATGCAAACGTAAAAAAAGTTTTAAAAACAGCTTAAAAATTTAATTTAAAAAAATCTAAGAAGAATTTTTGAAAAATCTTTCTTAGTGCACCCCTACACTATTAGAAGAATCGCCATGCAAAATTTCAGCCCTTTAGGTCCAGCGGTTTGGTCTGTGCGTTGTATGTCAGTCAGTCAGTGAATGAATGAATGAATGAATGAATGAATGAGTCAGTTACGGAACTGTTTTATATATATAGATTATTTTTCAAAGAATTGAAAGTGCATATAAATCGTTTTTGTTAAATCTAACTCTTTCGCTGCTTCATGCAAAAAGAACCCACCTGGCAAATTCGATTTTGAAGAACAAGTTGTCTTGTATTATACATTTCCTTTTATCATTGATAAACACATGAAAATGTCAATATAAAATGTAATTTCTTCCATGCAAAACTGCAATTAATTTCAGCGATTTTTTTTTTTTTGAGTGACATACAATCTAATGTTAACATGACTTACCGTATGACCCCAAAATTTTGTAATGGGTGCTCCATAAAACTCGTACAACTTCTTTCCTAGCTTCAAAGGTTTCTGTTTGTTTTTCATCCTGTTCTTGTTACTGTCCAAGTTGACTTCGAAGGGGAACACTTTTCCATTCTCTATCTTGTTTACGCGCGTGCTTGAATTGCAGAAGCTACCGGAACGTATGCTTACGTATGACTGCAACGACAAAGACAGGAAAATGCAAAGTTGAATGACAATACACTAATTAAGTTGCATTATTTACATCCACCTGAAATCTTTCTTTTTAGTAAGCCGTTACTCATTCCGCTTACATTATCGATTATGCTGCAGCAGTTCGTATTGTTTTGGACCAACTTTTATGCCGGATGAATAATTTCTCTGAAGTGGTCATCCCGAGCTACTGCAAGGCAGCTCTTTTAGCTGTCGGTTCCTGCGGTGTCTCCTGATCACCTGATGTATATAGGTGTCAATGACTATTAACCTTTTCCTTACGGGGTGGGATAGCATGTATCCCATGAATACAACCGAAGAATGAATGAATATATATATATATATATATATATATATATATATATATATATATATATATATATATATATATATATATATATATACATACATATATATATATACATATATATATATATATATATATATATATATATATATATATATATATATATACATACATATATATATACATACATATATATACATACATATATATATACATGTATATATATATATATATGTATATATATACATGTATATATATATATATATATATATATATATATATATATATATATATATAACCCCCTTAATGACCGTCCTTACAAAGGGGGTATGAAATTTCCAGCTCTAAAAAGGCAATAAGAGAAATAGCCCCCGTAAGCTAAGGGTTAAACAAACTCCCCAATAACGGCAAGGAGATAGCCCTGCAGTGGATACCAGGCCAATGCGGCATCCGGAGCAACAAAATGGCCGTCCTCCTGGCCAAAAAGGTTGCATCTGTCCTCCTGGGACACATCCAGTATTGAGGTTTCTTACAACTCGCTGAAATTGCTTGTAAGAGAGACTGTTAGGGGGCGTCCATTAATTACGCGAGGCTTTTTTTTTTTTTGGGGGGGGGGGGAGGGAGTCGAGCCGAATCTCACCCAGTCTCACGTGGGGGAGAGGGTGGGGGTGTCTCGGCAAATATCCCGTAATTTTTTTCCGTAAGAAACAGTGTAAAATTGCGAGAAAACTGGGTTGTATTAAGTAAAACATGTTTCTGCACTAAAATATGGCTAAATCCTACACAATAGTTCCAGTAGTCACTCTTGAGACCACACACGAGTCCCCGAGGACTGAATTAGAATGAATATTCTTTTGCGAATTTTAGTAGTTCCTATTTAAGTATTTTATTGTTCGATTTTTCTCACTGTCGTTCTAGACTACCTTCTTAGTAGTCTTAAATACTAGTCTTAACTAGTCTTGAATAAACATAATTTAGCAAATTATGTTTTTTTTAAATAAATCCAACGCAATCAAGCACAGATTAACGTATTTACACTAAAAATACGCATTTTGAAAAATCTCACGTGAGATTAAGGGGGGGGGGGAGGGGGTCGAGCCAAATCTCACGACATCTCACCAGAGGTGGGGGAGGGGGTCGAAAAATCGCCAAAATCGGCTCACGTAATTAATGGACGCCCCCTTAGGAACTCCCTCTCACAAAAACTGTTGTCGAGGTGTTGACAAAAGATGTGTTTCTCGAAGGTTAGCAAAATTTCCCAAAAGCATCTGGGTAAAACGTATAAACACGTTCACAGATTAAATTTTCTGTGGCCTTTTTTTTACCAACTAAAACTTTACTTTCAGGAACAGAATGATGCACGAAAGCTTTGATTAATTTGTGAAGTATGGAAACTTTGAATAATTTTCTGTAACGCTCTAGGACTCCAACAAGCTTTCTAGAATGATTTGGATTTTTCTAAAAGCCTTTTAGAAATACCATTAAAGATTTTGGAAAACTACACATTTAAACCTTCAATGGGGAGATTATTGACACCTAGAGTACGTCGGTTGACATTTAAAGTTGTTTGTTGATACCTAATGCATATTTATTGATATCTAAGGAATGTTCATTGTCATTAATAAATATTTATTAATTTTCCCATGAATGTATGTCAAGAAAGAGATGCAAATTCTTATTCCTTTTCAGAAAAAAGTAGGTTATCAAACATACAAGAATAAGGATAATAATCCCCATTTTCTATTCTTTTTGAGCATAATGACTGAAAAAAAACCCACTTTCTACTTAAGCATAAAAAGAAAATAAAAATTTATTTCAAGCACATGTGATGACAAAGAGATACTTATTTTATGATATATCAAACATCGATGATAAAAAAAGAACAGAAAAGTTTTATACAGCGGGATTTTCTCAAGCGTAGGAGAAACGTATTATCCTCACAAATGGTGTAAAATAAATTCTAAATGGATTTCAAATACCCGAAAAACATTTCGGAATATTAAAGTAAATTCTTTTGCATTCCGATTTGTTTAACGTATCAGTTATTTATTAAACGAGGTATCCGATAACATATGTACAAAATTGCAGAATTTCAAGAAACTTCTTGAATAGTTTAGTCTTGAATAGTTTAATACATGGTAGTAAACTTAATTTGATTGTATAATACATACACCTTATTGGGCATTTGTTAAATAAAGAATCAAGTGAAATGAAGTATAGAAATAAAATTCAAGTTCTCATGATTTCTTCAAAATATTATTATTAAATGTGATAATCAGAATAAAACAAACTGTTCTTCACAATAATATCTCTTAAGCAAGTTATTACATGATATGCTTTGAAATATATGCATAAAGTAATATAAAATATAAGTTCTTACAGATTTCTAAAAGGCATATTTTAGGTATGATACATGAAAGTAAAATAAGTTTCAAGATATTGAAAATCCTTTAAACCTTTCTTAAATAAGTAGTAGTGTATATAAAACAGTACGAGATCCTGGTGTTTAATAAAGATAAATTTTAAGTCTCATTAAAAATGAATACTTATATGTATTAAATCTTATAATTATTTGTGTAGTAAGACAGTACATGATATGGATTGTTCTCAATAAATATAATATGGTCTTACAAATAGAGAAAATCTGTATTAAATTAACTCTCACTGGAAAGCTAATAATTTCAATAAGATACTTATAATTTGAAACCTACAAATGTGTTGCCTGTGATGTCTTTATCGTGAAGAGTAACTATGTTTTATCTAACTAAATACTTGGTTTTTACAAAGAATTTCGGAGACCACTAATACGGTATATGGAGGTTTCTTAAAACATACAACCGACCGTAATAACAGTTACTTATTTAAGGCAAAAATATATTGTCCATCTGCAGGCCACAAAGCATTACGAGCGATTGACGTAATGGACAAATTACAAAGTTAAGTCAAGATCACTGAACTCTTTGATTTGTATCTGAGGCTTTTCGGATTTAAGAATGACTACACTTGTTAGCTCAAAACTATTAGCCCTGTTTATGATATAGAGTTGCCTTTAGATTTCTAAATATTTGGTCATTTTGTTAAGTTTCAGATGTAAAAACACACAAACAAAAATTCGCAATAAACAACGGGTATTTAAAAAGATACCAAGCAAAATCTAAATTTAACTACCTAAGTCCACCCAAAACTTCACTTACCAGATAAAGATGTGAATCAGAATATCGGCTCCAAGATAACGTCTTTTATGAAGACTGTCTTTCCTAGATCAACAATCCAATTTTTAAATTTTTGGCTTATGACGCCTATGTGAATTTTAATGGTTACTGTAATATGGTTACTATTTTATATGCCTTGGTAAAAATTACACGATGTGTTGGGGAAAAGAATTTGCACAAAATTTCCCCAGATAAACGAATATAATGGAAACGTATTACACACTAAAAAGATTATATGTAATACCTCCCAAGCTGCTAACCCTGTCCTCCCCAACAGGCTGTCCAACCCCAACAGGCTGTTCCCAACAGGCTGTCCTCCCCAACAGGTTGTCAAGCCTGTTACGGAATTTTAACCTCATTCTACGTAACTTACTGAACATGTGAGATGCATATTCTATTTTTTCTATAACTGGTTCAAAAGCAAATCACCACTGCCATACATGGTAGTAACACAAATTTCCATAAGGTTTAGTAAGAACCGTGGATCAAAACAAACAGGCTTACCTCATACGGATGATCCCTGAGTGGTCTTGGAGTTTGCCGGACCATCTTCTCTTTTTCACCTGTTCCTTCTACCTCGTCATCCATTTCTGCCATTTCCAAGTTGTGTTCTTCCTCTGTCTGCGGCATTAGCTGAAGTTCTTCACGACTACGAAACTCCAAATACATGATCGTTACGGGAAAAAGGAGACCCAGTATCACCTACAGGAAATACATTGCGAGAGAAAATAAAATAAGTCAAAAGAAATATGTTGGAAAAACTAAGGTGATTTTTTCGGTAGATATAATAATTAGGGAACACTTTGCTAAACAACAAAAAAGATTGAAATACAGAGGGAGATTCGAAGGCAGTGACACTAGGCAATAGATGAGAAACAAGGCAATCCACAGTTTGATAATGTGATCAGAATGTAAGCCAACCGGTACAAAACTTAGATAATACAACGTGATATGAAGATTTCTTAAAAGATTTAGATCAAAGTAAGAAAACTATTCATTAAGCACGTGTTGTTATACGTTTTTGTTGGGGAAGAGAAGTTGTAAGGTGTTTCAAACAGAAAGGGATTTTGTAACAAGCTAGTGTGACTAAAATTGTAGGGTTCGCGTGTTGCTCAGATGCAAATTTCTGGTAGCTGCGCAGTGTAGGCCAGTCGAAGTGAGTTCGGAGCAGGTGTCTGGTCTATTTAAGTGACACACGCTGAGTTGGCAAGGGCCCAAGAAGGGAGTGGAGATTTGTACGGTAGTACGTTACGCTATTAGTACGGATACGGAGAGTCGAGAAAAGTTAGACTGAAGGTGATAGCGGTATTTAACTGATAGAGCACGTATTAGTATTTAGCCTAGGTGGCTGCACGATTTCGATAGTTATTTCAGAGCCCGGTGGTTACGGGTATTGTTAGTGAACGTATATTCTGCCTGAAAGGGTTCATTACGACTCTAAAGTTCAGTTTCTTAGTACCGCAAGTTGCGGTACTGTTGTGTTATTATTTGAAGCCCCAAGTCGGTCTATGTTAGTCTACCTCTACGTAGAATAAAAAGGAATTATTTATGTTTATGCCTCTTACTTTATAGTGTGCCTGGACCGTTAGAGGATTGCAGGGTAAATAAGAAAAAGAACCATATAAAATCATGAACGGTTATCCTTTCAGCGATGTTTGTCAATTTGCTTTTGGGGTAGCATCCTAACGTGACACAAGACGTAGGAGAGGAAACATTTAAGAGTGAAACTTTCACCACCCAGACTCGAGTAGCGCTCCTGTTTGTTTGCATTTGGGCAGTAGAATGGTCAGGATAAAGAATATAAGTTCATGAAGGAGGAAAACCTCCGGAGAGAAAATGAGAACGCGTAAGCGGGAGTTCTTAACCTTCAATCACCTAGCTTAAAAATCTTATGTGAGCTTGCTTGAAGGATGCAATGTATAGAGAAAATAGCTCACTTCTACCCAGACTTGGGTGTATATAGTTTGAAGTGGCAATCTAAATGAATTTGATACAAACACGGTTTATACGCGAAACAATGTTTATTGAATTCGTTGCACATATAGAATTTGCTTTTTCAGCAATAAGCATACGTACTACTTGTACGGAATATATATTAGCATTCAATAGAAATACACATTTCAATACTCACAAACCAGCAGAGAGTCAAACCAGCAGTTCTGCCACGTAAACTTTGGGCCTGCTAAGTACTAGCGCAGGATAACACCAGGAGCTGCTTAACTCGTAGCTTCCTCTCGCTTATCTATCAACCTAACAACCTCCTTTATTAATGACGCTGCATGGTATTTATACTAAGCGCGTATGCCGAAATTAGCATACCTCAAGCAGCTTCTTTAATTCATTCACTCAAAAGTTCGATTCTTGTGAAACGAATCTTGTGTATACCTTACAAATGTCTTGTAATCAATTGCTAAAACAAAACAGTAAGGTTTAGCAATAAATAAATTTGAAGTATGTTAATGTACATATGGTGTGCAATCTGATAAAAGCGCATTCATTCCATTCTTAGATATTAAATTGGATTAAGATTGCATTTTTATTCAACTCAAAAGTTTTCTCTTCTACACCTTTTATCAATAAATATAAATACTTTAAAAAGATGTATTCTACAAAGGATACCTAATCTTCGCATATTTTTCCGGCACTGTGGATGCGTCTGAGACAAACAGCATTTAAATAGAATTCCCGTATGAAAATATGTTGTAAATTCTGAAAAGAAGTAAATTAATGTGTCTTGCCTCTTACTTGCTTCAAAAATCAAACATATTGTTCGTTTAATCATATTTGCAAAGTTTTAATTCAGAGGTAATGTTTGTCGCAAATTGAGTATATTTACCCCGTTTATATAATAAACATATACACGTATTTTTTATTCATTTCTTTTCTGCCGCTAAGAATATTCATTACAGTCCTCTTAAAATCTCCTTTTGGTAACTGTTGTACGACTTAATATCATTAACTTCAGCTCCAATGAAAAAATTTCTTGTATAAATATGTATCTAAGCCATTGCAATTAGTTCTTTATCGTGGTCTTTTATTTCTTTTAAATAGTTAAAAGGGATATTAAAGGATTTTGAATTTTGGTTGGTAAATGCATTTCTAATGCCGTTAACTGCAATATGTCATGCAGACAAACTGTTTGTTGTCTCCTCCAATAATTATTAACTGTATACACTATCCCAAGCAAACACCGTATTTGCAATTTTCCCTGAATAAATATAACTGCGAGAAACGTTGACGCTTTCCAACTACTCAGTATCCTCACAGTTTAAATACAGTCGGGGCTTAAGAGATCAGGCAGACTTTTAAATAAAAGGAATGCAGGATATTTATTTAAATATCTCTTCAAATGACGCTTAATGACTCACACCAATATTTACTTCAGTTGCATACCAAAAATGGGTTCTTCCCGATGTGAGCTATTAAAATTTGCAGTTAAATTGAATTAAATGGCAGCTGTAAAGATTTTTAGAATCTGGTTTAGTAGAAAATGGACTTAACGTCAGTATAATTTTATAATATTGAACTACCTATAATAAAGGCTAAAAATCCTAGTTTTAGTTTTAAATTAAAAAATACATTTACTTCTTAAATTTATCTTACTATTACTATTATAATTCCATTAAAAAGGCAAAGAATTTCCTATATTTATTATGTTTACACATGCATTTTAATCTCAAAGTTTTACATTTTGATTTGTTACTAAACTCTAAGTCTTATGACCACAAAGGAATGCACCAAAGTGACTTTCATGCTGAGTATTTGTTCTAACGATTAGTTTTTAATTTGAAATCTAGGTTTTTAAAATTTTTGTATGGGGATGTTTGATGGAATTTTGTATGGGTCTATTGGAAGATGTATTTATATCTAATACCTTTCAGAAACAGCCCTTCGGTGAATGGTAATGTTTCCAATACTTGATATCGCCATTAAGTTTCGCATTTTTAGTATGTCTCGCTGTGTTAAAAATGTTTTGCTTTTTTAGATTTCATTCTTAACTTTTTTTAGGTGCATTAGTGGTACAGTAGAGTTCCGATAATCCGATTTGATTGGGGCCAGATCCTTTCCGGATTAATGAATTTTTCGGATTAAGCGAAACCATTCTTAAAATGTACGTTAACCCCTTCCTTCTCGCTCCCGTGAAAATCACGGGGTGAGTTAATCGCCTTCTATTTCTCGTGCCCGTGATATTGCCGGGCTGGAGTATCCAAAAGTAACGCACCAAAAAGATTAAAACAATACATTACCCTGAAAAAATTTTATTTCTTATTTTGCATACCAGATGGCAGCACCAGACTATTTATAATGTAATTGGGGGATGGATTATTTTAAATTAGATATGACAGATCAAGAAATAAATGGAATCCTCCGAAAAAAAATAGGCACTTTTATTACCGTTTTATTGAAATTATGCGATCGTTAAGGGGTTAAATTGCATAATAAAACTTGATTACATAAATATTACTTTTTACGTGTGATTACACAGTTTATTTTATAAGGTCTGTCTAAACATTACCAAATCTCCGGACGCAATGGGTGATACGAGAGCGGAACACTGCCTAGTACAGTACAGTAGAGCGTAAGTTGTTCGTTCAGTAGAGAGTAAGATTTTAGACGATCAGTAGGTTGCTGAAATGGTTTTGAAAGAACCTGTCAACGTGTCAGACGAGAGTGAAGGTAAAGCAGACGGTGACAGCGAGCAGAGTGTATCCCACACAGATGCCACGGCTGCATTGGATGTAGTGCTAGGCTACGTTGAGCAACACTCCGCCGCGACCAGAGTGCGGACGCCATTTTTTTTCTGACGCGTTGACGAAATTTGGCTTCAAGGGAGAGGTATTCTTCTCTTTGACAAAAAAAAAAATTAACAGATTTTTTTCAAACCAATGTAGTTCAGTAATAATTAGTTCAATACATTGTCTAACTTTCAATTTTCTTGTGATTTTCAGAAACATACTTTATATTACTTAGTATCACTGTGGTTTTATTGTAACCTTTATTCTTTTTGACTTTTGGTTTCGGATTAAGAGGACTTTCGGATTACTGAAGTTTGGATTATCGGGACTTTACTGTTTATAACTGTGCACTGCCCCTTTTAAATTACAGTTAAAAAAAATCTTTTCATGCATATAACTTTAACCACTTCACTTTTTGATTACCCTTTTTTCACTGCTGCACGTTAATTTATATATTTTTAATCTTTTTAAAATCTTTTTTTATTCTCTACAGGCGTTATTCTGAGAATTTTGGACTCGGATATTCTCAGATTCTTGGCCTTCTCAAATGAAAATGACCTCTTTCAACTTTTGCATTGACTGCTCCCTTTAGAGAAAATGCAACTTCATGTCTTGACAAGTCTTTAAAAATCCTATCCTAACTTTAAGTCTCACAGATTCTAAAATTAGGCACCATCATAGGTCATCAAATTATCAACGAACCTCCTTTTTCTACAAAATATAGCTTAAAAGAATCCAATCTCCTTTGAAAACGAACTGATTGAGTGATTTCACGGAAAGAATTGATTGAGTTCAAAGGAAGGAAAACTTTTCGCATGGAAAAGGCAGACCCACCTAAGATTTCAGAGTAACAACATGTACGAGGGATTTAGAGAATTATTTTACCATAATATTAATATCTTAAGTCCCTGGGGATGTTTGTAGTTGAATTAAGTATGTGTTCTTTGATTTTTAAGTTTCATTACATAGAAAGATTACTTTGTAAGGTATACATAAGATTTGATTCACAAGAATCGAACTTTTGAGTGAATGAATTAAAGAAGCTGCTTGAGATATGTTAATTTCGGCATACGCGCTCAGTATAAATACCAAGCAGCTTGATTAAGTGAGGAGGTTGAAGAAAAGGTTGATAGATAAGCGAAGTAAGGGAGCTACGAGGTAAGCAGCTCCAGGTGCTATCCTGCGCTAATGCTTAGGGGGCCAAAAGTTTACGTGGCAGAACTGCTGGTTTGACTCTCTAGTTTGTGAGTATTGCAAAGTGTATTTTTATTGAATGCTAATATATATTCCGTACAAGTAGTACGTATGCTTATTGCTGTAAAAGCAAATTCTATATGTGCAACGAATTCAATAAACATTGTTTCATGTATAAACTGCGTTTGTATCACATTCATTTAGAGTGCCACTTCAAATTATATACACCCAAGTCTGGGGAGAAGTGAGCTATTCTCTATAACTTATATATCTATCCGTACATAAAGTTCAATAAAATTGGCTCGCACGTTTTCTTCTCGAAAGTGTGGTGGCGAGAAAATTATCCATTACTAAGAACGAAAAGAGCTTCTTGTTGTTCAGCACATAATTCTTTTTCGTAGATGACAAAAGAAGAATATTCAGTGAAGCCCCATATCTTTATCTAAAATAAGAAAAACGTCTTGATGTGGGAACCAATTTAAAAGTAAAATGGCACTGTCTTTTACATGACTCAAAAATGAAATGCATTTATGTGAATGGATTAAAAGCATTTGAAATTGTTTCTGGTCTAATTTACTCAATGCGAAGAAGAGTCCTATTTCTGGAAGCATAACTTAAAAGAAAAAAAAGAATTTATTCTGCTCAAAACAATAAGGATAGAAAGGAGTTTAAATTGGAAAACTCAATTCTCAGGGGAAAAATGGTGATTTCTTTCTATTTACGTAAAAAAAACTTTATTTCCCTGTCAAAGCTATCGTGTGTTTACGTTTACCTCATCTGTTTTAACTTTAATATTTTAAAACTTTTGTTCCAAAAGAGAATATTTTCATTGTAGTATGTAAATATACTTTAAACAGAATAAACTGTCTTCTATATATCTGTTATATACCTAGAATGGGTATAAAATATATTCTTAATTTGTTCACAGAATTTGTTTTAATATGTGTATTTATTTCTCAGGTTAGATAACACTGGATTGATACAGAGAATAAAGTTTTAGTCTTACGACTCGTAGCTAAAAATCATCGAATTGTTGTAAAAATCATCTCTATTATGACAGTTATGAATTAGTTGAAAATATCTGAGTGTACAATAAACTTTTAAATATAATATAAAAAGGTCAGGGTTTAGACAGTGTGCATAGAACTGGGGGGAATAATCTTTGGTATTCAGTGACGAGAAAAAGGTGTCTATTACAAAAGCAACTGGATATATTTAATACTAGACGGGCAAAGCCCGGCTATGCTCGGGCCCCACAAAAGAAAAAAAAGGCCCTTTTCAGGGCCATACAAATGTATTAAATTCCCGTCAATTTTCATTCCCGTCTCTGCCGACAGATGGCTGCACCATACTGGAGATGGGTGATTTGATTCTTTCGTCTCAGCGGTGGAGTGCTCTTAGAATTAAAATACCTGTAAAACTATTAAAGTAACAGAATAACTGTAAGCAGAAAAAATTATCAGTTTTCAAAGCTGTTTCCAAATATGTAACATTTATGTACTTTGAGGAGAAAAAATAAATACACCGATTTTCGACCAAAATGTCGGCCATGTTGTGA
This sequence comes from Dolomedes plantarius, assembly GCA_907164885.2. Taxonomy (NCBI): domain Eukaryota; kingdom Metazoa; phylum Arthropoda; class Arachnida; order Araneae; family Dolomedidae; genus Dolomedes; species Dolomedes plantarius. The sequence continues at coordinate 17,380,260 of OU015491.1, forward strand.
CGGTCACGTGACCGACAGACTCCACCGACATTCTCCTCTGTTGCTTTATTTATATAGATCAGAAAGTCAACCCTATCTGAATGATGAATTTTTGGTTGGCCCATCTCACATGTACATTTGCGTAGAATACTTGGTTTCATGATGAGGAAGGGGAAGACTTCATGCCAAACTAAAAGCAAGCGTTTCCGCTTTATTGTGAATTTAAAAAAAGCTTTTATCTGAAAAACACAACCTATGCTGAGTTGTCACATTCTTCAGTTAAATGTCTCTTAAGTTACGAGAGTTTTTACTGAAAAACTAAAATCGAAACTAAGAGTAAACATTTTACTTTTATTTTGAACTGAAGATGCTTTTATTTCAATAGCACATTACCGATGCTGATCTCTGATGCTGAATAGTTCAATAGCTCGTAAATTTTCAGACGTTTTATTGCTCTTCGATAGAGAAAACCATAAGTGATATTGGAATTTTCCATTAGTATCCTATCTTTAAATGGTATTAAATTAGGTATTTGTATTCTTTTATTCCCCTATGATAGGATGATTTATGACATATATTTGTCCATTTTCAATAAGTGGATTTGCTGCTACTGCGCAATCTTTTATTGAAAAAAAAATATTAGTTTTCTACGCTAGAGTAGGTTTTAAGTTATTTTGTTTGGCAGTCTATGCCAAAGTCTATTTTATGTCTATGTTGAATTGTTTATATTATTATAATTGATGATTTATGACCTCATAGAGGTAGAGAATAGAAAATCTAAGCGATGATACTTTCACTGACCCATGAAACAACATCTTTCGACATCATTTTCTTATTGGGAAAAATGCTTTAAGAATAGTACTATGATTATTACCTCTATAAATGAAACTAAAATTCTGTCCGTCTGCCTGGTTTCCAGACATTCCCACATAACGAACATTTCAGAGTACTCTTTAAGACTCTGCGGAAAGTAGGTTATGGATATCACCCCCATTTTCATCTGATTTCATATATTCCAGACCTTTTGCCTGGATTAATCTTCAGCTTGCCATAAAGTTGTTTAATCAGCATTATTTTTGGTCATACCAGAGGAAATCAATTTCAATGTGTGAAGGATAGTAAACAGATCACAAGCAATAGATTGTAAAGCAAAAATTTTCACTCCATCGCTTGTGCATTACGATTATGTACTTGAAATTATATTTTATTCTTCATAATATTTGTTTGAATTAAATATTTTTGGATGTTATTTTGATTCTTTTGAAGCGGCAGGACAATGTAAATGCAGAACACTAAACTACAAACCATATCAGCGAAATAGCTATCTCTAAACACATTGAAAAAATTTCTAGACTACGTATTGTGAAAAAGCTTATCAAATAATTGAACATTTGTAATTTACTTTCAATGCATCTAAAACTAGAGATTTATTGTGTTTTTTCTTTTAATGGCACCATTAAAATGTCATTCATAACTGCATAAAGATTCAAAGTAGATAAAGAGGCAAGTAAAAAAAAATAGGCAATGGATGACTCGTGATTTTTTATAAATTTGTTTATGCATAAGTTTTGTCTGCCAAAGGACAAACCTTAACTTGTATAGTTTTAGAAAAATTTCAGAGGTATATTAAGGAATATCAAACACATCCCAGAAGTCGATCTGAAAAGTGTTTTGGAGCATGAAGGTCTATGGTAAAAGCATTATATTATTAAGCATTATTATTACGCATTATTAAGCCAATATCATAAATGTTTGTAGAAGTTTGTAGCATGAAAGTCAATTGCAAATATGGGATAGTCGATCGGAGAAGTTTACTATGGTATGAAAGTTCACTCCACCAGATGACCCACCTTGCAATGTGTCATTATTTGATTTCGCGTCTGTGAAAGAAGAAACCAGAATAACGCTGAGATTTTAAAGCTAGCTTTTAGTATGGGTGAACATTACCTTAAGGTTTGTGTGCTTCCTTGTTCTGAGGCCCCCCATCCAGAGATCTGCTACTAGCATCTGTGATGCCGTGTGTGCCAGAAACGCGCTGTGCTTTGCAGCAACCGCGATACCAAGGCACGTGTGCTTACTCCAGTTCTGTAGCTCATAAGTTAGGAGCTGAAGTGTGATGTGCACATCGGACCTGTAGCAATAATCCAGCATGTCGAGGGCTAGGTTCTCGAACTCTCTAAGGGCGAGAAAACAGAGGTTTAGATAAAAATGATTGAAAAGTAGTCCGCAGAATTTTGTTTTCACTGTAATGAAGAAGTTAAGACAAAAATAGGCTAATATTATCAAAAATCAGATATGTATCTCCAGTGCCCACACCAGCATAACCATGGACTTTGAATTCACCCTTATTATGGGCTCCTCAGTTGATGGATTATGCCGCTTCCTAGCCGACAAGTACGCTGTGGGTAGCAAAATTACAAAAGAGGAAATGTAACATCTGGGGATTAGAGAGCCAAATTACGCGAGCCAAATGCATGACTCAAAAATTTTACTAGTTGTCTCTGAGAGAAAAAAGGGGGAATTCACCCTTATTATGGGCTCCTCAGTTGATGGATTATGCCGCTTCCTAGCCGACAAGTACGCTGTGGGTAGCAAAATTACGAAAGAGGAAATACTCAAAATTTTTACTAGTTGTCTCTGAGAGGAAAAAAGGGTATATACGTACGTTATGTATTTGAAAAACCTATCATACAACGAACGCTAAAATTAGCTGTCAAGGTTTGATTATGTCGCACCAAAAATATCTTCAGAAGCTGTAAACATTCTGAAATGCCCGTTGTAAAATATATTATATAGATGCTATCTTTTTATCTGTTGAGGTTAATTTGAATCAAATCATGCTACATAAAAATGAAGGAATATGCCGTATGCATTCAGTTATAATAACGTTCTAATGCAGATTTTTTTCTTTTGCGTTCATTTAGCATATTTAAAAGTGAATGAATGCAAAGCTGAGGAATTTTCTGTCGCAGATAAATTTAATTGGTTGCGACATAATGCAATTTCAGCGATATCGGTGAGATTCAATTTGAAAGCATGTCAATTAGAAACTCACCTTTAAAATGAAAATTGGGAGGAAATAATCGTTCGGGGATATACATTAATAAACATCTGGGGATTAGAGAGCTAAATTACGCGAGAAAAATGCACGAATCATGTAGATGTCTTTATAATAACTATTCCTAATTTACCTAACTTTTGTAAGAGGAACTAAATCACCTCTAACATAAAATTAATGAGTTAAATTTCAGATTTACAAGCACAGCATAAATATTTCATATATCTATATAACCGTAAAGACGACGTATAATACAGAGGCTGTTCGCATATTTTTTAGACGATTTTGGTAAGCGGTAATAAAAAATCGTTTGCTGCAAAAGAAATAATTGCAATTGTACTATGTTTTTAAAAGTCAAAATTATCGTCTGCGGCTTGAAAGTTTTGTTTTTATTCAAAATGGCGTTTTTAACAAAGCAGTGGTTCGAAGGCTACATTTATGCTCTTTCCGAAGAGAAATATGCATACTCCGTTATCCAAAAACGATGTGAGAGTCATGGTTTTGTGATATCTAAAGCGTCGATAGGTAATATCGTCAACAAGAAAGGGAAAAAAACGTCAAATTGGAGCCTCAAGTGGGACAAAAATTCCAAACAAGTATTCAAGGAAAAAACGGACATCTTCGACTATTGCAAAGGTACGTTGTTTAATGTTAAAAGAAAATCCCCCTAGTCAAAGGACAGTCGCAAAATCATTAAAATGCTCGGTGTCCACTGTAAACAAAATGATAAATGTTGATTTAAATCTTAAGAAAGCGAAAAAACGCAATGTGCATCGTCTTCTTCCAAATCATATCGCTGAACGCAGGACGAGCTGCAGAATTCAGGTAGTTCAGAATAAGGGATGTCAAATAGAACATTTAAAACACAAGAAATTTATGTAATTTAGTTTTGTGAATACAATATACATCGTCTAAAAAATGTGTGAACAGCCTCTGTATATGCGAATTTCTCAGCACGCATTTTGTTTCAATCAGGTCACATTGTAATCATTTACCTAGCGTTATTACGCATCTCTTCGCAGACATCGGCTTCCATATCATCTTGAGCTGCTTCTTGAGCCATAGCTTTATAGAGCTTACACGCCACCAGAGCCTGTGAAGGAAAAGGGGAATGATTTTAAAGTAATTCAAAATTAACAAGTTATGTGGAAATTGTCATTTAAGGGCATTATTGAAAATATACCACTTATATAATACCAGTGAGTGTAAAACCTTTTACGCAACATAATTCTTTAAAGTGATGCAGTTGTGTATCCCAGTAACGTAACTAATCCTTGGTATTATCAAACAACTCTTGTGTCGAAAGTTGTTTTTAAAAGATTCAGTCGGTGGAATATTAGCATAAACCCTGAGAAGTTCACTTTTACGACCGTAGCCAAAAAATTTGTGTCTACAAAAGAATAGCTTTTTAGGAATTGTTGTTTTCTGTTGTCAAACTCTATGCAAGTTTAAAAAAATAATTCACTTAACGAATTCTTTGAGCTCTAAAAATAGAATTCATCTGAATGAACTCATTTTGTCTTTCTTCAAATACATAAACTATAAATAATATTTGTGTATAAGATTCAGTAAATGTTATCATGTACGCTTATGTATAATCAAATAAAAGCCTTTATTTCTTAATATATATTTTATGCTATGGTTTTTTGTATATATTCACATAGAAATGTGTGTATATGGGTACTTTTGTGGTTATTATTACACACAGTAAGAAGTCAATTAGTCTAGATCTTCTATTTATAATATTCCCTGATTTTTTTTTTTAAAGTAAGAAAGTTAAAATTTTAAATTTTTGTGTGTATTCTGAATTTAAGAGCTGAGTTTTACGAGGAATTTTAAAAAAAGATTTAAAGTAAATAATAATTGCAATCGTGTTGAGAAAAATTAACAGACTCTGGAAATAATAAACTGAAAAGATATACCTAAAATTATCTAGACAGTTCAATTATAATATTTTTAGTGTTAAGCTGATGTAATTGAACTGCCTGAATAGACTTCCTTACTCTCTAATTGACTGTCTGATTTTAATCCTCTTAAACTCATAGAGTACAAATACCGCTCAAATGAATGAGTTCTTAGTTTTTGCAATTCGAATGAATGAATCCATACGACTGAATCCATATGAATGAATGAATGCAACTATCTGTAATCTATCTATATGTACATGAGATAAATAGATAAATTATATGTTAAAAACTGAAACCGTTCGATTTTTTAAGGAAGTTTGTTGAATTTATCAACTGTTAATTTCCCTTTTACTATCGGAACATGCAATGAGGGCTCTTTAATGAAGTAAATTTATCTCACAGACAACAAGAGTACCTTGACAATGGCTTCCTCGCCGTTCTCCCACATGAACAGCGCCATTTTCTGTCGGTTGGTTAGAACTGCCCACAGCAACAGCTCATTGAAGGGGTAGTTGAACCGGAGGTCTCTCAGGCATGCGGTCTCACAGGGAGAGTTGATGTCATTGGTGTTGATGGTTTGGCTAAGGGTTGGGGTCTGCAGAAGATAAAAGAGTGTGACTTCTAAGTATACAGGAAAAATACACGAGTAAAACAGGAAAGCATCAAAGGAATGGAACACAACAATTACGTTCATCAAACATTTCTGAGCTGGGTAATTCGTGTAAGATATGCTTCGATTCAACACAGGATTTTTCAAAGAACTCGCAGTGCGACTGAACGATGATGTTAAAGTTTACTCAATTATTGCAACGTTAATACATTACTAGAAGTTAAATTTTCAATTAGACAAAAGAGCAATCTAAGGTCCCTATCCCCTTTTAGAACAAAATACGTAAATTAAACTACAAAACATATCGCATATGTACAATTGCATTATGATAACATTTTATAGTTGCCAGGACCATGTAAACAATTATATTCTCTAACAATTACTTTACCTTTTATGATCAGTTATGTGGTTGATTGGTTGTTTGGTTTTGGAGAACTTCGGTCTTCTTTTTGCGACAGAGAGGAGGGCTAAATAAACCTGACCTACAGGGCAACACTAGAACTACGAATATCTAAGGTACACCTATTGCCGCCACTGTTAAAAACATTCATTTTGAATGGATAGAATTCTAACGGTTGCAGACACCCATGTCAGTCGCGGGTCTTTAACTGACTCTAATACCAAAGTCCAAGGCCCTAACAATTAGGAATGCCTCTGGTTTTATAAGTCATATTATTTTGTTTTGTAAACCGATTATTTGAGTTTACTCTCTCATTTAAAGACCTCTGCTGGCACCAATCCTTCAATTAACCTTCCACAATGCTAACCGCTAGGGTTGGTATGGAAATACTTCCAGTTACGAAGATCCTCACGCTTACTCCATATAGGAACATAAATGCAGACCGAGACAGTAGAATAAAAGAGGGAAAGATATTGCCGAGTGTTCCAAATCAAATCAGGCAAGGGCCCACCGTGAAAACCAAAGTGATTAAGAAAAGAAATAAGTTTATAATAATAAAATATGAAAGTGGGATGCCATTGTAAAGTCACTGTAATTAAAATAAAGGACGTATTTAAATATTCTATTTCACTCACCCACATGCATACACCATCACATATAAATTATTTGAAATAAGGCGGAACAATTATCTTAAATTTTATTTCTAGATCCCTTTACTTTCTGAATTTTAATGCTTAACATTATAAATATTTTCTAAATTTCGGTGCAAACAAATAACTGCCAAGTGCAGCTTGCTTATTTAAAAGACACTTTGAAATACTCTAAACATTAATTGTTATCACTTAGCGTAACCGGAGCTTTCCTAATATTTAATCCGTTCATAGTCTGTCTCGCAAGTCAGAATCTTTTTTAAAAATTATTTCTGATGGCAGATACGTGGACATAATGAATAACAAATAAACACAAGAAAGAACGAAATACAAAAAGGTGTCATTGTCTCATTCGACTTCTTGCCTCCCAGTACCGAAGACTTGGGGTGCCTTGAGTGGATGACAGGTCTGTACTGTTTGTCCAGCATCCTCGAACCCCACAGCAATGGAAAGCACCAAACTTGGGAAATAAACCCTCGACTGTGTATTCATGTATTGCTACGTGGCGACTGGTCTTCAGTGTTTCATGGCCGATACTCGAAAGAGGGGGGGGGGGGCGAGGTGTCAAAAGAGATTGCCCCCCAGTACCGCTCGACTTAGGAAGTCCCACGGAGCGCTCTGCAGTAAAAAATAGGGTGGCCATCCATAATGACGTGGTCCCCCCCCCCAAAGGATACAATAGGGGGTCTGGAAAGACAATAATTTTAAAAAGGTGTCCAGCCAAACAGTCATGCTGTGTACATAGTCTAAAAATTGTAACCACCTCGCGGCGGGGCCAGTCAGGTATGGTGATTTGCTCTAAACACCTCCAACTTTTGGAAGCAGTTCGAGCCCTCAAATCTTCGTGCTGTCGGGAAGATATAGAATTCTTGATAAGACGTTTTATCGAGCAAATTGGGACATTATCACGTGGGAGTTGTAATACGCTAGCACCCTTCTTCGCCAGCGCATCAGCCTGTTCGTTAACACTTAGTCCACAGTGACCCGGGATCCACTGAAGAACAATGGTCATTTCCATCAATTCCAATTTCTGTACGGAGAGTTGATAATCCAAAACGTCCCAGAAGGATGGGCCGTGAGTTAAGCCAATGCACTGAAGAGCAGCTCAGGACTCGGAGAGGATGACGGGCCTCCGAAATTTATCACAGCGGATAACCAGTTGTTTCAAAGCTATGTGGATAGCCGAAACCTCTCCATCAAAGGCTGTTCGGTAACTTCCAATGGGGATTGTAAAAAGTGAAAAAATCACAATAGATTCCCGCGCCAGTGTTAGTTTGGTCGTTAGTAAACGACCAGTCAGTACAGACTCTTACCCAGTCAGATTCAGGGTATATATTTTTTATAGTCTCCAAAGCGAGGACGCGAAGCACTTCAGGAGAGATATCATATTTAAGAACCGGAGATTGAAGGTCTGATTTGGCCTTTATTTCATGCACTAGTAGGGGATAAGGTGGTTTCAAAACCTTAACCACTGTTACACAAGTCAGAATCTATTTGATCATATTCCTTGAGATGGCCGCCATATACATAAAGTCGAAATTATCCTCTTTGTTAAATATGTTATATGATTCTAACTCTCGACGTGATATACCAATTACCATTAATTCATGTCCTTTCCCGACAACAGAGAGGTAAAACAAAATGGCGTAAGCCTAAACAGTTTTGAAATATACAAGGGACTTTCACAAGCCTTCGTTTAACGTCCAACATGCAACTATTGTATGAAAAATTAATGAAAATAATATTATAGTTTCTTAAATAATAGTACAAAATAAAAAGAAATCAGAGAAATTAGGGTTGTTGATCTGATTATAAGCGTTGACGGAAATGGTATATTTTCTATTCAAAATTTTTCTAATTGCTTGACAAGTTCAGCGTGTAATTAATTTTCAATCAATCAGTAAGAACAAAATGCAAATTAACTAAGTTATGATGCAGTTGAACTTCGTAGTGTAGCAGTAACATTAAATTTATAAAAAAAAGTAAATTTCAATATAAATTATCTAATTTATTCTGATTCTCAAAATATCGTATTTCATTGCATTCTTTGGGAGAGATTTAATCCTAGCAATCCTCATGAGAAATTTATTAAACTGTCCTGTGCTTTCTCATTTACCATAATTTAGTACCAATTACGAATTGTAGCGGTGAAAACAAAATTTTTAATGCATACTTTTCTGGTATTTGATTATCTGATTAAAGAGAAAGTGTTCTAACTAAAGTATTGTGACGTAGGCAGTAATAAGACAAGCGTTTCGCTTCAATTACTTTACTACGCCACCTTAATCACTACAAACTACAACTACAAAAAGCAAGTATGTACAGCGAGTTAGAATTTACATGTTAGATATGTCAGGACGGCTTCGGGTTCACAGACCAACTCTGGCCTACAGAAGGCCTCTCGGACCAGAGAGCTCCGTCTCTCTCACACTCAAAAACAGATCTCTCTCCCGTGGAGTATTGGGGGTCTTCTTTTATACGGTCGGCGAATTCAAAAGCTTTCTCCGGCGTTTTAAGTGGTCGTAAGGGTCCAAAGTTTATGGGAATCCACATGTCGCTATAGTGTCAAAATTCTGGAGAGCCCTTGAACCACTCAGGTATTTATGCCTTTTTTAACGTCAGAAACGCATATTACACGAAATTTATGGCCTCTTATCCTAGAGTTTATGAGACCGCTCAGTTTAAAATTTCGCCGATAGATGATTTGTTCATGTTGAGGGGTAGGAACGAGCATCACAGACTTATATTGTTACAATTTTCGTGGAGTAATGGAGACAACGTCACAGTATCGACATAACTAGTCTTCCGATTTTCTGATTCTTGATTTTTCTTATTGTAACAGAAATGCACAGCATCATCAAATATATTAATTTCCTGAATTATGTCAGTCAAATAGCTCTGTTTTACGAAGCATTGTGCTTTGTCTCGGTTGACATTGTAAAAAATCATAATCAGATCAGCGATAAAGTAGTGAAGTTCTTGTTTAGTGAAGTCTAATATGCTCAAAATGAGATGAAATATGGTAATATTCTCCTGTTACAACCCAACGTGTAACTAACATCGAATGGAATCGATTTAAATTGCTTCAATTAACTTCAACAGATTTTCTTAATTTTCATTGATGCACATATATAATGTATTGATCAGATCGAATCCTAGCGAAGCGCCACTAAAATGCCTCAGTTTGTGTCGTCCCTTCATAGGGGGCAATGCTGGTCCGCCTATATGGCACCCCCATAATAAAATGGCCAGCAAAACTGCGGTGAATTATAGGCGAATGTCTTCGCGAGAAGTGCCTCCGCATTGAAAAAAGAAAATGATCAGCTACAAAATTTACTTATTTGATAGTATTTTTGGATCTCTTAAAATTGGCTAGTGGTAGAAGAACCGTCTGTCATATCTGCATTTAGCAGTGTGAAATCGACGGGAAGCACCCCAAAAATTTGCTTGGAGAGGAAAAAAATGTTTTAAGGGGATGGTGGACTTTCAAATTACCAAAAATCGAGCAAAAATTGGAATTTTTTTGGGGGGTGTATTAATATTTTAAAAACATGTAAATATTGGAATGAAATGCATTTAAAATGTGTAGTGAAAAGAAAAATGAAAAATTGGTGGCTTTAGAGTAGTAAGTATTAAAGGTAGATAAAAAATTATCTTTTAAATGACTTTTTCTCAAAATGAGAAATTTCCAGATTTGCAAGTCTTTAAAATGCTCCTCGCGTCATAATTTTTGACGACATTTTATGAAATTTACAATAAAGATTCCTGTAATACATCAAAATAAAGTTATGTATCCATTTTAGGATTCGAGGTCATTTAGGTTATAAAAGTTTAACTTTAGTGTAGAAAAGTACAAAAATTTCGCGAAAATTCAGAGTACAAGCATAAAAATATTTTCTAAAAATTAACTATTCAACGAAAGTACAAAAAAAATACATGACTTTGTTCAGAAAGTATTTATAAGCAATATAAATGAAAAATTAAGGGGAAAAGTTTAAAATTGAGTCGCAAGGAGCATTTTAAAGAAGGGTAATTTAATTTAAATTTTTTAATTATAAAATATTTTTTAAAAAATATTTATAAAATTTTTAATAAGGTGTTTAATATTGTTATACTTTAATGAATATTTATACAAAATTTCATATCTCTGTGGTAAAAATTTCAAAAATCGTTTTGAAAGGTCCACCATCCCCTTAAATGAAGTACTGTGGGGTGTAAGTCAAAGATATACTTGATATATTTATCCCAATCTCAATATTGCATGTCTTATAATGGGTCCTTCACTTATCTAGTGGCTTCCTATGTTTCTTGGGTTATTAAGCTCCAACAGAAATTAATGCACTGCAACTTAGGTTGCATCGTCATGTTTAACGTTTGTGGATAGCACTTACAGCACTGACGGCAATGATCTTACGCATCACATTGTTGTAGAGGTTTCTAAATTTCCTCCTGCAGTATGATGACCTGTAGGCGCCACCCATCAGTTTCTCTATAATCAAGCCAATGTCATAGAGCGTATATCTATAAAGCCTTGGAATGTTCTGCAATAATTATCAATAGAATTATCATATCTGAATGATCACATAATAACTGAATTCATTGATAACAGCTATGAATTTCTCAGATATAAATAATGAACAAGTAAATTTATGAATTACAGTCGAACCTCCGTATATCGAACTTCCCTATATCGAAATTTGCTGTATATCGAACTCTTAGCAAATCTCCATGTCCGTTACGTAGAGAAACTGTTTCTATATATCGAAAAAATCTCTCTATATATAGAAATTTTTTTCAAGACAAATTGGGAGATTTTATTCCACTTTAGAATAAAATCTCCCAATTTTTGGCATTTGAAACAATACGTCGTGGACTTCAATACGCGGAAAATGTCCCCGATGAAGTTTTTAGTGGACTGAATAAATACGAACATTTCTTTGAACTTTTCGCAAAACTAACTGTTCAGCAAGATATTCGCAGTTTTTTTTTAAAGAATGTAACTGTGATCATTGTAACCACTGTCTGCATTATTGTTTTTTTTAAATATGTAGTAATCAATAAATCTTTCAAATTAATTCATTTTTTAGTTATTAACTTTCATTTAATGGGATTCGCATATAAATTAGAAAGGGAGTTTCGTATTCGAAAATTACCTTTAATTTCTTTTTTAGGAGAATTATGATAAGACTAAGCTCAATTCTATATATCGAATTTTTTTCACGCAATTTGCTACTTATATGGAGGTTCGACTGTACTTAGTTTTTCAAAGAATTCCTTAGAAGGAATTCTTTGAAAGAAATTCATTCCTTAGAATGAATTTCTTAGTTAGCTTTTTTTGTCGAATTTTGTTAGTAAGTTCCCTATAAGTTAGGAAACTTTAATAATAAAATAAAAACTTCTGAAAAAATACTAAAATAATTATAACTATACATATACGTAAATTATGACAACAGTAATAACAAATGAATTTGCCAATTTCATCGATAAATGGGGATAGGTAAATTGGTAACAAAGAAACAAACAAAATTTTTATTTATTATCATCCCCATTTATTTGTTTCTTCCAGACTTTGGAGGAAAATCAAATGATAGAATAAAGTCTAAGAACTTTAAACATTGAATAACAATGATTTCATATGAACTTATCAGGTAATAAAAGAATAAACGTAATTTATAATAATTAAGGATTTCATAACCTCAATCGAGGAAAGTTTTTACATAATTCGAGAAAATAAAATTGGAAGGGAAAAAAGAAAAAGAATATTTGAGGTAGAAAACAGTCACATGCACCTGAAAATAGCTCAAATTTGTGGACTTGATATGATATCATTAAGAATATAGAACAGTAAGATAATATTTTATTCAATGTCATACTATATAAAACAGAGTTTGTACGGTAGTAAAAAATGAATGAGATCACGGATTATTAGAGACATGTCTAGAAGATTTATTACTAATTAAAAGGAAAACATTACATCCTCTCTTTAAAAAGTAGTTAAGGTATAATCTTTCCATATATTTAAGATAATTTAATGCACTTACTTTACGAACATCTCTCACGAGATACTGAAGTGTGTTGTTTGGACCATAACGCTGCAAAAAATAATAATAATTGTACAATAAGTATTTAAACAGTATTTGAATATTGAATTGAAGAATTAATTACCGAAATTTTTACTCAGTGATAGTTATATGAATTTAATTATTGCTATGATTACTGCAAATATAAAACCATTGAGAGGTATTTCACAAATGAAGGCATTTTTATGGAATGTTACATATATTTACTTTCAAACAGACATACGGTGACTTTAGGTTAAGGCATCAATGTAATAGCATTTAAGTTAAAAAATAACTTTTGCTATAAGAATTTGTTGTACTATTTCATAAATATGAAAAATTCTTTTCCATAACAGTTTATTTTACACAGAGGTTATATTGGCAAAATTGTTACACGAGTGCAGTGCATGCTTATCGACAATAATTGTATTACGATTTCATTTACATCACGTGCACGCTTACATTTATCAGTACGTGTAGATTCGCTCAGTATAAAAAAAAGAAAGTTAATTAATGGTTTGATGGAACGAAACTGATGATATTTTTTAATGATAAGAATTATCTGATTACAGCAAAGAGTATAATGATATACAACTTCTTTCATTGTTGATTCAGTTTCATTACTTTGTGCTAAGTAACAATAGTTATTAACATAAATTTAGGCCATATGCAACGTATGCGTAAAAATAAAAGATAATTTATTGCAAAAGAAATGTTATTAAGTGCACTTTATGTAAATTATTTATTATTCATTAAGACCAATTCCATAGTAAGAGTTTCTAACAGTTTCATTCACAAAAAATAAATAACAAAGATGAATACACTTAATGCCGAAGGATAAATTTTGAATGCTAGTCGTCAATGTAATAATACAACGGAATATTTTAATGCTATTTACTTTAATTTGACGTTAAAAATTTTCGTTAGTTTTAAATTTAGTTCTATTTCTATGAGTTTCTATACTAACTTCGCTAATGGACATTCCGAACACATATAAAAACTGTGCATCAAACATAGAAAGTTAACATTTCTTGTCACACTTACGCTATTGTAGAGATCTTCCAACCTTGGTATGGATAGGAATTTGTGCATGCTGACTCCATTCTCCAGCATAAGTTTGACGAAATCTACACTATCCATAACTAAAGCATCCATCATAGCTTGTTCCAAAGCACCTGGCTATTGAAGAAAAATAAAATTCTAAATATTTTCAAAAAATAATATTTCTTGCTTCACCGAACCGATGATATAAGACATCGATTTTGAAGTGCGAATACTTAATAAGTAATTTATACAATTTCTTACAGTAAAAAAGTCTCTTGAATAAATAAGCAGTGTAAACTAAGATAGACAACTCAAATTCGGTGTTCAGAGCCGGTTTTACCACTGACAGTTCAATTATTTCACCGAACAATACGCATTTTACCTTTCGCTTATTTCCTGCATTTTCAACGGCGTCTTACTTCTTAAACCTTCAGCGGGCGTGCCAATTTTTGGGAACACCAGCAGGCGCGCGTTGCATAAAGTGCAACGTCTCTTTCAACCTTGATTACTCCTTTTGTATTAAACTTTCTTTTTTCAAATTGAAAACATTAATTCTGCCTTTCATAACAAAATATAAAATGTTGATAATACTGAGATATATCTAATAATTAAAGGCCAAAGAATGCAGATACAATCGCCATATTTCAAAACTGTCTGGTTTAGTGCATCTAAGGACAACTTGCGAATCGATTCCTACTATGTCCAAAAACCTAAAAAACAATGAGATTGTCCCTCTTCGTGATATGCGGGATACCGTGTAATAGCTTGTAAGGTATACATAAGATTCGATTCACAAGAATCGAACTTTTAAGTGAATGAATTAAAGAAGCTGCTTGAGGTATGCTAATTTCGGCATACGCGCTTGGTATAAATACCAAGCAGCTTGTTTAAAAAAAGGGGTTGAAAGAAGGTTGTTAAAGTTGATAGATAAGCGAGAGGGAGCTACGAGTTAAGCAGCTCCTGGTGTTATCCTGCGCTAGTGCTTAGCAGACCCAAAGTTTACGTGGCAGTACTGCTGGTTTGTGAGTATGGCAAAGTGTATTTCTATTGAATGTTAATATATATATTCCGTACAAGTAGTACGTATGCTTATTGCTGTAAAAGCCAATTCTATATGTGCAACGAATTCAATAAACATTGTTTCATGTATAAACTGTGTTTGTATCAAATTCATTTAGAGTGCCACATCAAATTATATACACCCAAGTCTGGGTAGAAGTGAGCTATTTACTCTATAAGCTGCACATTTGATTTACTACATTAACTCTTAATTTTGTCGTATTGCAATCCAGTATAATCGCCGGTTTACCACGGTTAAATCACGACCAACAATGAATGGAAAGGAATAAAAGGGTAGGATCAGGAAATCAGACCTGCATTACGAAGGGTGTAGCTATAAATAGAAACTGATTAGAACATTCAAACATTACTTGTAAAAACAAACCATTCAAAATTACGAGAATGTTGCACTTTATACACGGGCGCGCCCGCTGAAGGGTTTAAAAAAATGAATAAAATCTGGTTCATTTTTCAACATAATCAAATACTTCGTACAAGATGATCTCGAGGTTCACCTGAGAGTATCATGATAAGAATTATTAATGACGACGCTCGCACATCCGTCTGCTATGTGAAAGTAAACAGATTGTTAACCTTTACGGTCGTGATCCGACAAATCATTATCTTGTAGAAGTAATCATAACTGTAGCACCAACTCTTATTTACATCTGGTTTATTGACACATTAAAATCTTGGTTAAATAAAATCATTTACAAAGGTTCGTTCCTACGAACGGTAATACACTCATGAGAACAGGGCTCATTATTCAAAGTCCAAACGAGATCCCCGAATCGTGTCGACCCTTCAACAGTCCAAGTCTATTCTCCCCCTCCATTCGCAACACCGTCGTCATTTATGCATTCTTCTCAGCGCTTTTCGAACCATCTCGATCCATCTCGTATACCCGACTTTTTTCGGTTCCACCCTCTGCAGACCACCTATGATGAATTTCTTTCCTGCCGACTTTCCAAGGGAAAAGCGCGTCGCTAATAGGTTTCACAAATCATTCTAAATAATTCGCGTACTTTTACCTATTGTCGCACCTCTCCAAAGGTGTATATCGTTCGACACCTCTTTGCGTTTGTTTTGGGCTCATTGAAGACGCTATTACTCACGTTCATCAATTCTACTTAAGAATGGGAGACGAGAGTCTGACACAGATTAAATTATCGCACTAGTTATACTGTGAAAACGAAGCTTGATTTTGAAAATCAAAGGAATGTGAGTGAAACCAAGATTCGTCGCGACACCTCTAAAGCTCAGTAAAGAGAGAGATTCCCGCTCGATATGTAAAGATACATGTTTGATTTCCAGTTTCTGTGGAAATTAATAAATTTTTAGCAGAAATTGTGTCGCTATAACGGTGCCCACAACTATAAATCGAAGTGAGTTAGGCCCGAAGGTTGAGGTCCCATGGCTCTCTCAGACGGAAAAGGATACTAGATCATTCAGAAATACGATAGCATACTTGGCTTGTTTACACATCCATCCAGAAAGCGAAAATAGGGATGCGACATCGATGTCGATGTTTTAAACATAGATTTATTGAAGCCGATATTTTTTTAACATCGATGTTTTGTACTCGATGTTTTACGTTGTCTCGATGTTTTTTTTTTAAATGAAAAAGTACCATAAATAAAAAAAATTTACCACGTAGCATAATTTTCACACTCAGTAAATGTAAGTCTGAATTCTGAAAAGGACGAATACATAAGGGGGAACGATTCCTTAGCAAACAGACAAATGGCAGTCAATAACCAATGAACTAATCAGAGCGCTTGGAATGTGCCTGACACTCCAGAACCTTCCATGGGGTTTTATTTTACAAATAGTATATACACGAGAGCAGGCATTTAAGTTTTTTGTTTTGTTCTGGTTTTATATGAGTTCACGCTAATATTATTAGTAAGATACCTCGCAAAAGTACCGTTTGGAAATATTTTTGCAAAACCTCTGACAAATTGGCAAAATGCAATATTTGCCTAAGTCCCTCAAAACTTCTGGCAATACCACGAATTTATCTGGACATTTGAAGGCAAAACATGGCGATATTTACAACGAGAATTTTTGATTGATCAATGTAGCCCAAGGCAAAAGCAACCAAATTTTTGTCATTAGTGTCAGCTCAATCAGAGAGTAAAATTAAATCACCCACAACGACTAACAGAAGTAACATTAATGATAGAGATTACTAAACCAGTTTTAAAAAAATGGATGTTCTAAAACATCGATGGTTTTTGGGCGATGTTTTATTAGCATCGATGTTTTAATATTAAATATCGATGTTTCAAAACATCGATGTTTTGTTATCGATGTCGCATCCCTAAGCGGAAGATCTGGATTCGACTCTTGAACTTTCAATTTATTTTGAAGTTAATGGTACATCAGAGAAAGAGTGTGAGGAACACATTGAACCATTTTACGGTTATATGGTCTAAGTTAGATGGGATCAATTCAGGAAAATTTACTTTCTCTGCTAACGATTTTTGAAAATGCCCATTAATAGAGGTTTAAGAATGCTGAAATACTTAAAACGTAGCAGCACACGTTTTTTTCCCCTGTTGTCTAACACTGGATTAAAAACTGTTAAGATCACTACCCCTAATAATACCCGTATATATTGCTGTCAGGGGCATAGGGAATTGAAGTTTCGCATTCATTTAGTTATCATAGGAATTAGGTGTGTAAGGTATACACAAGATTCGATTCACAAGAATGGAACTTTTGAGTGAATGAATTAAAGAAGCTGCTTGAGATATGCTAATTTCGGCATACGCGCTTATTATAAATACCATGCAGCGTCATTAATAAAAAAGGCTGTTAAGGTTGAAAAAGTTTGTTAAGGTTGATAGATAAGCGAGAGGGAGCTACGGGGTAAGTAGACCCAGGTGTTATCCTGCGCTAGTGCTTAGGGGGCCCAAAGTTTACATGGCAGTACTGCTGGTTTGACTCTCTGCTGGTTTGTGAGTATTGGCAATGTGTATTTCCATTGAATGTTAATATATATATTCCGTGCAAGTAGTACGTATGCTTATTGCTGTAAAAGCAAATTCTATATGTGCAACAAATTCAATAAAAATTGTTTCATGTATAAACTGTGTTTGTATGAAATTCATTTAGAGTGCCACTTCAAATTATATACACCCAAGTCTGGGTAGAAGTGAGCTATTTACTCTATAGGTGTTCATATTGTTTTGGTAATTCTATATATTAAATTATAGATAAGGCAATTTTTAAAAGTATTTATTATCACCGAAATTGCTGAAATACATTAAAAAAAATCTCAATAAAGGTTCTATGTATTAGAAAACCCTGAAAGTTTTTTTAACTGTCCAAAAATGTAAGAAATGTTCCTTAAAATTTGTGTAAGTCATTTCTTTACAACTGAACACTAATTAATATACAATGAAGCACTAATCAGTATGAAAGTTAAAAGTATTAGACTGAATAACTTTCCCATAATATTTTGATGAAGAATAAAAAGTTTACTTCTCAATTTTTTTTGAAATTAACAAGTAATATTTTTTCTCCAAAAACTTTCAAAATCAAATCAAATATAGTTGAGATAAAAAATTAAAGCATTCAATGATTTTAAATAAATATTCTGAACTAAATATTTTTGAGAATCCATTACATTAGGGCAATTATTGATTAATTGCTGTTTGGAATTGTTTAGGCTTCTTGCCAGGGATGCCTATTTTAATTATAAGGTCATTTCACGTGCATTTAAAAGATAGAGGAAATATTTTAAGTGATTATTGCAAAACATATTTTAGTAATTAAAAGAGAAAAAATATTTCGTACCAAATAACTCGTAAGCCATTTTCTTTTACTTTGACACATATGCGTTATGAATATATGATCAGTTTTAAAAGGGAAGTTCCAATCTATAGATGCAATGTATTTACTAATTACTTTTCGTATTTTCCAATAAATGACTAAAAATTACTAGTCTACATCTATTCAGTTAAAATACTTGGCATCTCTCCTGGAAATGTAAAAATATGATATATGGCTTTTCATATATAACATGGA
Source organism: Dolomedes plantarius (assembly GCA_907164885.2). Lineage (NCBI taxonomy): Eukaryota > Metazoa > Arthropoda > Arachnida > Araneae > Dolomedidae > Dolomedes > Dolomedes plantarius. The sequence goes on from OU015491.1 coordinate 17,399,061, forward strand.
AGATAGCCAAGTTTGTAAACATTCTTCGAAACGTTTTTTACCATTCGCAGTTTAAGTATTATGACTGACAATGTAAATGAAATTGACTTCATAAACTCTTTTACGATTTTTTCGGTTACAAGGTTTTTTTTACAAATTATTTACCAAAAGAAATTTAAGAAATGAGTTTTTCCAAAGAAGTGAGTAAGACTGCCAGTAAATAAAAAGTTGCTTAGTAATAAAAACAGATTTTTTTCCGTTACTTAGTTTACGAAACTATAAAAAAGCCCAATTCTCTAATGATTAGTCTGAAATTAATAAAATTATATCTGAAAATACTTTAAAGATATACATATTAATTTTTCAATTTTAAGGGTATAATAATTTTGAAAATATATATATTTCGCAATTATTAATTTCTATAAGGAATAAATACTTGTGAAATACATATATTTAGCATAAAATTCCAACAGAATTTTTTTTATGTGAATAAGAGAAACCTCTTTGGTATTACAATTTACAGATTATTTACATAACAGAAAAAATATGAAATTTGATTTGCATGAAAAATTAAATTTTAGATTTTAAATTCTGTATTTCTCGCGATCTGATTAATATACGAGTATTATAACTATTATCCGGGGAGCAAGTATAAAGGCATAACTTGTGAATAAATACGATTAGACTTTAAAAATGCATCTGTTATTTTTCTATCCTTGTATCATGTGTTAAAATTCACTAACGCTACACCGCACATTATATATCTTGAGTTTCTACATTCGATTTTCAAATGGAGAAATGTACTCTTTATTTACTTTAACGGGCAATGTAAACAAGGCGTTTATCGTCCGAGTAAGGAAACTGTTGAAAATTATAGAGTACTAGCTGAAAACCCGCACTTCGGGGTACATTCAAATTAAAAATAACGGTCAATGTATGCAATTAATGCCAAAAAATAACTATATATATATATATATATATATATATATATATAGTTATAATAAGTACGACGATCAATATATACAATTGATGTAGAAAAAATATATATATTTATAAAAAAATCGTAAGGGATATTTTTATAGACACAATAATGTCCAATCGTCTGCCGCATTAGCAAGAAAAAAATTATTTTTTTTGTCTATTTAGTTGTTACGCACGTGACGATAATTTTATTTAAAGTACCAGAAAAAGAAATCACGTGATCAGCATTTAATAAATTAAATTCTAAAAATTAATCTTTAAAAATTCACCAAAAATTAGGAAATGGAGGTAAAAATTCGAAAAAAATTTCATTTTGAAGGAATTTTTATGATCTTTCTCGTGATATAAATTTTATAACCCTCAATGTATTATTTTAAATGCAAACGTAAAAAAAGTTTAAAAAACAGCTTAAAAATTCAATTTTAAAAAATCTAAGAAGAATTTTTGAAAAATCTTTCTTAGTGCACTCCTACACTATTAGAAGAATCGCCATGCAAAATTTCAGCCCTTTAGGTCCAGTGGTTTGGTCTGTGCGTTGTATGTCAGTCAGTCAGTCAGTCAGTGAATGAATGAGTCAGTTACGGAACTGTTTTATATACATAGATATGTACTCGTATTGTCATCCCAGGAGTCAAACAGCCATCTCGTATTTCCTTTTCATATCTATACCTATGTATTAATCTAGAGCAGGGATTCCCAACCTTTTTATAGTACCGTACCTGTACGTTGTAAACAAGTAGATGACGTACCGGTAGACCAAAAGATTTTAAATGGGGAATAAAATGCAATAGAGAACATTTGTAATAAAGACAAGCAACTTGGGATATATTGTTATTGCTAAATATATACATAAAAAATAATAATCACTTTAAAAAATATATAATTAGTGAGAGGGTTGGGTCTGTTTATTATTAACTAAAGAAGTAATATCGGGCTCAGTGTTTGTCAGTTTAAGGCGAAGATCCGATTCAATGTCCAGCAAAGCTCTATATCTGGTTTTCATCGCAGTCATTGCAGAAAATCCTTTTTCACATAAATATGTGGTCGCAAATGGCATTGAAAATTTTACTGCTTGGCAAGAAACTTCTCAGACACAGTTATAATTCGCAAACACAGTTATAAACACAGTTATAATTCGCAGGCGAGTGCCAAATTTTTATGGTGCGGTCATAGATAACACATTCAGGTGTAGACGGCATCTTTTGAGATTAGGTAAATCCCAATAAAGTATTACAACACAAACAATGGATAAGAAAGTCCAAACTAAAATATTAAAACGCATGGATTATTAGTTATTATAGTCATTTCTTTATTTTTTTTTTGTAATACAGATTTTTAATAGATTTTCGTTTTAAATTATAAAATCATTCGCGTATCGGTAGCTGCTTGTCCGCGTACCGGTACTGGTACGCGCACCGAAGGTTGGGAACCACTTATCCAGAGCAATGATTATTAAACAGTGGCAAGCTAAAGGTGATTAGTGGGACATCAAAAGTTTTGAAATTCTATTCGTGTGCAAGACTTATTTTTGGTTAATGGTATTGAGATTTATAATTTTACTTTTGTGATACGGATCTATGAAAGACAGAGCTCTGATCAATGACAGCAATCAAATAAATCAAAATATTAAAAAGATAAATCAGTCTAAGGTATACACAAGATTCGATTCACAAGAATCGAACTTTTGAGTGAATGAATTAAAGAAGCTGCTTGAGATATGCTAATTTCGGCATACGCGCTTAGTATAAATACCATGCAGCGTCATTAAGAAAAAAGGTTTTTAGGGTTGAAAAAGGTTGTTAAGGTTGAAAAAGGTTGTTGTTAAGGTTGATAGATAAGCGAGAGGGAGCTACGAGGCAAGTAGTTCCAAGTGTTATCCTGCGCTAGTGCTTAGCAGGCCCAAAGTTTACGTGGCAGTACTGCTGGTTTGTCTCTCTGCTGGTTTGTGAGTATTTGCAATGTGTATTTCTATTGAATGCTAATATATATTCCGTACAAGTAGTACGTATGCTTATTGCTGTAAAAGCAAATTCTATATGTGCAACGAATTCAATAAACATTGTTTCATGTATAAACAGTGTTTGCATCAAATTCATTTAGAGTGCCACTTTAAATTATATACACCCAAGTCTGGGTAGAAATGAGCTATTTACTCTATATATGTGTTCGAACAAAATGTTTTTATTGTATGTAGCCCATGATATTCCTTTTTTAGAGTTAAAGAACCTTAATTTTTGTGCTTTCGGAGTATTAATTTATCGTTGACAATTCAGATAAGCTTATTTTGTGATAAAAAGACTGTTTTCTTTAAATTCGATAGAAATGTATTCAATCAAATCTGCTTTCATTTTTACTGAAATGATTGGTTGTAGATAAAAGTGAAAGTACTAAATTTTCAAATCTAGGATATTATATATGTCGGGAAAATGACAATAACAAGAGGAAAATTAATACTAAATTAAGGTATATAATGTAAATATATATACATATATATATATATTTATATATATATATATATATATATACATATATATATATATATATATATATATATATATATATATATATATATATATATATATATATATACATATATTTATATATATATACAGTCGAACCCCGTTATAGCGAACCTGGTATATAACGAACTCCCGGTTATAACGAACGAAAATTTTGGTCCCGCCGTTTTCCTATTGTATTTAACGCTAATTTGCCCTTTTATAGCGAACCTCCGAAATCTTAAGAATCGGCTATAACGAACATTTTTTTCAGTCGACAACTGAATTTTTTTTAATTTTTAAACTTTTTAAGAATGTTGAAGATACAATGAATGTTGAAGAAGCAAAAAATGAGGAATGAAGAAGACGATGATGAAGATTTACCTATCGCGATGTGGATAGAAAAGCACAAAATTTCATCATTATCAGATTGTGGCGAGCAACTGTTCGAAACATGTGATGATGAAGTCATTACATGTGAAAATCCGACTGATGAAGATGTTGAAGAAATTACAATGAATCATTCTGAAATCGAAGATTCTGCTTCTGATGCTGATGAAGAGGAGCACATAAATGACGAAATCACCACCATCTCAGATGCTACAGCAGCGATGCGTGTAATTAATAAGTTTTTGTCAACACAAGCAGTGGATGAAAGAGTGTGGGGTCATTTGATGTATTGGACAAAGAAATTCATAAAATGTTTTTGAAATCGGCATCCCGTCGGCAGAAGATTACCGGTTATTTCTGTATCAAAACAGTGAGCAACTATTAAAGATAAAATCAATTTATTTCCAATAATCTTCATTTTTAGTTAATTTAATTAGTATTGTGTCAGTTTAATGTAATCGATTTTAGTTGATTTAATTCATTAATGATAATTTTTAATAGATTTTTTCATTCTTTCAATACATCGTTATTGAATATACATAGCAACTAATGAGTTATACATTTTATGAACTCTAACAGTTTTCTTAATGGTTTGGATATAGCGAACCACCGGATATAGCGAACAAAACCTTTGGTCCCTTGAAGTTCGTTATAACGGGGTTCAACTGTATATATATACATAAGGTAAATAAGTGAATTAATATTCAAGGAAAATCTTAAGACATGATCTAAAGGGTTGCCAAATGTCCCCCATAAAAATTGCCTCCAATATCACCTTATAGCCATGAATTCGTAATTTTTGTATCAGTATCTTTCATACACTGATGGTCACAGAATACGGTTTAACATGGTCCTTCAAAGAGTGATAAAATTTCAAAGACAGTCTGGGGAGACTCGTGTCCTGTGGCCTGTCACTTAACTCTGATGAAAAATTATTTTCTCGTCATTGTACTATTAGTGGAAATGAAATAAGTCATAAGACCTATCAACGTAACGCCGAAACTTCCATCCAGACATACTTAAGGGGATGAAATATCTTTAGTTCTCCTTATCACTATTTTAGGGTTTATCCATATAATGCTATACGACCAAAACAGGAATACCCTGATCCTCTATTTTCCCCCCATAAGCAAATCCAATCGTCATTTGGTCTGAGAGACAAGCGGGATTCATTACTAAACATTAAGTGATGCCATTGGAATCTTGCTAAGCTTGTCTTGTTTGACAACACTCGAAAAGGAGCTCCCATTAGCGAGACATGATATTAAGGCTTGCCTATTCAGGATCTGTGTCTATGTCAGTCCATCAGAAAGCGTTCACCTTCAAAGAGAGTTGGAATAGTAGCATAAAATGGCAAGATAGATGGACACAATACAGTGGCGTAGCGAGCATAACTGGCGCCCGGGGCACGATGCCTTTGTGGCGCCCCCCCCCCTGAAAAACATATAGTAATATAATATATAGACCCTATATTGGCGCCCTCGATAAACATATAATAACATAATATATAGACCTTATATTGGCACTCCCCCCCCGAAAAGCATATAGTAACATAATATATATACCTTATATTGGCGCCCTCCCCGAAAAACATATAGTAATATAATATATAGACCTTATATTGGGGCCCTCCCCTGAAAAACATATAGTAATATAATATATAGACCCTATATTGGTGCCCTCGATAAACATATAATAACATAATATATAGACCTTATATTGGCACTCCCCCCCCCCGAAAAGCATATAGTAACATAATATATATACCTTATATTGGCGCCCTCCCCAAAAAACATATAGTAATATAATATATAGACCTTATATTGGGGCCCTCCCCTGAAAAACATATAGTAATATAATATATAGACCTTATATTGGCATCCACCTCGAAAACATATAGTAATATAATATATGGATCTTACATTGGCGCCCGGGGCATGATAGACCCCCTTGCCCCCCCCCCCTTTGCTACGCCACTGACGCAATAGGTCACTTATATGTATTTTATGCAACCGTTGGTGCTAGCACTGCGGCTAACTCTAAGGCCCGATTCATCCATGGTGTTGTTTCCTTAAGTCTTCAAGAAACTTTGTGGCGTATACTTGAAACTTCCGGAGCGCAATGCTGCTAAAGCAATAAATACGGCTGAAAAACCACAAATCTTATAATAGTAATATAATAGTAATATAATAAGCCCAACGAAAGGAAAAATATTTACTCCGAAGTGATGAAAAATTCCCGCAATTTACACGTTCTTTGATAAATTTTATCATTTTTTCAGTTGAACGTATACTTTGCTTGGGCATAGTTCTACAAATTTTGCCCATTTACCTAGACTAGAATTAAAAGTAGGATGTTTTTACAGAATATTACTTATTTGTATTATAAACCTTTGACAATTTACAATTTCTATAATAATTTATTTATCAATTATATATTTGACCGTTATATTTTACTTTAAAAAAATAATCATATTAATTTGTACCGACTGTTTACCAGACCAAATTTTTCATTTTACTTCCCTGTATGAAAAAATATTTCACATTTGCATGCACACGAGTTTATGAATGATGCATTCAACAAATTCATGCATGTTTATATATATATATATATATGTAATTAATTAAATATTATGCCCTCCATTATCGCATTTAAATTCCCTTTCCTAAATCCAATCCCCAGTAACATTGTTTTATCGCTTTAAAACCCATAGCAACAGAACTTCCCGTAAAATCGCATGCGTTCCATTCCTACACGTGTATACTTCTGGAGAAAGGCGTGGGTTCGCATAGCCAGCCCCTATATTCTGCTGACCGTACAAAATAACAGCCACATGTTTTTTCGCCTCTCGCGCTTAAGGTTGAAAGGTGGTATCTTCGCTCCGAGCATCTGAAATGGATGGACGTACTTCTTATCGCTCTTAATAATACCATTCGACCCGACTGTTTCCAAATTTGATTTAATTCCTTTCAGGCCGAGTCTAGCTCCAGCCATGTAAATATGTGCTAGTTTTCCTTTTCAGGTTGCATTTTAAGGAAGAATGTAATGGATATATTACACACACACACACATATATATATATATGCAGAGCCTGACTAAGGCAGGGGCATACGGGGCAGTTGCCCCGGGCCCCCACATCAGAGGGGGCCCCCAAATCGAATAGAAAGTTTAGTATTGAGTATTAAGTTCTTCATTACTGAAGTAGTGAAGAAGAGAGGGGGGCCCCAAAGAAGTTTTTGCCCCGGGCCCCAATTAGGCTAAGTCGGGCCCTGTATATATATGTATATATATATATATAAAGCTAAAAATTATACTTCGAAAAACTACTATTATATAATTTTTCCAAATAGTAATTTTAATAAAACTGAATCATCTTGAAAAAGGGTCATTTAACCGAACAAAAACTAATACGTAATTATGGTTTCTATGAAAAATTTATTTAATTACTAAAATTAATCATTCCATTTGTAAGCACAAAACTGTTTAAAAATTAAAATTATAGAACGCTATATTAATGAATTTATTTTTTATCGAAAATGAAGCAAACATTAAAACAAAGAAAAGTTTTCTATTGAAATTAACATCAGTAGAAAAACAAATAATCTCTTTTTAAACATTTTTCCCTTCAAGAAATTATCACGCATGAAATTAGACGGTTTGACCATAAAAAATTCATTCCATATTCTAACTATGAACTGATGAATCTCGAATTTTCCTGATGTTAATGAGAATTAATGAACAAACTTTTCTCTGGTGCAAAAAGATTAATGAAATTACGCTAATGAAAATCTGTAAAATGATTTATCCGGAACTTCATATTATATTTAGAGTGCCGAATAATTATGACGTTAGATTTGGCGCGTAACGGGCATTTCCCTTAATGATGGTTTTTAAATCATAAATTTGGGAAATGTGTTGTGTTAGATGTAGTTCATAGATATAATTTGGGCTGTATTATTCAATGAGAATTACCATTATTTGCAATTTATGAGTCCAAAAACTAAAGTTCCGCTATTTTGAAAATATGTTTTATTAAAATTATAAAAATTCACTACATGTAAAAGACGCCAAGCAGTTATTTCGGAAACAAAGAAATGAAAAAGAGTTATTTTTCTACAAAACCCAGTCACAACTTTACGGTTTGAATAATCAGAATAATTTGTCTGCTATCGAGGTACTAAAAGAAATAAGATACGAACTTTCATTCATTATTAATCATAGTGTGTTTGAACTTTAGTATAAATTTTTTCACCAATTAAAGTACAAATTTGACTCAATGAAACACTAATGCATAATTGGATATTTGGATATACTAGACAAAAACAGACGTAGTATTTAATTGATATTATGAACTATAATATATATATATATATATATATATATATATATATATATATATATATATATTATTTTTTGAATACAAAATACCAAAAAGATATTGAAATTCATATTTTATCCTAAATTAAGGTGAAATATAAATTTCAATCTAATTCATTACTATCTGATATGATAGATTAGATATTTTAATAACTCATAGACTCTTAAGCTCATAAGAAACGCAAGTAATTTTACTTATTATAATATTATTGTAAAATATTCGGCGTTCAAGAATTATACACAAGTTTTTTTTATCTACAAATGTAGGAATTAGAATTTTGTCTCACATGAAACAAATGCTTATTTTTTTTTTACCTAAACATAATACAATGACTATGAGATAAATTTACATAAGATAAAATTTATAGAAAAAAGTCTGCTTTTAACTTCAACGTCTTGAAAAAAAAATTCCATGAAAACAAGAATTTTTATCCGAAATTCAAAGCTTTAGTATTAAAAATAAAATTTTCAAAAAATTGAATGCAAAGTTTGAACGTGAATACACTTATCGCAAACACACACCAAATAGATGCGCTATTCACAGTCAGAAAACGGATTATCTCAATACTTTTATCTCTTACTGCATTCACATAACCAGAGAGAAAAAAGTTTTCCCCCGCGCAAATACGATAGGAATGTCAAAGAAAGGCATAAAACACATCACTACATTATCTCATAGGAATAAATTTCCAAGAAAATGGGGAGCACTCTTTTATCTGCTAACAATGACACTTTCAGAACGTTTATTACCTGTGAATGATTTGATACTAGAATTTTTTTTTAATTTTTAAATTTATTTGGTGATAATAAGATTTATGGAGCTTTTACCTAGTTTGCTAATGTGGCTTGTAATAAATTAAATTGATTTTAAATGCTGTTTGTGGTGAAAAAAATATGCTGAAAAGATATGTTATTTATGGAGATTCATTTTATGTGTTTTGAGACAATTCTTAATCTCTTCTCTTACTTGTGCACAGATTTTGTAGTGGCAGCTAAATATTTAAGAAAGCCAACGTAGGAGTACAGATAATTAAGCAAAAGAAAGCTGAAATTACACCGTTCAAATAAAGTGAACTTGTTTTTAATTATGATTAATGACCGTTCTCCTCCTTTATGTCATACTGTTTATAATATTTATTAGCGGTCTCTGAGATATGAATCTAAATTTAAAACTTTACCTCTCAATCTATCGCATGGTCATACATATAAAAAAAGTTCACATTCAGATAAAATTTAAGAGGTTTGCGAGAAAAATCTTGATTCCGAAAAGTCTTAGCTGTTTACTGTCAGCAATAAAAAACTAACATTTACCTTCAATACTCAACGGAAATACTTTCAAAAATTATTTCACATATATCGTGGAATATGCTTTCATCGCAAAATGTTATCAATTCGTATTTTTCAAAGAAAAAAAATATATTAGTGCTTTCAATCGCTTTAGAATAGCTTTGCGTTACGAAACACTTACTGTAATCTATATATATAAAACAGTTCCGTAACTGACTCATTCATTCACTGACTGACTGACTGACTGACATACAACGAACAGACCAAACCGCTGGACCTAAAGGGCTGAAATTTTGCATGGCGATTCTTCTAATAGTGTAGGGGTGCACTAAGAAAGAGTTATCAAAAATTCTTCTTAGATTTTTTTAAATTAAATTTTTAAGCTGTTTTTTTAAACTTTTTTTACGTTTGCATTTAAAATAATACATTGAGGGTTATAAAATTTATATCACGAGAAAGATCATACAAATTCCTTCAAAATGAAATTTTTTTTCGAATTTTTACCTCCATTTCCTGATTTTTGGTGAATTTTTAAAGATTAATCTTTAGAGTTTAATTTATTAAATGCTGATCACGTGATTTCTTTTTCTGGTACTTTCAATAAATTTATCGTCACGTGCGTAACAACTAAATAGATAAAAAAATATTTTTTTCTCTTTCTAATGCAGCAGACGATTGGATATTATCCAAAAAAATGCATATCCCTTACGATTTTTTTATAAATATATATATATATATATAGATAGATATATATTTTACATCAATTGTATACATTGATCATCGCATTTATTATAAATATATATATTTATTTTTTGGCATAAATTGCATACGTTGACCGTTGTATTTAATTTGAATGTACTCCGTAGCGAAGCGCGGGTTTTCAGCTAGTAATTTATAATGCATAATTAGGTCAACAAAACTACCATTATTAACGCTTTAAAATAAGAATAAAAATACAAAAATTAAATAAATATTGATTTTTAACGTGTGCTAATATTTTAAACGTATTTTTGGAGGAATGATAATTGTTTATTCCTTCGAATGAAAATTTCTAGAAAAGCGCACACATGCACAAATAATCCAATCTATGCAATGAGAATATAATCAATTTAAAATATTTTGAAAAGACCCAATATCATTCAGGTTTCCTACTACTTGACTGTATCCTATATGTATCCTACAATCCAATGACGATCCATCAAAGAATAAACACAAGAGAACGGAAAGAAGAGATTTATCAAACAACTCGTTCGGACAGACAAAATATATTTTTTTCTACAATGATCAATTATATGTTCCTAAATGAAATGGCCTTTAACGTAACTGTAATACTTCACTATGTAATTTCGTTGCTGTTGAACAGACGCAGACACTTGATACATCACGAACAACCTCTTTTTTATGTTTAATCTTCACCTTTTTACAAGTATCATTAGTGGTTTCACAATATAACAATCGAAAAGGTGCTACCTAAGAGGCAGAACACGATAAACACAAAATATAGTGAAATAAAACCCCAAAATATATAGTAAATATAACATATGCATTTTTCCATACAATGTTAAAAATGAAACAAAATGTACTCATAGCTGTATGTACTCATAGCAAAATGTACTCATAGTTTCAGATGCTAGTTTATGTTTCCGAAACGTTACAAATATGATTTGGGTTTATTAAATAATGTTCAATAGGGCATTAAGTATGTAAGGTATACATAAGATTCGATTCACAAGAATCGAACTTTTGAGTGAATAAATTAAAGAAGCGGCTTGAGATATGCTAATTTCGGCATACGCGCTTGGTATAAATACCATGCAGCTTGATTAATAAAGGAGGGTGTTAATGTTGATAGATAGGCGAGTTAAGGGAGCTACGAGGTAAGCAGCTCCAGGTGTTAACCGGCGCTTGTGCTTAGCAGGCCAAAAGTTTACGTAGCAGAACTGCTGGTTTGACTCTCTAGGTTGTGAGTATTGCAAAGTGTAATTTTATTGAATGCTAATATATATTCCTTACAAGTAGTACGTATGCTTATTGCTGTAAAAGCAAACTCTATATGTGCAATGAATTCAATAAACATTGTTTCATGTATAAACTGTGTTTGTATCAAATTCATTTAGAGTGCCACTTCAAATTATATGCACCCAAGTGCGGGTAGAAGTGAGCTATACTCTACAAGTATCAAAAATTAATCATACCAGTTGAATATTAGGGAGGTTACAACCGTGTTTGAGACGAGAAAATACTTTACAATCCGTCATCAACCCAATTATTTTTCTAAGCATTTTAAAATATTATTTTGCTTCATTTTATCCCTCTGGCATTGATCACTTTCATATCTGTGGCGTTATGGCAGATGTTGATATGTCCAGAAAATTCAATTTTATGTTTTAAGTTGATATGTCACACTTAAAATTAGTTCTTTAATGTGGCAAAAGCTTACAGTGGAATTACGAAATAATACTAAGTTATTCGTATTGGCAAATGCTGTTATGTTTAAAAGAGGTAATACTTGGTCCCAAATTAAATAATTTAGTCCCTCATTGAAATTTTTCATTGAAGACCAGCCATATGCTTGAGGTTGAATATGAATATTAACTAAAGAATATCTGGATTGAAAAACTTAATTGAGCGATTTTATATTTCACAACAAAAGTTACTTTTTCAATTTGCCGAAAACAGGAAGAAATGACATATCAACATCTGCCATAATGCCACAGATATTTAGAGTTGGATTACAGAAAGGAAAAATGGTTTTCTACAGAGTTGAGTTGATATTTACACTGTGCTGCTTAAAAGTGTGTTAAAATATGTAAATTTTATTTATATACATGCGGTCCAGTAAAATTTTAACGACATCATGCATATTCATGTAAATATTTTCACACAGTTTGTTTCTGTATCCACACGTATTACATGATGTGAGTGTTTTTCAATTCCTACTATTAGTTCACACTCTCTCTATATATATTTTGTTCAAATTTTCAATCGTTAATAAAAGTAATTTTTATTCATCCACTCAAGTTAAAATACATTTTTTTAAACTTGTAGTGGATGACACTTGATGTTAATACAGTTTTTTCAAATATTAATTAATTAATTAAATTTAATTAATCAATTTTAGTTTTAGATCTAGAGCGTCTCTTGCTCTTGAATAGTAATTTCTCTCTTGTTACTGTGTAAACGGTAGCACTGCGGTATCGCGGGCTTCTCCCGTCCTGTAGGTAGCGAGATCGAATCCCCAACCTGACAAACTTTTTCTCACTCTTTCCCCCCTCCTAATCTCGCACAGTAGGCAAGGTTCTGGCAGGCAATCCTTTTTTTTCAATTCCTACTATTAGTTCACACTCAAATTTTTCTTTGTTGACCTAAGTAGGAATTGACTTTAAAATTTTATTTTATATATTACTTGTGTCTATGTCCCAGAAAAACACATTTTCATCTTATCAATATCATTTAAACAACCAGTAAACGTTAAGTAAATTAGAGAATTAAAAAGGAAAGGAAATTATGATCATTTCTCTATATGCATACAGTTCACCAATACTTCAGTGCGTTGCAATCAGTAAACACTTAGAAAGGAAAAAAAATGTTGCTATCAGAGCAATTCATATTATCACAAACTTTAAAAAATAAGCGCACAGACCTGTTCACATTTTTCTTCGACTTTTGCTTTGAATTGCTTAGGATTTCATTCTTTTGACGATAGTATCATTTTTCATTCAATATTTATAAGAATCTTCCGATAAGCGTCAACCATAATTCTCCATGGAACAAGAACAATATAGTTTTAACCTCATAAATCCTACATTTAACTGCCTAATACTACATTTAGAAAACCAAAGATGCTAAGCATAACTCAACTCTGTGAAAAAAATAATACAATAATTCAAGCGGATAGGCTTTTATCTAGCACTTAGAACAAACTGTCGTTGGTTGTTTAGCCATGCCTGTGAAATATAGTATAGTAAAATAAGCTAGCGGAACAACTTTTGTTTCTAGGAAAGTGGCTGGAGGCAGAGTTTAAGAACATTTTCTCCGTGGAGTACACTTCTATTCTATCTGACTCTCTTCTATTGTGAAGATACTGAAAACATTAAATACAAACATAAGGAGTTGGGATTAAAAGAAAACATTAAGAAGGAATATATTCTTTTATTGTATAAACCAATAAATTAGGAAGGGTTCTGAAGATACAAATAAGATTAGTTCACTTTAAAGAAATGTACGTTATTATAAGATGAAAGAACCGAGACACTGGATTTTCAAAGCAACACAGTACGCAAAAGATAGATCCATTTACGAGTAAAAGTTCCCAATTTGAATGAAAATACCATAAATTATTCCCCTTTTATGAAATGGGTTAAACGTGGAATGATTAGTTGTGTTCTACTGTAAGAGATTCCACGAATAAAAGCATAAATTAAGAACTGTCGTCCATTTTAAAAGATAAATAATGATACCGTAGGGAAGACAATACTTCTACATCTTCCTCAAGGTATAATCCAGGATATTTTTCGTACGCGTATCTGTATAATCCATAAGAAAAGTCTTCCTCAATGCGCTGTTGAAAATCTTTCTGTTTGAAGTTGTGACCAAATAGGAATAGGTTGTAATGAAGATTAATCTGTTAGGTATTTAACATATTGAATAGCAGAATATTCGCAGAAATCTTGTTAATGTTACGTTGGATGATCCGGCTTCGTTTAAAGTATATTTGGTCCAAAAATATAGGTGTCTAATTTTATATTTAACTGGTTTAGAACAGCACAGATAGACACCATCAGCATAATTTATCTTTAAATCAGTCTTGTAATTTTCCAATTTTATCTCTATTACTTTTGCAATTTATCAGCATCAATAAGTATTTTTATATTAAGTCCCTCTCTTTCTTTTCTCTGTGAAATCTCTTCACGTGTTCTTTTCTGTATACAAAACTGGCCACTGTGTTCTCTTTGACAGTATCCTATTTACTTGGCGCTGCGCAAAATTCTACTCTACGCCAATTGTAGTAAAACAAGTGTTAGCTCTTCTTTTGCTAACAAGGATATCTTCAGATTACTGGAGAGCGGAATATCAACATGACATTATACTTTCTTAAAACAATAACAAAAATTTTATTTGAAACATATAGAACACTTAGCGGCTCGCCGTCAAAGCGTGCGACGCCATTCATTTCACATCGCTCTCTCTCGCTTACAGTATCGCAGTGCACATGCGTTAACATTCTTTTTGCGGTCTGTCACATGCTGCCATCTATTGACATAGAAAATTGCTTACACAAGAGACATCTCCTAAAACAACGAGAATTTTGCAACTTGTTTATTAAATCGAAAAGAAATAACTTTGTTAGGTCTTGCCCTATTGTTACTAAGTTAGCGCAAGTTAGTAATATATGTGTTCACTAATGACTAATTGAAATACGTTTAAATTTTCATATAATTTATTATGCAAATTAGTTTATAAAGGATTTACTAAATTCTTTGTATTTCTTAATAAATAGAGATGTTTATTAAAGAGAATTTTCATAATTTCTATTACTAAATTACCTTGAAGTTATATATATATTGAAATAACACAAAAGCTAAAAACTTAAAATATTATTTTATTAACATTTACATTTATTTACATTTTTAGTTACATTTATTTTACTTTATTAAGAAATAAGGTTTCATTTAAAAACTCTTACTTCTACTATATAATAGCCTATACTTCCAAGTTAATAAAGACATTTATATAAAAAGATTATTTGATAACAAACATTGCACATAAATTATCAAATAATGAAGTATATTTAACATTTTCGAAATAAGTTGCTAAATGTATCTTCTTTGAATTCAGTCCTGCATAAGTCGAAAGGAAATGTTGGTATTGATTAATAAATATTATCATAGATTTTATAAATTCAAATATTCTAGATTTATTACGAGGGAATTCGTTAACTCTGAACTTGATTTATCATTATTTCGTTTAAAATCAATCTGAGTGACATTTAATTGCGACAAATTCAACAAAGTTTTTAATTAATTACATTTTAACTTAGAAATCGATATAATGCCTCCATTAAATTTTCAGATGCTAACGTAGTTATCAAGACTCACGAGGTTTAAAGCTCATCCAGCTGTACATTGTTGAGTGCATTTGTGTCATATTTGCTGAGAGGAACCGTGTTATTTCACTGAATAGTTTTCGAAAACATCACTCAGGCTTCTGCGACTGCAAACCTAAAGGCAATTCTTTCATACAGACAATACAAGTGAAATCACTAAAAGGTTGTAAATTATTTTTTTATTTGAAGGCTTTTAACTGGAAACTATCCTCAGCCTTGAGTTCAAGACCATAAATAACGAAACATTATTTGTTCAAAATAAAATTGCTATATGTTCTCTCCTATTATTCCACTGAGTTAAGATAATTTTAACATAGTACATGTAGAAAAAAATTTTAACTTTTCTAGAGGGGGGGGGGTATAAAATGCATAAAATACTCAAACACTGCATTTGAATAA
Source organism: Dolomedes plantarius (assembly GCA_907164885.2). Lineage (NCBI taxonomy): Eukaryota > Metazoa > Arthropoda > Arachnida > Araneae > Dolomedidae > Dolomedes > Dolomedes plantarius. The sequence continues at coordinate 17,415,078 of OU015491.1, forward strand.
ACTTAAAGATCATACCATACTGTTAAGTAATAAGTAATTTAAGATTTTTTCCCATTAAAAATAATATTTTAGTACACAGCCGCCATCAAACTATTGACTTGATACATCATGACAATGTGGAAGGAAATTTTCCCTGGGTTATGTACATTATTTGACAGCTGGAGTATGAATAATGGATTATCTGCCCCCCCCCCCCCCCCCCCCCCAAGAAAAAAATACTTCCACAGGTTTAGACTTTAGGATTTCCATTCTTTTATTCTTTCTCTAATTCTAGTGAACGTTATAACTGCTAATTTCACAAAAACGGTGTTAATTTCAAAATAGGAATAACGGAAGCCAATATGAACCACAGTTAGCGTAAGATTATTCGACCCTTCTTAGATGCTCTGATAATTAAATGGAACTCCCCCATGAGTTATATTAATGAATTATTGCGAGGGTAGAATTGAATTGTCTCTGTTATATAAAAGATACTTTTAAATGGTCTATTGAAAAAATTATCAAACATCTATATTTTTCAGGGGGTGAGTTTTTTTTTATCAAATCATCCATATTTGTTAAGTCATGGAGTAAAATAACTTAAAAATCTTAGTTTTTTTTTGCTAAAAGTAACCTGTTTCTCGCACACAAAAGGAGAAATTCTACAGTTATTATATAATACATATAATCTATTCCTTTAGACTTTCCCATTTAACCAATTCCTTAATTATCCAATCTCTTAATTACTGAAAATTATTTCCAAAAGAGTTTAACATTTCATGAAATGCATTTAATTTTGCATCATAAATGTAATAAAGTCCTATAAAAAATCCCTTGCGTTTAATTGTTTTGTTAAAAATTTCAAGAAGCATTAGTTCTTGTCCAAATTTGTTCAAATCCAATTTTTTGTCTTAAATACAAGATTAGGAAAATGTTTGCTGATTCTTTTATAACAAATATAATTTTTTTTGAATATTGAATGATTTAAGTTTTAAATAACTGAAAATGTCCAGATCTTATAGAGTAGTTTTTATGGCAAATAAATAGTTTGAAACTTTCACTTAATTCGTGGAAGTAAATTTGAAGAGACACGTTTATACAAAATTTTTCGCCAGTGAGACTAAAAAAGCGTTTATGTTGTAAAATAACCAAAGTTATGAAGCACGTCTTTGGCTTTCATCGCAACAAAACTATTGGTTTTAAGTAATGCATGAACTAAAAAGAGATGGATAGAGAGACGATTTACAAAATAAGCGTTGGGAAAAAGTATTATTGATGCGCGATAAACATAAGTGTCACTGGACTATCTGTGGCGAGTTGAAACGTCCAATGTCTATACGTTTGATATCAATGTTCCACCGGAATAAAGATTCGCTATGAGATAATTTAATTAAAAACTTCATTCGTGTTGTTCATTATTCAAATTATTTGCTTTTCATTATTTTCTCCGAACATAACTTTTTATGATCAACTGAGAATACTTTGGATGATAACATTCTTTGCTTGATTTGCCCACTTTTTAAAATTTTTTCTTTACTTTTTCTCTCAGTGTATAACCCCACGGAACCTCATTACTGAGTTAGTGGTATTTTCAGAAAATAAAGTAGTTACATCATTTCCAAAAACTCCTCTATCGGTCACCAGAAGGAAGATATGAAATTTGAAAGCAAGTCACTCATCACTTACAAAAGTACACATAATTCGGTAATCCGTTACCCTATTTAAACGATATTAGTTTGCTTTGTCCCAAGTCATTTCAGGTGAGTGTATTGTCACTGCTGTCACCCCTGATAGTATTGGCGCAATTATGACACTCCTGTTCTTCTTTTTAAGGGAACAAGGGACCTTCAATATCGATCTTCTTTAATGTTCAATATTTTACTCTATATACCCCACGAACATAATTCATATTCTTTTCTATTGCATTGAAGATACTTAGAATTCACAAATTAGTATTTTGTGGAGGAATAGGAGCTGCTTGTCAAAAAGTTCTTCAAAAATAATAGAATTTTTCAAAAGGCTCCATGCGTATTCATTTTCTTCTGATATCTTTCAAATTTCTCAGAATTGTTAATTGAAGTGTTTGTCACAAAACTGTGCATGATTCTTTGAAATCACAAATATTTTTTCAAATTTATACATCATAAAATAAAGTAAAAACATAAAAAATAACAGACAGAATAGAAAAAAAATATTTAAGACGTTAGATTCATATAAAAAAAATTAAATGCACATTTATATTTATATACATATGGTA
>OU015491.1:17422313-17424813 GCA_907164885.2 Dolomedes plantarius
GCACCATGACAGCCCAGCGGTATGTTCATGAAATCCTGCAACCACATGTGTTGCCACTCATGCAACGGCTCCCAGGAGCCATTTTTCAACAAGACAATGCTCGGCCTCATACGGCAAGGGTGTCACAAGACTGTCTCCGCACTGTTACTACCCTTCCTTGGCCTGCCTGGTCCCCAGATTTGTCTCCAATCGAGCATATCTGGGATCATTTGGGACGACGAGTTGAGCAACCCACGAGTTTGAACGAACTAGAGGCAAGGTTACAGCAAATATGGAACGAAATGTCTCAAGACATCATACAGAACTTGTATGACTCAATGCCCGATCGTATCGCATCGTGCATTCGCGCTAGAGGGGGTCCAACGGAGTAATAACTCCTCCGTTCTTTTGCCTTTTTCTCTGAACTAAATTATCCTTTTTCTTTGATTTTCTTATCATTTACTTATATTAAAGTAGTCATTACGTATGTAAAATTTCGTTTCATTTTGACGACTCCTTCCTGGTGCGCTAATTTTTTTGTCCATGAGTGTATATAGATAAACATTCACTAATAAGGAATTTACAGCTAAACGTACGGTTCAACAACGGATTGTTTTTCTGAAGTGGTGAGAAGTAAGCAAGTGTGCCAGGAGTTGAGGAGCGCGTTGGTTTTCATCTTAACAGGTGTGGTAGTAGAGTGTAACGCAAGTGCTCTGCAGATCATTAAGAAGGACAAACCACAAATGCTCAAGATCAGCCTCCAATCTATGAATTATCTTGCCACTTCTTGATTAATTCCTTTGACCATAACTCTTTCCTGGATCTTTTCCTGTCTTTCAGCTCAGAAGACACTTGCTTCGGGTTAGGCGACAAAAGTGCCTATCGTGCCCCCAGATTTTATTTTCGCAGTCAAGAGAATGTCTCGTATTATTTATCTTGTTCCAATGCCATTCATTATTACTCCTGAATTGTGCAATTACTTTTTTTAAACTACGATGTCAAGGGAAACGCATTATGAGGTAATGCAGAAATACTATATTTTTACCATGTTTTTATTAACTCGCTTTCTTGTTTGTGTGTTTGTCCAGTACAAATCTTGCAGTCGATTTTTAACTAACTTCCCTACTCGATAGACCTATGAAACTTTTAGAATAGCACAAAACACGATGAAAATGCATTTTTTAATACTTTTAGCCATCTTTAAGCAGAATTAAATTAATTTTCAGTTATTTTCAGTTAATTTTGTTTGGTAGACTGCTGCAGCCATCTATTGGCCAGAACGGGAACGAAAAGTTATATGCAAGTTAACTTCCAATTAACTTCATTTTCTTTCAAGTTAATGGGATAATTCATCAAAAAAATTTTTAAAAAGTATTTATTAATACATAGAATTGTCAAGTTTATATGATTCAACAGAAAATTTAAAAACACGGTACCGTAATTTCGCACGTAATCGCCGCACCCACCGTAAGCGCCGCAGGGGCTGATATTTCCTTTTAAAAAAACGAAATCGGGGTAAGCGCCGCACCGGCGTAAACGCAGCACATAAACTTTTCTTAGTTACCGTACCGCAACCAAGTACTGAGAAACCAGCAGAGATTTTAGGTTATTTCTGTAATAAACTAATACATTTTAATGTAATAAATTCAATATTGTGCTTATTTTAAAGAGTTCTCTTAATAAATTATACTTTAACACTATAGAAGCTTTTATAGAAGCGCCGAGTGGCACCCCATACCCTATAAGCGGCGTAGACAGTCACACGGGACAGCTCCATTAAGGGTGAAAGAGGGATATTGAAAGTTATTTTAATGAAGTGGACAGGGGGGGGGGAGATAAAGGTTGCACTTCCTGGATGAAATGCAAAAAATGGCAGCCAATTAATTTACTGCTCTCGGTGAGTTGGGCGACTGGTAGAACCAGTTCAAGGTCATTTATCACCATAAAATGTGTTAAAAGAAAGAATAAGTTTGAAATGTCCAGAAATATTTTGAGAAATATGGATGAAAAAAATATTGGATCACAAGAAAAAGTTCGTTAAATAGAGAATGCACTTCGTTATTTGGAGGTTATTTTACGAAGAAATTCGCAAGATGTTCTTGGTTCTGAGGAAAAGTTCGCAAAATAGAGAAATTCGTAAAATAGAGGTTCGTTAAATAGAGGTCCGACTGTATATATATATACATGTCACGGCCCTTCACCGCGTACCTTTAACAAACTAATTACTCTAAATTGCAGTCACAAAACAATAGGCCGGTGGAAGAACTAATGCTTAAATAACATTTAAACAACTTTATTTATTAACATTAAGTGAATACCCAAATAACCCAGCTAAATCGCCCTTTTCAATCATCTCTCAGCTCACTACAGACGCACGTCCTATTACTATAAAAATATCCCTAAAACTGCGCTTTTTTCTTTCTCGTGCGTTATATAAAAGCGTGGGCTATCATCTCGACCCCCTTCTCTCGAACATTCTGGCGATTACATCAGCCAGCGCGTGCGAGCAATTCGGTGACCC
>OU015491.1:17427324-17447324 GCA_907164885.2 Dolomedes plantarius
AGGCTTTATTCTGTGTTTTATTCTATTCATGCCAAGGCATTTCTAAACAAAAACGTACGGCAATAACGTTAAGGGAATAGTTTAAATCTACTGTTCGGTGCCGAAAAGCAATAAATTGCTTTTCGGTGAAAAGAAAAACATCTTAAAAGTTTCTAGGAACATTTAATGTAGTAGTTTTAAAAGAGTAAATTTTAATGGTATCTCAAATCTTTAAATAAAAAATATTTGCATAAATTGCGATGATATATTCGTTTCTACATTTTTAATATTGAGGAAATGCTGCATTTTCCTTCAAAAAAGTGAACGAAAATTGTCTTCACCAATAAATTTCAACGTAATTATTTTATGAAACTTTCAACATTATTTGGTGTTGAAGGTGATCAATGGAATAAAATGTGACCATTAAATTGATCATCACAATAGGTGTTCTGGCAATTAATCCTTGTGACGCGAATTTTGTCCTTACATGGTTATCCAGCCACAATCTTGATTGCACAATAGCGAACTGTATTTCGTTGGGATTACAAATAAATAAATTTATATATAATAGCCCTTGTCTCTGTATAACACTTCCGGGCTGTACTCATCTTTCAATTGAAGCCCTCAGTAAAAAAATGCCTGTTAGGCTTAATTTCAATTTCAGATGTGGATCAGAATTTTTTGTTACCTAAAAACTAATATCTTCTCCATCAAATCACGTTTGTTCAGCCTATTTTTCTATAAAATATTCAGAACTGAAAAAAATTGGATGTTTTTAGCTGTATATTTAACAGTTTTTAAAAATCTGTTTACTTTTGCGATGAATTCTGAAAGTAAACAAACTTGAATGTGAATGAATCAAGTAGCTCAAGTATTCATATCGCGTAGGGAGCTGTAAAAAACTGGATGGTAGTCTACTACTCCAATCGCATGAAAAACTAAATAAATAAAAAATAATGAAAGGGTTTGCTTTTACAAGGTGTGGATTAAATGCAATATGGTTAGATAATTCGGGATATTTTTAACTTTCATATACTTTTTCTATTATGACGTCATTATAAGTATTATGACGTCAAAATGACGGGTTGGATGGCAATCTACTACTCCAATCACATGAAAAACTAAATAAATAAAAAATAATGAAACGGTTTGCTTTTACAAGGTGTGGATTAAATGCAATATTGTTAGATAATTCGGGATATTTTTAACTTTCATATACTTTTTCCATTATGACGTCATTATCAGTATTATGACGTCAAAATGACGGGTTACCTTCTAGTAAATAAAAAAGGATATGCAGCGATAATTCCAAAATATTCATCGTCAAAACATTATTTAGTTAAAAGGGGAATATTACAATAATATAACTCTCAATGAAAGACAATAGTGTTCCACCGTTAAACGTACCACTGCGATTTAAGGGCAAAAGAGTCCTATGAAGTACGTTATAGAAAGAAACGCAGGTTATCTGTTTATCTACACCAAAACTTGAGTATCTCTAACTTGGAATCAAACTTAATAAACACCTAAAAATACTTTATCTCTTATATATTTTAAAGGAAATGTAAAATTTATTATTCTAAAACATGCATAACTGACATTTAACAAAATAAACGTTTTAGGCTTTTGGCGTTTTATTTGAATAATGCGGAACTGAGATTAATTTTAAAGTAAGGGTATATTATTACACATATAAATACCTTGGCAGAAGAATTTCTGCTGTGTTATCTCATAAATCAGTTTCACTTACGGAATATGCCTTAAATCGTGCATATAAAACGCAAAGTGCAAATATAGCTGCTGCATTTTCAATTTTCCGTAAGGATCTTGCATATCCGTTTTATAAGTAAATCCTAGGATTTGAGGACCTAGGTCCATTGGACTTGGTGTAGGCTTTCCTACACCAAGATGATTCGAAACAACCACAACAACATATATGTAAATGAACTAAGGATTCTTAATACTCTAAACCATAAGCTGTAGGAAGAACATGCGTTAATGGCAAAAATAATGACACAATTGTTAAATGATTCATTGGCCTTCGGCATTATTCAATTTTCTATATTAATCAAGCAAGGTTCGAGTCTGTCTGTCGGTCACACTCTCCGGTTATGAAACTTACAGCCATGAAATTTGGCACACGGGTAGTGCAGACTATGGGAAAGTGCACCTTTTAGCCCGAATTTTAAATTTTAGTCTAGAAAAATTTTTATTTTATGTTTTGTGGGATTTTATGTTTTTTTAACTTCAGATAACGATATCTCGGCAAAAAATGATCGTAGAATTTTGATCTTTTTACAATCTAAGACTACAGACATTTCTCCTTCAAACAAGACCTCATTTGTTTAAAAATAATTTAAATTTTTTCATCAAATATTTTCATCTAATATTCATCAAAATATTAAACCCACTTTTTAGAGAAATTTACGCAATTTTGAGGATCTACGGTCGATGCTCTTCGAGTTTTATCTTACGAAGAAATATTTACATCATCTGGAAGATGAAAGCTTTTTCATTCATTAAACCTCATTTCAAGTCTCTTAAAATTTCGATTTTTAATTGAATTTTAAAGAACGATACTTAACACAAATTTTCTATCGGTTCTTCAAACGCGAAGAACGGCAAATTCTCCCCTTGGGTTGTAAACAACGATAGAGTCATTCTTTCCCTTGATTCATTCATCGTCTTCCTTTGATGGCTTGAGCGTAGCTGGGCGAAACCCGGTTAGTTAATAATAAATATTAAAATATACAATATTTTAGTTTTCTTTAGTATAGCCAACTTCAGTGAGTAATGAGAGATGAATCTGTATTATACATAGTTAACCTAAATTAATTTTTACTTTAAAGAATTCATATTTTTAATCTAATTAGGATATTTTGTTCCATTTACTTTTGCAGCATTTCATTCGGGTGTAATCCTTCTTCCTTTATTGGAGGGTAGATCACTGAAATGTAGTACTATATCTTAATACAACAGGAGGTTACACTCCTGAAGAAATTACAGTATGAGATCATTAATATCTTTTTACATGCGTACTTTTATATTTAGCTAAGTTTTTCTCTTAAAATTGAATTGCAGTATTATTTGAGCCATTCACAAGCCAAATCCGCTAAGTCCACTTTTTGAAATTTTCGCAATTTTAGTGTCAAAGAACTTGATTCCTAACTTTATACATCCATAATAAATTTCCCAAATAATATGGATAAAAGCCACTTAATTACAAAACTTTTTTGGCCAAAGAATTGTAACTTTTTTTTAGATGCCAATCAAGTTAAGTCCCTACTCTAATGTAAATCGTTGCAATAATACATTCAAACGCAGAAGCAAATGTTTGATGATAATGATAACTCGTTCAGTGTTGTTTCATCCCAAAAAAGTAAAATAAATTAGTCAGTTACAGTTCTAACCGCCGCAGAAGTAAGTAATTGGGAATTATTAAACACTTATTTCAATTTGTTTCCTTAATAAAAATTACTTGAAGACGGAAGTGGATGGTATCTCTTTTTTTCCTTGTCAAATCTGCTAAGCTCCTTAGTCACGCAAAAATTCTAACAATAATAACGATTACTTCAAGGATATCATATCTCATACATTTTATATGTAGTGAGTTAAAAGCTACATCTGCAATAATACATCCTGCAATGTGTATTTGGTTTTATAGAGGGACTTTAAAAAACAATGTGTTATTTCACTTTTCTTTATGTATCACTTTTCTTCACTTTTTTTTAATGGACTTAACCGATTTGGCAAGAGCTCATTTGGGTTTGCGATATATATATAATATATATTATATTATATATATACCGGGTGGCCATAATTAAACTGACAGTGCTCACAGTGTTCTGTAGCGCGATCTATTTGCGACAATGACGCCACATTTTGTAGGAAGATTAACCTTTTTCTTACGGGGTGGGATAGCATGTATCCCTAGAATACGGGCCCATGAATGAATATATATATATATATTAGATATAATATATATATATAGATAATATCTATATATATATATATATATATATATATAATATATAATATTATATATATTATATATGTGTGTGTGTGTGTGTGTGTGTGTGTATGTATATATATATGTATTATATATGTATATATACATGTATATATATTATATATGTATATATGTATGTATATAATACACACACACACACACACACACACATATATATAATAAATAATATATATATATATATATATATATATGATAAATATATACATTCTTAGGCCCGTGTTCTTGGGATACATGCTATCCACTCCGTAAGGAAAAGGTTAAACAAGACGGGGAGGAAGGATTCCGCGAAAAAATATATTAGTTCCAAAAGTCACCGCTAGGGGAATTTTTGCGCTGTGTAATAGAAAATAGAGTGTTAACAAATGCAAATTAATACGGAATAAAATTACCTTTTATTATGCACATTTCTTATTTAGTTCAAGTGCAATGTGGCAACACTTTTAAAAAAGCGTAAAATCTACATAAACACCGATAAAGTCTCGTGATCTGCAATATCACGTACGCTGAGCAGAAGAAGTTCTTTATTCAAATTTCACGTTACATCCATTGGCACAGTGCCAGCTGCGTGGGTTTTAAAAGGCAATGTGTTACGTTTCGAATCAATCGGATTGAAAGTTTATGTGCAATGTCTCCTTTTAGTCGAGCGTGCGTTACTAGTCAAATTCTTTTACCTCAACCAATGCAACGCGTCAGCCGCTCTTCGTGCTTTTAGAACGCACAAAAAAATGCGTAAAGGTAACGGTCCTGGTTAGTTAATGGGCTAAAAGCAATAGTTGCGACGTTTGAGGAAACAGGTTCTCTGAAGGTTCAGTCAGGAAGAGGACGAAAACCTGTACCACAGGATACAATCGAAGCAGTTGGGTAATAAAGGTAATTTCCGTATTGATTTTCATTTGATAACACTCTATTTCTATTACACAGCGCCAAATATTCCCCTAGCGGTGACTTTTGGAACTAATTTATTTTTCGCGGAATCCTTCGTCCCCGTCTTGTTTAATCTTCCTACAGAATGTGGCGTCATTCTCTCAAATAGATCGCCGCTACAGAACACGTGAGGCACTGTTCAGTTTCATTATGGCCACCGGTATATACTATATCAGCTGCGACTTTTAATTAGCCCAAGGAAAATTTCTTTTCTGTCCTAACTACACCGATGTAATTGATATTAAAGAACATAGAGATGAAGAGCGTTTCAATAAATCCTTGTAATTATGATCCTTCTAATGAAATGGAGAATGGGCTTATTTCCAGGTCATAACTCATTCAAACACAACTATTCGTCCAATTTCTCAAGTACGTTCATTAAAATACTTTTTATAGTAAAATCTAATTATCTTCAAACTACATCTTATTAATGAGAGACCATCACAAACTTTGACCAAAGAGTTCTCAATGCAGAGGTGATATAATATTCAGTAATCGAATAAGCATTATAAAAGGACTTATAAAATGCTAATTAAAACTTGGCTATCGTTAAGAACTTTCGTTATCACAACTGTGTTGTTTAAATTTTTTTTGATGCTGTAGTAATGAAATTTTACTTACATTTATACGAGCTAATTAGAGTACAAATTTCTCCGAAAATTTGACTCTTTATTAAGAGATTTTATTGTAAATGATCAAACTCTCACATTAGATAAAAATCCCGTTGTGTTAATGTGTTTATATGCCTCATGTAAGAGCACTATGGAGAACGCTTTTAAGTGAAAAGAAACGCTGTTCAGCTATGTATATTTTTCACGTTCTACATGAATAAATATATTTGTATTTTCTTCTGTAAAAGTAGTCCAAATATCTATTGCGAGATACTTGAGGATGAAACAAGATACATAAAATGAGATTGTAGAATCATAGATATCCATGTACATAAAAGTGCAGCTTAATCTGGTAAATCCGTTCATACATCTATGATAATCAGTTTATAGAGTTGAATAAGGCGTTTAATCTGTAAGGACGTACAAAAGATTATATTGCGCTTTACCGGGGATTTCTTAGTCTCGCACCAGATAACGACAAGTATAAATTTTTTGTATGTTACATGATTTGTGTAATACATAAATACACACGATAATACATAAAAGAGTGAGCTTGTTAATACACTAAATACGAAGTCGTTCACAGATCTGGACATCAAATGAAGCACGTTGACGTGCTAAGTAGAAACGCGGTCATGATGATACTCGTTCTCAGGGAGAAGTTACCGCTAAAATTGCAACTGGGCAAAATAGTGATGAGCGCCTCCAGTTGTTAAATCCTTAGTCTTGCAAGGACTCAAGGAAGACTACGCGGTAAAGAACGGTGTACTATACAAGTACGAGAATGGCTGTGAACCTTGTGATCCCCGAAGCGTGGAGTTGCACTTCCACAGCAGCTAACCAATGAAGCCCCTGGTCGGTCCAGCTTAAAACTTTGCACATTCTTGTGAATAATGTCACTATGTAGAAAATTAATACCTTTTCAGTTGTTAAATATAAAATATACTTATCAATATCAACTTTAATAAATACATATTTAACTTCATTAATTTATATCATCTCTGAAATTATTTATTCGCTAGCTGTATTAATATTAACTTTGCTCGGTTAACTGTAATGATTAAAATATAACTGATAATTTTCCAGTACAGTTTGAATCTTAAAGCAATTACATTGTTATTATCTACAATAATCAAATATATCAATAACAGAATCGATTCTCATATTCGAAATAGCATGGCGATTCGATCCTTCACTTAACTGTAGTTTAACTGATAACACGTGCAGGATAGTGACATGTTTCATACGCAGAGTTTTCCTTAATAATAATGCAATGTAATCGCCGTTTTTTAGTATTTAGTTTTTAATATAGTCTTTTGCTACAGCTAGCATTTGTAAATTATTAATTATCCCGTCCTACGCGCGGTCGACAAACTCCTGCCAGCCCGATTATATGAGAAACAACTTAGGACAGCGCTGCTCGAACTCGAACCCCGCTCATAAACTCCAAGCAATCACTTCACTTCAGCTCAGAGCTTCCCAGGCCGTAGGGGCTCACTAAGAAATCTATTTAAAAGATTCGAACTTTAAAGAGGTTATAGGCCCCTCTCTCCCTCCAAAAATTGCATCTCTGAAACCAAAGGGTCTAGGCAGCTGAAAATTTTGCATGGTGGTTCCTCTTAGACCAAGGTGCTCACAAAGAAATCTTTCTAAAGATTCGAATTTGTAAGGGTGTAAAAATGGGTTTAACTCCCATCCCCACAAATAAACATGCTTCTCTGGAACCAAAGGCTTAGGAAGCTGAAGTTATGAATAAGAGTTCCTCTTACGCTGTAGGTGATAACCCCTAATTTTGTCTAAGAAATTATAAATTTTTAAAGGATTAAAATGGGCTTAATCCCCTAAAAAATAAAATAAATAAATAAAACACACACACACACCAGTGATTGACTGAACCACATTATCCCTGGAAGCTTAAGGTCTAGAAGTTAACAATTTTGCGTAGTAAAAATTGAAACTTTAAGGTCGATAAAGGGCTGAAACCCTCAAAATAAAACACCGAGTTACTCATCCCTTATCTATGTAACCAGAATATCTAGGAAATTGAATTTTTGCTTACGGTTACTCTAATGCCCCAGTGTGTTCACCAAGAGAGATAAAAAAATGAATCTATAAGGGTGTTAACAATAAGAGCTTAAATCTCCAACCCACAATAAAATAATCTAAAAACCGTATTTAATGTAGATAATTGTCGTTAAAATCTAGAGGAACTCCCTCTGAGGATTGGTAACTCTCTGTACCCCTAAATAAAATAAAATAAATAAATTAACCAAATAACATAATTCATGGTAGGCTTGGAAAATAAATTAACCAACTGCATAATTCATGGTAGTAATGTATTCAGTCATGAAGCACGGGTATTCAGCTAGAATAATATATGGCAATGTTCACTAAAAAATTTTGTGAACGCATGCTATACAACTACTCCTCAGAACAAAACAAAGCATGTGCAACTAAAACGGAAAATATGTAAAGACTGCCTTTAGATTTAACTGTGTTTTCTTGTTCCAGTCATTAATCAGACAATATTGTTTCGAAACTGTACTCAAATACTCGACAAACGTTTACTTAAGCATAAAATGTAACCCAAATTCCAGACGATGTAAAAAGCAGAAGATAAAATATTTTTCTAACAGGCATTTAAATAAATCTCCTTTCTATTTAAATATTATATTTTTCCTTTTCGTGAAAAGATAAAGGCAAAGTAGCTTTACTTTATCGGTGGCTACTCTTAAATAAAAAAAAACCCTTTTAAAAATAACCTCCTACTGCGTGTTGTGTTAGAATTCAGAAACATAAGAAAATATGTCTTATTTAAATTTCTATTGTACGATTTCTCATAACTTACAAATGTAAATAAATGTATATATGCATACAAATATACATCTAAGAACGACAAAATCATTATCTACATTGATAAGAAGAGACAAAAATTTAAGTTCAAATATTAACGAAAGGACTGATTGTATTGAGATTCAATAGTGAAATGATAATTACAGTGCTAACGACAACCGGGTTAGATATAACTAAGCCATGATACCTACAAAAAATGCATGTCGATAAGAGTATAGTTAATATAATAAATGTTAGGAAGGTGATCTGAAAATGAAAGAAAATGCCTGGACTCACTCTAATTTCTACTCTAGGCTCAAGATATTGTAAAATTTAAGATATTAACGCCTGGGTATTCGACAATATTACGGCTACCATATAAGTAGGGTACGTAAATTTCGCATAAAAAATATCGAAATTTCGCAAATAAAATTACAATTATAAATTTTGCATTTATTAAAACAAATCACAGTTTTACTTTACTTGGCTAGGTAAGTATCAAAATTCTAGTTAACCCTTTCAGGGGCAACTAAGGGTTTCAACCTGCCCGTTTGAAAGGAGCAAATTTTTCCTGACTTTTTTTTTTAACCTAAAGATCTTGAAAATTTTTCCAATTAAAGGTTGCAAAATGTTTTTTACTTCTTTAAACTGATAACAGATGGCAGTAGTAACCATTTGCTTCTCATTTTAACTGGGATACATTTAATGCAAGTGGAAAAAACAATTAGTTTTAGGCGTTTGCACTGTGCAAACGGTGCCCTCCAAAGGATTTTAAAAGCTAATGTTGTAGTAGTCTCTACATTCTCTTCCTTAAGTCTTTAACAATAAGTAATAAGGAAATTTGGAGAGTGAGATCTCTGAGTTAAAGACCGTGGATGTTATTAGATAAGCAATTATGTTAATTTAATAAATTATTACTATTTTTACCCAATTTCGCTCAAAAAGCCATTTATCGCCGAGTTTTCACTGAAAAAGTGGTTTTAAAATAATAATTTCGCATTTATTCGCTAATATCGGCAGATTTCGCTTTATTCGAATTATTTAGTAAATATGAAAATTTCGTATCCCTAACTATAAGCCTTGTTGAAACTGAAGACCAGACGCTGCAACTCAGCAATGCCTGCAAAACTCAGCCGAGGGTTTATATTACCCTGTTCGGCTACGTTTAGTATGGGCCGGGCATCGGACGGACAGTACAGATCTGCCAAACCAATTTGGGCAACCGAGGCCCCCAAACGCCTGGTTAACCTTTTCCTTACGGGGTGGGATAACAGTACCCAAGAATACGGGCCCAAGAATGAATGAATGAATAAATATATATATATACATGTATATATATATATAATATATATATATGTATATGTATATATATATATATATATATATATATATATATATATATATATAATAACCTATATATATATATATATATGATATATATATATGTATATATATATATATATATATTATATATAAACATATATATATAAACATATATATATATGTGTATATATATACTATATATATATATATATCTATATATACTATATATATATATATATATATATATATACTATATATATATGTGTGTGTATCTATATATATAACCTTAATGACGGTTCTACAATGGAGGTATGAAATTTCCCGTTCCAAAGAGGGAATCAGAAAAATGACCCCGTAAGCTAAAGGTTAAACTTTTCCAACGCGAACAGCATTATCAAGCAGTGCGACAAGTGCAATCGCATCGAAAATAACTAAGGCAGGTACTGTTCGTAATCAATTTAAAGTGGATCCCTGTTTAAAAATTAACACCAAAGGACTATGAAATGCGAATAAACTGTGTCACATCAGGATATAATGAGACTGAAATGCACACGACATTAGATTTCTATGGGTAAATTTTTGTTACAGATATCCAAACTATAGTAAATACTAGCGACATTTACTATGAAATTTTAAAAAAGATAATAATATGCTTAGTCAAACCTGCACGATTCAGCATTAATCATTCCACACCCCTACGAATCAGATACCCTTCAGCCAGAAATCGGTATACTCCACCTTGAAAAACCTGATCATAAAAAATGATATATTTCATTATTTTGACAGGCATTATGTAAATACTCATTGCTTCTAATTATATTCCTTTCGAAGCCTGAATTTCACGTAACTCGGAAGAATAAAATTATTTAATAATGTGATCATGAATTACGGTTTACCTCTCTCCTTTTTTAATAAGTCATTATGAATGTGAAAAATTATTGGTCTTTGATACAAAGCAGAGAATATTACTCAAACTGCTTTGCTGCAATTGCTGTAAGAAATAATTTTAAGTTGGTCATTTTTTAATTATTTTTTTTTTTGTTCTGAAAAAAATATTAAAAACCATCCACTACTATTTTGTAATTTTGGAAAAATTTTCAACAGACCTTTATTAAATCCAACTTTATATTGAATATGTGCTCTTGGCTCACTTTTAACAGGAATTTTTTGCAGCCAATGATATTTTTTAGTTTGACAACCAGATTGTTATTTCTAACTGCCTCCTTAGCATCTCTAAGAATATTTTTAATTATTTAGGATTATTTTTACCTTTTTTCTACTAAGAAGAGCTTTTAGTTTCTTATCTACGTAATTATATTTTATATAATACATACATACATACGTACATATATATATATATATATATATATATATACACAAACACACACACACACACACACATATATATATAATATATATATATATATATATCTATATATGTGTGTGTGTGTGTGTGTGTGTGTGTGTGTGTAATATAACCATTACATCTCGTTCTTAAAATGCAACCTGAAAAGGAAAACTAGCTCGTATTTACAAGGCTGGAGCTAGACTCAGCCTGAAAGGAATTATATCAATTTGGAAGCAGTCGTGTCGAGTAGTTTTATCAGAGCGATAGTGACATCCGTCCATCTCAGACGACAGCTCGGAGCGAAGTGTAATATCACCTTTCAACCTTACGCGCTAGAAGCGAGGGTACATGTGCCTGTTAATTTGAAGTATCAGCGGAATTGGGGCTGGCGATGCGAACCCACGCCTTTCTCGAGACGTATACACGTGTAGAAATGCAACGTTTGCTGTTTTATGGGAAGTTCTGTTGCTATGGGTTTTTAAAACGCTAAAGTAATATTACTGGGGATTGGATTTAGGAAAGGGAATTAAAATTATAGAATGGAGGGCCTAATATTTAATTTATTACATATATATATTATATATATATATATATAATATATATATATATATATATATATATATATGTGTGTGTGTGTGTGTGTGTGGGTGGGGGTGTGATTATTTTTTATTTTTTATTTCACTTTAAGGGGACTCACTACTCTTAAATCTTTAAAACATTCGATTTTTTGGAAAAAATATATGATCATTTCTGAACAAAATAAAGCAAACCGCATGAAAATATTCCGCTTAGTTCCGGAGATATTGATATTCTAAATATTTAATAACTGATCAAGTTTATGGTAAAAAAAAATTAAACTCATTTTTCTCAAAATGCAATTTTGCATCATTCCGTAACTGATATCTCAAAAACTATGAAACATAATTCCATGAAATTTTTATCACAGCATAATCGTATTATTTTATTGCGTCTGAACTAGAATTATTGCAATCACTGCATATTTTGTTATTTTTTCAGGGGTAAATTAATGCAAAAATTTAAGAAAATTTTAAGTATATTTTGAAAAGTTTTAAAAAAATTGAAAAAAAATGTTGATGTTGATTGTTTTGGTTCAATTGTATTTTGAATTATTTATTTAAAATATAAAACAGGAATTATACATTTAAGTGTAAAATTAATTTCATAGTTCTGCGCGCAAACCAGTATACAATAAAAATACTTAAAAAACAAGGTATATCTAAAGCATTTAAAAAAAATTATTTAAAATTATTTTGAGAGTTGAATATTTGTTTATGGAAATAAATATATCAATTTATCATATACATAAAATTTGGAAAAATTGTTAGTCAATTGAAATAGTTACAAAGAGTCAAAAAGTATGAAAATATACATTTTTTCCTCGACTTAAGAGTCGTGAGTCCCCTTAAATTTTTATTCTTATAAATAATTATTTTATTCTGTCAAAGAGTGTAGAAATTTGATAACTCCCTTGCCTATTGCGAAGTCTGAGACAATGCGATGCTTTGCAGGGAAGCTCTTATCCAAAATCCTCTGCAGTAAAAAAAAATTCTGTCATGTTTTAAACTAAATAAGAACTTTTCTTTGCATTTGGAAGGAATGAAGAAAGTTTGAAAACGGTAGCTTTTATCATTGAATTATTTTATACAAAAATTTCTTTCTGAGTAAACAGTACAATAGTAACAACCAGTGGAATATTATACCGACATATTTTTCCTTTTTTCAACTTATCTGTAACTTTAAGACGTACAAAAAGTCAGGTTAGTGTAATCTTTCGATTGAAATAGTTTACAATTAAAACCTTCAGAAATTTTTCAGTTAGATCAAGTAATAAAATTAAAAAAAATACTTTAATATGAATATCTGAATTTACACGAGTTCATAATTTTTGAAGCTGAAATTCTAGATATTATGTAATGAAGATAACTGTCTCTTTAAAATTCATTCAATTTGAAAGTGTTTTTTAACATGGATAAGAGGGTAGATAGAAACGAAAGAGCTAACGCCTCTCAAGCATAAATCAGTATATTCAAAATAGCATTCATACGAATAGGAATATAAATGTAGCTTTACCGCCTTGTAGAAAGAGATGCGTTTTTAAGTGAGATTCATAGAGTCATCAAACCTACCTTACGACACCAACATAAATAAAACCTCTCATAAAAATTGAAGGTTCTCTATTTCCGAAATATTTTGACTTACCATGATAGGTAAAAGCCTTTTTAAAGCTTTTAATGAAGAAAATTAAAAGTGCTTTTTGTTTGTTTGTTTTGAAGAACAATATATTTATTTTCATATTTTAATTCATTAAAGATTTGTACATTATTCTAAAAAAGAATCGAGTAAATGCCAAAATTTCTGAAAAGTATTTTTTCACTAATGCAAGGGTTTGTTACAAGGCTTAATGGCATGGAAAAGAAGGTAAGTGCCTAGCTAGTTTGATTTCTGAGCGAGACACTTACCTCCTTTTCCACGCCATAAGCCTTGGAACAAACTCTTGTATCAGTGAAAAAAATACTTTTCGGAAATTTTGGCACTTGCCTCATTTTTATCGGTAATATCTCAATTCTGAAAGCCGAAATCATGAATGAACATTTATGTAAAAATATGGCTGTATTGAAAGCATTTACAAGACATGTGCCTTCGTTATAACAAAGTAATAGAACTAAATCAACAGACTTCAGTTTCTTTTGCTAACGGCCATTCATGATTTCAACATTTGCTTGAAAGTTGAATCATGAATGAACATTTATGTAAAATATATGGCTGTATTGAAAGCATTTACAAGACATGTGCCTTCGTTATAACAAAGTAATAGAACTAAATCAACATACTTCAGTTTCTTTTGCTAACGGCCATTCATGATTTCAACATTTGCTTTGAAAGTTGAAATCATGAATGAACATTTATGTAAAAATATGCTGTATTGAAAGCATTTACAAGACATGTGCCTTCGTTATAACAAAGTAATAGAACTAAATCAACAGACTTCAGTTTCTTTTGCTGTATTTTAAAGCAGGCCTGCACACGAGATAACGGCCATATTACTTCATGGAAAGGTGCTGCGGGTCACAAGAAAATAGGATAGATGGGAAGAAGAAATAGATTTCATCTAACAATAAATTACTGATTAGTACTTTAAAAATCAATTAATTATAAATATTCATTGCCTATACATTCCCTTCATAATATAAATCTAAACATAATAGTTAGATTTATAATATTAGGCGTCACTAAAGCTTCGTCAGCGACAGAGTGAAACCTGGCGTGCCGTTTGTTGTGTAGGCCTGATTTAAGGTATCCGAATACGTTTGAAACGTCGATTTGATGAAAATACATACATATATACACATATATATATATACATATATATATACATATATACACACACACATATATATATAAATATATATATATATATATATATATATATACATATATATACACACACACACACCACACCATATATATTTATAATATATATATATTATATATATATATATATATATATATATATATATATATATATATATATATATATATATATATAAAACCCCCTTGATGGCTTTTCTTACAATGGGTGTATGCAATTTCCCGTTCTAAATGAATCGGAAAAAGTGGGCCCCGTAAGCAAAGGTGAAGTGAGTTTTAAATATTTTTAGTTTTTAGTTAAATGTACTTTAAATTTTTGCTGTATTATACATGTTAAGTTTTTATGTACATTTGATTGTGCGTATGCACAAACTATAATATGATCCTAACGTTTACTACTGATTATTTCTAACAGGCCGCATGATTACACGAAAGCAAAAATTGCAACAGATTTTAGTTACCTTTAAAGGAAAAAAATTAAATGAATCAGAATAAAACGATGTTTACATATTTATTCTATTTAGAACATACTCAAGGGAAATATTTTATTGCTCAAATTTCTTATGCATCTTTAAAGATGCATAAGAATCACAAGAATTTGTAGCAAAGATTGACAAAGCGTTTACTTAGACACCAATCTTTAATCCTACTAAAACACACAGCTTATGCACTTTAAATGTTGACGTGCTCACGATGCAAATAGTATAACTGACCGTCAAATTTTTATGACAAAGATTAAACTACCTTTATTTTCAAAGCATGTAAGATTGTAAGGAACATTTTATGCAGTGTTTTGAATAAATGATAATCTCTATTTAAAATTCAGACTGTTGAAGAAAGAAAATTGACCAGATCCTTAAGGATCAGTCCTTCAGAAGTTTTTATCCCAATTTTCTAGAGAGGAGAGAATTTAACGAAATTGCCGTGCTTGAATCCTTCTACGCGATAAGCGTTAAGTTATCTAGGAGACAATAATTCTTCCCCCATTTGTGTGCTTGTATAGTTGTATGTATTGCAAGTTTAGCTGAGAGTCTCTCAGAGGAAATAAAATGGCAGTTAACATTGCAGAAACGCTTAATGAAATTAAAATTAAGAATGAATTTTTAAAATAAAGTATTGCAATTATGTGTGCAAAGTATAAAAGGATGTCTAAACTTCTTAAATGAAGTTGTTTGTACAGTTTTATTCTATTCATTGCTTGTCTTGAAAATTGTTCTAGAGAATTACACTGAACTGCATTACGTGCACGGTTGTACAGAAACTCGAAGTGGCCAGAGATGTCCAGACATCCCCTGTTGGTGTGTACTACCTAATATTACAGAGAAAGTTCAATAGGAGATCTAAGTATTACGACAGTTATCCTTTAAGACTGATCTTTTGAGACATGATCAAACATCTACGAGTTTGTTTACATTCTTCTTGAAGCGTGGCGAATGGTTCATTGATGTTGATTGGTTGACAAGATCAAAGTTTTGATGTTACTCATCTGGACTCATACTCTGCAATTGTGTTCCTAAACTGTAAAGTTCAGAGGTATTTGAAGGCAAGAGAACTAATGGCGTCATAGCCAATCTTCTGGGCATTTGTAATAAATAAATGTTGATTGGTTGAGTACACCTGACGCATGAACGTCGCGCCAACTGATCCGACATTTCAGCTCAGGATCTTGGTTTTAGGTTTGCTGCTAAAGTTCACGAGCGCCTTCATGTCTTTAAATCACGAAACAAGTATTTTACTCTATCTACGTACTGCTGACAAGTTATGGGAAACATTCCATATTACGCAGAATGACTTAGTAGGAGTCCCAGTTTAAAGGTCCTAGCACCAAACCAAGAAACTGTGGTAAAATCATTATAAAATACCTCCTTGATAGTTTCTAGGTCACTCCGTGAAGACTTCACCATACATACGCCAAGCCCAGGTACTTCTTACGAATTTTCAATCGTATATCAAATTTCACTGCTGACAAGTTATGGGAAACATTCCATATTACGCAGAATGACTTAGTAGGAGTCACAGTTTAAAGGTCCTGGCACCAAACCAAGAAACTGTGGTAAAATCATTATAAAATAGCTCCTTGATAGTTTCTAGGTCACTCCGTGAAGACTTCGCCAGACATACGCCAAGTCCAGATACTTCCTACGAATTTTCAATCGTATATCAAATTTCACTGCTGACAAGTTATGGGAAACATTCCATATTACGCAGAATGACTTAGCAGGAGTCACAGTTTAAAGGTCCTGGCACCAAACCAAGAAACTGTGGTAAAATCATTATAAAATAGCTCCTTGATAGTTTCTAGGTCACTCCGTGAAGACTTCGCCATACATACGCCAAGTCCAGATACTTCTGACGAATTTTCAATCGTATAGCAAATTTCACTGCTGACAAGTTATGGGAAACATTCCATATTACGCAGAATGACTTAGTAGGAGTCACAGTTTAAAGGTCCTGGCACCAAACCAAGAAACTGTGGTAAAATCATTATAAAATAGCTCCTTGATAGTTTCTAGGTCACTCCGTGAAGACTTCGCCAGACATACGCCAAGTCCAGATACTTCTAACGAATTTTCAATCGTATATCAAATTTCACTGCTGACAAGTTATGGGAAACATTCCATATTACGCAGAATGACTTAGCAGGAGTCACAGTTTAAAGGTCCTGGCACCAAACCAAGAAACTGTGGTAAAATCATTATAAAATAGCTCCTTGATAGTTTCTAGGTCACTCCATTCAGACGTCTCCATACATACGCCAAGCCCAGATACTTCTGACGAATTTTCAATCGTATATCAAATTTCATCACTCAGATGTATACCTTTGAATCAGCTTCATTGATCCTCAGCTTTATGATGATGCGTTTTGTACCATTAATAATGACAGGAAACAATCATACGCTTGAAACTTCTAACATCTTGTTTCGATCCAGAAAAAGAATTAGCAAGAAAGTATTCTCGAAAATACTTGAAAATACTTTCTGCCTGATAGACCTTTTACTCCTCACTCCCTAGCTCAGATAGAGGTCATTCCTAACAGACGCACAGGTTGAACCTTAATTTCCTTTGCCAGCACGCACACCCAGAGTTTTTCGTTCCGGATCAGTCCATTTTATCGGGTTAAGTTGGTAATGGGACACGCTGTACCTATGATTTCTCCAGATTTTTGATAATTTCTCGTGCAAGTTGATTGGGGACATTCAACGGTGCAGAAATATCTCTAATGACATTATCGAATCATTAAATTCCAGGTAATATGCCAAATTAGGATGACTGGAACTCTTATTTAATTCACCGTAAAAGAAAAAGAATCTAAATTCTCAACGTGTCTTCACTTCTATAAATCTTAGTCACGTTAATCTGCATTTACGTGACTCAGTTTTATAGAAGTGATCATTTGGGTCTTAAAAATACTTTACGATACGCAGTGTATAAAGGCGCATTACATAATGGAGATATTAAAAAAGTCATTATATTATTACATTTATTTTTAAATGCAAATGTTAATAGACTATGTAAAAATACAGATTAAAATAAATGATATTTATTTATTCTTTGTATTGGTTCCCTTAAATGTTGCTTTCAGTAGAACTTTTACAATTATAACAACATAACATGTTCATACACAAAAACTCATTGCAAAATACCTATTTTTCTGTCTACAGATATATATATATATATATATATATATATATGTCGCTTTACGGCCGTTCTGTATACGTCATTTCGCTATAACGGCCTTTTTGAATTATGGCACTTTTTCGATTTACGGCCCACAATATTTCGTTATACGGCCACAACAGAGAAAAGTGATGATGGTAACATATTATACCTTAGTGATTCTTCATGTTAATGTTCGTTATAAAATTAAAACAGATTTTAAACATTCTATTTTATGTTTTTTATTATATGTATACATATGTGCTTAAGATTTGTTTTGTCTTTTATTTGTATGTTTTTTTTAAATTTCTGTTTGAATTGTTTTGTACTTTAAATTTTATGTAAGCATTTTTATAGGCAATAAAAAGAATAAAATGCGGGCTTATGGCGGCCCAATGGTACAGCGCACTGGTTTTCGGTGCTGAGGGTGCTCGGATCGAATCCTAGCGTCCCGCCATGAAAAATACCCCCGTTCGTGTCGTCCCTTCATAGGGGGTAATGCTGTCCGCCTATATAGTGCCCTCACAATAAAATGGGCAGTAAAATTGCGGAGTACTATAGGAGAATGTTTGACGACAAGTGCCTCCGCATTGGAAAAAAAAGAATAAAATGCTTTATGAACTAGAAACTATATTATTTATAAAAAATTGGAAGAGATAAAATTAAATTTGTATGAGTTTGTATCAAAAAAATTGATTCGTTATACGACTTTTCACTTTACTGCCAACTTTTCCGGAACATATCTTGGCCGTAAAGTGAGGTATATATATATATATATATATATATATATATGCTTACATTTAGATGCCAGGGATAATTTTAATTTATACATGCAAATAGCTGGTTGAATGGATCAGTGGTGTAGACTTGCAGATTGAACTTGATATATATATTAGAAGTCAGAGCGCACAGCTGAAAATGCCCAACACTAGAAAAGTGTTTATTATGAGTTACACTTTTATGAAAATATTAGTAATTAGATCGAAAATTATATACCGGTTATTAATTAAAAAGCGTATAAATAATTCACCATATCAGGCATCATTTGTATCGCTTAGATTGCCTGAGAATATTAAATGTCACGTTTCCACATTAAAAGTAGGAAAAATATATCAATACCCCATCACATGACCGTGTAGGAAGGATATTTTCCCGAAGAACAAGTAGTTCCTTCCACAACCACACAACGAACCTCCTACTTGTGATTTCAAAAAATCAATGCCCCCGGGGTTCAAATCGAAGCAGTACCTGGCTAATTAATTTTCCTCGTCTGATAAATGATTAATTCAAACCAATTAAATATTTGGAGAGAAAGCGAAAATATACAAAACATGGAAATTCAATCACAATCAAAGTAATTTTATTCCAGATCTAAGATACATTTTGGGAAACCTCGAAGTAAAATCAACTCATTAGTAATTATAGGTGAAATATGTATACACAAACACGTTTCTGAGAATCTAAAAAAACATTATGATATTTATGTCTGCCATTTTTATTAAAAAGGAAAAGAAATCTTACATCTATATGTCATTTCTAAAATATAATAAAGCATAACAGAACTTTTTGAAACATTTTATTTATAAATGACCGTTTGTATTCTATTATTCTTATCATCTTTTATAAAATATTATCTTGGCGATATTAAATACATAATTATTTTCGTAGAACTAGTATTATTAGGAAATAATACTTTGATAACAAATGGCAGGAGGAAATACTAAATGCTACGCAATTTGTAAAACACATTCCCTTTTATGTGGGAAAAAACTGATAGTCAATTCATAATGAATTCCAAAAAATTGCATTCCTATTCATTTACTTAATTCATTTTTATTGGGGCTTTTGTTACTCCTTACATTTGAAGTTTTATCTCTTTTTATTTGCCTTTGAATATAGCTCAAGT
>OU015491.1:17452324-17467324 GCA_907164885.2 Dolomedes plantarius
GGAACGTTTTCCTATGTTGTAAAACTATTTTTCTTATGGAATTGCTAGTCTCTGAGAAATTAATTAGATAAGATATGCCAAAATTTTCATGATATATTAAAAAATTATCTATGATCTTTTTATCTATGATAAAAAAGAATGTCCTGGACTTGCCTTTAGTGTAATTTTTCAACTTTAATTGTAATATCATATTAAGGAATCTCAATAAATAACATATTTGATTATACTTTTTAATATTCATATTTTAAGATGCGTGAGGAAGATAAAAAATGTTCCAACTAAACTAGTAAATTTCAGTTTCATTTGCAATATTGTATTAAACTATCCAAATAAATTTAGCTTCCTTAATATCATAATCGGTGTTTTTACTAGGTTGCAATTATTAATTCAGATCCCCAACTTAATGATCTACGATGTTAATATAAATGGAAAATCGTACAAAAAAATAAAATAATAATGAGACCTATTGTTTTAAGTAATCTAAATAAATTTACTTCCTTTAAAATAATAAAAACAAGTTGACTATATTGAGCCATAATTAAGCGTATTAATCCTCTTTTACAAATCTCTCAGGTCGACATAATCGAGGTCAGCTGATCTTTTCTCTGTTATGTACAACCTTCAATTTAAGTGGCATTACTATATTAAGGAATCTATATAAACTACGACTAGGGACAAGAATGTTGATTTTTGCATTTAAGGCTACACAGTACCCTTTTTCAAAAAAATTTTTTGGAGACAGTTACAATAAAAATAATTAATGACTTTGTTTGAGATTATAAAATTAAACTAATTCTGGTAAAAAAAAATCATTTTAGCAACCACCATTTTTAAAATTTAAAGTTTTTTTTAAATTTTGAAGTTTTTTAAAACTTTTATAACATTTTTAATTTTCAATATTTTTTAGTTATTTTAAGTGATTTATATTCATTGGATTATTGGGAACAAAAGTTAGTATGGAATTAAAGATGTAACTTTTATTTAAAATTTTAAAAAAAATTTTGTAGCGAAACCTGAAAAAAACACGAAAAATTTCGAAATATTAACTTCGACATTTAAAAAAAAAAATAACTATAACCCTCAGATCTAAATACAATACTAATTATTGTAGTACATATATATATATAAGTGTGTACAAAAAATTTCAATACTCTATCTTCAAAATAAAAACATCCTTAGGGAATACCAAACACTAACATCAACAAAAATAAAAGTCTGAGAAAAATGCATTTAAAGTTTGTAAAGGCATTAAGTAAACAGTGAGTAAATATTTATAGTGGATCAATATCTTTTATCATTAATTAATAAATGTCGTTAAATGTAAAATCGCTCGGAAATTCGGATATCTTGTCAGCTTTAGAGGACGTTAAATCATACAACAGATCTTTGCATACGAACTCTAAAGTTATTCAGTGATTTAAAAAATAATTTACAATTTCAAAATCTAAGGAAGATCTAGTTAAAACACATATGTCAAACAAACATGTCAAACAAATTTTAAAAAGAGAAATGATATATAAAAAAAAAATCAAGTAGGAGAAATTCACTTTGTCAATGTTTTCTGACAGGCACTTTTTTCCCGCGTGTAATGTAGATACACGTTACTCATAATCGCATTAATTGAGCTAACATTTTTTTTTTAAAAATAGGAGCGTAGCGAGCCTAGGGAAATATAGGATCCTAGGGGCGCTACGCTCGCTCCTCTGTTATGGCTAATAGCGAGATATATAGGAGTGATTCTCGGGCAATGTAACAGCTTCCATCCATTTACTGTTGTCACCCTTAATGCGAAGGGCGTTTAATCACTGTTGAATTATCAGCTTTAAAATTCAATTAAAAATCAAAATTTTAAGATATAGACTAGAAATGAGGTTTATACGGATAAGAAAGCTTTCAGCTTCCAGATGATGAAAATATTTTCTTTGTAAGATAAAAACTCGAGGAGCATCGATATTATATCCACATAGGATCCACATTTCTTGAAAAACTGTCTTTCATTTTTTGATGAAAATTGTAAGGTATACACAAGATTCGATTCACAAGAATCGAACTTTTGAATTAATGAATTAAAGAAGCTGCTTCAGATATGCTAATTTCGGCATACGCGCTTAGTCTAAATACCACGCAGCGTCATTAAGAAAAAAGGGGGAGGTTGTTAAGGTTGAAAAGGTGTTATCCTGCGCTAGTGCTTAGCGGGCCAGAAGTTTACGTGGCAGTACTGCTGGTTTGACTTACTGTTCGTGAGTATAAAAATATATTGTTCTTGAAAGCTGTGTTTATACATTCCGTACAAGTAGTACGCATGCTTATTGCTGTAAAAGCCAATTATATGTGCAACGAATTCAATAAACATTGTTTCATGTATAAACTGTGTTTGCTTCAAATTCAAATAGAGTGCCACTTCAAATTATATACACCCAAGTCTGGGTAGAAGTGAGCATAGAAACTCTATAAAATATTAGTCTGTTTTAAAATATTTTTAAACAAACGAGGTCTAATTTGAAAGAGAAATGTCTGTAGTCTTAGACTGTAAAAAGATCAAAATTGTACGATCATTTTTTGGCGAGTTATCGTAATCTGGAGATGAAAAAGTCAGTATTTTCCCAGAAAACATAAAATAAAAAAAAAAACTTAAAGTCCCACGAAGATGAGACATGTCTTACTTTGGTCCTCCAATTTTTCTGCATCCATTGGTCCGGAGGAGATAGCGTGACAAGCTTTTGACAGCGGCGGCGGGAGTTACTTTTTTTAAGAATGGAGAGAAATATTCGTTAACATAAAACTAAGAAGCGTATCAAATTTATTTGCCTATAATCTAGAAACTATTTTCAAGTTGCTAAGAAAATACATTACGAATTAACTCTGCGAATCCAGGAAATAAAAGTGTCTGGATTTGTTTTATAAATATTGAAAAAAGTGATAGAAGTTAAAAAAATGTTTCAATTTTTGAAATATGGTTACGAAAGCTAAATAATGACTCTAAGAATTAAATTAATAATAATTTGAGGTTAATTAAATATTACCCCATTCCTGATATTTTGATTAAAATTTTTAAACCTTAATAACAATACGGATGATCATAAGATAATTTTCGAATTAATCGATTAATTTGTGCAAGCATTTTCGCGCTTAGCCTATAGTACTGCTGTTGAGATTCACTGCCTGCATATCATGAGATTCGATTAAAATTTAAAATACAGGTAGCTGATTTTTCATATACAGTCGAACCTCCATATATCGAACTTCCACATATCGAAATTTTCTATATATCGAACTCTTAGCAAATCTCTATGTTCATTACATAGAAAAATTGTTTCTATATATCGAAAAAATCTCTATACATCGAAATTTTTTTCAAGACAAATTGGGTGATTTTATTCCACTTTAGAATAAAATCTCCCAATTTTTGACATTTGAAACAATACGTCGTGGACTTCAATTCGCCGAAAATATCCCTGATTAAGTTTTTAGTGGACTGAATAAATACGAACATTTCTTTGAACTTTTCGCAAAACTAACTGTTCAGCAAGATATTTGTAGTTTTTTTGTTTTTTTTTTAAGAATATAACTGTGATCATTGTAACCACTGTCTGGATTATTGTTTTTTTTAAAGGTATGTAGTACTCAATAAATCTTTCATATTAATTCATTTTTTAGTTATTAGCTTTCATTTAATGGGATTCGCATATAAATTAGAAATGGAGTTGCGTATACGAAAATTAGCTTTAATTTTTTTAGAAGAATTATGATAAAACTAAGGTCAATTCTATATATCGAAATTTCTATATATCGAATTTTTTTCTGGCAGTTTGCTACTTCGATATATGGAGGTTCGACTGTAGTTTTCTGTTTAAAACCGATTGCACTCAAATACGGATTACTTATCTCTTTTCTTATAATTGCAAAGATATGGAACATTTTGGTCTAGCATGCCTGACAATAGTTATCCGATCATATAAATTTTGATGGCCAATTGTTGAATTTGCTGAAAAATATATAAAGCAGATTTTTAATCCATGTTGTGTGTCATTACAAAAAAAAGTATTCTCGAACATAAGTTACCAAGTTTCTCTTTTTACGATCATTGATATTGCAATCATTGTTACAATATAATATTCAAAGGAAAGTTAAAACGCAATCTAGTTGCATTTACATTCAATTTAACCATCCTTTACTTAAAGATAAATTATTTCCTCATCCTTTATCACCATTTACTTAAAGACAAAATGATTCATTAAACGGAAAAATTAAATCTATGATCAGAAAAGCTAGACAAATATCCGTGAGAGTGATTGTAACACCAGTACAATTACTGAAATAAATTAAATTATTGAAATAAATTTAAACGCAATCTAGTTGCATTTACATTCAATTTAACCATCCTTTACTTAAAGATAAATTATTTCCTCATCCTTTATCACCATTTACTTAAAGACAAAATGATTCATTAAACGGAAAAATTAAATCTATGATCAGAAAAGCTAGACAAATATCCGTGAGAGTGATTGTAACACCAGTACAATTACTGAAATAAATTAAATTATTGAAATAAATTTAAACGCAATCTAGTTGCATTTACATTCAATTTAACCATCCTTTACTTAAAGATAAATTATTTCCTCATCCTTTATCACCATTTACTTAAAGACAAAATGATTCATTAAACGGAAAAATTAAATCTATGATCAGAAAAGCTAGACAAATATCCGTGAGAGTGATTGTAACACCAGTACAATTACTGAAATAAATTAAATTATTGAAATAAATTTAAACGCAATCTAGTTGCATTTACATTCAATTTAACCATCCTTTACTTAAAGATAAATTATTTCCTCATCCTTTATCACCATTTACTTAAAGACAAAATGATTCATTAAACGGAAAAATTAAATCTATGATCAGAAAAGCTAGACAAATATCCGTGAGAGTGATTGTAACACCAGTACAATTACTGAAATAAATTAAATTATTGAAATAAATTTAAACGCAATCTAGTTGCATTTACATTCAATTTAACCATCCTTTACTTAAAGATAAATTATTTCCTCATCCTTTATCACCATTTACTTAAAGACAAAATGATTCATTAAACGGAAAAATTAAATCTATGATCAGAAAAGCTAGACAAATATCCGTGAGAGTGATTGTAACACCAGTACAATTACTGAAATAAATTAAATTATTGAAATAAATTTAAACGCAATCTAGTTGCATTTACATTCAATTTAACCATCCTTTACTTAAAGATAAATTATTTCCTCATCCTTTATCACCATTTACTTAAAGACAAAATGATTCATTAAACGGAAAAATTAAATCTATGATCAGAAAAGCTAGACAAATATCCGTGAGAGTGATTGTAACACCAGTACAATTACTGAAATAAATTAAATTATTGAAATAAATTTAAACGCAATTTAGTTGCATTTACATTCAATTTAATCATCCTTTACTTAAAGATAAATTATTTCCTCATCCTTTATCATCATTCACTTAAAGACAAAATGATTCATTAAACGGAAAAATTAAATCTATGATCAGAAAAGCTAGACAAATATCCGTGAGAGTGATTGTAACACCAGTACAATTACTGAAATAAATTAAATTATTGAAATAAATTTAAACGCAATCTAGTTGCATTTACATTCAATTTAATCATCCTTTACTTAAAGATAAATTATTTCCTCATCCTTTATCATCATTCACTTAAAGACAAAATGATTCATTAAACGGAAAAATTAAATCTATGATCAGAAAAGCTAGACAAATATCCGTGAGAGTGATTGTAACACCAGTACAATTACTGAAATAAATTAAATTATTGAAATAAATTTAAGCGCAATCTAGTTGCATTTACATTCAATTTAATCATCCTTTACTTAAAGATAAATTATTTCCTCATCCTTTATCATCATTCACTTAAAGACAAAATGATTCATTAAACGGAAAAATTAAATCTATGATCAGAAAAGCTAGACAAATATCCGTGAGAGTGATTGTAACACCAGTACAATTACTGAAATAAATTAAATTATTGAAATAAATTTAAACGCAATCTAGTTGCATTTACATTCAATTTAATCATCCTTTACTTAAAGATAAATTATTTCCTCATCCTTTATCATCATTCACTTAAAGACAAAATGATTCATTAAACGGAAAAATTAAATCTATGATCAGAAAAGCTAGACAAATATCCGTGAGAGTGATTGTAACACCAGTACAATTACTGAAATAAATTAAATTATTGAAATAAATTTAAACGCAATCTAGTTGCATTTACATTCAATTTAATCATCCTTTACTTAAAGATAAATTATTTCCTCATCCTTTATCATCATTCACTTAAAGACAAAATGATTCATTAAACGGAAAAATTAAATCTATGATCAGAAAAGCTAGACAAATATCCGTGAGAGTGATTGTAACACCAGTACAATTACTGAAATAAATTAAATTATTGAAATAAATTTAAACGCAATCTAGTTGCATTTACATTCAATTTAATCATCCTTTACTTAAAGATAAATTATTTCCTCATCCTTTATCATCATTCACTTAAAGACAAAATGATTCATTAAACGGAAAAATTAAATCTATGATCAGAAAAGCTAGACAAATATCCGTGAGAGTGATTGTAACACCAGTACAATTACTGAAATAAATTAAATTATTGAAATAAATTTAAACGCAATCTAGTTGCATTTACATTCAATTTAACCATCCTTTACTTAAAGATAAATTATTTCCTCATCCTTTATCACCATTCACTTAAAGACAAAATGATTCATTAAACGGAAAAATTAAATCTATGATCAGAAAAGCTAGACAAATATCCGTGAGAGTGATTGTAACACCAGTACAATTACTGAAATAAATTAAATTATTGAAATAAATTTAAACGCAATCTAGTTGCATTTACATTCAATTTAATCATCCTTTACTTAAAGATAAATTATTTCCTCATCCTTTATCACCATTTACTTAAAGACAAAATGATTCATTAAACGGAAAAATTAAATCTATGATCAGAAAAGCTAGACAAATATCCGTGAGAGTGATTGTAACACCAGTACAATTACTGAAATAAATTAAATTATTGAAATAAATTTAAACGCAATCTAGTTGCATTTACATTCAATTTAACCATCCTTTACTTAAAGATAAATTATTTCCTCATCCTTTATCACCATTCACTTAAAGACAAAATGATTCATTAAACGGAAAAATTAAATCTATGATCAGAAAAGCTAGACAAATATCCGTGAGAGTGATTGTAACACCAGTACAATTACTGAAATAAATTAAATTATTGAAATAAATTTAAACGCAATCTAGTTGCATTTACATTCAATTTAATCATCCTTTACTTAAAGATAAATTATTTCCTCATCCTTTATCATCATTCACTTAAAGACAAAATGATTCATTAAACGGAAAAATTAAATCTATGATCAGAAAAGCTAGACAAATATCCGTGAGAGTGATTGTAACACCAGTACAATTACTGAAATAAATTAAATTATTGAAATAAATTTAAACGCAATCTAGTTGCATTTACATTCAATTTAACCATCCTTTACTTAAAGATAAATTATTTCCTCATCCTTTATCACCATTTACTTAAAGACAAAATGATTCATTAAACGGAAAAATTAAATCTATGATCAGAAAAGCTAGACAAATATCCGTGAGAGTGATTGTAACACCAGTACAATTACTGAAATAAATTAAATTATTGAAATAAATTTAAACGCAATCTAGTTGCATTTACATTCAATTTAACCATCCTTTACTTAAAGATAAATTATTTCCTCATCCTTTATCACCATTTACTTAAAGACAAAATGATTCATTAAACGGAAAAATTAAATCTATGATCAGAAAAGCTAGACAAATATCCGTGAGAGTGACTGTAACACCAGTACAATACAGTTTAAAATTATTTCTAATATTGATGCTCAGTCTATATTATAATAGTAAAAATTCATAATTATTCTCCCTACACACATACATCTCTTAACAGTTCAGATAAAGCAACTGTCAGTTATCGGTACCCGATACGTTAAAATATATGCATTTCCCTATAAATAACATTAAACGTCTCAAAATAACATATTTGTAATAATAATATTTTTAAGGAATCTCAAAATATATATAAATTTCTAAATTAATATTTACTTAGTCTATGCAGACATCCGTGATTTATTTCGAGTAAATGCGAGCGAAGTTTGAGAGATTTATTTTAAAGAAACGGAGAGATATTCAAATATTTTTAAAACTAATAACGTAACGTAGTGGTGACTAAAGATTTCCATAAATTTACCGAAAAGTTCTTGATTTATTAGTATGATTTCCTTACTAATTTCAGAGCTTCAAGGACAGAATTCAAACAGAGCTGAATAGTCTGAACTTGAGACTAGCTTTCAGTTGCGGACTAAAGTGATGTAGGGTAATTGAAAACATTAATCAACTGAAAGAAAATCTCGAAGTTCGATGCCACAAATCAAACACGAAACCCTGATTATAAGTTTTGTTTAGGAAGTAATTTAAAAGTTAGTTTCGTTCTAATTTAGGGTTTCGCTGTATAATTTTTAGACGAATGAATCAATTTTTCCCAGTTTTAGGTAGATATTTAAGAATAATCTATTTACGACTGGAGTAATTAACTCCTTAAAATATTACTATTGTCTAACCCACTAAAACATAATTATTTAATAATGCAATCCTTATATTTACTTAAAAAATTAATTATTATATATATATATAATTATATTGAAATCAGATATTGGTAGGGCTAGATATCAAAATATTGCATCTTTCTGGTGCTATATAACTATAAAAAAATTTCGGACGAAAAAGAGGTGTTATCCCTCACAAGGAATGGTATTACAGTCATAAACTGAATATGAATGGAAATTATATGCTGTCTACACGAACCAATCAAGTAGAATTTTAACGGTTGTAAACTAATTATGATTAATGAGTTAGACATTTTGATATACTTGTCAGACTCTCGTCTCCCATTCTTAAGTGGAATTGATGAAGGTGGGTAATAGCGTCTTCAATAAGCACCAAAAGAAACGCAAACAGGTGTCGAAAGATATACACCTTTGGAAACCCTCGACAATAGTGAGGTAGTCAGGTCATTTAGAATGATTTGGGAAACACATTAGCGGCGCACTTCCAAGGTAGTAGCCGTGGACAATGAAATTCACGATAGGTGGTCTGCGTAGCGCGGATGGAAAATGCCGGTTGTTGTTCGAGAAAGATAGAGAAGAATGCATAAACACAGACGCCGGTAACGAACGGAGAGATTAGACTTGGACTTTTGAAAGGTCACCACGCTTACAGAGAGACGGGCTGTCGTTTGGATTTTGAATAATGAGCCCCGCTATCAGGAATGTATCAATGTTCTTCGGAGCGAACTTTGTAAATGATTATTTAACCAAGATTTTAATGTTTCAATAAACTAGATGTAAGTAAGAGGTGTTCTACAGTTATGATTAATTCTACAAGATAATGATTTGTCGGATCACGACGATAAAGGTTTACAATACTTTCATAGTTAATTTCTGTTTGTTTCTGAAATTTCTGACAGGTTATATGAATATATCATGTTCATCTTTATTATAGACCAGGAATATTCATATGAAGGCTAATGAAGTCTGCTTGGTGGGAACGATTCCCTTGATGGAGCGCGTTCATAGATTACCTCGTAATTACATTATATTTACCCCCCCCCAAATGTTAAAAGTGATGCATGGGGGCTTGGAACTCTCATAAGTCGCCTTTTAATGTTTGCATCCCATACAAAATTATAAACTTAATTTTCAATATCACCCAAATTGGTATATGGGAGTCAAGATATGATTAAAGTTATACACAGCAAAATATCGATGTGTACTTAAGGGATCCAGAGTGTCTGTTTAAATGTTCGCATATATATATATATATATATATATATATATATATATACAATATATATAACGACTTACTAATCAACGCAATTGGGAACAAATAGTTAACGGGAAATTAAGCAGATGGCAACACCATTCAGACCACTGTAGTGGTCACATAACGCCGGCATTGCCCTCCAGCGCTGATAATAATGCTACGATTAACTAAAAGTAAAGAGTCCTGGGCACTTTGGACTCTCTCAGTCTTTTAGATCGACACTAAATTTCTTCAATCATTTAATATACTTTGAACAGTTTTGTAGTTTTATAGATGAATACCTTATGGGCGATAAAAACACAATCTCATCAAAGTATGTCAGAATCCATTCAGATAAAGTAGTTTGTAGTAAAAAAAAATGGATTTCCTAACTATATGTTTTGCTCAAAGCATATAACTCCATTATGTTTAAACATACCTGGTGTTATCTCCTTTGACCCGTGTTATGTAAATGAAAATAAATAGGCAGTAGATTTTGAGCAAAATCTCCCATAAGTATCTGTCTTGTATTTTTGGAAACAAAATTTGAAACTTCTTCCGTAAATACAATATTTACTTTTATGATTAAAACAGTATATAACTTTCAAAGTAAAAACATTCGTAAGAAATGGAAAATAAATTTCTAACCTGGGGGAAAAAGTATAATCTCAAAAATCCAAAAGCAAGTTTTTTGGGGAAAATTTAATTAAAATATTTAAAAATTAGAAAACGACCTTTTATTTAAAAAAAATGAATAACTATTTTTGGAGTCCATTGAAAATGAAAATTCTTTCATAAAACGGACGAAGATCAGAGATGTTTTTAGTAGAGTAAGTAACATCAAACGAATATTTATAAAAAAGTAGGCCAAATACGTTTTCAGTGAGATCATTCTTTTACATTTTACTGTATGTTTTTCTCTATTTATGTGTGGCTAACTGCTATTGCTATGTAATCGTTGATCTTTCCTTATGAAACTAATAATTCAACAATATTTCAAGTAATCATTATTCATTACAAAAGTAAGTACATATTTGAATCCAAGAAAGCAAACAAAAAAACTGCTTGGAATTACAAACTATATATTCTAATGCGAGTTGAAACGATTTCGTGGTAACTTTTCTTGTCCAAAAATATAGCAGAATATTTAAAACATGCATATGAATCAGGAGACTTAAAGAAACATTTAAATATTTTCAATTTAATCACTTCTATCTTCCCAACTCCGTATATAGAATTGGCAGTTATACTATTTTACGAAGTATTAAAGCCTTATTTGAATGCTAAATATCTTTACCGCATAATTGATAATTTTTGTTGCTCCCTCCAAAAAAAATTTTGATCTTAAATCTCTTTGATGATAAATCATCCTTGACTATTTTTATAAGAGATAGAAGATTTTCTAGGGGCAGCAGTGAATTTGGTTCTACTTTGAACTGACATCTAAACTATAGAAAAAAAGAAATTGTAAATTAAAGACACGGAAGTAAAGTATTTAAATTTCTTTACTTACTTTCCGTTCTCTACTTACTTATATAAATAAAATACTTTAATTAATAAAATATTTTATTTTTGTAAGTAATCTCTATTCCTGTCTGACAACCAGCATAGGCTCAAAAATTCCATCTATTTTATATATACATACATATATAATGTATAATTATACGATCTCTTTTTTCATAGTTACATTTCTCTTCCATCTAAAGAACATTAAACTATTTCTCATTATCTTCTCTTCATCTGAAGAGACTCTAATTTGTGTAATGACGACCCCCTGATTGTCTCTATCTTTTTCCCATTTAAATATTCTTTATTGAGCTATCTCTTCAGGGAATCTCTTTATGGGTCCACTATTAGTTTGAGCACACTTTTATCTCTTTCTTATATTTAATTCGTAATCAATGAAATTGGATCCCACCATCGTTAAAGAATAAATACGCCTTTCTCATGTGGCCCTGATTGGCATTTCCAAAAACAAGAGTTCTTATAAAGTAAAGAAATTACCAAGAATTTATCTCCTAACAGGCAGAGATTGAAGTAAGTTGAGAAAGTGTTAAGATATATGTTAACGGTAGGAGATATGGTGTTTAAATACCATTTTATATATTGATATAACTTGAATGATGCAAACTTCGGTTATGTAAGTGTATCATTCATGCTTTAAGTTTTATTACATTTCCACATACACACATACATCTGTGAAAGTATATATATATATATATATATATATATATATATATATATATATATGTATATATATGTACATGCACACATTTACACTTTTTAAAACTATTTTCCATAAACGCATTACTATATCAATGAAAGATGACAAATATAAGTGGACAAATATATTAAATATGAGTGAAATGTATTACATTTATGTGCAGTCGTTTTTTCCAATCAATAGTTTCATTTTTAAGTCTCCTATAACGCGATTTATTCGCGTTATATCGAAACTGTGTAATAAGAAACTCAGAATTAATTCAAATCAGGAAATGCGTTCTATGGAAACCGTGTTATAAGAAATTCAGAATTAATTCAAATCAGGAAATGCGCTTTATGGAAACCGTGTTATAAGAAACTCAGAATTAATTTAAACCAGGAAATGCGTTTTATGGAAACCGTGTTATAAGAAATTCAGATTTAATTCAAATCAGGAAATGCGTTCTATGGAAACCACGTCATAGGAAACATAGAAATAAGACAAATCAGATTAATTTCTACCGAGTTATAAGAAAGTCAGAATTGATACAAATTAAATGAATTCGTACCGTATTATATAGAATCTCATAAATAAATAAATTGTACATAAATCAGACCTATTCAGACCTATATAAAAACTGCATTCTAAAAGCAACAAGTTGTGATTGATACGGTTAATAAATAAAATTTTATAAATGGAATTGATAAACAGGGGAATACCCCATAAATGTCAAGTACAAAAATTTAACACATCGAATAAGGGCTGCCATAGATAAATTTTTCAAGCCATTTGTGTTGCTGGAATGTCCTTGTACGGAAAACTCGTTCTAAGGAGACCGTGTTATAGGAGAACTATCGCAATTTTCGCTCCCTGTTATACGGAAATCGCGTTATAAAAACACCGCGCTATAGAAGACTTGACTGAATTTAAACAATCTGTTGACGTTACTAAAACTTGAGATCTTTGTGCCTGCTGTAAAGCCAGTTGACAAATACAATACCAGAACCATCGCAAAGAGCTGCCACTGTCTGTTACAGTTTTATTGTGGTTTCCGAATATTGAATCTCGGAAAGGATTAAATTGATTGTTTACATTAAAAGCTTTGCGTGCGATAATGTAAACTTTGTGGATCGAAATTAATCTCATTGCACCGAAAGTCTGAGGCAGGGATAAATATTTAGTTACATTTGCTTGGCAAAGTAAGTTTGAATTCTTATAATATATCGATTATTTGCATTGCTTAAATTAAAAATATTTATTTATTTATTCTTAACGAATAGCTGCATTTATTTTTAAATGCTGAAATAATTTAATACATATAGCTTATAAATTAGATGACAAATAAACAATATAGTTTTATTGATATTTTAATTAAAAAATTTCTATATTTATTAGAGTTACAAATAAAAGGACTGAAAGGTGTTAATAGTCATTATGGAAATTCATAGGTGTAAAAACTTGGAATGAACGAATAGAGTTTTAAGAAAAATAAAACGAATGAAATTGTGAAAATGTTGTGTAGAGATTTGCTTTGCATCGATAAAGGGTTAAACCAGGGCTGTTGATTGATTCCCATGAAGAGTTGTTTAGAGAAACTTGTTGCGTTATGCTCTTCAAAACAACAGAGCCCAGTCTGAAGTCACCCCTCCCAAATAAATAAACCAACAGAGAAAGATAAAAATAATACAATATAGACAAGAAACAAACAGAAATCAAGCACTCTGGGCATCCACGCACCAACGGCAAGATTCTGTATAAGTGCCGGAACTGAACCATAAAACAACAGAGGTAACCGACAGGTCTCGTCATCAGGGAGCCGAACCATATCAGTTACCTCAAGGGGAACTTTCTGAATAGGATGCAGGTAAGCCCAAAAGACATCCCAAGGCCCCGAGTCCCCCAAGGGAGCAATAAGTCAAAAAGACAAACACAACTTACAGTATGGGCTCAACGCACCTTACATGCAAGCACACAAAATGCTAATGCAAAATAAAAGATGCGTACGCACCCCAATTCCGTAAGTGACGGTTATGGCGAAACAGCAGCCAATTCTATCCTAAAAGTTACGTCATTGTAACATTACTATAGCGCCACCCCCCATTACAGCTTAACCAAATAAAAACACAAATACTATTCTAAACATCTTTAAAAATTCCTGAGTTTAAATGCCATTTTTTTAAAACTTTTAAATTACCGAAATTTTTAGGGAAATCGTTTTTTCTTATGTTTTCCTCGAAAATGCTACATGCCTCCAAAAAATCCCCAGCGTTGTTACATATGTTTTTTATTCTGTAAAGTTATGAGTAAAAAAATATTATAATTAATTTTATAGTTTAAGTTGCTATGGAAATTGGTAAACGTAATAACCTGGAAGTTAAAATCTAACCTTTTATCATATATCCCTATTTTTATTTCTCTATTTTGAATTTTAATTTTT
This sequence comes from Dolomedes plantarius, assembly GCA_907164885.2. NCBI lineage: Eukaryota > Metazoa > Arthropoda > Arachnida > Araneae > Dolomedidae > Dolomedes > Dolomedes plantarius. The sequence goes on from OU015491.1 coordinate 17,466,901, forward strand.
AAATCCGGATAAGTCGCACAAAGATTATTATCGTTAGTCCGGTTTAAACCACCCCTCCCAAACCCATCTTAAATAGTTATGGAAGTCTGTCGACTGGCTAGGGAATACACTTTTCCGAACTTGACGATAGATGTTAACTGTAGATGATGCAACAGCGAAACGAAATCGAGCCCCGTAATGCATAGTGCACGTGATGTGTTGTGTGCGCTTATGCACGTTCAATATGCACGTGACAACGTGTCACTATCAGTAAGTCACATTCTTGTCTCTCTCTCGTTCATCATTTGGCGGGGCATACTACAACGATTATCTCTGCATCCTGAGTTAAACCAAATTAATGGTATTTGCCCAAACAGCTGCGTCTGAAAACTCAGTTACGTTGCCAACTCCAAAGCACTGAAGTCCAAAGCACAGATTTAGAGAA
>OU015491.1:17469824-17509824 GCA_907164885.2 Dolomedes plantarius
GGAAACCAGAACGAGCATTTTCTGTAATGGGTCTCTTTGCTAATAAACTCAGAAGCCGACTCAATGATGATACGTTCAGTGCAATTATGACATCAGATAGAGCTCATGTCCCTATCTGATGAGCTTAGTATGTTTCTGCAGGAGAATAATATGGAAAATCATAAAAAATCAAAGTCTGGTTCATATATCATAAAAAAAGAAATTGGGTTGTTTTGGGCAACGAAAAGTCGACCTAAAAGGCTAGATAAACTTTTCAAGTCTTTAACAACAATTCGACCAACTTCCGTGGAAACCAGAAAGAGCATTTTCTGTAATGGGTCTCTTTGCTAATAAACTCAGAAGCCGACTCAATGATGATACGTTGAGTGCAATTATGACATCAGATAGAGCTCATGTCCCTATCTGTTGAGCTTAGTATGTTTCTGCAGGAGAATAATATGGAAAATCATAAAAAATCAAAGTCTGGTTCATATATCATAAAAAAAGAAATTGGGTTGTTTTGGGCAACGAAAAGCCGACCTAAAAGGCTAGATGAACTTTTCAAGTCTTTAACAACAATTCGACCAACTTCCGTGGAAACCAGAACGAGCATTTTCTGTAATGGGTCTCTTTGCTAATAAACTCAGAAGCCGACTCAATGATGATACGTTGAGTGCAATTATGACATCAGATAGAGCTCATGTCCCTATCTGATGAGCTTAGTATGTTTCTGCAGGAGAATAATATGGAAAATCATAAAAAATCAAAGTCTGGTTCATATATCATAAAAAAAGAAATTGAGTTGTTTTGGGCAACGAAAAGCCGACCTAAAAGGCTAGATAAACTTTTCAAGTCTTTAACAACAATTCGACCAACTTCCGTGGAAACCAGAACGAGCATTTTCTGTAATGGGTCTCTTTGCTAATAAACTCAGAAGCCGACTCAATGATGATACGTTCAGTGCAATTATGACATCAGATAGAGCTCATGTCCCTATCTGATGAGCTTAGTATGTTTCTGCAGGAGAATAATATGGAAAATCATAAAAAATCAAAGTCTGGTTCATATATCATAAAAAAAGAAATTGAGTTGTTTTGGGCAACGAAAAGCCGACCTAAAAGGCTAGATAAACTTTTCAAGTCTTTAACAACAATTCGATCAACTTCCGTGGAAACCAGAACGAGCATTTTCTGTAATGGGTTTCTTTGCTAATAAACTCAGAAGCCGACTCAATGATGATACGTTCAGTGCAATTATGACATCAGATAGAGCTCATGTCCCTATCTGATGAGCTTAGTATGTTTCTGCAGGAGAATAATATGGAAAATCATAAAAAATCAAAGTCTGGTTCATATATCATAAAAAAGAAATTGAGTTGTTTTGGGCAACGAAAAGCCGACCTAAAAGGCTAGATAAACTTTTCAAGTCTTTAACAACAATTCGATCAACTTCCGTGGAAACCAGAACGAGCATTTTCTGTAATGGGTCTCTTTGCTAATAAACTCAGAAGCCGACTCAATGATGATACGTTCAGTGCAATTATGACATCAGATAGAGCTCATGTCCCTATCTGATGAGCTTAGTATGTTTCTGCAGGAGAATAATATGGAAAATCATAAAAAATCAAAGTCTGGTTCATATATCATAAAAAAAGAAATTGAGTTGTTTTGGGCAACGAAAAGCCGACCTAAAAGGCTAGATAAACTTTTCAAGTCTTTAACAACAATTCGACCAACTTCCGTGGAAACCAGAACGAGCATTTTCTGTAATGGGTCTCTTTGCTAATAAACTCAGAAGCCGACTCAATGATGATACGTTGAGTGCAATTATGACATCAGATAGAGCTCATGTCCCTATCTGATGAGCTTAGTATGTTTCTGCAGGAGAATAATATGGAAAATCATAAAAAATCAAAGTCTGGTTCATATATCATAAAAAAAGAAATTGAGTTGTTTTGGGCAACGAAAAGCCGACCTAAAAGGCTAGATAAACTTTTCAAGTCTTTAACAACAATTCGACCAACTTCCGTGGAAACCAGAACGAGCATTTTCTGTAATGGGTCTCTTTGCTAATAAACTCAGAAGCCGACTCAATGATGATACGTTGAGTGCAATTATGACATCAGATAGAGCTCATGTCCCTATCTGATGAGCTTAGTATGTTTCTGCAGGAGAATAATATGGAAAATCATAAAAAATCAAAGTCTTGTTCATATATCATAAAAAAAGAAATTGAGTTGTTTTGGGCAACGAAAAGCCGACCTAAAAGGCTAGATAAACTTTTCAAGTCTTTAACAACAATTCGACCAACTTCCGTGGAAACCAGAACTTTTCAAGGCAGTCTTATAAGAAATGAGATATTTGTACCACTTTTATTTGTTATACATATATGTATATGTTTATTAACATTAAATGTATTTACTGTTATTTTTTATATTTGAAATTCCGAAATAAATTAGATGCTTCTAATAAACTATTTATTATTTTAGTTCTTTGCTATTGATACCCTGGAACGAACCAAGTAAACCCGGGAAAACCCGGGTTTTAAATGAAAAAAACCCGGTCAAACCCGAAACCCGGGTTTTAAAAAAATTGCTCAAAATTGAAAACTCTAGTTTTGATGCGCCTCGAGGCAGTTAAATATTAACATTGACAAAACTGCGGGGAACATGTTCTCTTAGGAGTAAGGCTTGAGAAAAAAATCCTTCATATCTAACAACAAAAGCTTAGTTTGCAACTTCTTTACGGCATCCTAAGCAAAATAGAAACATGAGTATACTGTGGGGAACTAAGATTGGAAGTTAAAGGATAATTATCATGGGAATTAAATCAGTTGCATAAGCGGTAGCTATTATTTTACTAATCAGTGGTTTTACTGCTACTTTAAATGTAATGACTTTTGTTAATGTGATGAACATTTAATTTTTACTTTAAAAAATCGTAGACTAATTTCAATGGACACCTATTTCAAGTTATTTTTAAATTCTAATATATTTTAGCTATTTCTTATGACTTTTAATTCCTCTATTTTTTCGTTTGACGTTCAGTATGTATATTCAACGGTTCATCAAGTTTTATATGTTCCCGAATACGCACAGATCTTGTTTTCTCAAATGGGATTAAACTATTACTGTTATCATTTCATTTCCCTTTTTTTTCAACTACACGTGTCTTTATTAGTGATCCTGTACGTGGGTGAAGAATTTTTCACCCACTCTGTTCATTTATCTCTCGTTCACTCGGTGTCATTTTTGCTGTGTTTAGCATCTAAGCTTATTTATTGTTCAGATCATACTAACACCCCTTTGAAAGATACACCCCTTTGAGGTATTTTTAGTATTATTGACACCACTCATTAAAAAACAATAGTGATAGATTTGTCCGCTTATTTTTCAAGTATTTTTGTATGGCTTCCAGCTTCATAGTCTCTTAGCAATGCCCTAATTTCTCTACTTTTTAGCATACATGCATTTAATGTATAGATAACGCCCACCTATATATATATATATATATATATATATATATATATATATATATATTCTTATTAATAATAGTATATATAATCTATGTGAAAACAAACACACATATATATATATTATATATATATATATATTATATATATATATATATATATATATATATATATATATATATATATATATATATATATATATATATATATATATATATATATAATTATGTTACCTTACTGATTATATTGTTATATTGACAAAGCTGTCAATATGTCAATATAACTGTTCGACTGTCGTCTTTTAACGTAATGCCAGATTAATTACATAATTTAAAACTTCCTCAAACATTTTCGCTGACAATTTTGCATTCACAATGCAAAATAAATTTTACTCGAGATTTAAAAAAATAGATATTAACAATTAAAATCTTATGCAGAACAAACTTTATGGATAACTTTCAAAAACCGAAAAGTTTTTGAATATGTTTTAAATTTCTTTCATTTTTATATTTTAACAGTTTTAAATTATGCACAAATTTTCAAATTTTTTCTATATTTTATACGATATTGATTTTACCGAAAAGATGTTAGAAAGTAAAAAAAAAATAAGTTTCAATGTTTTTGTGTGGCCGTTATTATTTCAATACCATAATGATTATTTTACTTCTGAAAAGAAATTTGTTTCACTCTTTTAGCTCAAAATATTAGCAGCTATTCATAAGTTATTTAATAATGGCTCTCATGATATCCGCTTGAAATATCTCTTTGAAAAGTTTTTTTGTGGTGATGTGTTTTTTAGATTTCAAGTATGCAAATTGTTTGGTTTATGTCCACGCTAAATGAGAATAAAGACTGCTTTTCAAAAATCTTTTTGTTTTAACACGAAACAAATATTCATTCAAACATGTAAAACAATCTTATGAAACTGTACAATTACTTATGAAGGAAATTATTACTCTGGAAAAAGTTTTATTAAAATAACGATTCAATCATTTACTCTAGAGTCAAACAAGTTTTCAGAAATAAAATGTTTCTGAAACTAAAGATACAGTATAAACAGTTCTTACTAATTAATTGAATGCTTTGATTATGTTATTACAAGATTAAAACAAGATATTTTAACGTTACAAAAATTATTTGTTTTATAAAGTTGAACTAAAAGCACTAAAAAATGTTTTCAAAACTGTAGATCAAATTATCAATTAGCAGCAGAGTACCTTTAAATACTCTTTTAGATGCCGCAATTTGCTTTAAATGGTGAAAAGCGTAAGTTCCATAAATTCACACATAAATTTATACATATATGCATTATAAATACAGTTCAGTCATTATTTTCGTTAGATTTAATTTACATCGTTTTCGGAGTGTTAGGATGTGTTAATTCCATCCTGTGTACTGTTATCAACACCCTGACAAAAATGTTTTCATTGAATACAGGAAATAATACACACAGTTTTATCTGGTTTCTTAATACCATATTATTCTGAACATTCATTTTTATGTCAGAAGATAAGTATTTGTCAATATAAAAATTTTAATCTCTTTATTATAAAATTAATTTTTATTCCTCTTTCATTCGTGCTATTTTAACCAATGTCCTTTATTAGTATCTTTGCCATCTATGTGGTACTTGTATTACACCCATTTTTTGTTTTGAATGAGGCTTTCTCTACGTAGATTATTCTGCAATTCTCCAAAATTAACCAGCTTGGGTTTTTAGAGACATGATGTGCTGGTTCCCTACACAAAAACACTAATTTTTGAACAACTTTCACTTGTCAAACTTAATTTTAGCCAAATATCCCCATTAGTTGATTGGTTTTAAAACAATTTGTTTTGAACCTCCTGAAAAAAATCCTACCTTCTTCTCCAGAATTCAGACTTTACAGGAATTTCAGAAACAATAGTTTTTACCATCTTAACTATCAGATCTCTTTTTGATGAAAAAAGCGTTTTTAAATATCTTGGGTGGGGGAAGGGGTTCCATTTTGTAGTATTTAAAGCAGTGGTTCTTAACCCTTTTAATAGTCAACACCCCTTGAATCTGAAAATAAGCTCTCGCACCCCCTTGAAAAGATGTGTTTCTATTTTTTATTTAGGAAAAGACATTTATTGCATAAAAAATTTATACATTTACAATAGATACTATATTATTACATCTAAAACAATATCTGTATTTTTAATGGCTACGTTGTTGTTGTTTGTTCATAATTATCCTTTTAAAACAAGGCTCTTTTTTTTTTTTTTTTGAAAGAGCCACGCGTAAGTCTTCAGATGCATTTAAGCGATTTCTGGCTTTGGTTTTGATATGCAAAATTGAAGAAAACCTCATTTCACAAAGGTAAGTGGTGGCAAATAGTAAAAGCGTCTCTAATGCTGCTTTTGTCAATTCTGGAAAAATTGACACCACTCATTAAAAAACAATAGTGATAGATTTGTCCGCTTATTTTTCAAGTATTTTTGTATGGCTTCCAGCTTCATAGTCTCTTAGCAATGCCCTAATTTCTCTACTTTTTAGCATACATGCATTTAATGTATAGATAACGCCCACCTATATATATATATATATATATATATATATATATATATATATATATTCTTATTAATAATAGTATATATAATCTATGTGAAAACAAACACACATATATATATATTATATATATATATATATATATATATTATATATATATATATATATATATATATATATATATAATTATGTTACCTTACTGATTATATTGTTATATTGACAAAGCTGTCAATATGTCAATATAACTGTTCGACTGTCGTCTTTTAACGTAATGCCAGATTAATTACATAATTTAAAACTTCCTCAAACATTTTCGCTGACAATTTTGCATTCACAATGCAAAATAAATTTTACTCGAGATTTAAAAAAATAGATATTAACAATTAAAATCTTATGCAGAACAAACTTTATGGATAACTTTCAAAAACCGAAAAGTTTTTGAATATGTTTTAAATTTCTTTCATTTTTATATTTTAACAGTTTTAAATTATGCACAAATTTTCAAATTTTTTCTATATTTTATACGATATTGATTTTACCGAAAAGATGTTAGAAAGTAAAAAAAAAATAAGTTTCAATGTTTTTGTGTGGCCGTTATTATTTCAATACCATAATGATTATTTTACTTCTGAAAAGAAATTTGTTTCACTCTTTTAGCTCAAAATATTAGCAGCTATTCATAAGTTATTTAATAATGGCTCTCATGATATCCGCTTGAAATATCTCTTTGAAAAGTTTTTTTGTGGTGATGTGTTTTTTAGATTTCAAGTATGCAAATTGTTTGGTTTATGTCCACGCTAAATGAGAATAAAGACTGCTTTTCAAAAATCTTTTTGTTTTAACACGAAACAAATATTCATTCAAACATGAAAAACAATCTTATGAAACTGTACAATTACTTATGAAGGAAATTATTAGTCTGGAAAAAGTTTTATTAAAATAACGATTCAATCATTTACTCTAGAGTCAAACAAGTTTTCAGAAATAAAATGTTTCTGAAACTAAAGATACAGTATAAACAGTTCTTACTAATTAATTGAATGCTTTGATTATGTTATTACAAGATTAAAACAAGATATTTTAACGTTACAAAAATTATTTGTTTTATAAAGTTGAACTAAAAGCACTAAAGAATGTTTTCAAAACTGTAGATCAAATTATCAATTAGCAGCAGAGTACCTTTAAATACTCTTTTAGATGCCGCAATTTGCTTTAAATGGTGAAAAGCGTAAGTTCCATAAATTCACACATAAATTTATACATATATGCATTATAAATACAGTTCAGTCATTATTTTCGTTAGATTTAATTTACATCGTTTTCGGAGTGTTAGGATGTGTTAATTCCCTCCTGTGTACTGTTATCAACACCCTGACAAAAACGTTTTCATTGAATACAGGAAATAATACACACAGTTTTATCTGGTTTCTTAATACCATATTATTCTGAACATTCATTTTTATGTCAGAAGATAAGTATTTGTCAATATAAAATTTTTAATCTCTTTATTATAAAATTAATTTTTATTCCTCTTTCATTCGTGCTATTTTAACCAATGTCCTTTATTAGTATCTTTGCCATCTATGTGGTACTTGTATTACACCCATTTTTTGTTTTGAATGAGGCTTTCTCTACGTAGATTATTCTGCAATTCTCCAAAATTAACCAGCTTGGGTTTTTAGAGACATGATGTGCTGGTTCCCTACACAAAAACACTAATTTTTGAACAACTTTCACTTGTCAAACTTAATTTTAGCCAAATATCCCCATTAGTTGATTGGTTTTAAAACAATTTGTTTTGAACCTCCTGAAAAAAATCCTACCTTCTTCTCCAGAATTCAGACTTTACAGGAATTTCAGAAACAATAGTTTTTACCATCTTAACTATCAGATCTCTTTTTGATGAAAAAAGCGTTTTTAAATATCTTGGGTGGGGGAAGGGGTTCCATTTTGTAGTATTTAAAGCAGTGGTTCTTAACCCTTTTAATAGTCAACACCCCTTGAATCTGAAAATAAGCACTCGCACCCCCTTGAAAAGATGTGTTTCTATTTTTTATTTAGGAAAAGACATTTATTGCATAAAAAATTTATACATTTACAATAGATACTATATTATTACATCTAAAACAATATCTGTATTTTTAATGGCTACGTTGTTGTTGTTTGTTCATAATTATCCTTTTAAAACAAGGCTCTTTTTTTTTTTTTTTGAAAGAGCCACGCGTAAGTCTTCAGATGCATTTAAGCGATTTCTGGCTTTGGTTTTGATATGCAAAATTGAAGAAAACCTCATTTCACAAAGGTAAGTGGTGGCAAATAGTAAAAGCGTCTCTAATGCTGCTTTTGTCAATTCTGGATAAAGTTCTAACTGTTCTAAGTCCAGTTTTTTCAAATGCCATTTGAATACGTGCATTAGCTCGTATTGTGATAAGATCATCTTTTAATAAAACGTTGTCATCTATTGAATTTGAGTCAAACAAAAAATAGACTGAGTATACATCTATTAATTTTGCTTATATTACCCATGGAAAACTATCAATCAAATGATTTACCCAATTGGTAATTTTCATTAAAAATTAAGAACTTTCCCTCGCACCCCAAGGGGTGCCCACACACTCCGGTTAAGAACCACTGATCTAAAGACATGGAGAATGAATGATATGATTGCAAGCTTAAAATTAATTCTTAAACTTCTCAAATAAGCCTAAATGACTGTTTTTTTTGCACTGGTATAAGAAAATACATCGTAATTTTGGTAGTTTTAAAATTAATGCTTGTAGTTCCTGAATCAGAGATTTCATTATACATATTGTTTAAATAATCCTTTGTTTGCTTACTGAAATACAGTCGAACCTCCATATATCGAAGTAGCAAATTGCCGGAAAAATATTCGATATATAGAAATTTCGATATATAGAACTGAGCTTAATTTTATCATAATTCTCCTAAAAAAATTAAAGCTAAGTTTCGTATACGAAACTCCATTTCTAATTTATATGCGAATCCCATTAAATAAAAGTTAATAACTAAAAAATGAATTAATATGAAAGATTTATTGAGTACTACATACCTTTAAAAAAACAATTATCCAGACCGTGGTTACAATGATCACAGTTACATTCTTTTTTTAAAAAAAACTACGAATATCTTGCTGAACAGCCAGTTTTGCGGAAAGTTCAAAGAAATGTTCGTATTTATTCAGTCCACTAAAAACTTCATCAGGGACATTTTCCGCGCATTGAAGTCCACGACATATTACTTCAAATGCCAAAAATTGGGAGATTTTATTCTAAAGTGGAATAAAATCTCCCAATTTGTCTTGAAAAAAATTTCGATATATAGAGATTTTTTCGATCTATAGAAACAATTTTTCTATGTAATGAACATGGAGATTTGCTAAGAGTTCGATATATAGAAAATTTCGATATGTGGAAGTTCGATATATGGAGGTTCGACTGTATTTACTTAAATGGTTGTTTGATATTTCTCAAGATATTTAAATTGTACTCTATTTCAGAGCTATCTGTTTCCTTTACAATTGTAAATTTTCCACTCAAACACAGGTATTTGGACAAATCAATATTATGCAGTAAATGCCTTGAAGCAATTTTCTTGGACTTTAAATGCCGTTAATATCCCTCTTGGGATAGACATGTTAACTTCTGTACTCATTAACGGGTACCATTCTAATCCATTTCAATGAAATACCGATCTGATATTTCTTAATATATTATTAAAAACACACGAGCCTTTGCTATTGTAAAATTTAAAAGCTGTAAAGTAATAATAAAAATTCAGAAGAAAAACTGCAGAAAGACGAAATAATAGTCTTTAATGAGATTCGCATCCCGGGGGATTAACGAAAAGCAAGAGATTTGAATTTTCTGCTGTCGCTCCTGATGTTTCCTTTCAGCCTCTGAATAATTAAATTTTAATTTCTGCCGTGGGTTTCACAATAAAATACGGATATTTTGTTTATATAAGGTTTTAATTAACGGATTACTGTCGAATTTCTTTCTGAATCATCGCGAGTCTCAAATTAATATCATGCCTCGTAACTATATTTAACTTGGACGAGAAAAATGTCTGAAAGGTGGAAGGTCATAATTAGGCAAAAGAAACAGTACTAAAAGTGTATTTAATAAAAGTATTTTAGCAAAAGTATTGAAATTCAACCAATTTTGCGCGAGGGCTACGATAAATATCTTCTTGATTTCAACAAATTTTGCGCGAGGGCTAAGATAAATATCTTTTTGATTTCAACCAATTTTGCGCGAGGGCTACGATAAATATCTTCTTGATTTCAAACAAAATAATTTAAAGTTCCTTCCTTATCTATATATATCAAACAGTTCCGTAACTGACTCATTCATTCACTGACTGACTGACTGACTGACATACAACGCACAGACCAAACCGCTGTACCTAAACGGCTGAAATTTTGCATGGCGATTCTTCTAATAGTGTAGGGGTGCACTAAGAAAGATTTTTCAAAAATTCTTCTTAGATTTTTTTAAAGTAAATTTTTAAGCTGTTTTTTAAACTTTTTTTACGTTTGCATTTAAAATAATACATTGAGGGTTATAAAATTTATATCACGAGAAAGATCATACAAATTCCTTCAAAATGAAATCTTTTTCGAAATTTTACCTCCATTTCCTGATTTTTGGTGAATTTTTAAAGATTAATTTTTAGAATTTAATTTATTAAATGCTGATCACGTGATTTTTTTCTGGTACTTTAAATAAATTTATCGTCACGTGCATAACAACTAAAGAGACAAAAAAATAGATATTTTTTTTCTTTCTAATGCATTAGACGATTGGATATTATCCCAAAAAATATCCCTTACGATTTTTTTCTAAATATATATATATATATATTTTACATCAATTGTATACATTGATCGTCGCATTTATTATAAATATATATATATATATTTTTTTTTTGGCATTAATTGTATACATTGACCGTTGTATTTAATTTGAATGTACTTCGTAGCGAAGCGCGGGTTTTCAGCTAGTTAAATATAAACAATCGTTCATGATTTCTGATTTCTAATTTTACATTTTTAAACATACATTAAATTGACATTTGATTCTCTGCAGAACAGATGTTTAAGTTTTCTCTGCTATGCAAGCGAAACTGCATTTAACTGCTAGGATAAGAAAGACTATTAAATAGCCTTTACTATTAAATAGTCTATTAAATAGACAATTAAATAGTCTAAAATTTAGTACGCAGTACTAAATTTTAGTAGAGAAAAAAATCTAAATCTCTACACTGGCGGTTTAAGTACCAATTTAATTGAAAATAACGTGCATTTTTTGCCAAAAAAATTTTAATACGGAATGACAGAATGAAATAAAAAATCGATCGCTTTACAAATTGTAAGAAGGTCACGGAATAATCCATACCAAACCCTTAGAGCAGTGGTTATCAATATGGGGGGGCGCCCCCCCCCTGGGAAGGCGTAAGTGATATTCAAGAGGGGTGCGGATGGTTAGCAAAAAATATGTTGAAGAACGTATTTCAACAAGACTAGTGAAAGCGGAAATCAAATTCAGCGAAAGTGTATGTGATAGTTTAAGGTATATGATAGATAATTTTGTTACTTTTGATTTATTATTTTATGATTGCAATGAGATAACGATGCAAACAGCATAGAACCTTTGCGTTCTTTACCATTAATTTAACTAGAGCACTAGCTAAGTTTTCTTCCTCATATCTATGTGAATGTACGTTTTCTGCTCATGTTAATATGAAATCTAAACATCGTGTATGACTGTATATGGAGAACGACTTTAGATGTGCTTATCTGAGCTGAGACCAAATATTAAAAGACTTAGGAAAGAAAAACAGTATCAGCTATTTCATTAATTTTAATTGCACCCATATAATCATATTTACATTGTTTTTTTTTGCTTTGTCACAGTGTACGCGTTGTTTATTTTTTCTTCCCATTTTGAACTTTCAAAATTTATGTAGGTACGTTTCAGACCTGGAGGGGGGAGGGGAGGACGTAGGGTTTGATAGTCGTAGGGGTGGCGGGCTAGGTATAGAAAGGTTGAGATTCACTGGCTTGAAGGGTTAGTATTTACATGATATGAGCACTTGTGTATAGTCATTCAGCGTTGTATTCGGAAGCGCTTTTGGTTCGATTAATTACCAGTGGAGATTAAATGTTTGATACAGGAGATGTCAGTTGAAATCAACTTCTTTACGACAATAGCAGAAGTGAAAGGTGGGATACCCATAGAAAAAAGTTTAAAATCACAGGAATCATAAAAAAATCAGTATTGGAGAAATTAACTTCTTAAATCGAATATCAAAGGCAATTTCTCTCGCAGGAGTTGTAAAACGTTATCGCTCAGCAATGAATAGTCCCACAGTATGCACAGAAAGGAGATAAGCGTTGATTTACATTAAAATGTTATACAAAAGAGAAATCGAAAAAAGAAAGAAAATGACACACTGGGATGTTTATTAAGAAGAAAAAACAAGTGAAAGAACCACGGAGACTTGAGAGATAAAGTAAACAAATAAAGTAAACAACAGAATGAAAACGAGAAGAACAAAAAATAAAATAAAATGACATTATTTTTTACCGGAAATTAAACTAAAGCGAGCTAACAAATATTCAGATAAATGACATTAAATTCAATTAGTTGTTAATGGAAAAATAATTTATAGCAATGTTGTGGAACATTATTTTTAACAGATAACTGTGTTACTGAGGCAATTAGTCATACAAATCATCCATGCGTTGATGGTTAAAGACAATTGTTTTTTTATGAAAGTATCGCAGGACATTTACCACCTGTATAGGGAATTACACTTATGATGTATTAACCTTATCAACTACTCTCGCCCTTTTCTGACATATAATTACTCCTAATTGGATTATAATTACTCATTCACTTAAACATTACACAGTTTATTGACAAATTTTCTTCACTGTTTTTCAGAGAAAAATCAAACAGAATATTTCCTTATCTCCTAGCAGTATCTATAATTTTCTGTAAGTACGCTCGCTGGATTATTTCTAAAACATATGTTTCTAGCACTGTAATGATTAAATATCGCCTTTTAAGCAGGATCATTCGTTACATTGCAGGGCTTTTGTTATAGGACGATTTTGTGTTTGACGTAATGCGACGCATTAATTGTGACACTATAAGCCTTGTTGGAGAACTTTTACCTCCAAAATGGGCCCTTTTACCACTGAAATGGATTAAAAGCCTGGTATCTTACTATTAACAGCTGAAGGTAAACAAACGCATGCTTGTTAGTGAGCAGACACGGGGACGGGCTAATCTCGCGAACCGAGCATAGCAGGATATCGCGACTGGTACCGGTGGACGCGGACGGACGAGACGCGTGCACTGATGCTATCCTCAACTTTCAAAACTTTAAACTTTTTAATTAGTAAATTAAAACCGCCGAACTCAAAAGAAGCTGAGTGCAGAAACAGCTGACATTTCGGGTGGGGCCAGCTCCTTTCCGTTTCGCAAATTTCCGCTATTTTCATGCATGCAAAATTCAACTTTTCCGCCCACCAATCGACAATTTTTTTATTTCCATGTGTTTTACAACTCTTCATCTTTAAGGATATACACATTTGTATAAAGTTAAAAATGTTTTTCATTGCAAACAAAATTTTTTCCCCAAAGCAGTTTTCCGAATTTCATGAAATCGACAATTTTGATGGACAAATATTTCGGTTTTCTGCACCTATTAATGTGTGTGTGTGTGTGTATATATTTCCTGCAATTTTTTTATCCTCTTATGAGAATAAAAAAAAAATTTATAACTCTCATGAGAATAACGATTAAAGTTTTTCAAATTAACAAATTTTACTTTACATTAATTTCCGGGATTTAAACAATCGTGAAGTTTATTTTTTATGTTTATAATCTTTTCTCAAAGGGGGGAAATTATTATTTTCGCTTTACAAGAGATACTTCTAATTAATCTGGAAGCACGAAAGAAAATGAATCATTTAAATATGATTAGGAAACATTTTTATCTCAGTGATAATTGGTGTATATCAAGAAACCCTCTATGCGATAATTAAATTTCCTTTCCTCTTTTGAATAAATAATGGAAGGCATACCATTTTTGATATCATAATTAGCTGAAATATGCTAACAAAAATTTGTGTTTGATCAACGAACGAACTGTTTCATATCAAGTATTAATTTAAGGGAATTTTTATTTATATCTAAATTAATGTTTAAACAGAGGTTAAATTATGAGAGAAGCTTTAGGATTAGAAATATCCTAATTTGATAAATTTTTTTTCTGAGGCATTTTCTATTCTTACTTAAAATGAATATTAATAAAAAATTAATTTCAAATATTAAAAGCAATGTTAATGGGATAGTGTTTTTAAATACATCTGAAAAATACATGAAACAATAAAGAAAAGAAAGACGTAAAGAATAAAATACAAATTACTATTTCTTCAATTATTATGCCTTTCGTAGTTATTAAATAAAATGACTATGTTAAATATAAAATATTACAAGAGGTTTAATGCATTGCTATTAAGAGAATGAAATTATTCTCGTACAGTTCAAAAGCTTTTCAATGTGTACTTTTTAATAAAAAATATTGCGAAAGTAATACTGATCTACTGGGTAGGTACAATTTTAGGTAATTCATTGTTTCGAGGTATGATATTTATTATATTAGAAATCCTCGTATTGTAAAAATTATCATAATTAATGTCTCGACTAGCATTTTTTGGTATTTTTTTTAAATGCCCTCATCAATTTTAATTTTAATAAAGTAAGTTGGCATGTTTAGGAGTTTAGTTAGCATCTTTTTTTTTTTTTGGCTACACGGAAGATCAACTAGTAGATCAGAATTCACTACAGTGGATCAACAGCATATTTAAGTCTATTCCAAAAGATTGCAGACACGCAGTCACTTGCCAGTTGCAAGTCACGAACAAGCTTGCAACTAATACCTTGCTCTTTCAAAATTAAGTTCCCAATAAAGGAAAAGCTTTAAGCGGGTGATTAAAATTTCTCTGTATTCCTGAACTCTTCCTATTTAACTCGATATTATATCTCAATTACAGACGTTAAATTAAGGAGAGGTTTCAACCTAAATTGACCGAAAAATGATTGATGAAAAATGATGGAAAGATCAGTAACTTTTAATTTCGATCTTAAAACATGCTTTGACATTTATTAACATTGTGACAAAATTTTCAGGTGATCCGCTAATTATAAATGGGGTAAATAATCTTTTTATTTTTAATCTCTCTTATGATTTATATTGGTTGAAATATTTAAAGTGAGTTTTTTTCTCACTTTTATTTTTCACGTTGAAGTTTAAAAGCTTAAACTTCTATAAATATTTAGAGATGGTTTTTATAGTGAAACCTATTCAAAAGAATTCGGGGTTTAATTAAGATAAAAAGACATAAATTCCTCTTTTTTGAAGGAATTTTGCATACTTTTGACGTTTTATTTCGACGTTAACAGGTATTTAAAATATGATAAAAATTAGAAAGTCATCTTTCACAGTATAAATGCTGAAAATAACCATAATATGAAAAGAAAATTAAAAAATGAATTTATAAAGGAATTCATATTTTTTGAATGAATATTGTATACATTTGGACGCTTTACTTTTTTTCTTGTAAAGTGGTCAATGTTAGGAAAACTGATTTTTATTAAAGATTATTGAAGTTATTAAGGATAATTCGTTGAGCGTAATTAAAAAGAGTAAAAAATGAAATGGATGTAATACATTAAAAAATTTTGTTGAATGTTTTCGGAATTTAATTTTTATGTATGTATTCAGAATATCAATTTTTTCTGTAACTTTTTTTTTGGTTCAATAAAATAATTTTCACTGTGAGAAAACAGGTAAAATTTTTTTCAAAGGTTGAAATATCCCTTTGATACAATTTTGCTGTAAAACAGTGGACAATCCACCATAATGACATTTTATTTGTAATGAAGCAGGCTAATTTTCATGAAGGCTCAACTTACCACATGGCCTTCCTGAAGACGATTGGTATCAAAGAGTTTCACATGTCATGTAGTTGTGTTTAGGCTTAGTCTCAAAACTAAATCCTTGGCTAATATTTATAACGAGGATGTTCCACCGTCATTTGCGTTAATTAACTCTTCCCAAGTGCAGAAAAATAGCGTAAAAAATTACTCTCGGAACCAAAAATGACAATACTAAATGCAAATCTGACATATATTGCAGAAAGAAGGGACGTACGTGTAAATGGCATAAAATTTGAGAAAAGTACTTCCTATCCTGCATCAATTTTTAGGGTTGAAGCAAGGATAAATAGTAAGCCCTTTCGTTATTAAAAGCTACTTTAGCTTGACATTTTCGTCCTTGATTAATATTATCTTAACTTGCCACAACTACAGTGCAAATGCTCAAAGACAGGACTTTATTCACAATTCATTAAAGAACTACAATTGAAAATTTGTAAATTGCATTTCTTACTAAGCTCGAACTGCACAGTTTAAATAAGTACACTCAAATGTTAAATACTACACCATACGAGCTAGGAACGGTGGCTAAACCTCTTTCTTATTGTCCTGTATTTGAACAACACTAAAGAAAGGGGTTTTTTCCACGAATACCCCTATGACTATGGAGAAATTTCATGCGTTTGTTTCAGAAACCCGCTTCGTCGAAAAGTATTTTTTTACTAGAGGCAAAATCAAATCCTAGAAACTTTAGTCCAAAGCGCGGGCAAAGTTAACCTACTAAAAATCTCCCTGTTTCCATGATCACATTCTAAAATTATTCACCGAATATAACGTCATCACTCAGAAATATAAATACTGCAATGTACCATTGTAATGATGCGCTTTCGAATGTGTGTAAAATTACATCAAAATTAAGAGGTTAAATTGATCGAAGGCTTCACCATTAGATTTATTTGTTAAGATTGGAAACGCCGGCTGAGCAAGACAGTGTAATTATAGAGCGGAGTGATCCTGTTTTATGACTTGGTTAACGAAAGGAGTTTTACGATGGTGGAGTGCACGGGAAGTTTGATTCTAGACGAGATAAGCAGGGCTTGGAGCGGGGTTGACGTTATGAGACAATACACTTTGTATAACAATTTATGGCGGTCGGAGTGTGGTACGGAACCGCAAACAACTTGGGAGGTATTGCGTGGGGATCTGTTGTGGGCGTACGCTGGTTATGAGGGGCATCCAATTAGATGATAATTGAGATGACCAGGAAAATAGAAATGTTGCAGGATCTGGAATGGCTGAAAATTTTTATGAGAAGGAGGGATCACGGAAGAGAAAGCAGTGATGCAATATATATACGTGGGAGTTTTTTTTAAGAGAGAGATATTTTTTGCTTGTCGGGTTGATCTAAGGTTCCCCGCACTCCTGCTTTGACTAAGAGTTTCCTGGTAGGGTCAAACTTTCGGTTCCCCGCATCTCTGCATTTAAAATAAAGTTTGTCGAGTTGAACAGAAGATTCCCCTTACTTTTAAATTTGAGTGAGTGTTGCTTTGAGCTACGAGTGTTCTAAAATAATGAGGCAACTGAAGAAACATATGAATCAAGGTTGTTGTGGTTTGAGAATTAGACGGCGTGATCCGAACGAGAAGCAAGAGGTGACTGCCCCCTGCCCTGGAAGGAGTCATCCCACGGACCCCAGCGAGAAGAGTGGACGGATTCAACGATCCGCGAGTGTTATCTAAATTGAGTGAGTGGTCCAAGTTATTTGCTTAGCTCTCCCTTTTGTTTTTGAATGAGTTTGTTTATGGTTAGAGCAGGAGAATATAGGAAAGAGATTGATTAGAATAAGTAATGAGCTTTGGTTAGTGTCGTGCGCTCCCTATTTCCTCGTTAAGTAGTTTGAGATAAATGTTAAGATAACGATAAATGATTTTGTATATGGCTAAGAGTGGCCATTAAAAGTATGATAAAAATAACTTGTAAAAATGTATGTGTGTAAATAAACTAAGATTTAATTTAATTTTAATTAGTTGTTTTTAATTGTTATTAATGGTTTTAAGTCTTTCAAAAGATAAGTATTTTATTTTAGTTACGGTCTTGGTAAGACTCAACTTGTTCGTTTCCCAATTAATGTCTAGGGCTTTGGGTTGGATTCAACAAAATAAACATAACACAACGCAACCAACTACCATATTATATGTACTAACCCAAGTAAATACGAATCACGCCCAATTAAATAATAATAGGACAGGCAATACGACAACCATATAATAATAATCACTATAAAATGATGAGAACAGAAAATGACGTAAGGAAGGAATAAAATCAAACATGAACACTGATATCAATTTTTTTGACGCCAAATTCTGAGGTGACGCATTTTAGTCTGAAATACAGCATAAGAACACTGGTAATATTAACAGGAAATCCTACAAACACTGCGATGAATTATATTTTAAGAATCTATTAATAATATACACTTATAATTATTTATAATTAATGAAAAAAAATAATTTATGAAAAAATGTACATAAGAGTTTTGAGAAAGCTATTTCTGTTTATAGGATTTAAGTTTTAAATCTCAGAAGTACCGTCCCCCCCCCCCTAATGTTTTATATCTTCCCTCTAACATATGTAATTTGCTATTGAAATCTGTAATATTGTAGAATAGTACAGGATTGAATGTAATTTCTTCGTATATTATCACTTCTAATTGCTTGGTTACAAGAACAGCATAGAAATATGCTGAAACAGAAAAATGACTAATGAGAAATAATTTAAAATTTTAATTGAGTTCAGATGGAAACTAAATAAGGAACTTTTGTTAACGTTCTTTCATCCATGAGTCTCATTTTCTCATTTATGAATTTTTCTTCTATGACATAGAGATGTAATCCAATTGGACTAAAACCGGGCAATAAGAAGTAAAACTGATTTCTTCATTTATCTCATAAAAAATGCAGAGAAACCATAGCAAAATATCTGATTCAGAATTGAAAGAATTAAGGTAGAGGGTGAGTACAACTCATTTAAGAAATTGAACTTTTTTTGATAGCGAATTAGTAGTCTGGAAGAGGTCTAGACATAAAGAAATCAAAGCAAATCAAAAGAGCAAATTGCCATTAAAACTATTAACATCCGAGTTTTTAAACTAAAAAAAGCATTGCTAATTATTAAACTAAAATATGGACTGGAATTTTTGGGTTTTTGAATTGATAAAAAATTTGATTATTCTAACTGTAATTTAAATGCTATTTAAATTTATGCCCTATATCAACATCCTTTTCATCCCCTTCCCCACCTCTCTCCTTCTCAAATTAGAAATGGCATCTGAGTGAACCCGACCTAAGACCTTTTTCGGAAGGCATTTTCAATACAGCCATTCGTGGTCCGCGAGTCCTTCAAGTCCATAAAAAGCTTGTACTGGGAATTATTTCATATCAAATAGGTCGAAGTTTTTGATCCCTTTGTATGTCAATAGTATATAGTTAACTGATTTTTGGTACATAACTATAAATGTATTATTTTTTTAATAAACACAGCTCCTCTCGTTTCTGTTTTGGGATAATGAGTCGTTTATTTTAAATCTGTAGTACATCCGAACCTGATAATGGTATGCTTGCAAGCCTTTACGTTGGCGCTAGCAACTACCTGAGTTATGAAAAGAAAAGATACAACCTTTGTGCTCAAGGAATAAACAGGAAAACCAACGTAAATAAAGCACAAATAGCAATAAGATGCAATAATTTTGCATACGGCCGTTTCGAAGCTACAAAGGAGCTTCTTCACCAGTGCAACGAACTTAGTAGCAGCTCAAAAAAAAGCCGAAGACTAAGCGACCAGACCAGTGCACGCGCACTTAAATAACCCGCGCGTGCCGAGCACCCAAAGACACGAAGCAGCGGAGAGGCCGAAATAGGGCAAGCAGCGCCATCTAGTGGCAAAAAGAGGGGGGAAATTTGAAGAAACAGGCAAACACAGCTAAATAAACAATTTCCACAATTGAGGAAAAACAGGGGTGCTTGACAAATCATTAACCAAAGAACCCGAATTTTTAAAAATGTGATAAGCTTCCCAGAAATCAAGATCGGCAGGCGAGAGACATTTCTGAATAATGGAGGCAGAAGAAAAGTCAAATCGATTATTCAAAGTCCAGGCGTGTTGAGCAATGAACGAGCGATTTAACTCAAAGCTTTTTAACATAACTCTCGTGAGTTATGCTTTTTAACATAACTCTCGTGAGTAGATGGCGCTGCTTGCCCTATTTCGGTCTCTCCGCTGCTTCGTGCCTTTGGGTGCTCGGCACGCGCGGGTTATTTAAGTGCGCGTGCACTGGTCTGGTCGCTCATTCTTCATCTTTTTTTGAGCTGCCACTAAGTTCGTTGCACTGATGAAGAAGCTTCTTTGTAGCTACGAAACGGCCGTATGCAAAATTATTGCATCTTATTGCTATTTGTGCTTTATTTACGTTGGTTTTCCTGTTTATACCTGAGTTATATTTGGACTTCTTACCACGAGGCACTTAAAAAATTCCCTAGCAATTTAGTTTACATAGAAAAGTAACATTTCTTTTAATGCTTCTTGCCCATAGTCGGAGTTTCCAAGGTGTATAGTATTCTCTAGCGAGTTGTTAAGTATTAAAATTGCAGTTTCCTGCGAAATTTTGTTATTTTAAGGAACCGTACATTTAAAATCATTACATTTAAAATCCTCACACATTTCATTAAAATGTGTGAGTTATTTAATCAAAATTAACCCCCCTGGTTTAAATAAATCCCCATTTGAAGAAGAAGCGCCTTTTGTAAATAAGCGGTGCCTTTTTACCAGACGGTAATCCCCGTGGGTAGCGTACACGCTTGAGAGTGAGAGGTAAAACAAGACGATGCGAGGTCGGACGGAGGATGGCGGCGAACGAAAAACAATTGGAGTGAATAACGCTTTGCCGTACAGCAGCCGGACATTATCAAGTTTACCGAAGGCGTTTTGAAGTTAGCTATAGTTCCAGCGACCTGGTGATAAAGTGAAGACAGAAAGATTAGTGTGGCGTATGTACAAGCATGGCGTGGCTGAATTCTGGTAGGGTTTCCGTAATATAACTACCACACGCGATAAATAATTCCCCGTTGCCTGCTAGCAATGGAGTACGGTATTTATGTAGTTTAATTGTGTTGTAATAAATAGTTTAGTGTAGAAAACTTCATCGAATCTAGTTAATGGCGAGTTCATTGTTTAGTATATACATTACTTTAAGGGTAAAGGAAACAGTGAACTTCACAAATATAGTACTACAGTCTTTTTAATTTGTGGATAGCTAGATTCTAAACACCTCTTTTTTTTACTCTATTTTTTAAATATACAAAGCATTTTAGAAATAGAAATATACTGAAATGGATAAACGGATTTGTAAAGACGCACATTAAACGATTTTTATTCCCATAGTGCAATATAGTACTTATACTGTATTTATCATCATCGATCACCTATAAGTATATTTAACATGCACTTACTGGCCATTCCTGTCCATACACAAAAATTTCCCCTCTTGCTATATCGACTCTGTTCCATGTCAGAGCTAATCGGAGTTGGTCGGTAGCTGGCATATGATGACCTAAAAATAGAATTTAAGAACATATGAAATTGAATAATTTATGATTAAATAAGATACAGCGAATCATAAAATAACTATATTTAAATATTCAGTTATATGAACAACTCATCGTACTGAAAAAAATTCAAGAACTCTGTAATACTAAACTCTATTTAAAAAGTTTTGCTTTTTTAAAAATATCTATGAATACATTTTTTATTCATTGCAAGGGACACAAGTTTTTCTACATACCCATTTTACATATTAATGGAAAAAAAAACACAGAAATAACGTTTTTCAGAAATGAATGAAATCTTTTCAAAGTTTACAAACAACCTAGATTACTTTTATATATAATCTTTGTAACGTATCAATATTCTAAATTATAAATTCTCTATAATAAAGTTGGAATCGAAATATAATTCTTGCAACATAAATTCTTGTTTCAATAGATACGCTAGTTATTTGTTTTAATAAAAGCAAATAATCCAAGGTAGAAACGTTCCAAAGATTTTTTTACTTTAACTTTAGTAGAAATCTTCACACGAACTTGATATTTTTCAGAAAAGAAGTTGTATTTCACGTTAACCTAATATTAACAAAGAACAAGTTCCTTAATCCCTTCAGGGGCATTATATCAAAAAATTTTTTGGGGAGAACAAAACTTTATATTTGAAGAAATATTACTATTAGGAACATATTCTGTAAAAAGTAAAAAAAATTGTAGCTTTAGCTTAGGCAGGAGGGTGGTCCATTTTTGAACCACCGCGCACCTATTGCACTCTATATTAGAAAGTGGGTTCTGACCGGCTAGACCAGTCAGAATAGGCATTCTGACAAATCAGTTACAATAAGACTAATCAGTTTGAAATATATATATACATATATATTCATTCATTTATTTATATTTATACACTGTATTTATCAAAATAATTATCTGTCCAACAAAATAAATAAATAAAGGAAAAAGTATACAAATGAATGTATATAATGAAAGTAAGACGTATGTGAAGGAAAGTATAAAATAAAAGTAAAAAGTATATAAATGAAAGTATATAATGAAATTAAAAAGTATATAACAACATGCAGGAAATTTTTATGTATTGAAAGTAAAAAGGATATAGTGAAAGTATGTAATGAAACCAAAAAGTATATAAATGAAAGTATATAATGACTGTAAAAAGTATAAAACACCACACATGAAATTTTTACAGGTAAAATATATATATATATATATGTTTCAAATCATCAGTAACATTCAATGATTAACATAACAAAAACAATTTAATCGGAAAATTAGTTCAGTAATATGTTTTTTTATGAATTTTTGCTGGAAAAATACTAATTTACCAGTGCTGCCACCTTCTGACAGCAAACGCTACATGCGCGGTTGTCCATATTTGAACCACCAGTATTGAAATTACTAAAAAAAGATAAGAAATTATGCAGATAAATTAAACTTTTCTATTTAAAATAAATAAGCAACAATCGTAAAATGAAATTCCAGAACATCCCTGCATCTGTATACTAACAACTTAGAAAAACTGGAAAAAACTTAACACTAGAAATTTCTGGCTTGAAACAAAAAATTATCCTCTCTGAAATTATAGACCCGTAGAGTGCTGCCATCTGTTGTTTCTGAAGCATACTAATATGTTAAATGTTTACAGGAATTTAAAGATAAATTCACCGAATGATTTAGCTTTTACAAAATAAATTCAATAGGTGGTTCAAAAATGAACCGCCTCCCCTGAAGGGGTTTTAAAAGAAAAAAATATGTTAGTGGGTGTAAATTACTAGTCTCAGAGCTTACTAGTCTCAGAGAGAGGAGTCTCAGAGCTTTCCTGTCTTTGGAAGGATAGGTAAACCTCTAACTTTTCCTGCATTTTATCGCTTTTTTCTTACCCTTAATATAGCTGCCTTTCATATAGCTGCCTATCCAGTCGAACCTAGATCTTTACTATTTGAGACAGGCGTGTTGATCATTGCATCGCAGAGCCTGTTAATGACTAAATTTAAAGTACCTCATATTCTTAACGTGAAGAGACCGGAATCCTTGACCACCAGTCGAAATCACTGAATAAATGGAATTGCAGACTGCACTAAGTTCGAATGTTATCGATTTCCGTTAATTCCAAATGCATCAAAATTCGTATGACCGTATCCATCAATTTATACATACTCATAATCTTTCAAAATAGAAGGTTGAGCGTTGTGAAATTAGTAAAAAAAGTTTAGACTATAAAATGGTAATTACTAATTCAATGAAAGACTTCAATAATAATAGTAGTCCTTCGTTATTATACGTCATTTCAGTTTTTGATGTCTAATAACATATAAGCTTCAGAAAAATACTGTGAGTTGATTGGTTTATATTTATATCTTGAATATTTTGTGTTATTAGTAAATATATTGAAAAGAAGAAATTGGGATTCCATTTATGGGAATCCCAATTTCTTCCATTAAATTGGGAATCCAGAAATTGGGATTCCATTTACACCAGCGGTTCTCACCAGGGGGGCGCAGAGAAATTTCAGGGGAGGCGTGAGTTTAAAAAAAAAGCAAAATAAGGAGTAAAACTAACTGTAATTTACTGTACTCAATTTTGCACTCAGAATGTAACCGTAACATATTTTCGACATACGAACACGAACACGGTAATTGTCGTACACGATAATTTTTGTAATTGCAAAAACACGATAATTGTCGTACGTCTGGACTTTGAAAGTGACCTGAGGTGTGCTTTGTCATAGTTTCAACCTTATATTCAAAAACTTGTCAAGGACAAACAGTGCCAGCACTCTCATTAATGTTGTGAAAGTGACTGGTATTACATGCCAACCTCACCTAGATCCTCGATTACCTCAAATATATTTGATCTGTATTTAATTCTTTAATTTCATATGTTCTAATAATAATATGTTTCAAATTAAGATATGAGTAGTAATATTAAATTTTGTGTATGAAATTATCTATTCTATATTTTCATTTAATAACCAGATTCAGTTTCAAATTCCGATTGCATTACTTGTATTGACCACATATGGTGGTGATGGTGGGAGGGGGAGGCGTGACCTCACATCAGTGTTCAAAGGGGGGCACAGAGCCTGAAAGGTTGAGAACCCCTGATTTACACAACCTTTCAAAATTGAAGGTTGAGTGTTGTGAATTTAGTAAAAAAGTTTAGACTATAAAATAGTAATTACTATTTCAATGAAAGACTTCAATAATAACAATACTCCTTCATTATTATACGGCATTTCAGTTTTTGATGTCTAATAACATATAAGCTTCAGAAAAATACTGTGAGTTGATTGGTTTATATTTATATCTTGAATATCTTGTGTTATTAGTAAATATATTGAAAAGAAGAAATTGGGATTTCCATTTATGGGAATCCCAATTTCTTCCATTAAATTGGGAATCCAGAAATTGGGATTCCATTTACACAACCTTTCAAAATAGAAGGTTGAGTGTTGTGAATTTAGTAAAAAAGTTTAGACTATAAAATAGTAATTACTATTTCAATGAAAGACTTCAATAATAACAATACTCCTTCATTATTATACGGCATTTCAGTTTTTGATGTCTAATAACATATAAGCTTCAGAAAAATACTGTGAGTTGATTGGTTTATATTTATATCTTGAATATCTTGTGTTATTAGTAAATATATTGAAAAGAAGAAATTGGGATTTCCATTTAGGGGAATCCCAATTTCTTCCATTAAATTGGGAATCCAGAAATTGGGATTCCATTTACACAACCTTTCAAAATAGAAGGTTGAGTGTTGTGAATTTAGTAAAAAAGTTTAGACTATAAAATAGTAATTACTATTTCAATGAAAGACTTCAATAATAACAATACTCCTTCATTATTATACGGCATTTCAGTTTTTGATGTCTAATAACATATAAGCTTCAGAAAAATACTGTGAGTTGATTGGTTTATATTTATATCTTGAATATCTTGTGTTATTAGTAAATATATTGAAAAGAAGAAATTGGGATTTCCATTTATGGGAATCCCAATTTCTTCCATTAAATTGGGAATCCAGAAATTGGGATTCCATTTACACAACCTTTCAAAATAGAAGGTTGAGTGTTGTGAATTTAGTAAAAAAGTTTAGACTATAAAATAGTAATTACTATTTCAATGAAAGACTTCAATAATAACAATACTCCTTCATTATTATACGGCATTTCAGTTTTTGATGTCTAATAACATATAAGCTTCAGAAAAATACTGTGAGTTGATTGGTTTATATTTATATCTTGAATATCTTGTGTTATTAGTAAATATATTGAAAAGAAGAAATTGGGATTTCCATTTATGGGAATCCCAATTTCTTCCATTAAATTGGGAATCCAGAAATTGGGATTCCATTTACACAACCTTTCAAAATAGAAGGTTGAGTGTTGTGAATTTAGTAAAAAAGTTTAGACTATAAAATAGTAATTACTATTTCAATGAAAGACTTCAATAATAACAATACTCCTTCATTATTATACGGCATTTCAGTTTTTGATGTCTAATAACATATAAGCTTCAGAAAAATACTGTGAGTTGATTGGTTTATATTTATATCTTGAATATCTTGTGTTATTAGTAAATATATTGAAAAGAAGAAATTGGGATTTCCATTTATGGGAATCCCAATTTCTTCCATTAAATTGGGAATCCAGAAATTGGGATTCCATTTACACAACCTTTCAAAATAGAAGGTTGAGTGTTGTGAATTTAGTAAAAAAGTTTAGACTATAAAATAGTAATTACTATTCCAATGAAAGACTTCAATAATAACAATACTCCTTCATTATTATACGGCATTTCAGTTTTTGATGTCTAATAACATATAAGCTTCAGAAAAATACTGTGAGTTGATTGGTTTATATTTATATCTTGAATATCTTGTGTTATTAGTAAATATATTGAAAAGAAGAAATTGGGATTTCCATTTATGGGAATCCCAATTTCTTCCATTAAATTTGGAATCCAGAAATTGGGATTCCATTTACACAACCTTTCAAAATAGAAGGTTGAGTGTTGTGAATTTAGTAAAAAAGTTTAGACTATAAAATAGTAATTACTATTTCAATGAAAGACTTCAATAATAACAATACTCCTTCATTATTATACGTCATTTCAGTTTTTGATGTCTAATAACATATAAGCTTCAGAAAAATACTGTGAGTTGATTGGTTTATATTTATATCTTGAATATCTTGTGTTATTAGTAAATATATTGAAAAGAAGAAATTGGGATTTCCATTTATGGGAATCCCAATTTCTTCCATTAAATTTGGAATCCAGAAATTGGGATTCCATTTACACAACCTTTCAAAATAGAAGGTTGAGTGTTGTGAATTTAGTAAAAAAGTTTAGACTATAAAATAGTAATTACTATTCCAATGAAAGACTTCAATAATAACAATACTCCTTCATTATTATACGGCATTTCAGTTTTTGATGTCTAATAACATATAAGCTTCAGAAAAATACTGTGAGTTGATTGGTTTATATTTATATCTTGAATATCTTGTGTTATTAGTAAATATATTGAAAAGAAGAAATTGGGATTTCCATTTATGGGAATCCCAATTTCTTCCATTAAATTGGGAATCCAGAAATTGGGATTCCATTTACACAACCTTTCAAAATAGAAGGTTGAGTGTTGTGAATTTAGTAAAAAAGTTTAGACTATAAAATAGTAATTACTATTCCAATGAAAGACTTCAATAATAACAATACTCCTTCATTATTATACGGCATTTCAGTTTTTGATGTCTAATAACATATAAGCTTCAGAAAAATACTGTGAGTTGATTGGTTTATATTTATATCTTGAATATCTTGTGTTATTAGTAAATATATTGAAAAGAAGAAATTGGGATTTCCATTTATGGGAATCCCAATTTCTTCCATTAAATTGGGAATCCAGAAATTGGGATTCCATTTACACAACCTTTCAAAATTGAAGGTTGAGTGTTGTGAATTTAGTAAAAAAGTTTAGACTATAAAATAGTAATTACTATTCCAATGAAAGACTTCAATAATAACAATACTCCTTCATTATTATACGGCATTTCAGTTTTTGATGTCTAATAACATATAAGCTTCAGAAAAATACTGTGAGTTGATTGGTTTATATTTATATCTTGAATATCTTGTGTTATTAGTAAATATATTGAAAAGAAGAAATTGGGATTTCCATTTATGGGAATCCCAATTTCTTCCATTAAATTGGGAATCCAGAAATTGGGATTCCATTTAAACAACCTCTCAGTTGTGTTCCTAGTTTAATACAAAATAAGACATTCATTGAAATGCTATAAGAATCTAATCTCAAATTATATTTTATATTTCTTTTATATATAATGAACTCAAGGGCGAGATATAAAAAATAAATGCTTTCAGATGCTTTCATGACGTTAAATAACGAAATAGCCAAATTTCATACGTCATACCAGAGTGCACCTAAAATCAACGTTCATCAGGCGCATATCAGGAATATTTGTATCATCCACTGTAAACTGATAAATCAGAACTGAGTTTACAACATTTCATTGTAGCCAGATACTTCGCGGGATTGATACATAACACAAGTGTGTCATCATTTTAGTTCTGTGTTTACGATCCTCTACTAACAAGGCGATAAATTGGACTGGTCAATAGTCATTTGATCGAATCTTTCGAGAAGTGGCATAGAGAATAGAAGATTTCGGAAGCGATGTCTCTTTAGAGATGGAACAGTTGACTATCAACTCATGCCTTGATTCTAAACAGCTACTTCAATAAAAACATGTAGCTTATCTTAATGGGTCTAATATTTATTCATATTTGAATTTCCTTTCAAGTTAATGAAAAAGCATTACATAGTAAGCCTTACATATTACTTTCAGATAATATGAGATATAATTACCTCACGTCGCACATATTTAACTACTTTAATTGTCTGAAAAAAAACACTTAAAAGTCAATGTACATTTTTAAGGGAGACCTATAGGAAAATAGCTAAAATTTTTATTATTGAGTATTACTTTTTAAAAAGACTACTCCTTTGTCAATTTTCAATTTTTTTCTATAATTTAAATTTTTATAGTAATGTCATAGTATATGCTACAAACCTAGGGAAAGATTTTTTTTAAATATGTTTCTTAATATTTGTAAAAAAAATTTTTACTTATTATATGGTAATTTTTGACAAAAAATTCTGCTTTTTCATGTTTATCAATTTGTGAAAACAAAATTTAAGCATTTATACAAAAAAACTCTCCCTACGTTTTTAAACATTCAATCAAGATTTAAAAAATATAAAAAGTATAATTATAAGAGCATAATTCTCAAAGCCTCAGTACTTCGAAGTCAAGACAAAATTGCAAAAACAGGATTTTGAGAAAAATGCGTTTAAAGTATAAAACCAAAGAGAAATTACAGAAAAATAACTTACTTTCGTAACAATATTTTTTAGTAATTTACGATGTTTGAAGGTTCTTATGATAGCAAGAACTTATTAAATTAAACGCAGAAAAAATTATAGGCAGTTCCATATGTGAAGGAAACTGGATGATTTGCTAGAATTCATAAAAAAAGCTTTATAATTTTATTTTAAAAACTAAAAAAATATATTTTGCTATTTCTTTTATCTTAAAACACACCAGCACCATAAGTAATACCTTCTTTTTCCTCCATAGCCATTTTTTCGTTAATATAAAAATATTACCAAAATACTCGAAGAACAAATGATCACCAAAACATTAGCTAAACCAAAACATTGAAATGCAATGATTTATAAACAGTTACTGTTAAAAGTAATTTACTAAATTTATCAATTTCTTCTTCTTTGATTAGTTTTGTAAAAACTGGAATATTATTAATTGTGTCAACGGTTAGTTCTTGTATGAAACTAAATGTAACCACAACACGTGGCCCTTTAAGAAGGGCAGATCGGACATTTAAATCCTTGCGAACAGTTATAAAATGCTTAATTAGTAACTGTTCCAAGACCTGAAATTTTGTACACGGGTTCTTATATGTGTGTATTACCATTTTCTGAAAAAAAAGTATAAAAGGATTTTTTGATGGATTTTTTGGGGGAAATGGGGTTTGGGTCTCCCATTATAAATAAAAATCCTTATTATCTATTTTAATTGCCTGGAAGAAAACATTTAAAAATCAATGAACATTTTTAATAAATAAAAAACCCTATATGTAAAGTTGCCACCGTTATATTCATATGCAGTTAACTAACAAATCTTTCACAAAGCAAACAATGGTGGCAAACAAGACCATTTCATCCGTCGTTGTTAGTTATAACTAGTATTTCAGTTTTTTCACTATCATCATTCAAATCCCGAGCTATTTTTTTGTTTTAATGTAGTTCTTTAATACCAAACGACCATGCGATCATATTTCTGCTGCATAAATCTGACGAAAAATGCTTAGGCTTGTAAAGTTCTCCAAACACTACCAGAACACCAGAACTGTACTATCAAATCTAATCTTTCCTATCACTTCTTTAATTCGAAAGAATTCGGTAAATACCTCTAAAGCGTAGCCAAATGTGTAAGTTTGAGCCTAGTCAAATGTTACGAGAAATGTTTCTTAAGAATGAAAACAATAGTAAATAAAAAAGAACACCGCAGACCAGTAGAAAGAAACAGAAGTCGCGATATTGTTGGGTTTGTTTACATGATATATATAATAGCCGTTGTCTCTGTATAACACTTCCGGGATGTACTCATCTTTCAATTGAAGCCCTCAGTAAACAAACAGCCGGTTAGGCTTAATTTCAATTTCAGATGTGGATCAGAATTTGTTCTTACCTAAAAACTAATATCTTCTCCATCAAATCATGTTTGTTCAGCCTATTTTTCTATAAAACATTCAGAACTAAAAAAAATTTGATGCTTTTAGCTGTATATTTAACAGTTTTTAAAAATCTGTTTACTTTTGCGATGAATTCTGAAAGTAAACAAACTTGAATGTGAATGAATCAAGTAGCTCAAGTATTCATATCGCGTAGTGAGCTGTAAAAAACTGGATGGCAGTCTACTACTCCAATCGCATGAAAAACTAAATAAATAAAAAATGAAAGGGTTTCCTTTTACAAGGTGTGGATTAAATGCAATGTTGTTAGATAATTCGGGATATTTTTTAACTTTCATATACTTTTTCCATTATGACGTCATTATTAGTATTATGACGTCAAAATGACGGGTTACCTTCTAGTATCTTATAATCTTGAATCCTTCTGATTGAAAAGAATGAATGCATTGTTAAAGTTGCAATTTTTTTCCCTTAGTTTATGATTCCAGGATGGATATATAATACAATAATGTTATTTGCTTAGCTCAGTTTTTGAGCTCAGAGATGTTATGGCCTTCAATTTTTAACCACGCATAAGTTGTATACGAAAATAAACAAGCATTATTTTTTTGCTTAAAATCTGTGCTAGCTCATGTCCGTTACAGATTTTGTGATTAAAAAAGAAATCTTATAAAGGAAAACCGAATAAAAGCTCCAAGGATGTTTTTCGATTGAATTCGGGGTATTATTCTTTTATAAATCAAAAGCAGCTTTAAAACTCTCTATTGAAAGCAACATATAATACAAGCAGAATTTCGAAAGAATTAAAAGAGCTTCCTTATCTAGGGCTCGAGTAGAAACAGCGACTTAAATTGAATGACTTGAGTGACGACAAGAGTTGCCACTTTCCAGAACAAAAAAACTAGAATGAAAGAAATGACGATCGGGAAAATGGACTAAACGCGAGAAGGGGGGGTGACCGAAAACAAGAGAAATGGTAGAAAAAAATTTAGAACAGACGAAATAAGTAAAACAAGAATAAAAACCCCAAATAGATATAAACAGGATACAATTTAAAATTGAGGTATAGAATTTTAAAATCTATATATATATATAAAACAGTTCCGTAACTGACTCATTCATTCACTGACTGACTGACTAACTGACATACAACGCACAGACCAAACCGCTGGACCTAAAGGGCTGAAATTTTGCATGGCGATTCTTCTAATAGTGTAGAGGTGCACTAAGAAAGATTTTTCAAAAATTCTTCTTAGATATTTTTAATTAAATTTTTAAGCTAATTTTGTAACTTTTTTTAAGTTTGCATTTAAAATAATAATTTGAGGGTTATAAAATTTAAATCACGAGAAAGATCATAAGAATTCCTTTAAAATGAAATCTTTTTCGAACCTTTCGAACGATTTTCCGATTTTTGGTAAATTTTTAAAGCTTAATTTTTAGAATTTAATTTATTAAATGCTGATCACGTGATTTCTTTTTCTGGTACTTTAAATAAATTTATCGTCAAATGCATAACAACTAAATAGACAAGAATTTTTTTTCTTTCTAATGCAGCAGACAATTCAATATTATCCAAAAAAATATCCCTTACGATTTTTTTATAAATATATATATACTATATATTTTACATCAATTGTATACATTGATCGTCGCATTTATTATAAATATATATATTTATTTTTTTGGCATTAATTGCATACATTGACCCTTGTATTTAATATGAATGTACTCCGCAGCGAAGCGCGGGATTTCAGCTAGTTAAAGATAAATGAGAAAGTAAATAATTGAAAGTTTGTTTTTACCTAAAAAATTATTTAATACTATTAATTACAATCAGCGATGAAATTTTACAGTATACATGGAAAATTACACTAAAAAATCGCCTTTTCCTATTCAAAAATAAGAACAAAAAGATCGTCTATGGAAGAGTTTTTCCGTGTATTAATGAAAAAATCTACAAGCACGAGGATAAGTAACTCATCTTACATACAACGACTTGTATCACGCGAGACAGAAGATGAATTGCCCCTGCAGTTTACGTATTCCGAATTTCACTTAATTACTTTGGAGTAAGCATTGGTTTCGAAATACATTTCAAGCTTTATAAACTGTTTGATTAATTAATTTTGAATTTGCGGGAGATAGGAAACGTACGTATTACTTTGAATTGTTAGGTAACACATAAAATACATGTTTCCGGATATATGTAATGGAACTCTTAAAATTGAATCAGTTTAAATACAACTGATACCAATTACAAAAAGCTTAATTTATAGTGAAATATTTAAAACGAGATAAACTTCAGCGTTGACAACAAAACTATTGGAATTTATCAATTGTCAAAGTTGTCACTCTTATTGACTTAAATTTCTCAAATTTCAAATGGAAGTCTCTATATTTAAGACTAGCCGGGCTTCGCCTAGCTACGCTCAAGCCATCCGTGTAACATATTTATGTACTTCGGGCCCCACAAAAGAAAAAAAAAAGCCTACAAATGTATTAAATTCAAGTGAATTAATTCCTTTCAATTTTCATTCCCGTCGCTGCCGACAGATGGCAGCACCACTGCTCCAGATGATTTGGTTTCTCAGCAGTGAGTGATTTTAGAATGAAAATATCTCTAAAACTATTGAATTAACAGAATAAGTGTAAGCAGAAAAAATTATCAGTTTTCGAAGCTCTTTCTAAATATGTAACATTTATGTACTTTCATGAGAAAAAAAAATACACCGATTTTCCTGTATATTTGTCGGCCATTTTTTTTGGAGGAGTGGCCAGCCGGATGAGTTACGGTCACGTGATCTCTCGACATCCACTTGTCCCTTTATTAGTATAGAAGATAGATTGTTGCAAGGTTCTGAGTTTCTCTCTCGAGACCTCTGTAGTCCCTATTTGCATGCACCCATGACGAACAAAGCAAAACACAAAGTATTGTCAAAAACTGATATATTGGCGGATTTAGCCAGAAAGTCAAACGCACTCCTGTCGTTTGATACACAAGTCCAATTAAAAAATTTGACCCAGGCTACCATCTGTTATTACAAGCACGTTGTCTGGTTACCCTTTAGATTGACAGTGTCCAACTCCACACTCAGACACAGAAACGTGCCTTTCTACTTTCGCAAGAGATCAGCCGATGAATGAGGCAACTGCATTCCATTAGCCAGTCCTGGTAATATTGGGATTACTGATGAAACTCGCCAGAAAACTATCAGTTGGCACTATGAATATTCCTTTTCCGGTAGCTTATGTTCATTTACAAACCATGACGTCATCAGCTCACTGCTGAAATGCGCGGAGACACGGGAAAGTAAAAATCATAACAAGAGAAAATAAAAAAAAACGATAAGAGTGTCAGACTCTCGTCTCCCATTATTAAGTGGAATTGATGAAGGTGAGTAATACGGTCTTCAATAAGCCCAAAATAAACGCAAACAGGTGTCGAACGATATACACCTTTGGAGATGTGCGACAATAGGGAAAAAGTACGCGGGTCATTTAGAATGATTTGTGAAACCCATTAGCGGCGCCTTTTTCCCTTGGAGAAGTCGGCAGGAAAGAAATTCACCATAGGTGGTCTGCAGAGGGCGGAACCGGAAAAGGTCGGGTATTCGAGATGGTTCGAGAAAGGGCTGAGAAGAATGCATAAATAACGACGGTGTTGCGAATGAGGGGAGAGAATAGACTTGGACTGTTGAAACGTCGCCACGCGTACGGAGAGAGAGAGGGTCTCGGACGGACTTTGAATAATGAGCCCTGCTCTCATGATTGTATTAACGTTCGTCGGAACAAACCTTTGTAAATGATTTATTTAACCAAGATTTTAATGTGTCAATAAACCAGTTGTAAATAAGAGTTGGTGCTACAGTTATGATTACTTCTACAAGATAATGATTTGTCGGATCACGACCATAAAGGTTAACAAAGAGTATGCACAGGACTGTGTTTCAACTAGCTTCGTTCACTGATGCAAATTAATTGTTTTTTCTAATTTTAGAAAACGTCTTCCAGTATTTACTACTTCAGTGATTACTGTTTAATTAAACGAGCCTTTATTTTCTATCACTGTTTTCACAGTTATTCAGCTTGTTAAATTTGCAACCTGCAATTATAAGTTTATTTGCATTAAAAATTTTAGTAATTTAAAAGAAAAATCCATTTATGATGCATTTCAGACATAATGCTACGGAACTACTGATTGGACATATAATAATTAACTTTATGATTTAAAGCTATTACTTTATTTTGATACCAATAAAAATCCAAAAACAAACTACACGCAACGGCATATGTGTTCTATAAGGATAATAACTTTTAGTTAATATCTTTTCTATATAAAATGATATTCTATGAGTAATGCACACAGAAATTTCAAGAGTAAAAAAAGACATGGCATCTATATAAATGAATAATTATGGCAATCGAGTTAATCAAGATTTGTATCGGTAAGTAAATTAGTTTTCTGTGTGATCCTTAAACTTTTGGTAGAAACATGTCTGAAAACTCAGTTTTATTAAGGTATTTATCTTTTGATTGCGTTATCGAATACACCAGTGATTACATGTATAATTGACTTTGAGCTATCTTCTTGAGCGTTTTGAGTCCCTTTCAGAGACCGTAGCATAATGCCTGTAATTTTCTTGGTATGGGTTTAACGAGAAAAAAAAAACTGGTGGATGTTACTAAGGTTCTAACGATAAGTTTAACGATAATGTTGTAAGTTAAAACTGGTGTATGTTACTAAGGTTCTAAAAGATAAGTTTAACGATAATGTTGTAAGTTAAAACTGGTGGATGTTACTAAGGTTCTAAAAGATAAGTTTAACGATAATGTTGTAAGTTAAAACTGGTGGATGTTACTAAGGTTCTAAAAGATAAGTTTAACGATAATGTTGTAAGTTAAAACTGGTGGATGTTACTAAGGTTCTAAAAGATAAGTTTAACGATAATGTTGTAAGTTAAAACTGGTGGATGTTACTAAGGTTCTAACGATAAGTTTAACGATAATGTTGTAAGTTAAAACTGGTGGATGTTACTAAGGTTCTAAAAGATAAGTTTAACGATAATGTTGTCAGTTATAATGGTACAAACAATTTTGTTCGCTCCTGAATTTTTTTACATCCGCTGCAAATCATTATGAGTAGGAATGAAGAAAATGTAATCAGTTAATAACATGTGTATGCAAACAAAAATAAAATGGTGGGAATTTTATTATGCGAAAAACAGCTGGCAGGAACTCTGACTATGTATTTGAGGTTACTGTTTGTTTGAATTCCCGTGATTTATATGGAAAGAATAAATTCCTTAACATATTGCTTAATGCATCAGCCTATGTTGACATAACAAAATATTATTATTAATCGAGGAAATATGGAGGAATTGCATACGGCTATAACATGAATGCAGTATTTATTTTTAATAATCATATTTTTAAAATCTTTTTGTGTTTTTTTTTAAATAAAGTGTGTCACTTTTGTTAATTTTCATTGGTCATTTTTTTGGGTAACATATGTTTTAATTCTGTGTTTGCAGTGAAAAGAGGTCAAGTCCAAAATCGTAGTTTTGAGAAAAACGGGATTGAAAAAAGTGGCTTTTGTAAAGATAAGTTTAATATGTAATTTTTTCTTTAAAGTAAATTTTCTATTTTTATTTTTGTTGAGTAAAGAGTGGCACTCCCCCGAAAAGCATATAGTAACATAATATATAGACCTTATGTTGGTGCCCTCCCCTAAAAACATATAGTAATATAATATATAGACCTTATATTGGAGCCCCCACAAAATAATGTAGTAATATAATATATATACCTTATATTGGCGCCCTCCCCGAAAAACATATAGTAATATAATATATAGACCTTATAAGTCCTTGATTGGAACATAACCCTTTTAACACTAACATGTTTGTGTTTAGTTTCACATATCCCAAATTTTCCGAGATGAATAAAAATATTTAGGAGTGGAATTGGACTTCGCTTTCTGTACCCTGCAGTAGCCCTTGATTTTTCAAACATGCCTGGTTGGATAACTCAGTTTAGACCATTTTGGTCTTAACACCCTTTGCACAGCAAACACAGAATTATCAACGAAAATCAGTGTTAAACCAAACAACGTTTCAATTCTAGTACCCAAACACACTCTTTTCGTGTTTCACATTATATTCTTGCTTGTTATTCAGATTTTGGGGTGCTGTGGCACTCCACATCTTAACCAGTGAGAGATGAATGGCCGGACAAAAACAAGATTCTGATTCTTTTGATCTAATTGCGAAAATTCCCAGTGAGATTAAAATGGCTAGGTTACGTAAGTATGACCTTTACGCCTCGCAGTCTTGCATTTAAGGCAACAATGGACCACGAAAAACTTTTTTTTATTTATTAACCAATTGCTATGAAATTTTGTATACTTATACAGTGTTGTTTAGAGATGGAAATTCTAAATAAAAAAAATCAGAATGTAATTAATTAAGATATTAGTTAAAATCAGTTTATTAATTACTCTATTTAAAAATGCTCCATGCGCATTAATTTTTGTCTCAGATATCTAATTTTCTCTCTTAAACTAGCTTTATATAGTTACAATAAAAGTTAGTAGCAATATTTGATTTACAGTCATAATTATATAAACTAGAAAAAAAATCGATAAAAATAGGTCATTTTATGCAAAATTTTATTAAAAAATTTTTTTTTTATTGTAAAAATTTTAAGTTGTTTTAAAATAGTATAAGGAATTGATTACTAAGTTTTATTTTAACATATATAAATAATCATTTTATGAAATTTTATGAAAATTCAAGAAAAATTATGACGCATGGAACAGTTTGAACTTACCGAAACGACATTGAAAACTTGTTTTGAGAAAATGGCATTTAAAGTTTTAATTTGACTAACATTTCCATTGTTTACGTTTGAAAAAAATACTTGTAACTCAGTTAATAATGATCGGATCAACATATTTTTTTTAATTTAAAGCTGCTGAGTTGCAGAATCATTTTCCGAAAGAAAAAAAATCGTTTTGGGGACATATTTTTGTTAATCTGAAGGTCCATTGTCGCCTTAAAATTATTTTTTCATTTTCAGAATGTATCGGACAAGCCCAGGAAGTGATCTAGGATTCTTAATTGTCACTTAGCGATGTAATGAGATTGCACCACCAAGTCAGACCATCTCTATCAAAGAGCCTTACAAGCACATTTAGAAACTAACTGACATAAACTCATTTAGTTGAGATACGAATCGATAGAGAAAATAATGAAGTGTTTTCAAGATGTTTTTCACTTTTATAAGGCAAACTATATATAGAAAAAATGATACATTAAATCTGAGCGTTCTCATTGCAGTAACTATTACTGATAATTCATTTGTGAGCTGAAATATCGGATTAAATATCACCTTCGGGAAAGAATACAGACTGTAATAAATCCCATTATAGTCTTATCTCGAGGGAAAAAAATAAATGGATGTTTAATTGTAAATGTTTATTGAAAGCATTTAATTTTTTTTTCTCTTTTACTGAAGCCACGTGCGAGCACTGGATTATTAAAGGCATCTCTTTTAAAATTAATTAATTCTTATATCTAAAGAGACTTAATGCATACGGATTATAAAATTAATCTACTAGAAATTCTTTCCGCCCACTTCTTCTTAAACTTACACTTCAGTTAAAAGATAAACCGTTAAAATAGGCTTTCTGTATAATCCTGCGATTTTTTTTATAAGTAACCATTTTTCAGTAGTTCTTTTAAACTCAATGGCTTTTTCTGTAAGTGTACTTTTATATACCGTAATAAATTGAATTATAATATAGTATTGAATTTAATATTCAGATAAATACACATAGATAATTAAAAACAAAAGACTTTTTGTCATAGTGACTTAGTATATTGCTTTACGTTTCTGAGAAAAAATAACGGTTCAAAAATTGAAGAGAAACTAGATTACTTGAGTCAAATATGCTATGGGTTTCCAATTCTTGATGAGAATCAGGCTGTTCTAGAAGTTTTGAGATATCCCTCGGTTCTTAATTATTAATAGCATTATGCACTCGATTTCCTGAAACCGTTTGTTTCTTTTATAAAACTAACAATAAATTATTTAAAGAACTTTTAAATAGATAAATATATCAACCCCTTTTATCATTAAACCGTGTCTGTACCAAGATTTGTATTAGGAGTACAATCAGACTACTACAGAATGTGCTTTGTATTGAATTATTTTATTAAAATTTAATACGGTAGTACGACGGGAATATGATTCAATTGGGGTCCGGTTTCTGTCCGAACATCAAAGCAGTGGCGTAGCGAGCATAACTGGCGCCCGGGGCACGATACCTTTGTGGCGCCCCCCTGAAAAACATATAGTAATATAATATATAGACCCTATATTGGCGCCCCCGATAAATATATAATAACATAATATATAGACCTTATATTGGCACTCCCCCGAAAAGCATATAGTAACATAATATATAGACCTTATGTTGGTGCCCTCCCCTAAAAACATATAGTAATATAATATATAGACCTTATATTGGCGCCCCCACAAAATAATATAGTAATATAATATATATACCTTATATTGGCGCCCTCCCCGAAAAACATATAGTAATATAATATATAGACCTTATATTGGGGCCCTCCCCTGAAAAACATATAGTAATATAATATATAGACCTTATATTGGGGCCCTCCCCTGAAAAACATATAGTAATATAATATATAGACCTTATATTGGCATCCACCTCGAAAACATATAGTAATACAATATATAGATCTTACATTGGCGCCCCTCTGCGAGTGGCGCCCGGGGCATGATAGACCCCCTTGCCCCCCCTTTGCTACGCCACTGCATCAAAGAAATGACACATGACATTGATGCAATTGTGTGGGCACTTCCTTTTTGCAGTACAATGAAAGTAACGAGGCTATGAGTTCAAAAGAAAAATATTCGAGAGAAAAACATAGTTGACTGACAACAGGTAAATTTACAAACAAGGCAGTTATCATCGCTTTACATCAAGAATTATGGAAGTGCAGATGAAAGTTTTTTCCTACGTGAATATAGAAACATCGACACTTCAGGAAAAGACTAGTCTATATCCTCTTTTTTTCTAGCGCAGAGGCCTTTGTCGTAAAACATTCGCCTATTGTTATTCCCCCTACGAAGTCTTGCTGGTTACTTTACTAAGGGAGCACCATTTAGGTGCGCCAGCATTTCTCCCTATAAGGTTACAGCACAGCAACGACCAAGCCTGATTCGAGATTTGAACCCAAGCCCACTGAGTGGAAACTCACGCTGACCACTATACCACGTGAGCGGAAAAGACAGCTTACTTGATTTAACTCATTTATAATTACATGCTGAATATTATAAAATCATAGTTGTCAAGACGGAGTGTAATAAATGTAATGCATTAGAGATTACGGCCACCACCCCCACTTCCGCGTGCAAGCCATTGTCAAACTGAAGACCTTTGCTGCGCAGAAATTCCTGCAAACTCTGCCGAGGGTTGATTTCCCCTGTTCAGTGTAATAAATGTAAATTAGGATAACACACAAATAAAGTGAACTGTCTATCAGTAAGAGGAATAAAATCATTTAAATAATAGAAAAGGGTTTTTAATGCAAAAGAAAAGAA
>OU015491.1:17514824-17517324 GCA_907164885.2 Dolomedes plantarius
TTAAACGCGTGACATATCCATGTCACGTTCTATGGAAGTTGGAATGATG
Source organism: Dolomedes plantarius (assembly GCA_907164885.2). NCBI lineage: Eukaryota > Metazoa > Arthropoda > Arachnida > Araneae > Dolomedidae > Dolomedes > Dolomedes plantarius. Next base: position 17,514,874 of record OU015491.1, read on the forward strand.
GGAATCTCCTACAAATTTTGTTTTGGGATATTACCTAGATATTGTTTATCCTGAAGAGTGATATCGGATTATACTAAATGAATCTTTTGTATCTTTAAGCGGAATTTTTAGCATTTTAATCTCATACCCACAATAAACAAATTAGGACTTACTGGCTCCTCGGTGACTGAACAGGAAAGCATTTTAATGCGCAAACTAATTTTAACTAAAGTAATAGTGAAGGAAAATTAAACAATTCGTTAGATTAAAAGAACATAAGTAACTATGAGTTGTAAAAGGTAAATCATGAGCATTATGGAATTTGAATTGTTAAAATTGCTACGGATAATCAGACAACAGACCATGTAAGGTATACATAAGATTCGATTCACAAGAATCGAACTTTTGAGTGAATGAATTAAAGAAGCTGCTTGAGATATGCTAATTTCGGCATACGCACTTGGTATAAATACCATGCAGCTTGATTAAAGAGAAGAAGGTTTTGTTAAGGTTGATAGATAAGCGAGTTAAGGGAGCTACGAGGTAAGCAGCTCCAGGTGTTAGCCGGCGCTATTGCTTAGGGGGCCCAAAGTTTACGTGGCAGAACTGCTGGTTTGACTCTCTGCTGGTTTGTGAGTATTGCAAAGTGTATTTTTATTGAATGCTAATATATATTCCGTACAAGTAGTATGTATGCTTATTGCTGTAGAAGCAAATTCTATATGTGCAATGAATTCAATAAACATTGTTTCATGTATAAACTGTGTTTGTATCAAATTCATTTAGAGTGCCACTTCAAATTATATACACGCAAGTGCGGGTAGAAGTGAGCTATTCTCTACAACCATCAACAAAAGCCCATTGCTTTGATGCGTGAAACACAAAAAAATTAACATTACACTATCTTTTAATAATGTCATACGTATTGCCACTTTCCTACCCTGAAGCTTCATTAGATTTTATATCCTTACGAAACGTCTAAAAAATATGATTCCTAACCCGTAGTTTATAAAATATCACCTTTAGGTATCAACCATAAACGTTAAGTTGTTCTAAAAGGAAAGAACATAACAAAATTGAAAGTATCTGATAATCTTTTTCATATGATGATACGGTGTCTAAAAGTAAAAGTCTATGTATATGGTGGAACTATTAGCTATCTAGTTTATCCTCTCCGTGAAATATGATATCTAAATATTCGTATCCTTTATCATAATGATCTTAACGTATTCTATTGTTACTTGGGCTTTTTTAGCGATATAACTTTAGTAGTCAGGAGTAGGCATACAAGATGGGGTGTAATAAATATTCAACCACAGATTTGCGATCAAAAGTACTTAATCACAAGTTCTGCAATGAAGTTCTTTTTTATTTCAAGGTTATGGTAAAGACAGTATTAAATATTTCTGTAGGCTTTAGGTCTTAACTAGCCGCTATAAAATTCTGTGTATTACAGCAATATTCATTTGTACATTGACGGTGAGAATGAACATATTTCTCTAAGACAAGGGATTGTCGTGTTGAGGAAAAAAACATTCTTTGTGCTGACGTGATTTCAAGACTATTTATAATGCTGTAAATTTATGAATTCATAAGTAAATCTGAGATCATGATTGCGGGATTATTAATTTCAAAATGCCTTACAACTTTCCCTTTTATGCTCTTTATAGCATGAATATTAGGTTTATTTTATAAAAATTACTCTTGTGCTAAAATGAAAAATTTTCGTAGCTTATTATGTATAAAGGGCGATTTAATTATTTTCAACAAGTTTAGCTTAGAGTTAAAAGTAAATGATTTAGATAAGCAATAAACCCAAGTAAATATGAAAAACAAATACAAAATATTTTAGAAATTTTGGAACTAAAAAATTGACAGATTGAGATAAAATATTTTCAAAGTAGTAAAAAAAATATTTATTTTTAACCTTGATAATTTTGTATTAAATGCGACTCTTTAGTTCAAGTAAGGAATATTTAACGTTCTAATGAACTGAAACAAGGAAATAAATTATAGCACTAGGTACTAAAGAAAACTTGACCTTCAACTCATAATAATAAGAAGTTAATCCTGGCACATCTGGAAGAATAAAGATAATAGGAATGCAGATGAATTTTTCATCCAGTACCAGCTGGATAAGCTTCTTATTGGATCAGTATCAGCCCTTATAAAAAATGTTTTGTTGATATTTGTGACTCATACATTTTCGTAACACCAAATTCATAAACAATTACTTTTCTTTTCTGCAACAGTAAAATAATTATGCGAGAAATTCTATAAAAAATTATTTCATAAGTACTATTTCTTGAGAAATAAATCTAAAAAAATGATCAAAGACACCTAAATTTCACTAAACAAGTTTCAAAATTTAAATAATTATGCTGAAACAGAGTAGCCTTATTTTTGTTTTTATAGTAAACTATCTCAGTTGCGAATTACTTCCTGCTTTTTTTTTTAAATCAACAAGAGATA
>OU015491.1:17522324-17637324 GCA_907164885.2 Dolomedes plantarius
CGAAAATAAACTGAATACCTGAGCTTGTTTAGAATGCTGTTTGCGTATCTAATCCGATTGGATCGAAAATTAATCTAGCGCATACTTTCATGGGATTATCGATTAGCCTTATCTAAGGACTGATTGCAAAGCGGCTGCGAGACATTCTTAAATGCTCATACCCGAAGAATGTAATTTGTCTAGATCGCTTAAACAGTGCTAGATGCTTTGTTGTAGAATTCCAGACCGTTGATTTTTGAGGGTGTAGCCCAAGGACACTTCCATACACTCGACTTCTGAGATTTAAAACATCTAACTGTTTGAAAAGAATATTCAAAGCAGTGGAAACGGATTAATTTCCATTCATTGATAATACTAAATAAAATAGTGCTTTTTTAATGTAAATGGTAAGTATTTACAACAAAACAGGGTTAAAAAGGTCTTTTGGAAAATAAAATATAATAGGTAATTGTAATATATAAATAAACTTTACTTTGATTCATGAAAAGAATCTTTTGGTAGAAACTGAATATTCATAAAGTACGAGCTTTGTAGGTATTCAGCTTCTACGAGTCCTTAAGCTAGTTAATTGCTATCACACGTATTATATATTAAAATATTTCAAACTGTTAAAAAATTGCATAAGACATACAGACATAACTGCATAAGACAGCAGATATAGTACGTAAAATGCAGTTTACATGATCCACTAGCTGCAATACTCTGCCCTACCCTGTAGAGTTAAAATAAACTGATTGGTATCACTCAGGTCTCTGAAAGAGCTGATCATTTTGAGGAGAAAATTGAGGATTGTGTTTTAAAAACATTTAGAAAACGATTTAGAGTAGTCTTTGGAGTAACCATTTCCTAATATATTAGGAAACATATTTGATTTAATATGCTTATTCATTGGGAATGATAAAAAATAACATGGAATAACTAAGATAACAAAATAAGGAATAAAAATAAATTGAACGTAAATAAAAAATTAGAAATTCAAGACGGAGATGAAAAATCGCAAGTATACGTTTCAAGAACGGAAGAGTATAATAAAAAAAATTAAAGATCTAAATGAAGTTAAAATAATACCAAGTTCCATAAGTTTTAATAGCACGGTAAATTGAAAACGTTAGTACTGAGAAGTGATGTTTAAGTAAACGCAGCTTAAAGCAAATAAACAAAAATTTACATATTATAGAATAAAAGCAAATATTATTGAAAAACTGTTTAGGTTATATAGTTTAAAATTAATTGACAATCACGAATTACCCAAAGCAATACTGTGAGTCTGATTACGCAGCTCTGAATGTTTGCATAGTATCGAACATCTATCAAAAGACTGCAATCTAGCGGGTTTTACGTGAACTCGCACTTTAAATTAAACCTCAAAAATTTTCTTTAATAAGAATTATTTAAAATTAAAGACTTAAAACCTTCCTCTTGCCCTAAGGAAAAAAATGATATAATACACTTGTGAATACAGTACATGGTTATGGAAAAAAATTAAAAACAACAACTTTCAAAATTATTTATTGATATAAGTTATCATAATATTAATCAATTTCATTTGAAATCCCATGTAAATCCGACTTACGTGAAACATTTTAAGAGAATAAATATCGAACTTAGGTGGAACAAACTAAACATAAATCTAGATTCCAATGCTTAGCTAATTCTTTTCGAAATTTCAATTGCTTTAAAACCCATGCAATAGATAATGCATTTTTGCAACAGGACCTCGCCTTCAATGCACACAATGCACAGCTTTTAACAGTTTAACAGTCCTTGATTGAACCGACAAGATACTAACTTATCCGTATTCTGTCATAAATTACCACAGTCTTGGTGTATTTTAAAGAAACGGCGTAATCTCTATTGAGATGACTGTTCTGCAAACATATCACTATAATTCTTAGCAGACAGGGTTGCTTTTATTTTTATCTTAAGTCAATATTTTTTTACTTTTGAATTACATGTAAAATAGGCTTTTATTTTGGCGTTTCTCAAAAATAAATTAACATAGGTAACTCAGACTTAAAACTTCTTTAAAATAATAACGAACTCCAAATAGAATAAAACCATGTGCAATAAATGTTTTGAACGTACGGGTGCGCTTACTGTGTGTTTATATTTTTATTTCGAGTTTGAGAGAGTAAGTTTTCATAGTGTAATTAATTCCAGAATTTTCAACGAATGCAATTTTTTCGCGAAACGTATTAATTATCCTATTCTTAACAATTAATTTTAGTTGTAAGAAATGTATAAACTTTTCATCCTGTTTAAAGTGGTATTTTACTTTAGTTATTAAAAAACAGGGACATAAATTCAAAAAACAAATTACTATGGTATGCTTTTTCTTGAAAAATTTCATATTTATGAGTCCTTAAATATGAAATTTGCCACGTCTATAAACTCTGATAATTTTTGACATCAGAATGAGCAATTTTTTAAACCATAGGTATTTTATATTGTTGCATACATTAATTTTTATGCATGAATAAAATATTCATATAATGTTAGCTTTAAAAGATAAATTCGCTAAATTTTATTATTTAAACTATTTTAAAATATTCATATATCTGTCGCTGAAAAATGCTAAATTTTTGTGTGAGGAGGATTTCATTTTTTTAATATTTGGGTCAAAACTATACTGGAAGGAATGGCAACAGCATGTGATAGGCAGGTGTCAATAAAGTTTCAATTTAATGGTGTCTATGCATTATACTTTTCCTCTGAAGGGAATTCTGCTTTTCCTCTGCCCCTTCTTAAAACAAATTATGCATTTATTAAGACATAAGAAAAATAGTTTAATTAGGAAGCTTTTGCATACATAATCAGAATAATTTAAACAACCGGTAGATCTTCCATGTTTATATGAAGAAATATATATTATTATTCATGGTTTCTGTATATCAACTCAGGACAAGAAGACAAGAATGATGATCTATAGATGTCTACTGACCTATAGAAGACATTTATTCTGATAAAACCTTTTTTCTTAACCTTTAGCTTACGGGGTTCATTACGGGGAAATATCATCTATATGTGTCTGTATATTTGTATATATATGTATATGTATATATATATATATATATATATATATATATATATATATATATATATATATATATATATATATATATATATATGTATATATATATGTATATATATATATATGTATATGAATGTATATATATGTATATATATATATATATGTATATATATGTATATGTATATATATGTATATATATATGTATATATATGTATATGTATATATATGTATATATATATATATATATATATATATATATATATATATATATATGTATATATATATATGTATATATATGTATATATATATATATGTATATATATATATATGTATATATATATATGTATATATATATGTTTATGTATATATATGTTTATGTATAAATATGTATATATATGTTTATGAATATATATGTATATGTATATATATATTCATTCATGGGCACGTATTCTTGGGATACATGCTATCCCACCCCGTAAGGAAAAGGTTAAATGTGGAGGCACTTGTCACCTATATTTCACCGCAGTTTTGCTGGCCATTTTATTATGGGGGCGCCATATAGGAGGACCAGCATTGCCCCCTATGAAGGGACGACACAAACGGAGGCATTTTAGTGGCGCTTCGCCAGGATTCGATATGAGCATCCTCAGCACCGAAAACCAGCGCTGTACCATAAGGCCGCCACGACTTCTGATAAAACCTAAATTTAGTCTTAGAATCCACATTCAAATTCAGGATTTTTTACCTTCAATTGCAGTTTTAAATTATATAGCTAAGTCTACAAAATTCAATTCTTAATTTCATTTTTTATAGATATTTTCTTATTTGTTCATTTTGCGAATTGAAATTTTCCCGATGGAAACTAAATCATCCTGCTAAATTAAACTTCATATTCACCACCTCAATAACGAGGATAGTAAATTTAAACATCTAAGTTTATAGAGCTAACTGGTGAGTTTCTAATAAAATGACTTGAAGTGAGAGAGCGGAAAGAACTTTAGGCATTCATGCTTATAACTAAGCCTCCAGAATTTTGTTAGAAGGAATGCATGGCAATTTGGACATCCATCAGTTAACTGCGAGTTTAAAGATGCGGAAAATAATGTTTCAAGTTTATAGAGCTAACTAGTGAGTTTCTAATAAAATGATTCGAAGTGAGAGAGCGGAAAGAACTTTAGGCATTCATGCTTATAACTAAGCCTCCAGAATTTTGTTAGAAGGAATGCATGGCAATTTGGACATCCATCAGTTAACTGCGAGTTAAGATGCGGAAAGTAAAGTTTAGCCGTGAATTTAAAAGGATGAGAAATAGGAATAAACCACGATAACCCAATTTTAAGAAATACTATTTGATAATACGATACAGATTCTGAAAGCACTTTTCGTTAGAATTTATAAAGAAAAATGTTATGTCTCGCAGCACTTCCTGCGTTTAGTTCAAGGCAATAAAAAAAAAGAATGACTGGGGATGATTTCTAAAAAGATATTTTATATTGCCTTTTATACTCTGATACTTCAAATTTCCGAATTTTTTCAATTACTAGAATATAAATAGGAATATAAATATGTTAAAGATACTAAGGCTATTTATTTATATATTATTTATTGAATATTTGCATGAGTAGATACCTAGAGTGGAAAGAACATAAATGGGACAAGCGTTATATATAGAGATTTTAAAACCTCGGGAATGGGTATTAGCGGTTTGTGATCTCTATATCACTGGACCCATACATTTGACCCGAAGATAAAAACAAATGTTTGTGCTAGGCTGTTATGCGTGAAACGCAATTATGTTACATAAAATCTCCTTCTGAGCTATAAAAAATCCCCGATATAAATATTACAGTTTTGGATAAAATCCATTTCTAAGCACAAGTGAGGAAATTTTCACTCAATGGCACACAAGTAATCAGCTTTTATCATTCTTTTGGTACAACTTGCTACAACACGAAAGCTGTCAGTGCTTCTTGCATCAAGCAGTGTCGTACCAAAGGGGGGACAAGGGGGTCTATCATGCCCCGGGCGCCACTCGCAGAGGGGCGCCAATGTAAGATCCATATATTATATTACTATATGTTTTCGAGGTGGATGCCAATATAAGGTCTATATATTATATTACTATATGTTTTTCAGGGGAGGGCTCCAATATAAGGTCTATATATTATATTAATATATGTTTTTCGGGGAGGGCGCCAATATAAGAAATATATATATTATATTACTATATTATTTTGTGGGGGGGCGCCATTATAAGGTCTATATATTATATTACTATATGTTTTTAGGGGTGGGCACAAACATAAGGTCTATATATTATGTTACTATATGCTTTTCGGGGGGAGTGCCAATATAAGGTCTATATATTATGTTATTATATGTTTATCGAGGGCGCCAATGTAGGGTCTATATATTATATTACTATATGTTTTTCAGGGGGGGGGGCGCCACAAAGGTATCGTGCCCCGGGCACCAGTTATGCTCGCTACGCCACTGGCATCAAGTACTTTTATTCATAGATACATTTAGCGGTTGGATATTTTCTCTAACGATAGTACATCGAACATAACGGTATAGAATTTTTCTCTATCATTCAAGTTCATTTTCAGATACTGTGATCAAAAGTGACACCCTGTCAATCTAACGATACATGCATAATTGAAGTTTACTGATACTTCAAAATCGCTATTATTCAATAGCAGTCGCGTGTTAAAATGTAATTTGAATGGAATTTGCAAAACATTGGAGTATCCCATCAGTTTATCCATAGCTGCAAAGAATGCGAACACAGAACCCTATTCTAAGCATCGTTTCATTCCTGTTTCGAATCCAGCAAACAATAATAAAAAGTTTGTCGCCAAGTGGCTAAGTGGTTAAGGCAGTGGTTCCCAACCTTTTTCAGCTGGCGACCCACCTTTCCTTATCGGAATACCTCCACGAACCATCGGTCTATGGTGGAGTAAAAAACCTTATTTGTATCGTATCCCTTCCTTATGTATATATAATTTACCATCTTGCAAATATATATATATATATATATATATATATATATATATATATATATATATTTATATATATATATATATATATATATATATATATATAAATATATTTATATATATATATATATATATAAATATAAATATATATATATATATATATATATATATATATATATATATATATATATATATATATATATATATATAAATATAAATATATATATATATAAATATATTTATATATATATATATATATATATATATATATATATATATATATATATATATATATATATATAAATATAAATATATATATATAAATATATTTATATATATATATATATATATATATATTTATATATATATATTTATATATATATTTATATATATATATATATATATATATATATATATATATATATTTATATATATATATATATATATATATATATATATATATATATATATATATATATATATATATGCTTTTTTGAAGATACAGATTGATTATCGATAAACAATTTGTGTTCTGATTTGAAAATGGTTGACAAAATATAAGCACTTTGTAGCAAAACAGTTATTTATTTAACAATAGTTATACGTTCGCAATATATGCAACAAGTGGTTTCATACTCACTAACAAGTGTTCCTAGGTGAAGATAAAAACTACAATTATAAGTACACAAAGACCATTTTAATAGTTTTAGGATCGAATCGCGACCCACCGGTTGGGAACCGCTGGGTTAAGGCATCAGCCTGCCACGCCGGGGTGAGGGTTCGATTCCCGCATAAGACTTGGTTGTATTCTGGGGAACCGGCCAGTCTTCCGCCTGCAAAAGGAAGCCCCGTCTAGAAAGGGGAGCTGCAACCCATCGTCCAGCACCGGTGTCATCGTTAGTTAATAAAAATTATTCTGTGATTGTGTGATTTGTGTTTCTATTTCCTTGTATTGATATGTACACCGGAATGGGGCGTAATGTCAGCCCCCAGGGACATTAGCCCAAATAAATAAATAAAAATAAAAAGTTTGCATCCGTTTCGTCTATACGCGCATCGCTAAAAATGTCAAGATTACTTATGCTTAACAACCGTTTACGTGATTTTTGTGTCATGATTGGAGCATACACCAAATATGAAATAGAAATGTTTCGGGCTTCTATGTTTTTCCATTATCTACAATTTTGATAAGGTAGTACCAGTAAAACAAGTAATATAAAAAAAATTTTTAAAGTCAATTCCTACTGAGGTCAATAAAGAAAAATTTTAGTGTGAACTAATAGTAGGAACTGAATATAGGGACCGTGTGAACTAATAGTAGGAATTAAAAAAAAGAATTTGCCTGCCAGAACCTTGCCTACTGTGCGAGATTAAGAGGGGGGAATGAGAGAGGAAAAGCTTGTCAGGTTGGGGATTCGATCCCGCAACCTACAGGACGGGAGGAGCACGCGCTACCGAAGTGCTACCGTTTACACAGTAAGAAGAGGGAAATTACCATTCAAGAGCAAGAGACGCTCTAGGTCTCTTCCTATTTAAAGGGCTCCCATATAAAACTAAAATTAATTAATTAAATTTAATTAATAAATTAATATTTGAAAAAACTGTATTAACATCAAGTATCATCCACTACACGTTTAAAAAAATTTATTTGAACTTGAGTGGATGAATAAAAAGTATTTTATTAACGATTGAAAATTTGAACAAGATATATAAAGGGAGAGTGTGAACTAATAGTAGGAATTGAAAAAAATGTCTTTATTCTAAGAATGTGCTAGATTTAAAATACAGGTGTTGGGTTTAAATTACCATAAATTTAGAGCCAAATCACAAAAATATATTTATTATTCGTAGAAAAATGTTTAACTTCAGCGTGATTTCAGTCCCGCAGTTTGCTTCGAATGTATCCTCATAAATCTAAAAGGCAAACTTTTGTAATGTTTTGTTTAAGAATAAATTTTGGATATTTTTCTATTAAATATACACCAGTGTAATTCGAAAGAACAAAACATTTCTATAGGGAGTACATGACCTTTTTTTTTTCAAAATTTAACCTTAAATATATTATTCATAAAAATTTATGGATGATGGCTTTTGCATAAATTTCTCTACGTCTAGAAAAATGAAAATATATACCTCAATAAAAATGCGAAGGCATGTTTTCCGGTATTATTTTCGAAAATAAATCATTAGAATAAATACATATGCATGTTGCAAGTAATTATAGGAATATGGGAATAATATATTGGAATACCTTTCCATTACCATGACTTTACTATTACACGCAGTATTTTAGATTCAAAATATATGATATGTAAATCCAAAAACTTGGAAAACGCACTCCTAGCATTAGTTGTTTGCAGCGATTCGGGGAAAATTTACATCATTTAGATTATAATAAAACGCCTTTGGAAAATTTGAAAATACTTTTCGAACATTATTTTCACGGAAGCCGATTTCTTAACCCATGAAAAAATAAAAGTTTGCATTGAATTGTGTCTATAAGAAATTCTGAGGTTACAAAAGTTAACAAAATCCGGAAAAACACATTGACTCGTCGCTAAGTATTTTGAGATTGAGGCACACGATGATAGATTACATATAGAGCCATAAAGTTTCGTGCGTCTATGTAAGATATGGGTGTGGCTGTTAATGAAAGAGTATCTTTGAATAATACATCATTTCAATTTTTTAGAGTCTTTTAACCCTTTGAGAGGTGCCATTTGCACACTGCAAACGCCTAAATCTAGTCTTTTTTTCACTTTCATTCAACGTATTCCAGCTAAATGAGCAGAAAAATGATTGGTACTGCCATCTGTTATCAGTTCAAAGAAGTAAAAACATTTTGCAACTTTAATTGGAAATTTTCCAAGATTCTTTAGGTTAAAAAAAAAGTTGGGAAAAAATCTGCACCGTGCAAAAGGTGGAGGTTGAAAGGGTTAAATCGCATTGAAAAAAAAAATTCGTCTACACTTCGCTAAATCGAATGATACTCCACTGAATTCGTCACTGTCGTAAGGGTTGAGCAAAACAAATGAAGGCGAAAGACGAAATTCTGACCCACAAAAGAGTACAGAACTACTGAACTCCATATACTTTTCTATAAAAATATCAAACTTTAAAACTCTAACTTGTGGCCCCCGTTGCTCTAAATCGACCGCATTCAATTTCATTTTTGGAATAACAAAAGACTTTCAAATTTACAGAACGCCATTCTTATTGAACTTTGACATTTCAGTCTTCGCATCTCATTTATTGCATCTAATTTATTAACTTTAACTATTTGCTACGGGTGCTCAAACTGAACAGTCAAGCGGGCTTTTTAGTGATGAGAAATTTTTCTACTTCGAAGACAGACATCTTTTCCATTGACGGGATTTCTGCTGATTGCTCACCATCGGTCAAAAACTTTGTTTAATTTCAATGAAGCAATTTTACGGCAAATCATGATGTTTGCAAAACTGTCGTGCCTTCTTGTTAGCAATTTCGATGTTGCAATGACTTTTGTTCAGCTTGACTTCGTTGGTAGAAGTTTATTGCTATTAACTAGTATAGTAGAAACTCGTTGAAATCGAAGGTTAATTTTTGAAACTGATATCAAGCACCAAATGTAAAATTTATTTAACTGCCAAAAAATGTTCTAACTCCATTCAAAGACGTTTAGTTTGAAATCTTAACTCTATTTTTAAGTCCAACAGTTTTCTTAAAATAGGTATGACAGTAAGAAGTCTTATAAAACCAATATATAACGTATTAATTTTCTTTACGTCTTATAATAGATCATTATGAACACAACAAATGAGATGGAAGGGAGCACCTTATGTAGGTAAAATGGCAATAACAATTAAAAAAACTTAAAGTTTAAAAAAGATAATAATTACAAGATAAAATTAACTTTTTATATACCATGTTTTGAAATTTTCTGTTGAATCATATAAACTTGACAATTCTATGTATTAATAAATACTTTTTAAAATTTTTTGATGAATTATCCCATCAACTTGAAAGAAAATGAATGTAATTGGAAGTTAATTTGCGTATAAATTTTCGTTCCCGTTCCGGCCGATAGATGGCTGCACCAGTCTACAAAACAAAATTAACTGAAAATAATAAAAACATGGTAAAAATCTGCTTAAAGATGTCTAAAAGTATTGGAAAAATGCACTGTCATCGTGTTCTGAGCTAATCTAAAAGTTTCAAATATCTAGCTAGTCGGGAAGTTATTTAAAAATCGATTGCAAGATATGTACTGGACAAACACACACACAAACGCACAAACAAACAAGAAAGCAAGTTAATAAAAACACGGTAAAAATAAATGCAAACGAAGAAGCGAGCTCGTGCACGCCATCTAGGGGTAATGCGAGAAGATTACGTCATCCCGGACGGTCAGTCCATACGACAAGTGTCACACTGAAGACCGGAGCTGGGCAGCAATTCCTGTATACGCAGTCGAGGGTTAATTTCCCAAGTTCGGAGCAGTTCATTCTTATAGGCCTGGGCGACGGACGGACAGTACAGATCTGCCGACCACATTGGGCAACCCTGGGTCCCGCCATCTTGGGGTAATTCGAAACATCCCGCCATAGGACCATAGGACCATAGGACAAGTGTTTAAACTGAGTTACCTAGGCCAACGCCTTCAATCTCAGATATTTCATAATTGTTGGGTTTTAAAGATTAAATCCTTAATTATTTTAATCTGCAGCACTTCGCTAAACTCTAAAAGTAATGGCAGTACGTCATCTTATTTATTTTATTAAATTTTATAATACTCTGTAAAATATTCAGAGATTTATAAGTGAATCATTCCCGCATATGCGGATATATGTCGTGAATCATATGCAAATATATGTGGCGCAGTAATTGATTGGATGGCAATTACTATAAAAGCTAGCCGCATTGTATTGAAGTTCGTTCCTTCTACCCTTCTCTGCCTTTCTCCCAGTTGCCAGATGTTAACCAGTTGTACCATGTTAAAGTCCTGACATGGATATTAGTCGTTTGCCTGTTACAACGCCAGTTTGGTGTATCTGCAAACAGATAAGTTATCTCTGTTATGCTATACTTTGTTATGTTATTCTGTGTTATTAAATCTCTGTTCTCAACCGAAACTAAGTCTTAATTTCTCACTCTGCTACTTACATTTCTATGGCATGACTGTCACTTTAAACTCTGTATCAAAGTTCTGTCAGCTATTCTTCGAAACCACTGACTGATCATCAAAAATAATAACAACGAAGAGGTGGAAATGTTCAGAAGTAGTAAAAGTTCGATGTGGGACGTCAAGAGTTCAGGAAATTCTACACAAAAAGTGAAGCAAAGAGTCTTCTGGTCTGTGACATCCATCCAGGGGTAAAGCAAATGTTTACATTTCTTGCATATCCCTCTTGCATAGACTCTCTATGGGAACTTTGTTTCTCCAACAAGCCCGAACAATTGTCCCAATCTAATTTTTCTCTTCTAACGGCAGATCTACACTGTAAGACCTTTATTTTGAAATCTCTGTTAAGGGGTCAAGGGACCTTTGAACTTAATTTTTTTTATTCTCAAGTTTTAACTCTACATGCAGAATGAGAGTAAGTAATATTATTCGTTACTACATTGAAGACCCTTATAATAAAAATTAAGAATTTCTTGGCATAATAAGTCATGTTTTTCAAAAAAAAAAAAAAAATTCAAAAATTCTAACATTATTCAAAATGCTCCATGCACATTCTATATAATTTAAAAACCTTTATTTTTTTAATATAAGTTTACCATATGTTTATACACATAATTGTGCAATGATTTTTTTTTCTTGTAGGAATCTAAGTCTTGAATAACTTTTTTTTTTTTAAAATTCTGCCCGTTATTTTTTTATGTATTTGCATGCGTTTAGTATATTATATGGTCTATAAAGTTGAAAAAATATTTGAGGTTTCAAAGAACTATGCACGGTTTTATGACAAACACTTCAATTAACAATCCTGAGAAATTTGGAAGAAATCAGGATAAAATGAATGCACGTGGAAATTTTTTTTAAAAAACTAGCATTTTTGAAGAATTTTTTGAGACAAAAATCTTATTCATCTAAAATATAATTATTTATGATTTCTAAGTGAATTCAATGCAGAAAAAAAAGAATATTTATTATGCCCATGTGGTATATTGAGTAAAATATTGGAAATTTTAAAAACGAGGTTAAAGGTTCCTTGCCCCCTTAAAAAAAATGGATGTCTCGTCATCAGTAGTCTCGTCATCAGTAGTCTTTCTCAGTATCTTAGCTTATCAGGTCGGCCCAATAACAAAAAAAAAGCGTATTTAATGCTTAAGTGATGTTCATATAATTACTGATTATTATCTCTAGTTAATTATTCAAGGATTTACCGAGTTATCTACAGCAGTGCTCCCCAACCTTTTAATCGTCGCGGACCGGTCAACGTTTGATAATGTTACCGCGGCTCGCTTAGGGGGGGCTATGACTGCAATTTTAATTCATAATCTTGAAATGTTTAATAAACAATAAACTAATTTAAAATAGTTAAAGATTTCTTCTGTTACAAAGGTATAAATTAGCACAAACCCGACGAAGTCGCACTAACCCGAGAGAAATACACCGCAGTAAATAAAATGGAAATAATCCTTAAATAATGTTCCTTGTTAATAAATTCCTTCCTTGGAAATAATGGTTCCTTGGAGATAATGTTCCTTGGGCGGCCCGGTACTATTTGATCAACGGACCGGTAGCGGTCCGCGGCCCGGGGGTTGGGGACCACTGATCTACGGAAATTCATTCTCTAATATCCTGCATTTAATATATACCCTGCCTTTGTTGTAACTGTTCCATGCCTGTTAGCAATCGGCTAATCTATTTTCTAAATGTATTTCATGGGAATTTAAAGTAGATTTACCAGTAAAGGTTTACTAATTTCCATGAATAGGAAAGCTTGGAATTGCCTAGTTAGTTTCAAAATTTTGAATTTGTTCTATTTGTAATTCGGGACGACTTATAAATGTTGAATTAGACGCATATCTTGTCCTTAATGGTTTTAATTGTAGTTTTCATAAATATTGGAAAACTGAAAATCAATGTTTTTATGCTAATCTTCTGTTATTTGTTAATAGTAAATTAAAAAAATTGAATTTATTTTTATGAAATATAAATGAACAAACGTTTTAATTTTATCTAATAAAGCAATATATTATTAATGATTTTGGAGAAAATATTGTAGAGAAAATGTCTGTTTTAAATGCGAATAAGAGCTTTCTTCATCGTAACTATTCTACTTTCTGGGGTTACGAATTTTGTAAATATTGCATTTTGTTTCGTTAAAATGGCTTCTATGGAAGAGCTCCTATAGAAATATGTATTTAACATGGTCCTATGTATTTAACATGGGAGCTAAATATGAGAATTATCGCCGAATTGGCGATGGATTTTGTGACTTATTTTGGTCGTCAGATTTGGCGATATTTCGTCAACTTGCCAGTTAAACCTTTTTGTGAGCTTCTAGAAATATCTAGCTGTGACTGACCTACTTATAATAGACAGCGCTTTGTAAATCTATAAATATATCTGACATTGGCATTGAAACTCAGTTCAATTTCCTAGTGAGAACTGAATGTGTTGAAATTGCGTTAATTGGCGTGCATTGTATTAAAAATCCTGGTATCCTGACTTGTGTTTTTAGAATTTTCTGCTGTATAGAAGACAGTTGTTACGTCTTTTATGTTTGAATTTGTGTATACGCCTGAAGAATTTACAAAATAATAAATTTATTTTGTGTAAACTTTCTGAAGAGATTTTATTCAATCATAACGAACCCAGGAAAACAGAACAATATTTATTTTCACCTAACTAAATACTGTGCAGTACAGTTATAAATAATAAAGCATTTCTATATAACGGGTACGAATATTTTATCACTTCATGTTAGTCTGATCAGTGCTTTCAAACAATAAAATAGATCGTGAAAATTTTTAATCAACTCTCTGGATCCGGCTGCATACTTAAATGAGCTTTAAAATCATCAATTAAATATACTCAAATTTATCACTAAACAGCTATCATCACTAATCAGTTTACGTTTAATAATGAACCATAAATGAATAATCATATTTATGGTGCAAACTAAATTATCACGCATATTTATACTTCCTGTCTACCCCTTCAATAATGAGGACGGTAAATTTAAATGTCTAACATCATAGTGCTAACTAGTGATTTTGTAATAAAAGGACTCGAAGTGAGAGAGTGGAAATATCTTCGGGTACTCACGCTTCTAATTAAGCTTCCAAAACTTTGCTTGACAATTTAGGTATTAATCAGTTAACTGCGATTTAAGAAGTGGAAAGGAGTGTTAAGATGTGCATCTAGATGGTTTAGAAATCGGAATAAAGTATCAAGATACAGTTTTCAGAATTACTGTTTTATTTTACGATACAGGTGTAAGGTATACACAAGATTCGATTCACAAGAATCGAACTTTTGAGTGAATGAATTAAAGAAGCTGCTTGAGTTATGCTAATTTCGGCATACGCGCTTGGTATAAATACCATGCAGCTTCATGAAGAAAAAGGTTGTTGTTAAAGTTGATAGATAAGAGAGAGGGAGCTACGAGGTAAGGAGCTCCAGGTGTTAACCGGCGGTTGTGCTTAGGGGGTCCAAAGTTTACGTGGCAGAATTGCTGGTTGACTTACTGTTCGTGAGTATTGAAAAATATATTGTTCTTGAAAGCTGTATTTATATATCTGTACAAGTAGTACGTATGAATCTTGTTGTTAAAAGCAAAGCCTACATGTGCAACGAATTCAATAAACATTGTTTCATGTATAAACTGTGTTTGTATCAAATTCAAATAGAGTGCCCCTTAGTATAATTCTCTATACAGGTTCTGAAAGCACTTACATTAGAATTTACATTAGAATTCATATAAGAAGAAAGCCGTGCCTCGAATTACTTCCTACGTTTAGTTCAATGCAGTGTAAACGGTGAATGACTGGCGATGCTATCTAATAAATTATTTTGTCTTGCATGTCGCCTCTGAGGGTGCTCGGTCTAAATTGTGGTGACACCCCAATAGGGAGCTATGTTGGATGCCCTAAATAGTGCTCCCATCACGAAAAAGCCAACTGTTGGCTCCTTTCCAGATGTGCTGACGCGCATGTGTCTTGTTTTGTTGACGTCAGCGATTTTGTATAGCCTTTTTGACTCCCCCTTGTGGCGAGAAATTAAATCAAGCAGTTGACTTGGAATTCTTGAATGTAGTGTACGTGTATCATGGCCGCTGTAAGCGGAATTCTTGGATTTAATTGTGTATCTTGAAAATATGAAATATTATATCTTGAAATGCTTGAAAGCTTGAAAATAAATAACTTTGAATTCTTGAAGTTTTCGGCAGTATGTTTTCTAAAGCTCTCCGTTTTTTTGACTTTGAAAACGAGTATTCGGCGCAAATACACCAACCAATCAGCGATGTACAGGCAAATAACTTCGGATGTGTCTACCAAAATGGAGAAAATTAATATCTTGCATTTTAAACTCTTAGATACTTTAATTTTTAGATTTATTTTTAATTACTAGAATATGAATAAGGGAATATATGTGTTAAATAAAATATAATAAAATATTGTGTTAAAATATTGAGGCTATCAATTTATATATTATTTATTGAATATTTTCATGAATAGATACCTCCAATGAAAAGAAGAAAATAGAACAAGTGTTAAAAAATGTTTGTTAATTTAGATATATCCATACGATTTATACTGTCAAAAGACTCCTGTTCGAAGTATGAAGTTCAAGTCACTTAAAATGCCTTATGTCAGACTCTCGTCTCCCATTCTTAAGTGGAATTGATGAAGGTGAGTAATAGCGTCTTCAATAAGCCCAAAATAAGCGCAAACAGGTGTCGAACGATATACACCTTTGGAGATGTGCGACAATAGATAAAGGTACGCGAGTCATTTAGAATGATTTGTGAAACCCATTAGCGGCGCGCTTTTCCAAGGGAAAAGTCGGCAGGAAAGAAATTTACCATAGGTTGTCTGCAGAGGGCGGAACCGGAAAAGGTCCGGTATTCGAGATTGTTCGAGAAAGGGCTGAGAAGAATGCATAAATAACAACGCGGTTGCGAATGATGGGGAGAATAGACTTAGACTGTTGAAAGGTCGCCACGCGTACGGAGAGAGAGAGAGGGTCTCGTACGGACTTTGAATAATGAGCCCTACTCTCATGAGTGTATTAACGTTCGTCGGAACGAACCTTTGTAAATTATTTATTTAACCAAGATTTTAATGTGTCAATAAACCAGATGTAAATAATAGTTTGTCCTACAGTTATGATTACTTCTACAAGATAATGATTTGTCGGATCATCACCATAAAGGTTAACACCTTTACTTATTAATAACTGAGACAAACTTTTACTTTCGTAGGTCATGTTAAATTGGTGTGAAACTGGGTAAAATAACAAATATATTCTTTTAATGTTTTAAACAAATTCAGTTACTTTCCATTGAAACTATCCAAGACGTATGTGAAGCCCAACTTTTAAGAACATAAATCTTAGGTTCTTTATTATTTGTTTACTCGCTTGCAGGAAACTTTTAACTAAAGAATCCCTATATGAATACACTGCCTCGTATAGGTTTTAACATCCTAAGACAGCGGTTTCCAACCTTTATGCTACTACGCCTCCCTAAATTTTTTTCCGAACATCCCTATATTTTAATAGATATAATAATATAGAAACTTTCATTAATAATAACTTTATTACAAAAAAATGAAAACTACAATTAACAGAGTAATAACAAGATTTTGCTATAACAATACGAACATGCATATTTATTTTTATATTAAACTAGCTGAAAACCCGCGCTTCGCTACGGAGTACATTCAAATTAAATACAACGGTCAATGTATGCAATTAATGCCAAAAAATAAATATGTATATATATTTATAATAAATACGGCGATCAATATATACAATTGATGTAGAAACAAATTATGTATTTATAAAAAAAATCGTAAGGGATATTTTTATAGACAAAATAATGTCCAATCGTCTGCCGCATTAGCAAGAAAAAAATATTTTTTGTCTATTTAGTTGTTATGCCCGTGACGATAAATTTATTTAAAGTACCAGAAAAAGAAATCACGTGATCGGCATTTACTAAAATTAAATTCTAAAAATTAATCTTTAAAAAAATCACCAAACATCAGGAAATGGAGATAAAGATTCGAAAATTTCTGTAAAAGTTGATTTCTGTAAAAGTTTGTAATCAGTGTTAAAATTCATGTTTAGTAATATTAAGAGAAATTAAATGGTAACATTAGATATTAAATTTGAGTTCGTGTCCTTTAGTTATTCTCCGACATGTGTCAGAGTGTATTTCTCAAATTAACAATTCTGCAAAAAAAAAAAAAAGCCACTATACGAAATTCTAATTATTACATGTTCTAACTTCACTTAATAGCTACCAAGAATGATTCTTTTTTACGATCTGCTGAATAACTCCTAATCACTTGGTTATTTGTGCGTCTATTTTCTAGCCTACTTTGAATGAACTGTAATTTTGCACCAGTCGACGGGGAGTCAGTAGGAAACAAGACACTATTAACACAAGGACAGAATAGAATAAATGATCCAAGAAGCGGTAACATGTGCAGACTAGAACGCAACTACAGTGCGTACCTAAATATATATCCCAACACTGCAGGGCTATTGAAAGAAAACGAAAAAAAGTGCAAACTTTTTTTTCTGGGGCTACATCAAACATCAGGTGTTTGTTCCACAGCGACCAAATGACGTTGACGGACTTAAGGCACGCATATCTGCAGCTTTTCAAACCGTCCCACCAGACATGCTGAAAAGAGTGTGAGATGCAGTGGCTTAGCAAAGGGGGGGGGCAAAGGGGTATATCATGCCCCGGGCGCCACTCGCAGAGGGGCGCCAATGTAAGATCCATATATTATATTACTATATGTTTTCGAGGTGGATGCCAATATAAGGTCTATATATTATATTACTATATGTTTTTCAGGGGAGGGCCCCAATATAATGTCTATATATTATATTACTATATGTTTTTCGGGGAGGGCGCCAATATAAGGTCTGTATATTATATTACTATATTTTTTTAGGGGAGGGCACCAACATAAGGTCTATATATTATGTTACTATATGCTTTTCGGGGGGGGGGAGTGCCAATATAAGGTCTATATATTATGTTATTATATGTTTATCGAGGGCGCCAATATAGGGTCTATATATTATATTACTATATGTTTTTCAGGGGGGGGCGCAACAAAGGTATCGTGCCCCGGGCGCCAGTTATGCTCGCTACGCCACTGGTGGGATGGGTTATCATACCGTCTCGATATCCTTCGTGTTACGAAAGGAACTCGCATTGAACATTTATAACTGTGTCGAATTTAAACTTTCAACTGTTATTTTTGATTTCCGATGAACAGCAAGTATATACTTTGTTTAGTTTTCTTTCAATAGTCCTGCAAAGTTGAGCTATCCATTTATGTACACGCTGTACAATAAATTTCACTGGGCTGTTTTTAAAAACGGGATGTTTATCTTTCATAGAGTGTAATAAGCCTTTTATATCAAGCCACATCTTTTCGTTATGTTTATTAAATTTTATAGTGATTAAGTCATATAAATTTCATTTCGAATTACGTGCTACTTTACAATAAATCTTTTTTTTTTACGTGTAACAGTAATTTAAATATTTAAAGTAATATCAACTTGTTACTAAACACATCATTACTATTAATTTACAAAATGGGATACGTGAAACTTCTTTTCGTATGTTAGATGTACAAAGTAAATAAAAATTGCTTTTCCCAAATAATAAAACGACGCCAAATTTTACAACTCAAAAGCTGTTGCACAGATAAATCACAGTTTTAAGAGTATGTCATCCGTGAGGATAGTAAATTTTAACAACCCGATGTACCTTAAGTTTAAAGTTAACAAGTGGCTTTCTAATAAAAGAGTCGAAATGAAGGCGAGAATGTGTCTTCACGCATTCAGGTTTGTAATTAAACTTCTGCAAATATATCAGGAGCAACAGTTTAACATTAATCATGCAAAGGTATTTTAGGAATGAATAGAATGTTAAGCAACGCTTGAGATTTTTCGAAATGAATATAAAAGAGCAGAGAGTGAATTTTTGAAATCTAGTTAATTACAAGGCAGAATGTTGCGTTAAGGTGTTAATTTCAAATCAGGGCTCAGTTGATGACAGTTTTGCAAAGAAGAGAGTTATGTTTTGGAACTTAACATGTTTATTTCAGATATTTAAGGGAACTCAGAAGTGGAAACAACACTGTTGGGAATGTAATAAATATTATCTAATATCACTTTTCACATTGGAGGATTTAGGAAAGATACTTATATTTAAATTTTACGAATTCCATTTAAGGGGAAGCGTATTGTTACTTGTAAGGTAGGTAATATTAAAATATTTGTACATATTTTAGTAGTTATGTCGGATTCTCACATGAACTGACAGTTATAAGAATTCAGGAACAATATAGAAATCCACACATATGTAAAATATAACTGAGGGAGATAAGGAAACATAATTGAGACAGATTTCCTAACAGAGAAGGGATATCATATGGTTCGTTGATATGACGATCCCATTGTTTTCTGATAGACGAATACTTGTATATTCACCTTTGATGGAACCTTACTACCCAGGATATTTATTAATAACCGTGAAAGGATTTGGCGAATCCAAAATGGTTTACCGTATGTTCTTAAGACAAAGTTTGAGTCCTTTGTCGTTTTACAGAAACAGCGGAAGTTGCAATATTGTATGAGGATCACTCTTATTCAGTCATAAATCCTCATCATTATTTCACTAGCGGCCCGTCCCGAATTTGTCCGGGTTAAACAAAATATTATACCAATAAATTTCCAGTTGATAGCCAATAAATTGTAAATCTTTTTTTACCTGAATAATAACCTAAATAATACCTTAAATTAATTTTATGTTAGTTAATAATTAAAATAAATTTTTTTAAAGAAAAAGGCGTGCCGGAGAACGGCTAGGTTCGAACCGCTAGCGTCAGACCAGAAGCCCACCGCGATAGCACCACGATAAGGATCGTTGAAATCTTCGGGATAAAAAGCGGTAGAAGACAGTAGAGGTAACAATGGAGATTGTTAGGATTAAGCCCCTAACTTTATTTCTACTGATCAGATATACATAATATATAGCCTATGTCCATCTGGAATAATGTACCTTTCAAACAGTGAAAGAATTTTTCAAATAGGTGCAGTGGTTCTGGAGATTACCCTCCACGTACAAAATCGCTCTCTCTTTATATATAATTATAGATGTGTGCTCACTTATGTCTTATGCAGATTAGCTTTGTTGTCAGCAAGCTGAAATGCTGACATTCATTGAGGAAATGCAGTCAACAATTAGCTCATTGTGCATTATTTCCAGTGTTATATTTGCGATTGGCCTCTGGGAAGTCCCAACTCAAATTCCATTTCAGATTTATGGAATATTTTATCCAAAGTTCAAGCTCAATTTATTCTTCGTACACACGACATGGGCAATGCAATTTCTGTCTGATATAAAATTCCTTCTGTTCAGTTTCAAATACTGACATATATACCGAAAAACCAACACTGAAACAGCCCTTTTCCTAAATGCACAGAGGCCTCCTCAGGTTGTATTACCTATGTAAATGATTGATTTATTTACATATTACACATTTTTTTCAAACTATATCTCCCAAAATTTTTATAAATCTCCCCAATTCTTCATGAACTGATATCATTATTGTAGGAAACGAAAACCACCCTAGAGCATTCAGACACTAACTATTACAGCAATATAAATTACTTCGCTTGTGAGGCCCGCCAAATCTCCTACAGCACAAATATTTTGAGAAAAGACTCTTGATTATTCATATCAGAAGACAGGTCTGATCAGTACAAGCCCATATCCATTGAAAAATCACCGAGTATTATTTTTGTCATTTATTTGCGTTTCCTGAATAATACAGATAGTCACCGACGGACGTTTTTTTAAGAACAAACGATGATATAACATGGCGAGGTTGTTTTGGGAAAAGAAAGAAACTTATAGTTATAAATTTATTTAAAATATTCTATTCAAGTAACGTAATAAGTATTGAAGAAATGCTAATAACTTTTTTTTTACTTAGGGTAAAATAAATGTGTCGTCATGCTCAGGTAGACGACGAATTTTTACCCTTGCATTATAGATCAGGGAGACGGTAGTAATTTTTTCTATACTGATATCATATCAGTTTCCTTGGAGTCGAAGTGTTTGTAAATAGTATTTGCAATTTATTTACCCCAATGGCTAGCAAATATTATTATCTTACGGCAGTACTCTTCGCATTGGTTAAATGCCGTATACAGCCTAACAGTAACAACAGATATATTAATGAGATGCAGTAAATGTTTAAAGTCATCGAAAAAGGTATCTTCGATTTCAGTTGTGCACACCGAGAACAACAATCGATCGATCAGATTTTGCGTAGATACCAGTATTAACATACCATCTGCGATCGATCGGTCGATCGCAGATGGTTTTGTTTTTCCACGTCATGGTGATCGTGACTGCGCTGGTGACCGTATGACTGCGCTGGGGGCATGGGCCGACGCCTTGACGTCGCGCTTCCTCCTACTTGGATTTTGACGTTGGATAGGAAGGAACGGTCCAGTCTTCTTAGCCACCAACAAGCCCCGATTCAACCCCTCTAGACTTTTTGCCTGGATAATATCGTTTACGCTGAAAAGATCCGGAACCTGCGCCATTTATCGGACGGAATCACTGCTGCATTAGAGACTGTGACTCCTGTTATGACCAAGCGTAACTGGGTGGAGATCGAATATCGCCGTTTTTTTGTTTTTTCCCTCTTTTTGCCACTAGATGGCGCTGCTTGCACTATTTCGGTCTCTCCGCTGCTTCGTGTCTTTGGCGCTCGGCACGCGCGGGCTATTTAAGTGCGTGCGCACTGATCTGTTCGCATAGTCTTCGGCTTTTTTGAGCTGCCACTAAGTTCGTTGCACTGATGAAGAAGCTCCTTTGTAGCTTCGAAACGGCCGTATGCAAAATAATTGCATCTTACTGCTATTTGAGCTTTATTTACGTTGGTTTTCATGTTTATCGCCTAGATGTGTGCCGAGCGGTGAGGGATGTTCATATCGAAACCTACTAGGTAATGTCCCAAACTTGATTCCTTTGTGTATCTTTTGGTGAAAAAAAATAAATACCATGAGTTCTATTATATGTTTTTTTTTTCACGTTGCAATCCCGGATGCCTTTTTCGATGACCCTGTACTATAAGTTTTTATCCTACCTTTCAACAAAGCAATGAGAACAGCTTGATCGAGCTCTTGACAAGGACCTTCTCCCATTCTGAAGACAGTTATCTGTAAACAAAGAAACATAATTATGGTGAATATTACATTTCACTAACAGCTATAACATACTGCAAATGTGTAAACAAAATGCCATAAAATTTGTGTAGGGTGGATTAAACATCATAACTTGTCCCATACCTAATTATCTGAAATAAAAAATCTTTCACAAGAAAGTAGACTTGATGAGGCTAACTAAAATGCCTTTATTTTTCTTAATTTACATAAAAACATAGTAAAAAAGGGGGATCGATTTGATCCAATAGATTTGAAGAAATATATTTACAAAACTTAACCATTAAACAAAAAAAGAATACAGATAAGCTTGTCATGAACGGGCGAAAATTAACCTACTTTAATTTTGAAAAAACCTACTTAAACTGAATGGTAAAGCTTGGGATAGGTATAGGAAGAAAGAAGGGATGCAAGCTTAATGGCTCTACAATACGTCGCAAACGCATCTAAATATCAAACTTGCTGCGAAAACAGCTACTAACACAATGGCTGAAAGCCCGAACTCACTCGCAGAATAGTTACTGCTTAAACAAAACCCCACTCCCTGAAAAAACACGTACATCTTAAATACTTGTTGTATTTGCTTGTACAAACCCCATTGCCTGTGACGCGAGAGCTACGTAACTCCAGTCCTGCCTTCAAAGTTGAAAAATCTGCATATTTATTTTAAACCATCCGTTCTTGACACGTTTTTAAATATCGCGTTTTACGACAAAAAAAGAACAAATACTACAATTTGTTCTAAAGGTTTCATTAAAAAAAAAACATTTTTTGTTTGGCACGTAACATCTTTCAGAAAAAATATTGCATGCTTTCCTGATACCTGAAATACCTGTTCAGTACAATAAATTAGAGGCATGGGTTATACACATAAACAAAATAAACGTTACAATGCAATGACAACATATGATGCTGTAATTCAAAAGAAAATTTATTGCTGCCGAAGATTATACAGGGTTATTAACCTGATCAACTAGAGGATAAGCAAAGATGCAGAAATGAAAAGTCAACATTTCTGCATCTTTGTTGATCCTCTAGTTGACCAGGTTTGCCTTTCCGGTCATACATTCGTATGTGATTCTGTTTTGATTTTGAGTTTTCTACCTCCTCCAGAAAAATGAGATATTTCCGGAAATCCAGGGGCGTTGGTAAGAGGTATGGTCCGATTAAGTAAACAGCCCCCTCCAGCGTCAGGTTTGTGTTTCCGGTGATACATTCCTATGTGATTATTGCTCATCTTGATGCCTATTATCACCCCTTTGAATTTGTCAGTCGAATTCGGCAACACCCTTTATAACTTTACTGAGACATCACGGAGCAACTATAATGAATTAACCCCTTCCTTCTCGCTCCCGTGAAAATCACGGGGTGAGTCTTCGCCTTCTATTTCTCGTGCCCGTGATATTGCCGGGCTGGAGTGTCCAAAAGTAACGCACCAAAAAGATTAAAACAATACATTACATGCACCCTGAAAAATTTTTATTTCTTATTTTGCATACCAGATGGCAGCACCAGACTATTTATAATGTAATTGGGGATGGTTTATTTTAAATTAGATATGACAGATCAAGAAATAAATGGAATCCTCCGAAAAAAATAGCCACTTTTATTACTGTTTTATTGAAATTATGCGATCGTTAAGGGGTTAAACATCATTTAAACGAAATTTTCTTGGAACAGCTTTGTCAGACGCACCTCTGTTGGCGAAAAGTTGTCGCCAAAATTTTTTTTCGCCTACGCAGCTCCGTTGGCGAAAAGTTATATGCAAATGCATAATGTTTATATGAAAACAAGAAAATAAAAATGCAAAATAAATATTCAATTTGCATTTAATAGGCAAACTGCTCTTGCATTTTATATGCAAACTGCGCATGCATTTTACATGCAATCAACAAAATAAAATTCTCAACTCTGCGATAATGTTAAAAAAGTAAGAAAACAATAAAAATTATAAATCTCACTGTTTATTATTAAATCTAAACTCTGTTTCTAATTACTTCCACAACCGCACGTGACTAAATCCGCAAAAAAAACAAAATATCGCCAAAATCGCATGGTTACCACGCCATACAATAAATCGCCAAACTTGGCAGGGAGGTGCGTCTGACAAAGCTGTACCATTTTCCTTACAAACATTAAAATATCTATGACAAAATCTGTTGAATATCTGTAAGCTATAAACTCTTGATTAATTTTTTTTTCTGGATAAATAAATAATTTCAAATAATTTGGAATGTAAATTTATTTCCTAATGCTCATGGGGGAAAAAGAAATAGAGATTTTGTAATTACGATAGTATCTGCAATTAAAATTTTAATAACAGGAATAAATGTTTACTCTAGTAAGACAAAAACATTTATATTATACCGGACAAACTCCATTGTAATATAAGGAAATTTGCGTTTGTTGTTTGCATATTTTTTTTTAATACAATTTCAAATCCTTTGGAGAATAATATATTATTTTTCACCCTATAGCAAAACACTTTTATGTTTTCTCGTTTTGAAGCAAAACGTTTATTGTTTCATAAATAACAATGCGATATAAATAATATAAAACTAACAACAATGAGGTAACGATATCTAAAATGAAGACAATAACAGTAGATTGTGAATGGTATTTGTTCCCAGGTTTTAAATTATTATCTAATTTTCACGTAACGTTGTTTTGAATAAAATACTCCATCACGAGGGATTGGAGAATTATTGCCTATACTTCAGTGTGAAATATTATGCAAAGTAAGTGAAAATGAATTCGATTTTATCGTGTGAGAAACCAAATTCTTATCAAGTTCCCATAAATATCCCGGAACATTAAAATTCATCTCGATAAGTTGATTGAAAAATATCATCTTTAGTTAAAATTTGCGTCAGTTGAATTTAAATTTGGTTTTCAGTATAACATTTAAATGTTGTCAATTGAAAAATGGGTTGAAATAGTTTTAATTAAAGATTTTAGAGTAAAATTCAGTTGTTATTTAAACAAGGTATATGTTATTTGTTATTTAAAACTCTGCTCAACAGTTTGAAATTACTATTGATATACAATGCACATAACGTAAGCCATTTGTAAAGAACTTGTTAAAACATCTTTGATGAATAATGTAGATGGAATACAGAAATTTAAATAATAATATTCACACTCTTACGAGCAAATTTCAAATGAACAGTTTATATTCTTTAAGTTTCAGACCATTTTTCTTCATTAGAATTGTTAGGAGATTAAAAACTGTAGTTCAAAATAAAGGATCCATTAATTATACTTCCCATTTTTTTACGCAGGAAAAAAAGAAAATAATAATGCAGCAATATCATCACTTTTTTTATATACAGGGTTTTAAGTATTTTTTCTCTCTTTAATATCAGCTACTTTATCTTTACTTTAAAAGTAAACTTTTAAGGATACGCATGTATTTCAAATGTGTTAAGCAATGATTAAGAGAGTAATCCTATGCCTAGAAATAATTAAGGGGGGAATGGATCGCATGCTTATTGCTTATTTAGAAAAGAATAGGTTAGGTTTCTGATCTAAGGCATTATGAAATCTAGTTGTTTTAAAAAGAAATATGCCTTAACCTTTTCCTTACGGGGTGGGATAGCATGTATCCCAAATATACGGGCCCAAGAAGGAATATATATATATATATATATATATATATATATATATATATATATATACATGTATATATATATACATGTATATATATACATGTATATCTATATCTATATATATATATATATATATATATATATATATATATACACACACACATATATATATATATATATATATATATATAATTAATTGGGCCAGTATTCTTGGGATACGTGCTATCCCACCCCGTAAGGAAAAGGTTAACTTTTCCCCCAAATTTAGATTTGGGTTTTTATCTATATTTTTTTTAATTATAACAAAATTTTGTCATAAATTTAGAGTAGGGAATTCTACATTTACACACTCAAGTCTATTATAACTGCTTTTCTGTAATTAATAGTGAATATTAGAAACAATTAATAGATACAGAAAACTATCGCTTTATTTTGCTCTCAAACTCTGGGATTAAAATTTTTTTCTACGTATCTTATCAATGACTAATAATCTTGTGGCGTTACCTCCAATTTAAAAGTTAGATCGTATTTTTATTCAGGAATTACCCTATTTTTTGTCATCCTACTTTGACGTCACTTTTCAACGTCGCATTCAAAAGTACAAAAGTGAGACACGGGTAACTGAAAATGGATGAAGGTAGAAAATTTGTTTTGGGGTTAGTGGGTGGACGGAGCAGATCACAACCCCTTGAATGGGGGGTGAATTTTCAAGCTTGCTAGTGACCGCTGGAATTTTGATAAATATGAAATTGACAGCTCGGCTGATATATTTATTTTAACAATAGATAAAAGATGCATATGAAGGGATTTTCCAAAGTATATTAGAGGTGAGTGTTATTGACAGAATAGGTACATTAGTATAGAAGTAGGGAAATTTCCAAGATGTGCATATTTTAAGAAATATCTATTTATTGAGCAACTTGCTCTTTTACGACAATGGAGCAACAGCCCCGCATATAAAAAAAGGGAAACAGTTAAAGAGTGCACGATAAAGAGTTACGATAGCGCACGTTAAAGAGTGCACGATAGGATTCCCATGTTCTACATTGCCATATGTAGAACGTGCCATGAACGCATCTGTTCATCGTAATCTTTCTCAGGAGAAATCCCTAAAAATCCTCATATTTTATCGAAACTTATCTGTTAATTTTATACAGGACTTTACTAACCGGATATGATATCTCTATAATTTCCGAATGAAATTCTGTAAAAATCTGGAGTAAATTTTAATCTATATATATAAAACAGTTCCGTAACTGACTCATTCATTCACTGACTGACTGACTGACTGACTGACTGACATACAACGCACAGACCAAACCTCTGGACCTAAAGGGCTGAAATTTTGCATGGCGATTCTTCTAGTAGTGTAGGGGTGCACTAAGAAAGATTTTTCAAAAATTCTTCTTAGATTTTTTAAAATTAAATTTTTAAGCTGTTTTTTAAACTTTTTTTACGTTTGCATTTAAAATAATACATTGAGGGTTATAAAATTTATATCACGAGAAAGATCATAAAAATTCCTTCAAAATGAATTTTTTTCGAATTTTTACCTTCATTTCCTGATTTTTGGTGAATTTTTAAAGATTAATTTTTAGAATTTAATTTATTAAATGCCGATCGCGTGATTTCTTTTTCTGGTACTTTCAATAAATTTATCGTCACGTGCGTAACAACTAAATAGACAAAAAAAAAAACATTTTTTTTTTTCTAACGCAGCAGACGATTGGATATTATCCAAAAAAATAAATATTCCTTATGATTTTTTTATAAATATATTTATATAAATATTTTTTACATCAATTGTATACATTGATCGTCTCATTTATTATAAATATATATATTTATTTTTTTTGGCATTAATTGCATACATTTACCGTTGTATTTAATTTGAATGTACTCCGTAGAGAAGCGCGGGTTTTCAGCTAGTATTAAATAAAAGTTCTTTCAAAGCTACAGAGGAATATCTTTTCTAATGTTATAAATCTGTGCAAGATTACAGTAAATAACTGCGTACTCTCTAGGTAAGTGCATCATATAAGAAAATGATACATAACTTTCAGTCTAGCAGATATGTGACAACACTGATCGAAGAATTAATAAAAAAGGCAGTAAAACGACATATATGAATAAATTTTTGATTCACTTCATAGGGTATTAATTATAGTGTATGCAGTGCTATTTTAAATATTTGTTTGCAACATACACGTCTGTTTTGAATATGGACACTAAAGCGGATCAAAAACCGTGATTTGGTGATAAAAATTTGTGTGAGATAACTGTGATTTCTACACCTTTAAGGTTTTTTGAATAATTAAATTCGAAACAAAGTAAAATACTTGAAAAAAAAGAAAAATACATTTTATCTTACTTTACTTTTAAACATTGCACCAAAGTTCAAGTAAAGGTAATAAAAGCAAACTAAATTTTTATCCATTTAGAAAAAAGGTCAAATTGAGACCTCAAAGAGAATAATTCTACAATTCAGTAATATTAAGAATTTTTACATGTCAATAATGGAGATTTTTTTCTTGATAACAATATGTTCTAGTTATTATCTTTCTGCAAAATAAAGAGAAATCAAAGAATCGTAATGACATTCCATGAAAATCATAAAAAAAGTTCTTGAAGTTTTTTTAAAATCCTACTTCACTGCTTATTTTTACTCCGAAGTTCATACAGAAAGAAAACAAACTAATTTTTTTAAATAAAAAAATGCAAGATTAAAGTAAAGCTTTAAAAATATTATTCCAGTTATGTTTAGATTTATTAATAAATTACTATCAGGAAGTCTTTACGCTCAACAAAGTCCTTTATTTATTACAATATGATTTAGAATATTTGTGCAAAAATAAATGAAAAACCCTGAATCATTACTGCCTAGTAGTATATTACTTAAACCATTTCGTGACAGTAAAAGGTCATAATTCAGATGAAAATTAAACAAAAATTAATTTATGGCTAAAAGCTTTTTTCTGGTGATATTAAAAGGTAATTATACTGCTAAAAATAAAATTTTGACTATAAATTCTTTCTCTGAAATGAAAAAAAAAATATATAAATTAACAGTTCAATAGCTTTTATGAGTTTTGCAATGATACTTGAACTATAAAAATAAACGTTCTTCGCGGGATTTATTTTCAAGGTTTGAATTATAATATTTTATTTCTAGTAGATTTAACTTTATTTTATAATCTCGTAAAACTTTTCATGCAAATATGCAATAGATAAGAAAACGCACTTAGACGAAAACGGCAATTTACTATAAGCCGTCTTATCGCTGTATTGGCATCTTCCATCATAAATATTCATCTTTCCCTTCTTCAGTTAAACGGGATTCAGTTAAAGGAAATTTATTGACAGGTTAAAGCAATATAAATCAAGTAAATAATGGAATGAGAAATTATAAACCAATATTCTTTCTCTTTAACTCCCAGACACTCAATTGTTAATTTATTCCCTTTATAGAATTATTTTCTTACATTTTGTTTTATTTTAAACAACTTTCAATTTCCAAGATGTCTGCTTGGAAAACCATTAACTCTCACATATAAGTATATACATTAAAGGTAAAAGTTATGATTTAGATTTAATTTTGTCTTTATTTTTATTTCTAAGTAAAGGAAATCACAAAGAATAAAAGGTTCGTGGTACCTGTAGAGAGTGAAGAAAGTTTACGAATTTGTTTATGGCGACAGTAAAAGACTTATTTCCGAAATTTAAGGAATAAAATGATGTCAGAAGTTTTTATTAGTATTAATTTGGATTTCTCGTTTTATCTTTTACGATTTGATAGTTGTATGAAAGCAAATCTATGTTTTAAACAGCAGCATAAAAGCTTTTAGTACTTTCTCACTCTCTCAGACACACACGCAATTAATCACATAACCAGTATAAAACGAATTGAATCAAGTACCATGTTTTACGATCGCAGATAATATTTGATTGAGCGTATAACATTGCATTCTTTTAGTGGAAGTATTATGTCAAGAGAGTCTATCAAGAAAGTCTTCTAAAGCACATTTTTATGTATTGTAAAGTTTTCTGAGAAAAAAAAATGAATGAAAAAGATTTTATGAGGGCATGTTCCTATGAAATTTATCGTCTTGAACGACGTGACGATACGTGAGCTACGTGAGATTCCTGAACGTTGTTCAAGATCTCTCTGTTGTAAGTTGGATTGGCTGAATTGGTCACTAACTAGTAAACACCTCTCTAAATTTTGCTTTTGAAGTTTATAGTCACCAAAATTCCCGTCCGGTAGGCCATTCTGGAAGAGCCCAAAGTAATAGTTTAAAAGTGAATATGGGTAATAAAGTGAATGCCAAAGTAATAGCTAAGTTAGATATACTTCTTCAATAATTCCCTTTGTATGGTATTCCCTTTGAAATTCCCTTTGTATTGACTTTAATTTCAAGTTTTTACCCATAGTTGGGGTAAAAAATTGAAATTAAAGTCAATATTTTATGAGAAAAGTTTTGTGGTAATTTACTTAAGACAGGATCAAAATTAAATGACGGAACTTATTTGGGGAATGACCCACAGTAGATGCGTTAGGTGTGCTGCACGAGATTAATGCAACTTGAAGAGACGAAACAGCTAGTTAGAAAGAAACAGTGAGAATTTTATTAACACTAGTAACCATTCTACGTCTGTATCATCTAATGTAGGACAAACACCCATAGATTCCCTCGCCGTCATTGCCTAAAGTCATCTCCTTTCGCTTTAATACATTAACCCCTTGGCAAAGATCAAACGCTTCTCCCCCAAAAGAACCTCACATTTTTCATATTCATGAATTTTCATACTAATGATGCATTACTTTACTACTACCCCAGTGACGTCATTAATTTAGAAGGAAAAATATTAAAATTTAAAGATTTTATAAAAGGAATTTCTCACTTACTAAGTCCTTTCTTCGAACACACTGCAGGAGTTCTAAGTGCAATTTTTCGGCATGTTCTCTGGTAAGATGAAATGTCCTTTCGATCGTTATCAATAATTGCTCTTTGACGTCCTCCAATAGTGAACTGTATTAAGGAAAAATATTGATATTCTTAAGATTTTCATCAAAGTCACACGGAAAAAAAAACTTTACTTACTTTAAAAATATTTATCACACACTCACAGACTTACAGGAATCATAAATTCATACACTGCTATGTTATAATAAATGCACACGCTTTCACATCCTGGTTACCTTGAAAGTAAGACAGGGAAATCCTGACTATGTCAGTTACGATAAATCATTTCTCTCATTAATCTGATTAATTATTTATGAAACGATTTCGCCAAAATACAACAACGTAAAAAGTTATCGTATTTTTATTCCCTGTAATATTTTACATTTTAAAAAGTGTAAATGTGGTTACAACATTAATAATACTATTAATGGACATAAATATCATTACTTACCAATTTTTTAAACTCTCTGAATTTTTTTAACCTCCATAGCATCTACACTTTAAGATTTTACTTGCATATATTTTAAGAAGTGGCTGCTATTTTATTCATTATGCTATGCTTGGGAAATCGTTATTTTTCAGAACATGCATTTTTTTTTTAGCTATTTTTAAGTGAAAGCGAAAGTAGCGAATTTATAATTTTTTATGAATCTCAAGATTTTATCGGAGTCCTTCATAGTATTAATGCAAAATTAATGGAATTAAGGTTCAGGGTTAGCTGTGATGTGAAGAAGAGTTTTTCTTTGTGTTTCCCGAAAGCACTTTAATTATTATAAGGAAGACAACAATTACTCACTGCTAAAAAGATTGTTTTGAGAAAAAATATATATCTAGAGAAACATGAATTTTCGTTAATATTTGCATGATCTTCAGAAATCTTAAGAAGAATTTTTATAACTGAAAGTAATGGGTTTATAGATCGCGCACATGGTTGTGGGAGTTTTTTCTTGCGACAACTTTATTACTTGAGTAAAAAGGTTACTCGTAATCGCCACTAGAAGTACTTGAAATGGTTAATCACACGCAATAATTTAGTTTTTCGAAACGAATCTTCCTTACTGCATCTCCGCATATAGACGATGGGGACTAGGTTCATAATTGTTATGGAATTAAGTTCATAGCACGAAAGATATGAGAAATATATCAAAGAACTAGAATCCTATCCGGAGTATCTATTTTAAAGCTTTTCTTTGGCTTTATCACGTGTCGGTAGATATGATATAAAATATAATGAAACACAAAAAAAATTTTAAAACGAAGAAATGCGTAATTTAGATATGAATAAACTTTTTACCATGAAACTACAACAAGGATCGCACTGAAAATGCTGAACCCCAAAACATTTCTTTGCTCAAAGTAAGGGAAAAAATTAAAGTGATCTGCGTGTGATTCTGAAAATAAACTGCAATATGCTTTTTAAAAAATTGTATTTTTTCCTTTAATTTACGTCAAATTTTTAATCTTTTCAGTTTTTGCTCTTCTCCAAACACAATACTTATTTTGATATACTAAAGGGACAGCATGTTAATGTGGCGATACATTCATTCTACATGTTAGAATTGAGAATACAATCTCCATATTCAATCCTAGTTCAGACTAAATGCTGTTTGAAAAAATATTCTGAAGCA
Source organism: Dolomedes plantarius (assembly GCA_907164885.2). Lineage (NCBI taxonomy): Eukaryota > Metazoa > Arthropoda > Arachnida > Araneae > Dolomedidae > Dolomedes > Dolomedes plantarius. Next base: position 17,554,978 of record OU015491.1, read on the forward strand.
AATGACACGCTTCAGATGGTATCATAAAATTTGGCCAGAAAAGTCGTCTATATACACTATCACATAAAGCCTTTTCGGCAACTTGACATCCTTCAATGTAACTCCATAATTTTTTAAACCATTTTTCTCTCGGTGTTTTCTTCCCATGATGAGACAACGGGCTTACCTGAAATTCTGGCCGATCTCTATAAGTTACCCTTGTTTTACTGCTTTTTCATCAAAATCGTTACTAATCAAATGAAAATGAATATTCCATCATTCTTGTGGTATACAATTTTCTTGCAGAAATCTATTAGAATTCATTTTTCAATGCACAGTTTAGGTACAGTAGGTTGGCGTTTTGTATTAGAACTCATATACGGTACAAGAAATACCATGGATACTTTCCCGTTTGCCAGGCACAAGTGATACAAGTGTAAATATGATTCACAAGTAGCATATTCACCTATTTTGTTTAATTAACTAAGACTTCAATGAAAATATATAAATAAAAGGGAATTTTAATCATTAAGTAAATATTTAGTTAGGAGAGCAAAAATCTTTAAGTGCCTTAAAGATGTTTTCAATAGGACCCTCTTTTTGTCGTCTCAACAAAACTTCAGATAGGTACGATTGCAAATAGCCGTTTATCAATGTTTTAATATCATTTGGGGCTTTATCAAAATTCCCCAGTCTTTTGTGTGATTGGGAAGAAAGAAAGTTTAAACTGGGGTTAACTACTTTCCAATTTTTATTAACTGTGAATTTCGGGGTTATTTACCTAGGTCTCTATCATCATGTTCTCTCACATGAATGATACCAGCTGATCCGCTGTCTTCTCCCAACGTTTCATGTGTGGCAATGCTTCTTCAAAATTTAGCCCATCTGTTACCTATAAAACCATTTTCGTAGGATTGTTAAGTTGGCAACTTTTCATTCTCACCAATGGCGATACTTGCTAGGTCAAACGGAAAATGCGTCAGGCTAACGAAAATGTACCAACACAGGTTTGAGAAAAATGAATTAACGGAAAACAAAATAAATCTTAATGACTTTATAACGATATTGATTACAGTTTGACAACAATCTTTCCTAGCGAATTACTCAAGGAGTAAGATAAGAGTTTGAAGTAATGTGTCCGAATTGAGAACGAAAACAATACTCGATTCACAGACCACACAAAAATTTGTTGCTCTTTACTACAAAACTCAATCTTGTTCTCATGATTCGAAATGCCTTTTTATCGCAAAAGAGAATTAAAATTCTGGATTACTATAAATAGGATACACATGTTGAGTATCCTATTTATAGTACTCAACATGTGTATCCTATGTGTATCCTATGTGTATCCTCCTTTCATGTGTATTCATAAAAGGAGTGAGTAAAATATTTTGTACTGATACAGCAGAGGATCGATATAACCCCCAATCCTTTACAGGCACAATATTTGAACTGAACACTACGCGAATGTAAGAATCTGAACATTAAACTGCAAGTGCGATCTAATTTGCACGAAAACCAAAACGGGCAATGACTAGTACCCGTGGAAAGGAGCTACCAATGGAATCTCTCCGGCCACCAGACGATGTACACGGTTTACGGAGTATCCCCAAAAGACGCGTGGAAATAATTAGCAAGCAAACAAGACGGATAAACGAAGGCAAAACTAAAGATTAATTATGCACATTCCTGTTGATAATTTGAATATAAATTTTCCAACTTACTCGTAATCATGCATGTATCTGTGAGCGAATGCTAAAAGGTCGGCTGCGCGTCCACTACCATCACAAATAACTACTGGTACAGGCGGAGTGTCGGTCACGTATTCTAAAACAGTACGAATGGTATTTAGTCCTCCCTCAACAACTACGCAGACGACGGGAATACCACAAGCTTCCATTTCTGCTCCTGCAAATAATAACAATGTGGTGTCAGTTTACATACATATTTGATACTTACTACTTAAAATTTGCTACAGTTCAAGAACATCATCACCAGTAGTGATATATATATATATATATATATATATATATATATATATATATATATATATATATAATTTTTTTTCCAAGTAGAACTTCAATACTACACAGCCTTGAAGGTTCTTTTTCAATATCGTTATTATTTTTATATTATTTCATCATTCAAGCCATCATTATAATATTCATTATCATTATTACCATTGGCAATATCATCATCATTATCAACATTGAGGTACTATATTATGCGGAATTAAACAGGTAATAAAATAGATGATCGTATAGTGGCACTTTTGAAATTGTTAATTGGAGAAAACACATTCTGACACATGTCTGAGATAATTAGAAAAACAAACTCAATTTTAATAAATAATATTAGCATTTAATTTCTCTTCTTCTTATTTAAAATTATTTTTACCGTTAGTTACAATTTGCACAGAAACAACATAATAATTATCCACATGCATTAAGAAAGTATTCGAACACATAATAAAACCTAGTTACATATATTAATTATTCTGTGCTCTCGCCTGATTAAATATATTATAAATTATTTTTACTTACTACCACCCTCAATGGAGAATGATGATTATCTCTCATTGTATTACTAAACTTGGTCCAAAAGCAGACCAGAAATCTCGAGATATCTCAGTATACAAAAATGGCGACTGGGGCTAAAGAGCGGACAACCTCGAGCTATAGCACGGACGCAGCTTTTTTTTCAACTGATTCAAAAAACCTTTAAAACTTCCCAGCGCCGAAAATCGCAGAGGTCGGAAAATGTTCTAGAACAATTAACCTTTCAGACATATGATTGGTTAAAAGATGGTTGCTAGGACGTTGCTATGGAGGAACTATGTCCCCCGAATGACCGAGAGGGTGGCAAGTAACTCTCCCTTCTTGTGAAAACGACCTTATGTACTATCCGTACTGTTACAGGTCACACTAAATTGCATACGGGAGGCATATTCCCTTCTTCCAGGAAAACCGGTACGAAAAACCACAGGAAAGATTTTCAGCACATAGACAATTTAAGATTTACAAAATAAAATAAATACACTTACAAATGTGCATGGAACCGAATTAATGTTGTTTCGAAATTGTGAAATAAGAAAATAGTATTTTTCTTTTAGAGTTAAAACAGTATAATAATCAAAATAATTACAAAAGTCGAGTTCCATGTCACATACTATTAATTGTTATGATAGGTTTCTGCTTTTTTCACCAAAACTCGTAACAAAACAAGAAGCATAGGAATATCTTGGCGACGTTTTATTAAAGGAATAAAGAATAAATTTAATTAATTGGTGGATTTAATTATTGAATTTAATCCTTAGAGAGCAATTCAAACCTCGACCCAAGTTTATTCAATAATATAGTTAAAGGAACTGTTATTATTATTATCATTATAACTATTAGTATTAATATTATTATTTATTGTGTTGGGTACGTAATTTTATGCTGATAAACAGGCATCTAAGAAAATACTAGGTTTTCATGTGTTAAAATCGGAGTTCTGCACAGCTTAAAATGGAAGATAAAGGATGACTAAAATCATTCATAAAGTCAATACAATTTAGAAATACACCATAAATTACACAGTAAAATATCAACGAATTTTTTTATATGAAAATCTAATAGAACCACAAAGTTCAGGTTATCTTTAAATTATATAATATAATTAAAAAATAGAACACGATGGGAATGGGCACCCCCTCCCACCCATGTTCGATTACACCATATGTCCGGTTGCCATTAATAGATATGGCATGTTATACCAGGAATAAGTTAGCATATGATTTACTTCCGATTTAATCAGAGTAAATAATACATAATGAAATACAATTTCAGTATAACATTATGAACTGAAGAGAAGTTACTATGTTTAAATTTTGATATTCATGTTCGTGAGATGTATGGCTTTCCGTGACTACGAAGTTGGCGGTTCCCGTAACTGCAGAACATGTAAGGTAAATACATTAACCCCTACTTCCAACATCATTATTATTAATATCATTATAATCAAGCATGTTATCATGCGTTTCAACGAATATAAAGCTGTAAATGAATAAATGTTGCATTTATTATTTTTTTTCATAACAGCGTGTGTGCGACAAACTTTAAACATACCAAGTCTGTAATCCTATTTGGGAATCTATATATATATAACAGTTCCGTAACTGACTCATTCATTCACTGATTGACTGACTGACTGACATGCAACGCACAGATCAAACCGCTGGACCTAAAGGGCTGAAATTTTGCATGGCGATTCTTCTAATAGTGTAGGGGTGCACTAAGAAAGATTTTTCAAAAATTCTTCTTAGATTTTTTTAAATTAAATTTTTAAGCTGTTTTTAAATTTTTTTACGTTTGCATTTAAAATAATACATTGAGGGTTATAAAATTTATATCACGAGAAAGATCATAAAAATTCCTTTAAAATGAAATTTGTTTCGAATTTTTACCTCTATTTCCTGATTTTTGGTGAATTTTTAAAGATTAATTTTTAGAATTTAATTTATTAAATGCTGATCACGTGATTTCTTTTTCTGGAAACTTTCAATAAATTTATCGTCACGTGCGTAACAACTAAATAGACAAAAAAAATATTTTTTTCTCTTTCTAATGCAGCAGACGATTGGATATTATAAAAAAATTGCATATCCCTTACGATTTTTTATAAATATATATAGATAGATAGATAGATATTTTACATCAATTGTATACATTGATCATCGCATTTATTATAAATATATATATATATATATATATATATATATATATATATATATATATATATATATATATATATATATATATATATATATATATATATTGGCATAAATTGCATACGTTGACCGTTGTATTTAATTTGAATGTACTCCGTAGCAAAGCGCGGGTTTTCAGCTAGTATATATATAAATCTATTTTATACAATTCAGTAGCTGTTATGTTTAAAATATTAAAAAATTTATTTTACCAAAATTCTAGGATGGTTTTGTTAGGAGAAGACATATCACAATTCAATCAAAATAATCTCCGCTTGTATCATTTTACATTCCAACACATACTGATGTTAATATAAGGTTCTAATTTGTTTTATGAAACTGTCTTATAATAATTAAATGATGCATATAAAAAGAAATAAATTAATTATTAAATACAAGGGAAAAACCCAGATTTTGAGATATTTTTGAAAAATAAACATATACACCCATATTGTCGTTTAAAAACCCAGATCTGGTTTTAAAAACCTAGGTCTCAACACTAATGGAATGTCTGTAGTAGTTGGTGCTAAGCCAGTTCGTGAAATAAAGACAACCTGATTTTCTGTAGTTCTTGTCTCAGCTTGGGAAAAAATCAAAGTATTTGTAACAAAGTAGAGGATGAAATATGTTTGTTCCACCATACCAAAATTTGCCCTTTGAGTGATACATATTTGTCTTCACCCTTCATCAACAGGGAAAGGCGTATTATTAATTATTGTATATTTCGCCACTGTGGGTGGAATGAAGTTTAGCCCACCGCTTGGTGACTGAATTTTTTGGAGCCGATAAAACTGGCACGTCTGCTTCTAGCGCACTGAAAAGCCTCTTCACATAGAATCCATCAGCGTCAACGTTGCCCGTTTTGAAGTATATTTAACCAATTACAAACCTCCAAACGATTAGCCACGAAATTGTTGAAATCTGTGATTTTAAAATATGTCAATACCAGTAACACTGAAGCTTACGGATTCTATGTGAACAGTCCCTAACGTGTATAAATTTGTAACTTCGTATTTACAGAGCAATGTTATCCTTATACATATTGTGTATGTATATATATATATATATATATATATATATATTAATTATCACTTTACTCTCTGTAGCAGTAACCTCTTAGGGTCTCTGCACATAACACTTCGTTAGCGTAAGCGTTAAATTTTAACCAATCATATAACTGAGCGCTATGACATCATCCGTTTATTCACGTATCATCATCCGTGAACACTCCGTTGACCTTTTACGCATACGCTAACGGACTGCTATATCACAGGCATTTATTCTTTTAGTAATGATACTACACTAGATAAAGACTAGACTATCACCTGTTAGCAACATGTCAGTGAAGTTATGGAAGCACCTAATATGAAAAACATAGGGAATTACTGATATATACTTAACATATTTATACACGGGAGAAAGTATTCACTCTTTGTGTAGTATGCTTTAAATATATTACTTTTATCTGTTGATGTATTATTTAGTTTTTGAGTTAGCGACATGCTTTTAGTCATTTATCCAGAAAAATAACACCTTTTATGATATTAAGAAACATTAAGGTATCATTCATCACTTGTATATTTTTTTCATGATAAGATCTAAAAGGGTATTTGTGAAAATGGTTTAAGAATAAGATGGCTTGAGCGTTAGAAGTTGTAAACGTAATCCCGTAAAAACTAGTTAACATTATGCACTGGAAAATTCCCACCGTAAATTCTGAAAAAAAACGCGGGAAATAGTCAGAAAAGGGAAAAGATTTTATATTGTGTATTGTGTAATGAAGTAATGAAGACTATAATGTTCGACCATTTAAGTGGATTTAAGGAGTGTTATCTCTTTATTAGATAGCAAAATATAGCAAATGACACACTGAATTCAGAAAGCCTATTTTTACTAATAATAACACAACTTTCTTGGTTCAACAAATGATGATTGATATAAAATGATGCTTAAATAAAACATAGACTCTGAAAATTTTTTGTGAAATTAAGACGATTTATTTTTACACTGGTATCCAAAATTAAGGTCACAAACACAAAATCTCTGATATCTGGAGAAATATTTTGTTTATTGCAATGGACTTTGGTACAGAGATGGCCCATACAATGAGAAAACATATGACAGCATAGCAAGATGAATAGGAGGAAAATTGTTAGCGAGATTTAAATTAGACTAAAAACGGTCAAACTATAATACATCATATTTCCAGAACGGTCCGTCTAACGTGGTGAGTGGTCACCGTACACAGTTATACAAGCCACACAACAAGCCGTCAAACTGTTAATGAGTCGCCCAGTGGCTAAGTGGATAAGGCATCAGCCTGCCACGCCGGGGGTGTGGGTTCGATTCCCGCATAAGACTTGGCTGTATTCTGGGGAACCGGTCAGTCTTCCGCCTGCAATTGGAACCCCGTCTAGAAAGGGGAGCTGCAACCCATCGTCCATCGCCGGTGTCATCGTCTGTCAATAAAATTCTTCTGTGATTGTGTCATTTGTCTGTTTCTATGTCTTATATTCATATGTACACCGGACTGGGGTGTAATGTTGTCATCCCCCAGGGACATTAGCCACACTGTTAATGAGGATGTCGATAAATGTATGTGGCAGCAAATCCCATTCTTTTAAAAACACGGATTTGAGCGCCTTAGGGTGCCTTGGAGGGGGTGATGTCGAGCAATGGCTCTTCCTAGATTCATCCCAAACATGCTGTATAGGTTTTGGGTCTAGAGACAACGCTGGCCAATACGTACGGGGATATTCCCTTCCTCCTCAAGGTGAGCCTCGCATTATTGTCCATAAAAATGATGTCTGGACAGGCAGCTTCCGAAACGACCTCACATATGCTTCAAGAACCGTATCCCTGTAGCGCTGTGTGGTGATACTGACCGATCGAAGACGTGCAGCGGTCGGTGTACGGCTGTCCACCATGATGCCGCCCCAGACAAGGTTTCCCCTGCCACCAAAAGTGTCGATTTCCCTTACGTTTCTGGATGATAGCAGGTTCCAAGCCGTCTCCAAATGAAGACTAGTCGAGAATCCCTTTATGTACTGAATCTGGGCTCATCGGTGAAAATAACTTGCCCAAATCTTGTGTTCACGAATGATGTGTTTGGCACAACAACAAACGGGCTCACTTGGGCGATATCGTCAGATTGGTACACACCACTGGTCGTCGAGTTTAAAAGCCCTTCTATGGTAGGCTTCTGTGTGCAGTTTGCCAGGAAATTGTTATTTCAGCCACCGAAACAAGGTATCCGAGGGAGCTCTCTAGCCGTCATTTGTCTATGCCGTCGCGCATTTAATGCCACGTAACTATTCTGTGCAGGTGTCGTCGCTTTTGCATGGCCTTGGCCAGGACTCACAATGATGGTACCACTTATTTAAAATTTATGCCATAGCACAGATGCCACTTTTGGTGTCACTTGTACCATCGTGCCACCTTCACTTGAGACACTCCATTTTCAAGCCTGCCGTTGGCTCTTAGTGAGTCATCGAAACCACTACGACAATTCATTCGCATTGAAATCAGTCAATCTTTGGGGTGTTAATGAAAGAATCACAACCCTGCAGGCAAAAATTACAGGAGTTGAAAAGGTCACTTTCACCTTGAGCTACCAAACTTACGCTAAACCCCGTCGAATCAAAACTGGACGCTAATATTATGTTACCGGTTCCCCAAAATATATATGGCGAAAATCTTATCAATTTAACTGGTAACTGTTTTGAGTTATTGTCGAAAACGCGTGAGTGACCTTGGTTTTGGACACCAGTGTATAGATGAAAGATATTTAATGGAATAAAATATGTAGTGGTTTGAAATTAGCGTAGAATTAAACAACAGATAAAAATAAAGTTTTATTTTCTCATCCTTTCAAAATACAGAAAATTTTAAACAAACAGAAATTTTACGAGTAAAACTTTGCTAACATGAACTTTAAATGAATCTCTTAATAATTTGATATTAAACGCCGGAAGTGATTATGGTGATTATCACCTGACTGATTTCAGAATCCTTTCATATATTCTAGAAGAGGATGAATAAATATTAAATATGAAATGTTTATTCAAAAGAAAATTATTTTTATAGCGCCTATCAAATTTTTATAAGCATATTAAATATGAATATTATATAACTTTAAATCATGTTGAAAAAAATAAATATTGAAACTAATTTTTTCTTAAAAGAAGAAAAAAAACAGTAAAATAAATTCAGCTTCTCCATTTCAAACACATAAATCTACTAGTGTCAGATTTTAATTTATTGAGAATTATTATGGATTTTCCATAAATAACTTTTAAACTTATTAAACTTTTCTTTCAACGAAGTATAATGTAATACGAATATTTCTTCCTGAACAGACCCTTTCTTATTGACGCTACATTATTTAGATCTCCTCTCCCCCCCAAAATAGAAAGCTCTATTTATTATATGTTCCCAGCCGAAAGGAATATCTCATTTTGAAGTTGAATTCAAACGTAAGAAAATTAAAAGGGGAATATACCTGGTATGTGGATTCTCTTTCGAAATATTTTTCATTATTTTAAATTGAATCGATGCAAAATATTTTGCATTACTTTTCAATAAATAAATGAATATTTTGAGCGTTTTAGAATACTTTTCTATTTGGTTAATGCTATTTCGGATTATTATTTTTGCGTTAAATTTAATCTAAATAATACTATTTTGCGGATATGAGTATTCATTTCTATTTGGTTTCTGCTGCGTTTACAGTTTATTTATTTAACAGTGTTTATACAAATAGAAATGTTTAAAGTATGTGGGGAAAGATTCTCCATTTAAAATCTATAAGTCTAAATTTCAGTAACTATTTACTTTGAATATAGCATAGAATAATTTTAAGAGTAAAGAACACAAACTGAAAGAACGATTGCAAATAGGTGTAGAATTGGAACACTAAAAACTAACTGGTATAATCTGTATGATTTCGAATTGGTATCTTATTTGTTACCCACAAAGGACAGGGTAATAAGTTCGTCGAAACGTCTACGAAAATACCTATTAATTTTCTTAGTCTAAACGCGCAAAGAGATTACTCTAATGGTAAGTAATTTTGCAGGAAGCATTTTACCGCTATCGTTATGGTTCTTTTGAAATAAAATCATACTTAAAAAGAATAGAAATCTAGTTTTACAATAAAAATCAGAAGCAATAAATGGTTGAAATATGGAAATCTGAAATAGATACAATATTTTTCCTGGAGCGACAAGTACATTGTCTTTCGACATACGCTCGCTATACCACGAGATTTGTCCGTTTCTTGTAATGGGTGCACAGTATAAGTGAACCAGCATTGCTCCCTGGTGCCACGCTAGTTTAGAACGAACAACCTTAAAGGTAGCATCTAGTGTGCTCGTGCCCTCCTCTCACCCTAATACTACATAGAGGTACTTTCCGGTCTATAGATGGATTTAACGTACAAACAAGACGTAGCCACATATGCATTCAGTATCGCTTGTCCGGATTCGAACAGAGTACTTTCAGTACAGAATTCCGACGTGTTAACTGCAAGCCACCATGGATCTGAAATCGATACAATCTAGCTTCAATTACCTGCAAATTCAGTATACAGTGGAACCTCGCTTAACGAGTACCTCGCATAACGAGTATTTCGCATAACGAGCAAAATAAATCGTAAAAAAATGTCTCGCTTAACGAGCAACATTTCGCATAACGAGTGACGTGTAAGAAAGTCCCCTCTTCACGTCACTCGGATCTTCACGTCACCAGGATCATCAACGGCCGAAAAATAAGTATTTAAGGGTAGTCATGGATGGTTCGAGAAGCAAATATCATGGGACTGGAGGATAACAATGATATTGAGGAGCTTGTGGAAGAGCACAACCAAGAGCTGACCACCGAACAGCTAATAGAATTGCAGTGTCTTTCACAGCGAGCAGTTGTAGAGGACAGTTTGTCAGTGGAGAAGGACGAAGAAACAGCAAAGAAAAATCTCCTGGCGCAATAAAAGAAATGATGATGGCATGGGAGACTGTTGCATCGTAAGTTACAAAGCATCAGCCTGATAAGACGGTGGCCATGCGCGCTATAAATTTATTCAATGACAATGCGGTGACACATTTTCAGCAAATTTTGAATCGCCGAGAAAAACAAATGTCGCTAGATAGCTTTCTAGTAAAAAAGTTAGATATGTGTCATAAATTCGTAAATAATAAACTATATATGGATGATTTTGCTCCTTATGAATTTATGTGTAAGTAATTTTCTTTAAATAATAAATGTTACATCTAAAAAATTTTGAGTATTTTTTGGCAAGGAACGCATTATCGTGTTTTACATTAATTTATATGGGAAAAATTGTTTCGCTTAACGAGTCTTTCGCATTACGAGTAAGACTCTAGAACGAATTATGCTCGTTATGCGAGGTTCCACTGTATATATATTTCTCACATTGTTCGTGTGAAGTCTAAAAACTAAATAGTATCAGGTCTAAATTTCAATCACTGGTCAAATTTCGGCCTTTAGGTTTCAAACTTACAATTGCTATTACATTATTCTCACACGTATTCATTCTAAAATACAGTTGAACTCTGTTATAGCGAACCCGGTATATAATGAACGAGCATTTTGGTCCCACCATTTTCCTATTGTACGTAATTTAATTAGTATTGTGTCAGTTTAATGTAATCGATTTTAGTCGATTTAATTCCTTAATGATCATTTTTAATAGATTTCATTATTTTTTAATACATCATTATTGAATACACATTGCAACTAATGAGTTGCACATTTTGTGAACTCTAGTATTTTTCTTAACGCTTCGGATATAGCGAACCACCGGATAAAGCGAACAAAATCGTTGCTCCCTTGAAGTTCGTTATAACGGGGTTCGCCTGTATTTGACAAGTACTGAACATAACAAAACCATTCAATAGTTTAAACTATGCATGAAATAACATACATTGTATGTATTTAACACGCTGTTTATTTAATTTGTTTTTATGAACAAAATGTAAGAGTTTGCAATAAATAATCTATATATATAAAACAGTTCCGTAACTGACTCACTGACTGACATACAACGCACAGACCAAACCACTAGACCTAAAGGGCTGAAACTTTGCATGGCGATTCTTCTTATGGTTTAGGGATGCACTAAGAAAGATTTTGCAAAAAATCTTCTTAGATTTTTTAAAATTAAATTTTTAAGCTGTTTTTGTAACTTTTTTTAAGTTTGCATTTAAAATAATAGTTTGAGGGTTACGAAATTTATATTACGATAAAGATCCTAAAAATTCCTTTAAAATGAAATCTTTTTCGAATCTTTACCTCCATTTTCTGATTTTTGGTGAATTTTTAAAGATTAAATTTTATAATTTAATTTATTAAATGCTGATCACGTGATTTCTTTTTCTGGTACTTTAAATTAATTTATCGTCACGTTCATAGTAACGAAATAGACAAAAAAATATGTTTCCCTTGCTAATGCGGCAGACGATTGGACATTATCCAAAATAATATTAAAATACAGTAAGAGATATGTTCCTCAAACTGTACTATATTAACTATACTATATTCTTTAATATTTCCTACCACATTTAATTTGAATATTTTCTTCTACATTATTTTGTCTATAAAAATCTCTCTTACGATTTTTTTATAAATATATACGTATATATATATATATATATATATATATATATATATATATATATATATATTTTACATCAATTGTATACATTGATCGTCGTATTTATTATATATATATATATACATACATATATATATATATATATATATATATATATATATATATATATATATATATATATATATATATATATATATATATATGTATATATATATATATATATATTGTATTAATTGCATACATCGACCATTGTATTTAATTGGAATGTACTCCGTAGCGAAGTGCGGGTTTTCAGCTAGTACATTAATATATTAATTAATATTAAAATCCCTCAAATGATGCTGCATATTATTTCCTACTTAAAAATGACACAGTATGTGAAATTCATTGCGTGTTATGAGATTTTTCTTGAAAGAACGTCTACAAATTCTTAATGAACTAATATTAGTAATGGCCAGAAAGTTGGACGTAAAAAAATGGACGTAAATCGAAATATTTTTAAGGCACATTCAAGTTTAATTTAAATGGATTTAATTGCATTTTTAACAAAAAATATGAGCATGATCGGTTAATAAATATTTTATTATACTATTCATACGTCAGTCAATGGGAACCATCTATTGATTGTAATAAACGGTCGTTCGGTGAAACTGAATGACTTGTTACCAATTCTTCGAGCGTATGACACTGAATTATTGAATAGCGTTCTCTCACGAAAGTGATATAAATGATACTGATCGAACTGTACAAATGGAATACGAGTGATAGCATAAAATATAATAATGCAAAACTGGAAAAATAAATTGCAATCACATAACCGTCCTAATTCTACACAAGTTATATCATTTATATAATTTTTTTTACTATGTTTTTATTAACTTCTTTTCTTGTTTGTTTGTGTGTTTGTCCCTTACAAATCTTGCAATCGATTTCTTACTAACTTCCCGGCTAGCTAGACATTTGAAACTTTTAGAATAGCTCAGAACACGATGACAATGCATTTTTTAATACTTTTAGCCATCTTTAAGCAGAATTAAATTAATTTTCAGTTATTTTCAGTTAATTTTGTTTTGTAGACTGGTGCAGCCATCTATCGGCCGGGGCGGGAAAGATAAGCTAAATGCAAGCTAACTTCCAATTAACTTCATTTTCTTTCAAGTTGGTGAGATAATTCATCAAAAACATTTTTAAAAAGTATTTATTAATACATAGAATTGACAAGTTTATATGATTCAACAGAAAATTTCAAAACATTGTATATAAAAAGCTATTTTTATCTTGTAATTATTATCTTTTAAACTTTAAGTTTTTTTAATTGTTATTGCCATTTTACCTACATAAGGTGCTCCCTTCAGTCTCATTTGTTGTGTTCATAATGATCTATTATAAGACGTAAAGAAAATTAATACGTTATATATGGGTTTTATAAGACTTCTTACTCTCATACCTATTTTAAGAAAACTGTTGGACTTAAAAATAGAGTTTTGATTTCAAACTAAGCGTCTTTGAATGGAGTTATAACATTTTTTGGCAGTAAAAGTTCTTTTTATCTTGTAAATATTAATCTTCTACTTATATGAAAATTTTAGAGTAAATTCTCGTAGCCTTGAACTGAATAAAAATAAGAAATTTAATATAACAAAACTTTCCATTTAATCCCACGTTTTTTGCAGCATAAAAATGTCTTCCATGATATGAAATATTTTATGTTAACATAATATTTGTCGGTACGGAGTAAAGTAGTGCTTTTACACGGAAAAGTTGAATACAGTTTAAGAGTTAAATCTCTGGATCAATCTATGAAATTCCTAAAGTAAACAAATATACTTGAAAACTACCTTTACAATGACCTGAAGGGTCAACTTTATTATGACCTGAATTGTTCTTTTTTAGGCAAATCTTCCCATTTTATCATTTAAATTGTAAATCTTAGACCCTCATATAAAGAAAAGACTTCAGAAAATAAAAATGATTTACTTTATTCAAAATTTCAGTCTTTGCCGGAGATTTGCGTATATATTTAAATAAAATTGCCGGCGAACAATGTGTTAAATTATAGAAGAAATACTATAATGTTATTTCTTTGTAAGTTAAATAGTTTTTTGTCTTAAGGCTGCTATGTACTAAGAAAAAAATCGCATTTCCTTTTTCCTCTTCTTGCAGACTCTTGTGGTGGGAGGAGTCCAGTTGACAGTTCGAGAAATCCACCCTCCCCCCTAGGATTGACATTTTGAGGTATTGTAACGGCTCTCTCTCTATAGGGGGGTTAAGCTCTGCCCCCAAATTTTTTATTTAAAATATGTTTTTGTCAACTATTTACAGGTACATAAATGCTGATAATCAAATAAAATTGGTATTGTCAGATAGCCTGAACTTTTCTGCAAAGCGCTACAGAATTCATTTTATAAATTTCGTCCACCGAAGGAATTTATGAGTGTTTAAAACACACTATACCAGATTTTTCCCCGAATAATTTAAATTTTAAAATATAAATTGCATTTAAAAAAAACGAAAAATGTACACAAATGTAAAATTTCTTTCTCTATGACGGAGTACAATTTTTTAAAAAAAATCTTTGAATCCAAGTCGGCAATCCGTGGACAAATTTTCTCCAAAGGTTAACATTGAGGTGAGCGAATCCAATGGAGTTAGTACATAGCAGTCTTAATACAGACACACAAAGTGCCAATGACTTACAAAATTTGCATAGTAAGCTCATGCATGATAATCAGTTCTAGAGTTTAGATTACATTATTTCATGAGGAATCATGAAACAATGAAAGCAATTTAAAATTTTAAGAGCTAAGGAAAAATTTAATTCTTGAAGCGCAGAATCTAAATCAGCACTCATTGTGATTTGCCCTCTCTCTCTTTTTAAGCTTTTTTCTGAAATCTGTGTTCGCGTAGCAAAAGAATGACCGTAGCACTCTCAACCAAACCCGAAATTTATGAAACTCTTAGAAAGGGGGCCAACGTATAATTATGATGCATTGTCATAAAAAGTTTATGCTACCACGCAAGTATCTTGTTTTTTAAGCTACCGAACTCAGTCTGAAATTACGAGGTCCACAACTAATGTCATTTGATATATTGATTTAAAAAAATGTAATAAACATGTCAACATTAGGAATATGCTATCCTTACTTTGACTTAAACTTTAATGTAATTTTATACCAGCTAGGAATTTAAAAGTAAATAAATTCTGGTGGCTTTTTCTGTCAATAATTTGCATGAAAATTCCTTTTCACACATTTGTAATAAAAAGTGACTTTATGAATACTACAATTCGATTCAATAGTTCATTGGTATTTATTTGAAACTCAAAACTTTATTTATACGTCAGTATTAGTTATTCCTATGTGTAATACTGAGCATTCATGGTATTTGATTTCATCTTAAACTATGTAATATATTTAAATGAAATTGCTTTAAGGATGTCGTGTAAAATCTCATATTATCTAGTGCAATCCAAACATAATAAATAATGTTTCCTTTATCAAAATTTTCTCTTAGTAAAATCTCAACTCTTGCTCTTTTAGACTAAGATAATTAAATGGCTTGAAACTGTATAATAGTACTAGTGGATAAAAATGCGCTTAATTGGGGTACCCTAATTATGTATAATTTTGTTTTCTAAATATAATTTTATCCTTAATGTTTTTCCCCTTTCTAAAATCTTTAATTTCGCCACTCAGATCATTGATTTTCCATTTTGACTAGTTATTTTATCAATTTAGGTAATCAATCGAAATCATTGAACACTTACAATCGCACAGTTATATTAGAAGAGAAATGCACCTGAATAAATCAGTATTCTCAAAAACAAAACAAACAAAATAGAAAATGACGTTTAAAATATTCTAAGTTTAATGGAACTGTTAAAGAAAAAACAAAGAAAGCAAATATTTTATAAATTCAGGCACACGAAATGCTTTCATTTATTTATTAACACATGGAAAAGGTATTAAATTAATTTTCCGGAGTAAAAAGTTGTTATTTCAACCAACCTTATGCCGAATTCTTTACATCTAATCATAGTCATAATATTTCCGCATACAGGAGATTAGATTTAAGAGTTTATGCGAAATTCTTTGAGAGGTTTTCAGTAATATGTTCGTATGGGCATTAATACATACATTGACTTACCAAATAGTGGTACAAGAAAACACCAGTGCCCTAGTTTCATGACTTTATTTATATATAGTTCCTGAAGCTTTGATATCGTTTTACATATAGTTCCTCAAGATTTTATTTACATATAGTTCCTCAAGCTTTGATATCGTTCTAAATTTTTTTCGCATCAAATGGAAATATTTTATACCTAAGAATTTCTCTTCTACAAACTTTAAATAGCCGACGAGTTTTACAAATAAGTGCATTTTTTCCACAGATTAAAAAAAATTAGTTTACGGATTAGCATATTTTCTTAATTTTAGAACAGGTTACCAGTAATCAACTCCATTATACAGGACAATTATAAACAAACTAACTGTACTCAAAGTATTGTAGGGAACATTTACTCAATAAGTCACCAAGAATATTGGTGGTTATGAAGGATGGAAGAGCATCGGAAGAAAATTTGTTAATTTAAAAATAGTTCACTTTGATGACAAGTTGTGTTAGAGGGTGATATTGCCGTACTCAGACTTTAGAGGTATTACCGTGGTAGAATAAACTTTTTTCTCGTTGGAGCCACTGTAGTTCTACTAATACCATGAGACTCACTATAAAATTCATGGTCTTTCCCGTAACTGCTGAAAGGAATCGTGGTTCCTTGAATATTTTATACCTAAGAATTTCTCTTCTACAAACTTTAAATAGCCGACGAGTTTTACAAATAAGTGCATTTTTTCGACAGATTAAAAAAAATTAGTTTACGGATTAGCATATTTTCTTAATTTTAGAACAGGTTACCAGTAATCAACTCCATTATACAGGACAGTTATAAACAAACTAACTGTACTCAAAGTATTGTAGGGAACATTTACTCAATAAGTCACCAAGAATATTGGTGGTTATGAAGGATGGAAGAGCATCGGAAGAAAATTTGTTAATTTAAAAATAGTTCACTTTGATGACAAGTTGTGTTAGAGGGTGATATTGCCGTACTCAGACGTTAGACGTATTACCGTGGTAGAATAAACTTTTTTCTCGTTAGGGCCACTGTAGTTCTACTTGTACCATCAGACTCACTATAAAATTCATGGTCTTTCCCGTAACTGCTGAAAGGAATCGTGGTTCCTTGAATATTTTATACCTAAGAATTTCTCTTCTACAAACTTTACATAGCCGACGAGTTTTACAAATAAGTGCATTTTTTCCACAGAATAAAAAAAATTACTTTACGGATTAGCATAATTTCTTAATTTTAGAACAGGTTACCAGTAATCAACTCCATTATACAGGACAGTTATAAACAAACTAACTGTACCCAAAGTATTGTAGGGAATATTTACTCAATAGGTCACCAAGAATATTGGTGGTTATGATGGAAGAGCATCGGAAGAAAATTTGTTAATTTAAAAATAGTTCACTTTGATGACAAGTTGTGTTAGAGGGTGATATTGCCGTACTCAGACTTTAGAGGTATTACCGTGGTAGAATAAACTTTTTTCTCGTTGGGGCCACTGTAGTTCTACTAATACCATGAGACTCACTATAAAATTCATGGTCTTTCCTTTAACTGCTGAAAGGAATCGTGGTTCCTTGAATATTTTATACCTAAGAATTTCTCTTCTGCAAACTTTAAATAGCCGATGAGTTTTACAAATAAGTGCATTTTCTCCACAGATTAAAAAAAACTTTACGGATTAGCATATTTTCTTAATTTTAGAACAGGTTACCAGTAATCAACAACATTATACAGGACAGTTATAAACAAACTAACTGTACTCAAAGTATTGTAGGGAACATTTACTCAATAGGTCACCAAGAATATTGGTGGTTATGATGGAAGAGAATCGGAAGAAAATTTGTTAATTTAAAAATAGTTTACTTTGATGACAAGTTGTGTTAGAGGGTGATATTGCCGTACTCAGACTTTAGAGGTATTACCGTGGTAGAATAAACTTTTTCTCGTTGGGGCCACTGTAGTTCTACTTGTACCATGAGACTCATTATAAAATTCATGGTCTTTCCTGTAACTGCTGAAAGGAATCGTGGTTACTTGAAAGCAAAAAAGGAACTTAACTAATGAAATTAATTTATTAAAATAATAGTAGTTCCGCAGCTGTTTTTTGTAACTATGTCGTTGGAGGATTTGATGACGTGACTTTTATCTTTGTAACAATTGCATATTATGAGAAGAAATGCAATGAAACATATGAATTGGCTATGGTTTCGGATAGAGACGTGTTATTTATTGCATATTTCCTATTAGAAGACATCACGCTTTCTTTCGCAGAAATCCAAATGAATTCAGTGATACCTGTACTTAGTGTCAGAAAGGTATGAGAAATCCAGAACAACATGCATGTGGCAATCATGCAATGAGACATGCTTAAAGTAACTGCGGATAGCAAAGAAGTTATCTATCCAAAGCGGTGATTCAAATATTGAAAAGATTCTTCATTTTGGTACTTTCATTATTTTAGAGCACCCGGGGGATACCAAAGAGATTTTCATTCGCTAATTCCCCTAACCATGTCCTTATTATGGTATCCATAGATTCAACTGTGATTGGTAGAATAAATCCTTCTCTTCATTTCTCTAAGTACAGACAATTTAACCATAAGATTCCGGTAGATATACCATATGTATTTAGACAACATTGAAAAACAGATCTGTAAGTTATACTGTGTACAAATATTCTCTTTTGATAAGGAGCGTAAGAATAAGGCATGACTATAGGAAACACAACAAAATGTCAGTTTGTACAGATCACTGTACTTTCTTTCATATAATTGTAACTTGAAAGTTTCCACAAATGCATATTATAGAGTATTTAATTACCTTAAAACAATGGATGCATGCATGGGTTGGAACTAGCAAGGAAGACAAAGCATTGACCTTAAACATACATTTATTTGATAATGCACAAATTTCAATTAAATTGTCATAGCTATTAATATAACAATCTCTTTCATATTAACATTTTTACAGGGACCCAGAATCATCTCCAGTATAGGAACACCTTAGTGGGATATTCGCACTTCTCCAAGACTCTGGGGCAGACGAGAGTCTCTATCATCTAACTCTGAGGAACCAAGTCTGAGATCGATCTCCTTCTTCTCCAATTCCTTCCGTCCTTAGCGGAGCTGTTGTCCGTTTACAGGGGGCCATTCTGGCTCGCCCCTCACCTTCATTGGGCAGCGGGCTGTTTTTCTTTCAGTGGTTCCTGCCCCAATTGGTTCTTTATTAAACAGCCTCTGTCGCCTCTGTCCATAGTCTATGAAGTACCTCCCCCACCATAATTTTATTTTGCAAAACAACTTTGACCCTTCTCATCTGACGTTTTTACTGTGGGCCATAAAATAACGACCATCCATCTTGTAAAATTTAGACTTTAGATCGCTATCACTGGCCACATCGACAGCTATTCTTCTATTTTTTATTGGTTTACAAGCCTGTATTTACCCCTGCCTCTGCATCCTTTATAATACATTCGTTATTGGCCACACACCGCAGAGAATTATACCATTTCACTTCTACACATATAAACACGAAAAGAAGTAGAGACTCTTTACGTCTGGCAAAAAACAACTACTCTGATAAAATGATAAACACACAAACATATATTATAGTAACACAACGCTTAAAAGGAGTGTTTGGTCTTCTTTACATTCTTCTGTAACATTTATTATCCATTTATCACCTATGAAAAGGCAGGGAGGGCCCGAACAAACAAAGAACATCTTATATCATAATCTGACCACTCTCATTGTTGAATTTCCACTATTTCTCCAATCTCAGCTTATGAAAACAGGAAGGGGCATAATAATGTTATAAGTTGTAAATAACTTAAACAAAGAAACCCCTATCGGCAGAGTTTCACAAGTGTTTAATTCCGTCAAAGCTAAATGCTGAAAGCAGTTTCATTTAAACAATATTTTAAGTGCACTAATTAATTTGTTAAAATGTTTGTTATGTTTTATTCCTATGTGAAATCTTTTCCTCATATTTATGTATCCTTCTTTTAAAGAAGTTACGCTGGGAGGAATCTTGAACAAACTAATTAAGAACATGAAACCAGAAATATCAGAACAGGATAACTGTTTATCAAACTAGAAAAGGAATTAATTTTTAAAAAATTTCAAGGGGCATCATTCTTGTTAATACTCGAACCTCATTTATTCTTAGATTCTCATTATTTGAATTCTTGACAATGATTGGACAGTGCAATTATTGAAAATCATTAATGGCTTCAATACGAGTTTTCAGAAAAGGTTATTAAAAACTAGGTTAAATATATTTTGAGAGTAAATGCGATTCTCCTATTAATGTTGGTATTTTTTCCTGGAAAACCAGATTTCTGAGAATTTTATGCCCGTTAAGACGATCGAAATAGATTCATTACACTACTATTGTCCAAATTATTACGAAATCTCTGGAAAAATTTTAGGAATAATTTTATTTAATTTATGCGTAAAATTAATATTTCATGTCGAGACCATTATAATTTTAAAACAACATTATACGTTTGGTCGCCTAAATAGGGATGCGACATCGATGTCGATGTTTTCAAAACATCGATGTTTTGATAAAAACATCGATGTTTTAAACATCGATTTATTGAAGCCGATGTTTTTTTAACATCGATGTTTTGTGCTCGATGTTTTACGTTGTCTCGATGTTTTTTTTTAATGAAAAAGTACCGTAATTAAAAAAATTTACCACGTAGCATAATTTTCACACTCAGTAAATGTAAGTCTGAATTCTGAAAAGGACGAATACAAAAGGGGAAATGATTCCTTAGCAAACACACAAATGGCAATTAACAACCAATGAACCAATCAGAGCGCTTGGAATGTTCCTGACACTCCAGAACCTTCCATGGGGTTTTATTTTACAAATAGTATATACACGAGTGCATCCATTTAAGTCTTTGTTTTGTGCTGGTTTTATATAAGTTGACGTTAATATTATTAGTAAGATGCCTCCCAAAAGTACCGTTTGGAAATATTTTTACAAAACCTCTGACAAATTGGCGAAATGCAATATTTGCCTTAAATCCCTCAAAACTTCTGGCGATACCACGAATTTATCGGGACATTTGAAGGCAAAACATGGCGGTATTTACAACGAGAATTGAGTCATCAATGTAGCCCAAAGCAACCAAGTTTTTGTCATTTGAGTCTGCCCAATCAGAGAGTAAAATTAAATCACCCCCTCCCCCCACGACTAACGGAAGTAACATTGATATTAGAGATGATTAAACCAGTTTTAAAACATGGATGTTCTAAAACATCGATGTTTAAAAACATCGATGGTTTTTGGGCGATGTTTTATTAGCATCGATATTTTAATATTGAATATTGATGTTTCAAAACATCGATGTTTTGTTATCGATGTCGCATCACTACGCCTAAATAGCCAGTTAGTTTATAAATGGTTAGGATACCGGCACGGGATACCAAACGTTGTGGGTTTGATTCCTGCCCAGACCAAAGTTAATTTTCTGTCAGAAAAAAATTGAAAAAACTATGACTTATGGGAGGTTGTTCCAGTGAAATTCAACAATATTAATATTATTTCATACGAATGCGAGATATCACATTTAAACTCATAGACAAAAAGAAATAAAAAAGACGCACTAAGACGGGGTAATGCAAATTGGACACAAATTGATATGCATACAGGTTTCGACGGATAATTGCAAAATTTTAAAGTTTGTCGGCCAATGAATGAACACGTGACGGTGCAGCGCATCTTAACTGCGCAACTGGCAGGGTATTAGAGAGGAGAAATTTCGATTTCAGGTCATATGCCAGCATTTGAGAGAGGACGTGTAGTTGGGCTCAAAGAAGCCGGTTGGTCTAATCGGTGAATCGCTCGACATTTGGATATTAGGGATGCCATTTAGACGATGTTGGCAGGAGTGGGTGAACCATGGCCGAACACAGCGTCAAGAAGGAAGCGGTCGGCCTAGAGAAACGACAGAACATGAGGACCGAGCAATCGTCAG
Source organism: Dolomedes plantarius (assembly GCA_907164885.2). NCBI lineage: Eukaryota > Metazoa > Arthropoda > Arachnida > Araneae > Dolomedidae > Dolomedes > Dolomedes plantarius. The sequence goes on from OU015491.1 coordinate 17,577,460, forward strand.
AGCGGCAATCACAGCCCCAGATTCATGGTTATAATCGATCGTACGTGCAACTGGTGCTTCAATGACCGCAAGGACCATTCATAGGCGGCTCAGAGAAAGGGGGCTGAGCTCACGGCGCCCCTTGCGCCGACTACCATAGACCTCTGTACATCGACAAGCCCGTTTGCAGTGTTGCCAGGAACATTCGACCTGGAATGTCACTGATTGGAGTAGAATTGTCTTCAGTGATGAGTCCCGCTTCGAATTGAGCCCCAATGACCAGCGAATACGTGTCTAGAGACGCACAGGACAGCGGTGGGATACCAACCTGACTGTCATTAGCCATACGGACCGACAACCAGGAGTGATGGTCTGGGATGCCATTTCATTTCATAGCAGGACCCATTTGGTTGTCATCCGCGGCACCCTTACAGCACAGAGGTTCGTCGACGATATTCTACGCCCCGTTGTGTTTCCCTTTATATCACGCCATCCTGGGCTTATATTTCAGCAAGATAATGCCCGCCCGTACATAGCGAGTTTCTACTGTTTGACTTCGTGCTTGCCCAAACTACCTTGGCCAGCAAGGTCGTCGAATCTCTCCCCCATTGAGCACGTTTGGAGTATTATGGGCAGAGCCCTCCAACCAGCTCTGGATATTGACGATCTAAAGCGCCAATTGGATAGAATTTGACACGATATCCCGCAGGAGGACATCCATCACCTCTATCAATCAATGCCAAGCCGAATAACTGTTTGTACAAGAACCAGAGGTGGACCAACACGTTATTAACTTTTTCACTTTGTGAAGCTCTTTCTCTTTAATAAATCGCCCATTTTTTTCTCAAATTGTAATCATTTGTTTTTCTGTACATGTACATCACATGTACTGATTTTCGTCCCCTTCGGATAACTCCTTCTTGGTGCGTCATTTTTTATGTCTAAGAGTGTATATTGAAACCCCTCTCTCTACATATAAACATGAAATAATAATATTACACCCAAATGTTCGTTGAGTGCATGTATATGCTCGTTTGTATGTAGAATAAATGGACTTCTTATATAAGGGTAGTCCATATTAAAATGATACTTTTGTTTTAGCGTCAGTGGTTAAATACCAAGACCTTGGCGCCAGTAGATGACATAATATGTTAACGAAACAAAGCTGCTATTGTCGGAGAGTGTCAGTATGCTGTTTGAATGTTCTTTAGCAAGGTGAGTACGTAAGGTCGTGACATGGATTTACCCAAATAGGCCAATGGAGGTTATTCAATTTATGACTGCAGAAGGTGTTGATGAAGCCGAAATTTATTGTCGTAGGAGGAATGTGTATAGGCATGACTGTCTACCACTGTGTATAGAGTTTAGATGGTTTAATGAATTTCGTAAAGCACGTGTGAGAGCGGGACTTGCCGAGACATTCTCAAGCACACTTGGGTATAATCCTGAAATTGACTGCCGTTGACAAGATTTCTGAAAAATAAAGGGTACCTAAAATCTAGTAAGCTCTTGAACGCTTGCTTGAACCGACAAGGCCACTATATGAAGCAGATACTTACCTCATGCATGACTAAAGCTTTCTGTTTGTTCACATATTCCAACCAATAAACCGTTACAGAAAAAAGTACCAAACGATTCATTTTCATTTGGGCTCCCCTTATAAATTAAGGATTCGTGATCCAGTAACTGACTGGTGCATTGAACACTCACCCATCAAAATATTCAGTGTTTTCGGACATTAAACTGAAGAAAGGTGCATAATGTTAGAGTGCAAAAAACAGTTTTTAGTCTTTAGAAACGGAGGAAATTGCTTAAATAGTTCTGAAATTTTCCATGACTTTTAACAATTCTAATGAAAACTTTGCATTTTGGGAAGAAATTTAAACTTGTTTCAAGCAGATATTAAAATAATTCACAAATCCTACCAACAAAGTCTAACTCTATAACCACTGGAACATTATTTTTCCTGAAAGGAAATTGAAAGTTCTGATACATTCTTTTGAATGTGACTTTGCAGAAAAACTGGCAATTACTTCGTTCATATTCTCCAAAGTTAGGAAATAATAAAAAAAATATGTATGCATTTTCTATAGGATTTTAGTCTATAACAGTTCATGTATTTCTTATTTTCAATATGGACTTCTTATAAAACTGCTTGGCTAAATCCGTGACTGTATAGTTCTTAAGAAGTCGATAGTGGATGAATAGTCGATGGATATATCTTTCAAACAGAACTAAACATTCGCTCTCCTTTTTGATTAAGCTTTTGGGTAAATAGTTCTAAGAACTCAAAGGAAGTACGTTCTGTGATAAAACCTTTCTAAAAAGTAATAACTGAAAACATAAAGGTATCAAAATAACTTAAATTTTGTTTCAAAAGAGAAGGCTGAGATATGAATTTTTTGAAATCTGCGTTAATATATGAAGCAACTGACTTTAATAAAAATTAGTAAATGCTATATTCATAATTAGTTCTATATCCTCGCAGTGTCTTTTTCTCACTTTCCTTTCTTCTATTTTTATCCTGGAATGATCTTACTGAAAATACAACAAGAACTTTTTAACAACCATGTTTTAAACATTAACCAAAAATCAGGTAACAAACTGTCATCAAAGAGTGTGATTTGAAACGTTTCTTGGCTTTAAAGTTTAATCCATTAATAGACCATGCCTTCATGCGCAGGGATTTTGTTCATGATAATTTTTGCTTTTCGAGTTTATCTAAGGGCTACAGTATTAATTTGTAATTGCTTAAATAATAAAAATAACCTTACATAGGTTTATACACTAGTTATCAAAAATTAAGGAAAAATCACAAACAGAGGGATAACACGTTCAAAACTAGGCCAATCTGTTTAAAATTTGAATATGTTGTTAAGTAAAAGGTGCTGAACAATACTACATTATGCAACATATTGGCGCTGCCGTCGGCATACGCCATTTGCGAGGAGCATAAAAGTGCATGTCTCAGAGAAAGGCGGCAATTGTATCTGAGAGGCTGAGATTAGACATCTGGCATAGCCAAATAGTAAAAATGACTTCCAGACATCATTTGACTGAAAAACTGCGATGGCGAGCTATTGGGAGTTTAGAGGCAGGACAAAGTCAGACAAAAGTGGCCAGATGGCTAAATGTGAGTCCGTCTGTGATTCATAGACTTTGGAAACAATTTCTAACCCCGGATTCGCCATCCAGGAGGTTCAGCCAAGGACGGCCATACGCTACGACGAGTGCCGATGATCGATATTTGTCATTATGCGCACGAAGAAATAGAAACGCAATTCCGTCTGCAAGCTCCATCTGCAGATCCTCCCTCGCTGTAAGCTCTGGAAGGTTGGTATCAACGTCAACCGTACGTAGAAGGCTTCACGAATGTGGTCTTTTTGCGAGGCGACCAGCCATTTGCGTCCCGCTCACGTCATGCCACAGGCGGGAACGTTTGCAGTGGGCACGTCAACATGTCCACAGGACGCGTGATTAATGGAGGGCTGTTCTCTTTAGGGTTGAGTGCAAGTTTAGCCTCCAAAGCGATAGTAGGCGTATTTCGATTTGGAGAGAACCTGAAACTCGTTTTCATCTATCACACATCCATGAAAGAGATGCATACGGATCAGGCAGTGTCTGTTTTTTGGGTGGTATCTCTTTGGGTGGACGCACAGACCTCCATGTCTCTCCCCGTGGAAATGTGAATCTTCACACCTATAGAGATGACATCCTTGATGCTTATGTGCGCCCTTATGCCGGGGCAATAGGTGATGCTTTCGTGCTACAGGATGATAACGCGAGACCGCACAGAACTTGCATCGTGGATGCTTATCTTGAGTAGGAAACAATTCAGCGCATGGAGTGGCCAACTCGATCACCGGACCTGAATGCTATCGAGCATGTTTGGGACGCTTTAGGATGAAGTATAGCTGCTCTCAATCCTCCTCCTAGGACCTTAGCTACGCTTTCAACCGCTTTGCAAGAGCAATGGCTCTCACTTCCTACCGAACTCATAGATCGCATAATTGACAGCATCACACACCACCGTAGGTGCTGAATCGCTTCTCGAGGAGACCATACGCCATATTAAAGGTACTTTTCCTATACCAAACTGACTAGTTTCTATAACATCAGATACTAACCGAATGAAACGCATAGTTTTAGCTTACACTAAAAAAAGTATTTTTTCCTGTTTTAAAGGAATCACGGATTCTGCATCTAAGCCATTGGTATACTAATATTTGATCTTTAGCTTAAATATTCCTTAAATAACCCATAATATTGTATGACGTTCGACACACTTGTGTACCTGTTTAGTTTAGTTTTAAAATATATAGCATTGTTAAAATAATGTGGCAGCATACTCAGGCATATTGAGTGTAATTTAAGAGACAAGTTTATTAATTGTGTATGGGAAGACATTTGTTATGGACAGCAATGCTTTAAAAGGTTTATGAGGGAATAGTTTATTAAATAAATTTTCTGATATTTTTGAATGTTTAGTATAATCAATTTTGCACAAACTGGACTGGTAACATATTTTCAGGATAATTTTAAATAACAATTTTAACGTTTCTAGTCCAATCTTCCATATTTTTTATAACTTAAATAAGTATAGTGTAATTTAGAAAATTACACTATCTCTAAACACTAAATTAACTAAAATTCTACTTGGGGCAGTTCTATGTCTATTGCAATTCTTCTATTTACCTACATTTTTTATAAATATTGATTTTACATAATTTTCGGTAAATTTCAATGTGTAAACCATGTACGTCTTTTGAGTAAATGTTTGAAGTTATGATAATACGTATCTATAATATAGCCATTAGTTTTAATTAACCACTTTTTTAATCTTTTGTTTATCTTCTTTTTTCAATTCCAGCAACTGTTGCGTATTCAATATTTGAATTTGCATTCCTCTGAATTTTTATATATGTTTGCCTGACAGTGTGAACAATAAATTCAAAGTATCACTTGGATATTTTTAATGTTATAAAAATTTCGCTTTTAGTATGATTTGCTCTAATATGCTAGAAAAATCATTTCATAAACGTTATCGCTCGAAATATCTAAGAATTAAACGCCATTTACTTTTCATAAAGAGCTACTGAACAGTGGAATAATCACTAAATTACAGAAGGGAGAATGAATCCAATCACCAAAGTCTTTACTTTAGGAAGTAAGCGATATTTGTCCCTAAATTCCTGTTGGATGTGAGTGCACGGCCCTAAGCCTTCTTGAGTAGAGCGTATCCGCCCACCAGTAGAATAAACACAGCCGTAGATAACGTGCATTAAATGATTCGTGAAATTGAATAAACTAGTGGGCATTATCTATATATACAAAACAGTTCCGTAACTGACTCATTCACTGACTGACATACAACGCACAGACCAAACCGCTGGACTCAAAGGGCTGAAATTTTGCATGGCGATTCTTCTTATAGTGTACGGGTGCACTAAGAAAGATTTTTCAAAAATTCTTCTTAGATTTTTTAAAATTAAATTTTTAAGCTGTATTTGAAACTTTTTTTAAGTTTGCATTTAAAACAATAATTTGAGGGTTATAAAATTTATATCACGAGAAAGATCGTAAAAATTCCTTCAAAATGAGATCTTTTTTGAATCTTTACCGCCCTTTTCTGATTTTTGGTGAATTTTTAAAGATTAATTTTTTAGAATTTAATTTATTAAATGCTGATCACGTGATTTCTTTTTCTGGTACTTAAAATAAATTTATCATCACGTGCATAAAAACTAAATAGACAAAAAATATTTTTTCTTGCTAATGCGGCAGACGATTGGACATTATTTTGTCTATAAAAATATCCCTTACGATTTTTTTATAAATATGTTTTTTTTTATATCAATTGTATACATTGATCTTCGTATTTATTATAAATATATATATATTTATAGTTTTTGACATTAATTGCATACACTGACCGGTGTATTTAATTTGAATGTACTCTGTAGCGAAGTACGGGTTTTCAGCTAGTTTAAGATAAAAACCAAAGTTTATTTTAAAACTTCATAAAAACAACTCTCAAACTGAACAAGACAAGAAAAACTAGAAGCTACAAGCAACGTTACCGCTAAGTAAGTGCAAAGCAGCAACAGCAACCAACGTGCAAAGCCGTCGGCACACAGCTTAGGCTACGGCCACACGAGCGTTTTTTTCCCGCTACGTCTTTTCCCGCAGCTTGAAAATCTACACAAGCCGGCCACACGTGCATGTGGCAGTTTTTCCCCGCTGGGTCTTTTCCCGCAGCTTGAAAATCTACACAAGCCGACCACACGTGCATGTGGCATTTTTTCCCGCTGGGTCTTTTCCCGCAGCTTGAAAATCTACACAAGCCGACCACACGTGCATGTGGCATTTTTTCCCGCTGGGTCTTTTCCCGCAGCTTGAAAATCTACACAAGCCGACCACACGTGCATGTGGCATTTTTTCCCGCTGGGTCTTTTCCCGCAGCTTGAAAATCTACACAAGCCGCTAGAAAAATAGGCCTGGTTCTATCCTCCAGCGGGCGACCTTGAGAACGCGACAGATAACTCCCCCGCTAGCGAGAAAAACAGCTGCGTTTGGCCACCCCTATAGAAGCTTATCTATATTTTGGTGCTTGTTTTTCCAGCTGCGTTTCTGCGGGGAAAAACGCTCGTTTGGCCGTTGCCTAAAATACGAAAAATTCGTCAGCAGCCCGGATCGGAGATTTGCATGCTACCTGCCAACTGTCCAACACTACCTTAAAAAAGAAAAAAAAGAGCTGAGACCGCTCTTGTAGTGACGCCATACTGAATTGCGATCGTCATTTGTATTAGGGCCTGTTCACATAGGAGTCCATTGCGTAGCGTTAAGGAAAAGATGACGTTGAGACGAAAATAAACCAATCATAGGCGTAAAAAATTTCATTGCTAATCGTTTGGAGGACTATTATTGGTTTATTTTCGTCTCAACGTCATATTTTCCTTAACGCAACGCAACAGACTCCTATGTGAACAGGCCCTTACTCACAGCGATATCGACGTTTTGAGGCGATGGCGTTGAACAAAGGCAAAGTTTAAGCAAATGTCAGATCACGGTGCAGTCAACAAGCTTTCCGGCGTCAAGAAAAAAATGACTAAAACCCGAAAACAGGATACTCTTTACTAACAATTCCTCTGTATGACATTTTACAAATCAAATTATTGAGGTAGTGAATAATCACTAAATTTTAAAATAGCGTACTGCCTCCATTTACTAAAACAGATTGCTCATATACCTTGGTAGAAAACTGATGCCTCATTGCAAATGTTGATGCAGTAGAGGGTTTTTGTCTGAAATCTGATAACCTTTAACAGATTTTTGCTTGCTTAAATAAAACAAATATATGTTAAAACTGAAATAAATTAATTTCTTAAAATTTTTTTAAAATACCAAAACTTCTTGAAAAATATCTAAGACAAAAATTAAGCAATATCTCATAAGCTCAAAAATAAAATCTAAAACATATTTTGCCATCGTACAGAGATACTCTTATCTCTTTGAAAATCTAGAACAAAAGTCGTTGTAATCTTTTTATTTTCGGTTATCAACAAGGTCCACATCACATCTTTAATCTTCTCAAAAAATGTTGCTTGTCTCACACAGGTAATCACATTTTTTAAAGAAAAAGCCTGTTAGAATGATTTTTTTTTTGAAGTTCTATAAGAATATATCGCCATTCTTTTTCCTTAATAAGAGAGCTTTAAGATAAAACCTAAGATATTGAGTTAACAATCTACGGATTGTAATTCTCAAAGGATTAAAAAAAGGATTAGACTCAGAGCAAACTCTTCAAGCTCAAATTGATTAATAAAGTCTGGTAGGATTCTTTCAAGTCAAATATATATTTGATATCTTTCGGAAGGTCTTTTTCAGGCTCATTTTAAAATTTTTACTGTTTTAATTTTTATCTTTTTGATACTTTTTTTTTTCCCGCGTAAGTATGGATGTGTTTTTGGAAGCATTCTTCGTGAAATTTTCGGAGTCGAAATAATAAAAAAAAAAATGAAAATTAGAAGCATGTTCACATTTTGGCTGAGCAAACAGTGGTATAGATGCAGCTTATTTCTGTTAAAATCATAATACAGTGGAATCTCGATCGATCGTTTTCGGATCGATCGTTTTTCCGTATGTGTCGTTCATTTTATCCAGTCCCAACGATCACATTGCTTTGTTATGTTTCCGCATCTATCGTTTTCCAGCATTTATCGTTCATTTCAATTGGTCCCTTGAAATACGATAGATCGACATTCCACTGTATTTTATTAGCAATTTTAAAATATCATCTATATATTTAAGTTGCTAAGCTGACTTTTTGGGCAGTCCGTGAGAGAAAACTACTGCATCAATTTACTTCTTTTTGGTCTTAAACGAAAGATTGTAATTGGTAAATTTGTCAAATTTGGTTTCTGTAACCGCAATTTCTATTAATTAGCAATAATTTACAGTTAAAAATTTATTTCTGCGAATGCTCAGTGGCATGTTTAAATCTGGCTTTAGAAACTCACTATTTCTGCGCATGCTCAGTGGCCTGTTTAAATCTGGCTCTAGAAACTCACTATTTCTGCGCATGCTCAGTGGCATGTTTTAATAATAAACACGTTTATTCCGAGGGGTCTCTCTAGATCTCTCTCTATGCCCTTTTTATTTTTATGAAAATTATGTTTGTGAACTATAAGATTAAACCTTATGGAAATTGTTTAGTTAGCGATAATTTACAATTACAAAAAAATGCTTTCTGCGCATGATCGGTGACATCTTAAATCTGGCTTTAGATACTCACTAAGCACGAGACCGCTTAAACACATTAATTTGTTTCTGTGCATTATTATGATTTTCAACATTGGCAATGATGTGTTAGGTGTAATTTCAGTATTAGTGCATTTATTTGCTATCTAGCCGTCATGTTTTGAAGGGTACCAACTGGTATAATTATTAAAATTCAACACTAGCCTTTTTTTTTCTCCATGAAAATAAGTTTTCATGTGCTAAAGATTGATCATATCTTTTGAGAGATCGGAATTGGTGAAATGCTATTAAAATTCTCTATTACGAATGGCAATAGCTAAATTTTGTGCACGGTAGTCCATTCCGTCATGAGCTAGAAAATTGCGATAACAGCCTAAAAATGTAGAGAATTTACACATATAGGATTATTTTCCCTCCAGCGTCTATATTCGCAATTACCTGTTGAGGAAACCAAAAACAAGGACGAAACTTAAATGTAATAGGACATACTAAAGAATATAGTACAGTTAATATAGTACAGTTTGAGGAACATAGTATCTTTTACTGTATTTAATATTTTTTTTTGGATAATGTCCAATCGTCTGCCGCATTAGCAAGAAAAAAATATTTTTTTTGTCTATTTCGTTGCTATGAACGTGACGATAAATTAATTTAAAGTACCAGAAAAAGAAATCACGTTATCAGCATTTAATAAGTTAAATTCTAAAAATTAATCTTTAAAAATTCCCCAAAAATCAGAAAATGGAGGTAAAGATTTGAAAAAGATCTCATTTTAAAGAAATTTTTATAATCTTTCTCGTGATATAAATTTTATAACCCTCAAATTATTATTTTAAATGCAAACTTTAAAAAAGTTACTAAAACAGCTTAAAAATTTAATTTTAAAAAAATCTAAGAAGATTTTTTCAAAAATCTTTCTTAGTGCACCCCTTCACTATAAGAAAAATCGCCATGCAAAATTTCAGCCCTTTGGGTCCAGTGGTTTGGTCTGTGCGTTGTATATCAGTCAGTATGTCGGTCAGTGAGTCAGTCAGTTACGGAAATGTTTTATATATATAGATTACTCTCTCTCCACAGGGAGTAAGGCGCTCTGATAATTTTCCATTTCTCCACCTCCAACCCAAAACACGCAAGCTAAACAGGGCTGCAGACACCAGGAAAACGATGTCGATCTCAATGAAAATCTAATGGTAATCTCGATATCAGTATAAAATTTGAGAACATCCATTAATTCCCAGCACCGGTCGAAAATTCGAAGCCCAGCCAGGTCAGGGGCTAATCAGGAGTTTTTTCAGGCCCAACACGTGGCTATTCCGGTTGGCTAAGGCCCACGATCGGTCCAGCATTAGGTGAAAATTAAAATTAAGATCGTCTTTAAATCAATGGCAAATTTGTAAGGTATACATAAGATTCGATTCACAAGAATCGAACTTTTGAGTGAATGAATTAAAGAAGCTGCTTGAGATATGCTAATTTCGGCATACGCGCTTGGTATAAATACCAAGCAGCTTGATTAAGTTAAAAGGTTGTTAAAGTTGATAGATAAGCGAGTTAAGGGAGCTACGAGGAAAGCAGCTCCAGGTGTTAAACGGCACTAGTGTTAGGGGGCCCAAAGTTTACGTGGCAGAACTGCTGGTTTGACTCTCTGCTAGTTTGTGAGTATTTGCAAAGTGTATTTTTATTCAATGCTAATATATATTCCGTACAAGTAGTACGTATGCTTATTGCTGCAAAAGCAAATTCTATATGTGCAACGAATTCAATAAACATTGTTTCATGTATAAACTGTGTTTGTGTCAGATTCATTTAGAGTGCCACATCAAATTATATACAGCCAAGACTGGGTAGAAGTGAGTTATTTTCTCTATAAATTATAAAAACATAATTGAACTTACAAAGCTTATATTGTTTTCGTTTGAATGGAAATGCGAATTTCTTTCTGTCTTAACGCCATTTAAATGATCCTTTTATATACATTACACTATAAAATGTTGATTTAAAAAATAAACTTCATTTATTATAAAAAAATAGTCATTATTCTTCATTTTGTATTTACTTTATAGATACAAATTTTAAAATATTTGTGGGCACTATTTTGGCATCAAATAAGGATGAAACATTTTCACTCGACATTATCTGATTTTATGTGTGTTGTCAGAAGGATTTGCAGGGTAAACTACATACATTTATTTAACATTTTACAGTTAAACTGATTTTTTTTTCAATGTACCTGCATGTTACAATGTTCTTACATGTTTTTATACTGCACACTGCCTCTTGATGTCCACAATAAAAATGAATAGTGGAAATTAGTTTAAAACTAATTTATATAATTCACCATCAGGCTGCGGAGTATTATATATATAATAGCCGTTGACTCTGTATAACAGTTCCGGGCTGTACTCATCTTTCAATTGAAGCCCTCAGTAAACAAACAGCCGGTTAGGCTTAATTTCGATTTCAGATGTGGATCAGAATTTTTTCTTATCTAAAAACTAATATCTCCTCCATCAAATCACGTTTGTTCAGCCTATTTTTCTATAAAACATTCAGAACTAAAAAGAATTGGATTCTTTTAGCTGTATATTTAACAGTTTTTAAAAATCTATTTACTTTTGCGATGAATTCTGAAAGTAAACAAACTTGAATGTGAATGAATCAAGTAGCTCAAGTATTCATATCGCGTAGTGATCTGTAAAAAACTGGATGGCAGTCTACTACTCCAATCGCATGAAAAACTAAATAAATAAAAAATAATTAAAGGGTTTGCTTTTACAAGGTGTGGATTAAATGCAATATTGTTAGATAATTCGGGATATTTTTTAACTTTCATATACTTTTTCCATTATGACACGTCATTATAGTATTATGACGTCAAAATGACGGGTTACCTTCTAGTAAGGCATGATCGCTTTCTACGAATAATGCTCAAAGGCATTTTTTGACTTTTTTAACAAACGCAAAATCTACAGGGATCCATTCCTAATTTTTCTTATACACTCAAACCTGTTTTTGTGCGGTCTTTTTTGTGTTATCGCTTTTGTACGATTTTCTTTTGTGTGCTGTATATATATAAAAAAAGTCCATTAAAATATATAGTACGAATAAAAAGATATAAAAAGTAAGAAATTAACTAAATTAAGTGAGAAATTAACTGAATGCGAATTTAAGGTTAATTTAAGCGATTGCTTTTTGTGCAATTGATTTCTGTGCAATTGTTTTTTGTGCAGTTGATTGTTTTTTTTTTATGTGGTCCCTATCCATCGCACAAAAACAGGTTTGAGTGTAATTCAGATGAAAAAACATATTATAAAATTTAAAAAAGGATTACTGACACTGTTTATGTGAAAATAAAATTAAAATTATAAAGTGACCTATAAATTATAATTTTCTATTTAGATGCTTTCAATTATTTGAAAGGGCCTTTTATGGCACATCTCCAACCATGGGAGTTTTTCGTTGATCTCGAATGGCCGTATTTAGGTGCTACACCAGATGGGGTAATCTGAGATGATAGTCTCGTAGAAATGAAATGTCCCCCTTTCTGCCAGATGATCCCACCAGAGAAAGCTATTGCTTCACATTTTGGACTTACATTAACCTTTTCCTTACGGGCTGGGGTAGCATGTATCCCAAGAATATGAGCCCAAGGAAGGAATAAATAAATAAAATAAATAATAAATAAATATATATATATATATATATATCTATATATATATACATACACACACACACCACATAGATAGATTATATATAGGTATACATATATATATATATATATATATATGCATATAGATATATATAAGATATATATATTATATATATATATATATATCTATATAAGATATATATTATATATTATATATATATATACATATACATATATATATAATATATTATATATATATATATATATATATATATATATATACATATACATATATATATATATATATATATATATATATATATATATACATACACACACACACACACATATATATATATATACATATATATACATATACATATATATACAATACATACATATACATATATATATACATATACATACATATACATATATATATACATATACATACATATATATATATATATATATATATATATAGATATATATATATATATATATATATATATATATATCTATATATAGATATATATATATATATATATATATATATATATATATATATATATATATATAGCCGCCTTAATAGCCGTTCTAAAGAGGAAATCGAAATAATGGGCCCCATAAGCTAAAGGTTAAGAGAAGGAAGGGAAACTGGTTTAATAAATCAAAAGCATAATTCCTATTACCAATTTCAAGACAGCTGCATATCACAAAACGAAGCTATTGCCTATTTGTTCTCAGTCCCAGATGGATACAAAGGAAGAAAAAATTAAAAAGAGGTAATAAATTTTGTAAAAATTTCGTACAGCCAAAAATTAAATAATTTTGTTTGGAACTGAATACTTCCGTGCTCATTGATCCACGATATCAGTGTTCAATACGAGTACGTAAGTTCTTTTAAATTTCTAGTGCATGTACAATACAGATATTCTAGTGCATGTGCGATTCAGGACCTTGTAATGCGGTGCGGGTTACATTCGAGTAAACACGATAATGATTATGGCGTCGTTTACCAGATTCTAGTTCAAAAAGTAGAATGGTTATGCTACAACACATAAATGTAACTGCTTCGTAGTTTTACTGCGGTGAGATTCACCAAAAGAAGGGCTGATTAATATTTAAATGTCGGCAACAAATATTATATTTGCTTATGTTTTTTTTATATTTTTCCCCCTATCAAGCTTTTTTTCGGTTAATCAGGAAAAGATGACTCGAATTATTAGACGCTACGTTGTCTATAAATACTGTTTATACCATTTTTTCCCCTTTAAGGGGACAGTGGACTTACAAAATGGGAAAATTTGTCCAAAAATCCGATTTTTTTTTATTTTATTGAATAGTGAAACTACGGACGAATAGGAATGTGTTGCAAAAAGAATTTTAATTTCTGTGATTACTTCTAGGTATAGGCATTTGTATTTAATTAGATATTATGTGGTTACTAATAGCAATAACTTTAAATATGTTTTTCTCAAAATAAAAAAAATTCTATCATACGAATATTCAAACTACTCCAGGTGCATTTCTAATTATCGTATGGCTTTGAATTTAAGTTTTATATACTTAACTGTATATCAAATAAATCTTATTGAAAATAATTATGCTTCGTAGCTCAGAATTTCTATATTTTGTACTTGAAAAGATGATTTATAGGTATTTTGCGTAATAAAAAGGGTGGTTTTCACTATTATTATTTTTTCTTTTATATTTTTAATGAATGTTTAAAATAAGCAATAAGTTTCATTGTTAGTTCTATAAGATTAGTTCTATAAGGTATTAAGGGTATCCTGTAAATAAAAATTGCCATATTATATGCAAAAGAAATGCGCATGGAAATTTTTATTAGGTCAATTTTTGATATAATTAATAATTCGTAATTTATAAATTATTAATATTTCATCATTAAATTTTAAACCACTTTGATATATCAGTGGTACTAATCACATATTCAAATTTCAAGCAAATCCATTTAAAAACAAAAAAAATTAGGTTTGAAGGTCCACTGTCCCCTTAAATGCTGAATATTCATGTCGTAATCGTCGTACTGAAATATTTTTTGGAATATTCGTCAGCTGATTTCTTTCTTAAATATCTTGTTACATTTTCTTACATTTATCACTAAATAGTTGCATTAATCGTAATGGATTCAAAGTTAACAAAGGCTCAGAAATATGTGGAGTTTTTCAACAAAAGTGTCGAATGCTTGTACATTCTGAGTAATGCTTCAAATAAAAGAAATGACAAAGCTTAAATGTATATAACAACAATATTTCTCTTCTCTTCCCCACTTTTATTAACGAGCAATTGAACAAAGCAAAAAGTGCAAAATACATTTCTCTTTTAAAGTAACTCCTCGTTTTGTTTCTTCAAACAGTGCTGCAAATTATGCTTAAGAAAAGAGAAAGCCAGTACTTTCGAAACTTCTTTTATATGAGTAATGTGGACTTACGTAGTGCTTGATGAGTGTCTGAGGTGAGATATTTCAGTTTAACGTTAGGCAGTGAAATAGTGTTTAAGGGGGGCCCATAACCTTTTAAACTTCAAAAAAATCGATTTTTGGTTTTTGCTATGTTCTGATTTCTGGGACATTTCTGAACAATATGCAAAAAACCGCATAAAAAAATTCGCATTATTTCTTGAGTTAGTGGAGAGTTTATGTAAAGCCACTCTGTTGTCATGGCCATGTTATTCCAACTTTAACTTCAGTTTTCTCAAATATGTGAATTTTTGGATTGCGCGCACTGTTACTCCCAAAACTATGTGTGGTAGACACACAAAACTTATTTTATCAGAATTTGTATTATAAGCTTCTTTACACACTAAAACCAGAAAAGTTTTTAAAAAAAAATTGTAAAAAAAATTTTTACACTTGAAAATGTTTTAAAAAATTGCTAAATTAAAAAAAATTTTTAATTTTATGTAAATTTTTCAATTTAAACTATATTTTTTGTATATTTTTTGGTTTACATTAAACTTAAGTGTATTATTAATTAATTTGACCAAAAATAGTCTCTGTATGCATATTTCTTAATTTATGATGCGCGAAAGATCCAATGATTTTTTTCCTTTTGAGTAATGTGTACATTTAAAAATAAAATCTAAATATTATTTATGGCTTTAGAAGTGCTATTTTGGTATAAAATATAACTGAAGACTTGTAATTTTGGTATAAAAACAAAAAAATTATATATATATTAATATTATTGGGGTTTCAGTAGCTCGATTTTGATCATGTTTAGGGTCATTTCCCAGTAGTCAAAGGTTGTGAGCCCCCCCCCCCCCCCCCTAATGAAAGCCAGCTTGCAACTGAAGTATTTGTTCTCCATTTTTTAAAAAAATCGAAGCAGATAAAAATGAACTTCAATTCGTAATTAAACCGAAGACACGCATTTTACCACCGGACCCTTGACCATCAATGATTTATCAGGTTAAAGCATTTGCGTAATTCTTTACAACCATACTTTGTATTCTAAGAAACTGAGATTTTATAATTAAGTGCGGTGACTCCCATAAGATCCTTTAACATTTTAGCTAACAGAATCCTGACGTCAGCTGGTGACTTATGTAAAATGATTTATTAATGATAGTATATCTCGTAAAACGTTAAAATAATTAAATCTTTCTGAAGTGTCATAAAAATACAAATCTCTTGATTATTGAAGTTGAAACTGAGGAGAATTTTTTAATAATCTAACGCTTATTTTTGGCCACTGCCTACTTCCGGATGTAATTAATTTTATCAATATATCTTTTGGCGCAAGTTTAATTAATGGTTTTCATTAATCTTTCAGTTGAAACAGACTATCAAAAACATCAAGTAAAGAAAACCGATGAGAGTACTTGCAGGAAGTTCAAAAAGATTCATGGACAATAATTTAATTTTTCTTAACGGGTCGATTCCTTCATGTTTAATACTTTATCGATTTAAAGTGCTATATGTTTCAGATTTTAATTTTTAATCAGCGTTATGCCGAGAGGAAAATATTTTTATAAACTGTCATAACAGACACTAGCTGAAAATGACTTTATTAGGCAAAAGCCTTTATTAAAAGCTTAAAAACTAATTGTTCAAGGGTAATGACAAATCTGCGTTATTCAGGTCCAGTGTAACGCAGGAGTTGTGAACGCATTTAAAGAATTTCAGCCATAAAACATGTTCAAGAGAAAAACAAATAAATAATCCAACAGAGATAGATAAAAATAATACGAATATAGACAAAAAACAAACAGAAATCAAGCTCTCTGGGCATGAGAGCCCAGAGTGCTTGATTTCTGTTTGTTTTTTGTCTATATTCGTATTATTTTTATCTATCTCTGTTGGATTATTTATTTGTTTTTTTTTTCATTATGGGGATATGAAGCTTCTGCGCTATCCTCTATTGAAATGTTTTATGTTTTCTTTGCAGGATATGTTTTATGTTAAAGTGATTTAGCAGTCTATGCTTGAATTTTAATTTTTGTTTATTTCTATTGTTTATATTTTACGTTCAAGAGAACACTCAGATGTCGTTCTTTAAAAGATTGTGACAACTCCGTTATAGACAACTCGTCTATTAAGAAGGGTGAAGTCCAAGTGGGTTGCCAAGCTTTTCTGGTGACTCAGTTATTTTTAATTCCAATCATTTTGATTAGAAATTTCAAGGCGTTATGACTATACTGCAATATTCTGCTAGTTGTAACAAATATATTTGACAAAGGAAATAACATTTCTAAAGATTCCCAGCGTGGGTAATATTTAAAAAGTCTTTCATGTGCATTAAATAGTTAACATTTAAAAAATATTTAAATTATTTGCGAATTTTTCAATCTGCCTTTACGCAAAAGTATGACCATCGGATTGAATATTAGGTGAAAATTATACTCTCCAAACCCTACTTTTTCGTTTGCCAGTTATAAACGCCTATTAGATAAATTTCATGGAATGTTTCGATTATGTGAACTTTTATTAATGGAAAATACTGTAAATGTTGTTATAAGGGAAAAGTAAGAAAGGTTTGGAAACACTGGTGTTGATTCAACATTCATACGATACATTCATCATTTCAATAACGTAAAAAAAAAAAGAATTGTATGGTATAAAGTCTATGGTCTACGACATATAGCAACCTCACACACTTCAGATTAGTGACAAACGCACACGTGTTTGAGTGGTGAGCTGACACTAGGAGTTGAATTGCGGTTTTTTTAATAAGTAATCTGTGCAGTGATTAAGCTCCTTTCTGCGTCTGGCACAATTGATGGGTGTTCCAATTTATATGAATACCATTTATGTGTAGTATCCTCTAACGCGTCATGATAATTGTAGAATCTTTTTGAAGCATCCTACAGTGCTTGTTCATCTTCGTGTTTCTGGATGACTACCTCGGTTTCTGTCACTATAGATATCTTAAATTTCGGAGCTAGGTAAGGAATATTATTTGATTCAACACTCCCTAACTTGAGGCAATCTATATAATCCACCTCGGCCCCCTCCTCTTTCAAGTATCGGCCATGAAACACCTGAAGACCAGTCACTACCTAGCAAGAACCTGAATACGCAGTAGAGGGTTAATTTCCCAAGTTCGGATGCATTTTCAATTGCTGTGGGGCTGAAGGCTGCCGGATATACAGTACAGATCTGCAATCCACCCAAGGCACCCCCAACCCCCCTAACTTGAGGCAAAATAAGTCTCCTACTACAATAGTAATTCCCAAGACCATATCCACGGTCCATGGTGTTACCTGAACTATGTACACCTGATCGAATCGTTGATTTCAGATCCATCGCACACGTTTTGGATAAATTGGATAGCCATAAGCGAGCTCCATTAACTTCTTCTTTTTCATCAGCCTTCATCAGCACTACAGCCTGTCACAAGCCAAGGCTGTCTCCACGAGCCTACTCCATCTGGATCTATCTGGAGCAATAGATTGCCATCAGTTGACTCTCAGATCCCTAAGATCTGGCTCAACAGAATCGAAAAGTACGCGACAAAATTGAGAGTACGCGAAAGAGAGGAAGCCCCACCACCAGGTGGGTCTTCCTCTCTTTCGCGTACTCTCAATTTTTGAAAAGATCACCAATTTAGTTGGGTTTGAGTCATTGTATCTAAAAAGGTGTCATAGCCATCTTATGCGGCTAGCCTTTATAACTTTGACAATACCTGGTTCTTTTAATCTACTGTAGATCTCATAATTATATCGTATTCTATAGACATCATTCTGCTTAACTGCTCCCAAGATCTTCCGGAGTATTTTTCTCTCAAAAATCAGCAGCTTATCTTTTTCAGATTTATTTAATGGCCAGCACTCGCTAGAGCTCCATTAACATTTGTATACTAATAATGATCGATCTCACTGAAGTTCTTGAGAAAAGGTAGAGGAGAATTCCTAACTTCAATTTTTTTACTTTATTTGATTGCCTCCAAAACAGCAAATTGTGTTTGTTGCTAAAGGTGGAATTCCAACCAAAAAATGTCTGATAAAATATGTTTATGGAGCAGAAATCGGGAAAGTTTGTAATGATATGTATAAAATTTTGGTTTACTGTGTAATAAATAGTTAAGTAGATAAAAACAAACTACAACAGTATATGAAAATTCATAAACATGAAATATTATAAAAAAAAGAGTTAGGACTTAAATTAAAATTATTTAAAATGAGATAAAATAAATCCTGCAAGGACGGATTTATTAGCTAGCTGCATAACTAAATTATGCAGTTATTCTGCCGACAATTTTAGGTGTTGGATACACCTAATCAGTTTTATTAGTTCTAAGAACATTAAAAAGCTGGTATATCAATGCCAAGAGAATAATAGTTACAATTCGATCCAAGATGGACAAAATTTACAATCATGCATAGTGGTAATTTCCAGCCAGTGTAAAAATGAAGAAATATTTTATCAGAAATTTATGTATTTTCGCTTTCAAAGTCATAACTCTACTCTGATAATTTTCAGTTGGGTTTATAAAATATAGATTCTTAACTGCCTACGAATATTGAAGTTAAAATATACTTTCTTAAAATCTTCTGTAAAAAGAGAGTGAATTTCTATCTTAAAGAAATACGAATCGAAAAAAATCACAATTTCATAGTTAATTAAAGTGAATGGTAATGGAAGTATTTTTCTTCATTTGAAGCTTTAATTTAACAGTTTTATTAAACAGATATGAAAAGTTAAAGGTAATTTATAATTTTGTTTGAAATGCTCCAAGTTATTTTACGTCTATTACGTATTTCATATGATATAAAATTTTAATAAGTGCATAAATTATGGAAAAGGTACTCTAAAAAGTGTTTAAATCTCTCTTTTTAATGAATATTAATATTGTCTGGATTTAAAAATTTTAGCGAAATTTTTTATTTATGCATTATTTAATAGAGATGGAAATTGAAAAGTTTTTTAAAGGGTGTTTAACTTTCGCAAACCAATAACTCTTGAAAGAAAAATATTTAAACGAAGAAATACAAAATTGAGTTATGTTATTAATAATATTTTAGGTTGGCAATTCTTTCTGACTGATAAAAAATGCATTACCTTTTTCAAAATTCTTTCAGAAATATTTGTATGCACATTAAAAAACTGAAAAAATGAAAGAAATAATTTATACTATCACATTTTTTTATTTTTACAATTTCATCAATTTAATGGATATATTTCAAAACTATTGGAGTCTGAGGAAAAAGGTGAATTTAAAATTCATCAATTGTATATAAATAAATTTTTCGATAATAAATATTTTAGTGCAGTTTCTTTACTTCAGCACTTTCAATAATAAAAATGAAAATGTGATTATATTCTATACTGAAAGCAAATGGGACAAGACATTAAATATTTAGATTTTGGAGAGTTAAGTGTTATTTATAAACGATGTGGGTGTTTCTAAGCCAACAAAAGAATTTTGATTGGGTTAAAATGTTTTCTTGTATTTTAGTGTAAAATTTCTGAAGAAGTGAAATTACACTTCGTTCACATAAAATCAAAATATATCAATTGACTCTGGGCAAATCAAAATATTCGGGAGCTGAGAAAACAGAGAATATTTTACACATTTGATCTTGGTTTATGTTTTTAATGAACAAGAACATTTCATAAACAAAACTACTGACTTTTCCCGAGGGCTTTTAATGGATCATAACATAGCACAATAAAAAACCGTGTAGCATAGATTGAAAAAATACTTCTTGGTTTAATGTAAATATTAGTTGACCGGAAAACTTTTAATTGCTTAAATAAGAACATTTATCTATAAGTGATGACTATCGTTTTGCTGATACCTGATTTAGCTCTAACAGATTTATGATTTTTAATTTTTCTAACATAAACTAATTATATGTAAGCGATCTGGCCTAAATGTAAAGAAGCCTTCCCAATCTACAGCTTTGGATATAAGTTTCTAATCAAAAAAACTTTTCTTGATTTCATTTACTGCACTAAATTTACAATTGAACGTACAAACAGGATCTAATAAAATTTAACTTAAATAGCAACTAGTGTCGATATAACAGCATGAGATATACAGAGGCTGTTCACACATTTTTAGACGATGTATATCGTATTGACAAAACTAAATTACATAAAATTCTTGTGTTTTAAATGTTCTATTTGACATCCCTTATGCTATATCTAAAACTAAATATGCTTAAAGCTTTGAAATTATGTAAGCAAAACATCAGTTTGATCAAGTATATATTATAAACTAGCTGAAAACCCGTACTTTGCTACGGAGTACATTCAAATTAAATACAACGGTCAATGTATGCAATTCATGCCATATATACAGAGGCTGTTCACACATTTTTTAGACGATGTATATTGTATTCACAAAACTAAATTACATAAAATTCTTGTGTTTTAAATGTTCTATTTGACATCCCTTATTCTGAACTATCTTTCGACACCGCAATTTCCAGGATAATAATGCCTTTTGAAGTGTCAGAAGAGGTATTCTATCCCATTCCTCCTGAACAGCTTTCCAGAATCCTGTAAGGGTTTTGGGACGACGTTTGGATAATGCAGATTTTAAAATTCCGAAAGCACAAAAATCCATAGGTGATACATCGGGAGATTTAGTAGGGATATCAGTGAAGGGTATGGCCTTGATACTATTTTTTTGTTCCATTTCTTTTAGGAAATTTCCAGTGGATTTTGATGTGTGACTGCTAGCTTTGTCCTGATGGAGTCTCACAGATTGATGGCACTGTGGGTAAAGCGATGGTATTTCATTCAGAAAAATTGGCGATAAAATAGGTTCCTGATAGTATTTGGAGTTAATCTTGACATTTTTTCCCCTCTCTTTATTTTTAACTTGCCATTATAAGAAAAACCAGCAACAATCATCAATCCCATGGAAAAACTTTCTTTCGATTCTTTGAAGCATGTACTTAAATTTTTTTCTCCCCTTTTATGATAATAAATGGCTCTTTTTTTGTTGCAATCATTTAAATACACCCATGATTCATCTATTGTGACAATTGTTTTCCATTTTTCTTTGGCTAAGTGTTTCTCATACAGAATTCTGCAGCGTGTCCTGCGTTCTTCGACATGATTTTGAAGAAGACGATGCACATTGCGTTTTTTCGCTTTCTTAAGATTTAAATCAACGTTTATCATTTTGTTTACAGTGGACACCGAGCATTTTAATGATTTTGCAACTGTCCTTTGACTAGGGGGATTTTCTTTTTACATTAAACAACGTACCTTTGCAATAGTCGAAGATGTCCGTTTTTTCCTTGGATACTTGTTAGGAATTTTTGTCCCACTTGAGGCTCCAATTTGACGTTTTTTCCTTTCTTCTTGACGATATTACCTATCGACGCTTTAGATATCACAAAACCATGACTCTTACATCGTTTTTGGATAACGGAGTATGCATATTTCTCTTCGGAAAGAGCATAAATGTAGCCTTCGAACCACTGCTTTGTTAAAAACGCCATTTTGAACAAAAACAAAACTTTCAAGCCGCAGATGATAATTTTGACTTTTAAAAACGTAGTACAATTGCAATTATTTCTTTAGCAGCAAACGATTTTTTATTACCGCTTACCAAAATCGTCTAAAAAATGTGCGAACAGCCTCTGTATTTACAAATAAGAAATAAAATTTAATAAGAGCCGTCAAATATTTATATAGATAGAAAATTCATAATTTGTCGTAAAGTTTCTTACCCAAATAAATTTATTTTCGTGCCTCGACTTAAGATTTAAGCAATACATTATGAAAAGAATGGAAAAATATTTACTTTCCTACATAGAGAATAGTTACTTTTTTCTGAAGTTTAGAGACGAAATAAACTTTTTGTTATTTTAGAAACTTTCTATTATTTGTCAAAATGTTTTCAGACTCACAAATCCCTTAAAATGCTATGAATTTTTAATTTTATATTTCTATTGCACTGAAAACAAGAAACAAAACATTGTTTATGACTAAAAGAATGTAGAAATATTAATAACAGGGACTAAATAAACAATACTAAAAATTTAGAATTTATAACGATGTACTGCCTCATCTTTAGGATACTCAACGTGTTATATTCATTGTTTACCATTATTGTCTTTTCTCTTGCCCCAATTTCGCAGTTCTTGTGAAATCCTGTTATATTGCTTCAAGCAGGATTTCGCACTTTGAAGAGAAAAGACCAATATATGAAAATTTGATGTTTAATGACATAGGAGCAAGGGATGCAGATATATAAAGGGAAAAGAGGTTAAAAAAGTCTAGCGATTTTTAAGGCTCTGCTGAAGTTGTACAGGAAAAAATAGCCTAGAAAAGCCAAATTTTTGATATGAAATTTCGAGATGAGAACTTCTTTAGATCAGAGATATCGCGTTTGGGTATTTATAGTGGGCAATCTTCCCTGAGTTTTATTACCTTTCTCATGTCATAAGCGATAATCTCTTGTTTCCTATATACAATTTTACATGCAGTTTTTAAGATACAATCTTATGTAAAATTTTAGTTAACATATACAGTTTTCGTAAACTGGAGACATGCCCTTTATAAATAGATTCGGTTACATTTTAGGGGTTTCGTTTACAATTAAAAACTCTGGTGTAAGGAATCTAGAGGTAGTTCTATCAGGTTATCCAATTGTTGAGGAGTTTGCAAATTCAGAAAAGTAGCTCATAAATTTTGGTACATCCAAGTCTCTTGAAAGAGTGTTAATACTTTGTGCAAAAGGCTCTTTAGGTTAGGCATAAATTTTATGATGACTGCAGATCAGTATTACACACAGAACACTTTTTCAGTAACTAAATAAATTTATAAGGGAGTGGCTACGTGTTTCGAACTAGTCAATAGTTCCTCATCAGGCCAAAGAGCATTAGTGTGATTGTCGCAATAATTAATGAAAGTTTCATTGCAACAATCACACCAATGCTGTTTGGCCTGATGATTTACTATTGAGTAGTTCGAAACATGTAGCCACTACTTTTTTTTATTGTAGTACTGAAGAAGTTTTCTTTACGTATTTATTATCCACATTTCCTGTAAGGCAAATAAATGCTAACAAAATGAACAAATATGTTTGAATGAATAGAGCCATGAAATATTTATCTCAAAATTTAATTCATCGTCACGTTTAATTAATATATAAAAACTTGAACACTTGGTGGCAAATAGATTTTAGAGAGTATTGTTTTTTTACAACAGGAAATTTATCGTGTGTAATAACTTTCACAGAACTTTTAATTATCTGAAGATCTTCAAATTATGAGTGAAATATGCAAGAAAAATAAAAAAATTTTGGAATAAGCCTGATTTACTTTGGAAAGAAAAACTGTTAAATATTTATACTTGCAAAATCTGCTTTCAAAATCTGTTCTCGACATAGTAAAGGAGTATGATTAATTAGATAAGCTCGAAATTTAGATGATTATTTAAAAAATAATTTTAAAATAGTGCAGATTAGCTAAATGGGAATTTGCCTTTTATGTGTCAAATTGTGATGTGGGGAAATTTAGTTTCAAGAATAATTATAAAAGTTTAAATTGCCAAAATTAAAGAGTCGCTTAAATATACTCATATAATATAATCTAATATACGTGACCAAGCCTTCATAATCAGCAGCTTCGGATATAAGTTTCTAATGAAATAAAACTTTTCTTGATTTTATTTACTGCACATTTACACCATTGAAATTCAATTACAAATTTGAGAGCAGCTTTTTTGTAAAGAAACTGAATAACGATATTCAAAAGGTGCTTATAAAAACACATAGAAAACTAGAACTTAAAAAAAATTTCCAACTTTTGCAAGTTTTAGGTTAAAAGTCTTCGTTTCATGTGTGAATGAACTGAATGAATTTAAATATTTGAAAATTTAAAAACAAATTCATTTCTCTTTATATTGGTGATTGCTCAATTTTACTTCTAAATATTTTGTTTCTACAACTGTCTTTTAATTTTAATTAGAATAAAGTAAGTACTTAACCTAAATTATCCACAGAATACTTTATAAGACTGCTGTATGATAAATGAAGATTGTAAATATGATGCGTTATAAGTATCATAAACCTGTTTCAAACAAATATTTTTTTATATTTCCAATGGCATAGATTAATGGGACAAGGGACCTTCAAACTCGAATTTTTTAAATTTCAAAATTTTAACTCTTTATACAAAATGAGAGTAATTAATTTTCTTTTTTACCGAATTGAAAATCCTTAGAATTCAAAATAAGGAATTTTGGGCAGAATAATGCCTGTTTATAATAATAAAAAAAAAAAATCGAACTTTTTTTCAAAATGGTCCATGCGCATTCCATATCAATTAAAAACCTTAAATTTTTTATTATAATTTTACCATATGTATACAAATATAATTGTTCATTTAATTTTTGTTTTCATGAATCTAAAGTCTTAAATAATTTTTTTTTTTATGCTACCTGTTATTTTTTTTATGTTTCTTTATGTTTTTACTTTATTTTATGGTCTCTAAATTTGAAAAATATTTATTATTTCAAAGATTTATGCAAACTTTTGTGACAAACACTTCAATTAATAATCCTGAGAAATTTGGAAGAAATCGGAAGAAAGTGAATGCGCATTTTGAAGCATTCTAGCATTTTTGAAGAATATTTTGATAAACAGGTTCTATTCTTTCCAAAATTACTTATATATTAATTCTAAGTGCCCTCAATGTAGTACAAAAGAATATTAATCATTCTAATTTTGTATATAGAATAAAATGCTGAAAATTTTGAAAAAACGACTTTGAAGATCCCCTTTCCCCTTAAAAGACAACTACAGCCAGAAAAAAGCACAACACAAGAAACACAAAAAATGAAAAAAAAAAGCTGCAGCGAATAGTCTATGAATCCAGAAGTCCCCTGGCCTCCCAGCAATGATCCACAACAGAACGTTTAGTCAATGAAACAAATGATCACAGTTCATGACCCGTCCCAAGTCACAGAGTCTGCAGAAAGGACTAGAAACAATGTTGAAGCGGTGTAAATGCTCCAAGAGACAGTCATGGCTAGTGGCTAGTCTAAACTCGGCCACCATTTTATGTCTGGGGCATTTAGAGACACCAAATAATTTTTCTCTCGAAGGCTTTTGAGAAGTTCTAACGACGAGACTCTTTTTTTTTAACTCCTCTCTCATCGTATTTTTCAATTCGTACTATTAGTTCACACTCTCCCTATATATATCTTGTTCAAATTTTCAATCGTTAATAAAATACTTTTTATTCATCCACTCAAGTTCAAATGCATTTTCTTTTAAACTTGTAGTGGACGACACTTGATGTTAATACAGTTTTTTCAAATATTCATTCATTAATTAAATTTTATTAATCGATTTTAGTTTTAGACCTAGAGCGTCTCTTGCTCTTGAATAGTAATTTCCCTGTTGTTACTCTGTAAAACGTAGCACTGCGGTAGCGGGGGCTCCTCCCGTCCTGTAGGTTGCGGGATCGAATCCCCAACCTGACAAACTTTTTCTCTCTCTTCCCCCCCCTCCTAATCTCGCACAGTAGGCAAGGTTCTGGCAGGAAATCCTTTTTTTCAATTCCTACTGTTAGTTCACACTCAAATTTTTCTTTGTTGACCTAAGTAGGAATTGACTTTAAAAAAATTTGCTTTTATATTACTTGTTGATTATATGCTTTACAGTACTGTAAGGGACACTGGAAGGAGATGTCTGCAAGATCATAGCACCTTTTTTGGCCAGAGAATCAGCGATTTCATTGCCATGAACACCACAGTGCCCAGGTATCCACTGTAAAGCAATTACCCTCTTACTGACAGATAAGCTTTGCAACAACCGCCTACAATCAAGGAGAACAGAGGGCAGTTTCAAACAAATAGTGAAAGAAAGAAAAAAGTTACCAGGAAGTGATGAACTGATCGTTAGACGTTTGTTAGATGTTATTACCAAATTTCGGCCATGTAACATGTTTTTCCAATGGCTTTCTTTCGGAGGACTGTTAATTAAACACACAGTGCTTTCTGATGGCGACTTTGAAGAGCTCTGTAAAGTTCTTTCGATAATTACCCAGATTATTCAAATCCCATTTAATTTGACTTATTTTCTTACTCTCTTTGGGTATGAAATGCAAAATCCTTCCATATTATATATATATAATATCCGTTGTCTCTGTATAACAGTTCCGGGATGTACTCATCTTTGAATTGAAGCCCTCAGTAAACAAATAGCCGGTTAGGCTTAATTTCAATTTCAGATGTGGATCAGAATTTTTTCTTACCTAAAAACTAATATCTTCTCCATCAAATCACGTTTGTTAAGCCTATTTTTCTATAAAACATTCAGAACTAAAAAAAAGTTGGATGCTTTTAGCTGTATATTTAACAGTTTTTAAAAATCTGTTTACTTTTGCGATGAATTCTGAAAGTAAACAAACTTGAATGTGAATGAATCAAGTAGCTCAAGTATTCATATCGCGTAGTGAGCTGTAAAAAACTGGATGGCAGTCTACTACTCCAATCGCATGAAAAACTAAATAAGTAAAAAATAATGAAAGGGTTTGCTTTTACAAGGTGTGGATTAAATGTAATATTGTTAGATAATTCGGGATATTTTTTAACTTTCATATACTTTTTCCATTATGACGTCATTATTAGCATTATAACGTCAAAATGACGGGTTACCTTCTAGTTTAGTTATAAAAGGCCGTATTATGGTTCAGAGGCGCAATAGTCATTACACATTATTGTACAACAGGCTATCCGGGTTTAATTATTTACTTAGCATAGCTATTTTAAATGGAATTAAAAGATTGCAGGGTATACGTTATAATATATCCATTCAAAATATCATTATATTAAAAGATAAGAAGTATTGAGTGCTATGTATTTTTTAAAACATAGATTACATAAGTCGAGTATTTACGAATTACAGGAGGCTCTTAAAAACATAATTAAAATACAATATGTTTGTGTCTATCTAAAGTAATTATTTCTTGACAAATTGTATGATGTTCGTATACAAATTATCAACCGTGGAAGTCCATTATTTAGGATTAATTAAGTGATGTTTGTGTCATCATGCTTTAGTCCCAATTCAATTGTGGGGTATGTTGCATCATATATGTTGTTTCTGAGAAGAAAGCGCTAATTAATTCTAATTAATTCTTGCGGAAGGGGAACGCAACAACTCCTCAATCTTAGAACTTCTAAACAGATAAAATTTTTGACTGCTAATTAAAGAAGAATAGGATAAGAGTGTATAGGAAGCATTTCCTAATTTTCTCGCTTTTATGGCCTTATAATATTTATCAAACATTATTAATTAGTACTTTATGTCCACATTTCTGGCTCTTAACACTGTGTGCAGATCTCTTCGAATGCTTATAAACACGATGAACCAGAAAAAAAAGTGAAAATTTGGATCAGCTTATACTGAAAACTTTGTTAGGTTTTCACAGGTTTATGCTTAATTATTTTTAAAACTATCGAATTTTTCAAAATAGTTGATTTCATGGTTACACACACACGTACTAGTGAACCCCTCCCCCGTCATATATATATATATATATATATATATATATATATATATATATATATATATATATATATATATATATATATATATATATATGTATATATATATCTATATATATATATATATATATATGTATATATATATATGTATATATATGTATATATATATATATATATATATATATATATATATATATATATATATATATATATATATATATATATATATATATATGGACAGGGACATATCTGCGCAATTAAGTTGCTCATAACAGAGTATGAACAAAGTTCTAATAATGCAATTATGTTTATGGTTGTCAAAAAAAAATTTAATTTTTATAAAACAAGATGGCGTATCTATAGAAAATATTCAACGAATATTCATTTATTTTTGGAACTAATGAGAAAAAAAAATAATTATAAGAAAACTTATCGAATTATCAAACTAAAATAAAACTTATAGAAAAAAATTTCGGGTAGTCTCTTCTAACGAAACTACCGCGGGTTATTATCGTATGATTACTTATCGTTGCTTACATCTTTTTTTTTTACGATAAATTTGCTACATACGAAGAGAAAGGTGAGTAATTACCGTATGCAAAATAGGTCGACGGTAAGAAAAATAAGTTACATATGTCTACTCTGCCACTCTTAATTTTTAACCCGCGACGACGGTTTTAGCGTCATAAATTTTGCTTTCCGGAGGACCGTTATGGAGGAACGTAATCCTACGTTAAAAACTTTTCACTTGAATAATTTTGAATATTCAGCTGAGCAAGAATATTGCAGATATTATTTCTTTCGACTGTTTTTATAATACATGTTCTACTAAGCATTTTACAATTTTTTTTGATTGTCCAGTTAAAGGGACTGGGGATCTTGAACATCGTTTTTTAAAAGTTTTCAACATTTTATTCTATATACAAAATGAGAATAATTAACATTCTTTTTTACTATATTAAAGATATTTAGAAATCAAAAATAAGTATTTTGGAAAAATAGGACTGTTTTTCAAAAAATTCTTCAAAAATGCTAGAATTTTTCACAATGCTCCAGGCCCATTAATTTTACAAAATTTCTCAGGATTGTTAATTGCTATGTTTCTCGAAAATCTGTGCATCAATATTTGAAATCACAATTATCTTTCAAATTTACAGAACATGAAATGAAGTAAAAACATGCAAACATATTAATAAAACAGGCAGATTAATAAAAATAAGGATTTATTTTCACATTAAAAAAACTCATTGCACGATTATGTTTATATATATATATGGTAAACATATATTAAATATATTAAGATTCTTAAATAATATGGAATGCGCATGGAGTATTTTGAAAAAATATTAGCATTTTTGAAAAAAAATTTTGAAAAAAATGCATTATTCTTCTAAAAAATTATTTTGAATGGCAAGCGTTTTTCAGTGAAGTAAAGAAAGAATATCAATTATTCTCATTCTGTATATAGAGTTTAAAATTGAAAATTTAAAAATTTGAGGTTGAAGGTCCTTTGTCCCTTTAAGGGGATCCAGGACACAAAATTGTTCGAATTTTCGAAAAAAAATGTATCGCATTAAAAAATTTTATGTTCTTTTACGCTTAAAATGACGTTTAAATCATGTTTCTATCTTAATTAGAACAGAAGAAATTATTATTTTTTTTTGCAATTTTCTAATTGTAGCCAAGCGTTGTTTAAACCTGTAAGTGCGTTTTTCCGCATGATGGGGTTTTCCCCCATTTCTCGTCTTTAAATTGTTATAAGTCCAGAACCGTTAAAGATAAATGGTTGGAACTTGGAACATGTCTTTTTCAACTATTTTACTTTAATTTTGATTCAACAAATTTGAAAAAAAAATATTTACTTTTGAAAATATGATTTTTAAAATATGTTACATCATTTTTTTTTTTTTTGTAATTTTTAATATAAATATTTTTAATTTTTTTAAATTAATATTTAAAAAAACGCTGAATCAAAATTAAAACTTATATATTTCTGTTTAATTAAATGAAAAAGAATTGAAATTCGACAGCTAATATTTCGAATCAGCGGCCGTGGCGGCCTTGTGGTACAGCGCGCTGGTTTTCGGTGCTGAGGGTGCTCAGATCGAATCCTGGCGCAAGCGCCACTAAAATGCCTCCATTTGCGTCGTCCATTCATAGGGGGAAATGTTGATCCGCCTATATGGCGCCCCCGTAATAAAGTGGCCAGCAAAACTGCGGTGAATTATAGGCGAATGTCTTCGCAACAAGTACCTCAGCATTTAAAAAAAAATATTTCGAATTATAGCAATTTTAAATTACCCCCACTTTTTAAATTTTTAAAATTTTTTAAAAACATTTTGAGAAGGTTTATGAAGTGATTTTGTTTACAAATTATATGGTTAACTATCACAAAAAAATTCAAAATTTTAGCTCAATAAATAAAACTTTTTTTAAATGTGCCCCAGACATTATAAGGGACATTTTGAAGAAATTTTAAAAATGCAACGAAATCTGCTTTAATTAGATAAGCAGAAAAACACCATTTGAAACACACGAAATGTTGGAGGAAGCCTTTGGCAAATATTTATTTATCACGTCCAAAAACTTCAAAATGGTTGGCACACTTTAAAAATTTTAGTTTATCACAAGATGACATGCTAAACATGCTGTTACGAAGACGTTTGGAAGATCCGTAATTTGATTAGAGAAAACTGATAATCCAATTAAGAGCTGAAGAAAACTCAATAAGAGTAAGTTACTTTTAAGTTTACGATGTGAAATTATTCGTTATAATTTAATCATGGCAAAGGAATTTGTAGAACCTTACAGTAAATCTCTTTTGGAAAATACACATAAAGTACGGCATAAATATTTTACGGCATAAATTTCTTTGAAAAGATGACAGCATGACTAAGACTGTTTTATCAAGAGAAAGGGATGCACTCGTTGCGCTGGGTTATTTTGAAGAAAATATGAAGCTTCATTTCCAAAATGTAAAGTGCCGTAATGTCTTTTTAAGACGACGTACGGATATTACTGAACTTGCATTTTATTCAAAATGTTTTGCGTTTTACATTATTACTCAATTGATATCACTGAAAGAATTTTTTATCATTTTAATTAAGGGGACAGTGGACCTTCAAACCTAACTTTTTTTTGTTTTGAATGGATTTGCTTGAAATTTGAATATGTGATTAGTACCATAGATATGTAAAAGTGGTTAAAATTTAATGATGAAATATTAATAATATATGAATTATGAATTATTAATTATATAAAAAATTGGCCTCATTAAAAATGTTCCATGCGCATTTCTTTTCATATAATATGGTAATTTTTATCTACAGGATACCTTATAGAACTAACAATGAAACTTATTGCTTATTTTAAGCATTCATTAAAAATATATAGAGAAAAAAATTATAAAAGTGAAAACACCCTTTTTATTGCGCAAAATGCTTATAAATCATCTTTTCAAGTACAAATTTTAGAAATTCTGAGCTACGAAGCATAATTATTTTCAATAAGATTTATTTGATATACCGTTAAGTATATAAAACTTAAATTTCAAAGCAATACGATAATTAGAAATGCGCCTGGAGAAGTCTGAATATTCGTATGACATGAAAATTTTTATTTTGAGAAAAACACATTTAAAGTTATTGCTATTAGTAACCAAGCAATATCTAAATTAAATACAAATGCCTATAACTGGGAAAGTAATTGCAGAAATTAAAAATTCTTTTTGCAACACATTCCTACTCGTCCGTAGTTTCACTATTCAATAAAATAAAAAAATCGAATTTTTGGACAAATTTCACAATTTTGAAAGTCCACTGTCCCCTTAACAAGTTTTTAATAAACAGTTTATAAGTTCAATTCCCTCTTTTGCCTGAAAGGCACTAGCAACACTGAAATTAGACCTTCCTGCCTGACCGGGATGTTGAATACTAGAAACAAGCATTATTAAGAGATAATAAATATCTTGAAGAAATAGAAAAATACCAATCTAATAATAATGTCGGACTTCAAAAAAACTACAAATATCAATCAATTTCAGAAGTCTTTTTTCCAAAAAATAATAAAAAATTGAGATTACTTTCTGATAAAGTAAATGAAGCACTCCCAAAATCTGAAACGTTAGTTTTCCTGTATAACCCTATTGATTTTCTTTAGCTTCTGTCACATCAACTTTTCTATAAATGAGAAAGGGGAGACTTAACTTTTACTGATAAATTTTGAGTGTCAGGTATTTTTAGCTTAAAATTCTTATTTCTTACCTGGCTATGAGAAAATTTCAAATAAATAAATAAGGGCAGCACGATAGGGTTTTCTCCTAATAAAGCTACATCTTTATATTTATTTTGAAAGGATAAGTAAAGCTTCATTCAGTTTTACTGATGAAGCTCAAAATTCAAGAATGAGAACAATTAGATATTTTCACGCATCAAAAGCAAGATCTACGTAAGAGGAAGTTTCACTGTCACCCCATAAGCTTTTTTTTTTTTTTTTGCATGCGAGTAAAACATAATATACACTGAAGTGCCACTGAATTAGGGATACCTACCTAGTAACGAGTTAGTCTCCTCTGGCCTTGATAATGGCTGCCACACGACGAGGCATAGATTCAACAAGTTTCTGGAAACGTTGCACGGGAATGTCTTGCCAAATATTGGCTAAAGCTGTCCATAATTCAGTATGGTTCTTTGGTGCTGTGTGATGGCCTTTCACGCCTTGTTCCAAAACATCCCAAAGATGCTCAATAGGATTTAAGTCTGGGCTTCTAGGTGGCCAATTCATGACAGAGAAGTCAGAGGAATGCTCATCCAACCAGCCAGTATCCAACCGGGACTTGTGAGAGGTACAGTTGTCTTGCTGGAAAACTCCATTACCGTGCGGATAACAGAACAGCATAAACGGATGGAGGTGATCACCCAGCAACTCTACGTACCGAATTGCATTGAGGGTGGTTGGTACACGCACCAAAGATCCCAAACTGTGCCACGAAAAAACACCCCAGACCATGATTGAGCCAACATGCCCTTGTACAGTTCCAGCCAGGCATGCAGGATCCATGGCTTCATGAGCCTGGCGCCATATTCTCAGCCTCCCGTCGGCGTTAAGTAGTCGGAATCGAGATTCATCACTCCATGCTACTCGTTTCCAGTCATCTACACTCCAATCTCTGTGCTCTCTTGCCCAGGCAAGACGTGCAGCCCGATGGCGAGTATAGAGCAATGGTACTCTCGTAGGTCGACGGCTCCCGAAACCCATACGGTGAAGCGAGCGTTGCACAGTCCGTTTACTGACTGTACGACTGGCACCGTCATTAAACTGGGTGGTAATTTGAGCTAATGTTTGGCTTCGCTGGCTAAGTACAATACGCCTGAGCCGTCTCTCATCACGCACTGTCAAGGCTAATTGTCCTTTGCAGTTTTCCCGATCGCTAGTTTTTTTCCCACCATCCATGTATTCTTGGTATACTCTTGACACTGTCGACCTTGAAAATCCTAGCTGTCTGACGATTTCGGAAATTGAATGGCCCATGCGTCGCGCACCTACGATTTGTCCGCGATCGAAGGCTTCTAAATCAGGCAGTTTACCCATACTGGCAATTCCAACAACTAATTCAGAACAACCACAGTACGCGCTATATATGCAGTTACCACAGCGCCCTCACTTGCGCATACATGATGCGCAGCGCTACACAATTTGCATAGGCTTTGCTATCCCTAATTCAGTGGCACTTCAGTGTATTTTGTCATTAAATTTTAATAAGATTTAATTATAAATAGTAATATAAAAATTGAAAATTTCAGGAGAAGACAATTGCTTTACAAATCTCTCTTATAAGCAATTCCTCTGATAGAATTATTTTATTGCGATATTTGTCTCGCATCGGTGCTAAAAGTCATGCATTTCTATCAACGACAAGTCAAGAGTAAAAGTAAAATTCAAATTACCTGTTTTGTGTTCATTTTTTAAGCGCACATATGATTACCTTAATTAAGTACTACAATAATTTAATGAGTTGAGATAATTATATATATATATATTCGGAAATTCATGAACTGAATTATACTTTTATAGAAAACCTAGCTGAAAACCCGTACTTCGCTCCGGAGTACATTCAAATTAAATACAACGGTCAATGTATGCAATTAATGCCAAATATATATATATATATATATATATATATATATATATATATATATATATATTATATGATAAATACGACGATCAATATATACAATTGATGTAAAATATATATATATATATATATATATTTATACGAAAATCGTAAAGGATAATTTTATAGACAAAATAATGTAGAAGAAAATATTCAAATTAAATCTAATATAAAGAATACTAAAGAATATAGTACAGTTAATATAGTACAGTTTATAGAACATTTTTTTTACTGTATTTTAATATTTTTTTGGATAATGTCCAATTGTCTGCCGCATTAGCAAGAAAAAAATATTTTTTTTGTCTATTTAGTTGTTATGCACGTGACGATAAATTTATTTAAAGTACCAGAAAAAGAAATCACGTGATCAGCATTTAATAAATTAAATTCTAAAAATGAATATTTAAAAATTCACCAAATATCAGAAAATCGAGGTAAAGATTCGAAAAAGATTTCATTTGAAAGGAGTTTTTAGGATCTTTCTCGTGATATAAATTTTATAACCCTCAAATTATTATTTTAAATGCAAACTTAAAAAAAGTTACTAAAACAGCTTAAAAACTTAATTTTAAAAAATCTAAAAAGAATTTTTCAAAAATCTTTCTTAGTGCACCCCTACACCATAAGAAGAATCACCATGCAAAATTTCAGCCCTTTAGGTCCAGCGGTTTGGTCTGTGCGTTGTATGTCAGTCAGTGAGTCAGTTACGGAACTGTTTTATATATATAGATAGTAATGGTTGTAATTAGTTTTGAACTTTTCTATATTTCGTATAGCATTTTAGTATATAAGCTTGATTATTTACAGTTGATCAGTAAATCGTATGAAAAGAGTTAATTTTTCACCAGGAAATGCTCACATAACAGCTCCCTTCACATAAGATTATCTTTTGTTGTTGTTGCTGTGGCTTATGCCCCTTGACCGACAGTATATCAGATCAAGTCCATAAAGGCTATTGGGCAGAATGGTGTGGCTCTGGTTTTGAATAGCACCACAAGGGTTGGAGTCCAAATTGGCTAAAGAACCGGTCCCGTAATTTTGAACCGAGTCAAGTGACGAGACCATTACACTTGACCCCGCACCTCAAGAGGTAAATTTGGAGTACTTGGAAGACACTGCTGCCACGACAGAATTTTCGTGCACCAGCCGCCATTAGCGTACACAGGGATGGATTTGTCAGCGACCGGCTTCGAACTAGAGACGTTCAGATCACTGGCTCGCTACCTTTGCCAACTGGGCCACCACGGCTCCAGATTATTTTTTACTGCATACAAATAAAAAAAACAATAATTTAAAATCGGAAGCTTATGTTGCGGGTATATTTGCCGAGAAATCCTTCTCCAGCTTTCTTATTTATATTTTATTTAAAGTTGTCGACTACATCAACAAAAACAAAAAAGAGAGAGAACCAATTTAACCTTTAGCTTACGGGTCCCATTTTTCTGATTCTCTCTTTAGAACGGAAAATTTCATACCCCCTTTGTAAGCACAGCCATTAAGGGTGTTATATACAGTCGAACCCCGTTATAACGAACTTCAAGCGACCAAAGGTTTTGTTCGCTTTATCCGGTGGTTCGCTATATCCGAGCCGTTAACAAAAATGCTAGAGTTTACAAAATGTATAACTCATTAGTTGCAATGTGTATTCAATAATGAGGTATTGAAAAAAATGATAAAATCTATTAAAAAATTCTCATTAATGAATTAAATCGCCTACAATCGATTGCATAAAAATGGCACAATGCTAATTAAATTACGTACAACAGGAAACGGCGGGACCAAAATTTTCGTTCGCTATATCCATGAGTTCGTTATATAGGGTTCGCTATAACAGGGTTCGACTGTGTATATATATATATATATATATAAATATATATATATATATATATACCCTCATTCTTGGGCCCGTATTCTTGGGATACATGCTATCCCATCCCGTAAGGAAAAGGTTAACAGCATAATTTTTTTTACATTTTGGGTAGTTTACCATGGAAATTAATTTTCTCAAACAGCTGAGTTTTATTAAGTTCGTAACCAACAACAAAAAAAAAAAAAATTTTTAAAGTAGAGGGCTTTTCTTCGATTCCATATTGTGGTTAAAATACCGTTGTTAGTATGTGGATTGTAGCCATTCGAAACCAATTTTAAACTGTAATTAATGTCTTAGTTTTTGTAATCCTGTGGCAAAAGATGACCGTGCCACCCTAAAACCTACCATCGAATAACTTACATTTCTGACATTTCATAAAGTATTTATGCACTTGTTTCGTCTTCATAATAAATATTTACCTCTGTTAACTGTGTAGGGTTCGCGTGTTGCTCAGATGCAAATTTCTGGTAGCTGCGCAGGGCAGGCCAGTCGAAGTGAGTTCGGAGCAGGTGTCTGGTCTATTTAAGTGACACACGCTGGGTTGGCAAGAGCCCAAGAAGGGAGCGGAGCTTTGTACGGCAGTACGCTACGCTATTAGTAGGGATACGCAAGAGTCGAGAGAAGTTAGATTGAAGGCGATAGCGGTATTTAACTGTTAGAGCATGTATTAGTATTTAGCCTAGGTGGCTGTACGATTTCGATAGTTATTTCAGAGCCCGATGGTTACGGGTATTGTTAGTGAACGTATATTCTGCCTGAAAGGGTTCATTACGACTTTAAAGTTCAGGTTCTTAGTACCGCAAGTTGCGGTACTGTTGTGTTATTATTTGAAGCCCCAAGTCGGTCTATGTTAGCCTACCTCTTCGTAGAATAAAAAAGGAATTATTTATGTTTATGCCTCTTACTTTATAGTGTGCCTGGACCGTTAGAGGATTGCAGGGTAAATAAGAAATAGAACCATATAACTGTTTGAGAAGCAGCCCAAAACATTTGTACGAAGAGACACTTTACCGTACTAACGGAATCAAATCACGAAAATAAATAAGTTCCCAAATAATAGTATACAATATTTCTTCATATAAATATGCTCTTTTCTGATATATTTACCGGCGGGGTTATTCTAAAGAATCCATTAACAAAAATAAAAATGGCTGAAGCCCTTTTGCAAACAACTAACAATTAACAGAAGCAAATCCGGAAGTTTGCAGCCTAAATACACAAAACATTTTTCATTTATGAACTCCTTCAATGAGAGCATGAATTACACATTTTTTAACAATAATTTAAGCATTTTTCTTTGTTTAAATAGAGTACAAAACAAATTAGAAAAATTAATAATATATTGTCTTAACAATTAAGAGGATATTTACCTCTTTTGAACAAAAACATGTAATTAAAATATAGTTTTCTGTTACGTTTTAATCTCCTATTAAGTAGATACTTTCTGTTTCATTAAGATAAGCGAATTAAAAAGCTATTGAGCATATAGATAGTCTACTTTCGGATTGTAAGTCCGTCGTTTTATCTTTTCTATTCTTCCATTACTTTAAAAATGAAAAATATGTACGTGGTTAACAATATTATGTATGCCCGCGATATGCAGTTATCTTTTTGTGATATTACAATATATGAAAAAAGTAATAACTTCTGAATGATGTGAAAACATTTTTTTTTTTTTGCATTATACTATCTTATTATGCTAACACCTGAGAGTACTAAATTGCTTTCATGGTGTGGGTTAAATAAAGCTGACGCGGGAAAAATGAGAGTTGAAAGCAACACATTTCTTTTACGCCAGCTTATATGCGTTTTCTTTAATATAACCTAATGACATTTTTAGAAAAGCCTTGAAATAAATTTCCTCTACGAATAATATAAGCTTATGACAAAAATACGTTGGATTTTAAAAATAATTTAATACATTCCTTACAAATGCATTTGTTAAAGGATACATATCTTCAATAAGGCAAAGCTCGTTGTTGATTTTTTTTCCCGGAAATTTACACCACATATATTCTCTTCGGTATTATATATTTCCACAGAAAAATAAATTTTTACACAAATACAAGAAAAAATGTAAAGAACTCACTTGTATATATTTTTTGTTGAGAAATGTACTTTTCTAACTTTTTGCGTACAGCGATTTCGGCTCCGTACTTTCCTGTTGTTCCATTGTCTACCAGTATGAAATATGAATGATGATTATTGAGCACAGCAAAACGACTCTTTGGTGAAGATATGCTATGATATGGAACAGTGACCTATAATAGAAGTACACAAATAAGGATTATTTAAAATTTTTTTAATCAAATAAGTAAAGTAAATGTTTATCTTTAAGACAAATATAGAAAACTTATTTCCAACACTTTAAAATTTTTTCAAAAGGTGGATATTCTTTCTCTATTAAGAGTTTGAAGGGTAAATATTAAACATTATGAATTAGGAATATACAAACAAAATGTTTATTTACCGTAACATTTTTAAATGTATTGTTCCATATAAAAATAACTTTTAACAGTTACATTCCTTGCAGTTTATAAACGTTCTACTTGGAATATTTATAATTTTTTTTCTTACAGTACATATTCTCAAGTATAGTTTCACTTACATACATTTGAGAATATCCATTTGCAATTTATTTTAACTCAAAAATATAACTAGTTACCATTATCCTTCAGTACTAGCTATTATTGAGTTGCAATTCTATTTCTTTGAACAGATCACCTGTATAGTTCAATATTCTCCGTTTCTGAACAGAATTTTATTTCATGGGAACATATTTTCCAGTCGTACCTGTTTTCCAATTACAATTTTACTCGTATTTCCCAGAGACATACAAACAACATGGTTGGTGGAGAGTCTAGCCTTACAGTGCTCTCTGGAAAACTACAAATATAGGCTAATGAGACAGTGAATGTATTCATTCCATGAAGAGTCATTACAACTCAATTCTGGCCGTTGATGGACGTGACAGCAACCACCAGTATAGTTCATTTCTAACATTGTTACAAATGTGAGGAGGCAGATCATTACATATTGTAATTTACACCAGAGAGAGGTAGGATGTTAACACTTGAAAACTCCGTACACAATATATACTTATTGCTTGTGTCATGTAATGTTCATAGGAGAAGGATATATGAACAGTTGCAAGGTAACAGATTCTCCTCGTTGTAAGAATCCATGTTTTGGTTATAAGAGAACAGTAATAACGATATGCTGGGAAATCTATACTAATAAAGGGACAAGTGGATGTCGAGAGATCACGTGACCGTAACGCATCCGGGCGGGCCACTCCTCGAAAAAAAATGGCCGACAAATATACAGGAAAATCGGCGTATTTTTTTTCTCATGAAAGTACATAAATGTTACATATTTGGAAAGAGCTTCGAAAACTGATAATTTTTTCTGCGTACAGTTATTCTCTTAATTCAATAGTTTTAGAGATATTTTTCATTCTAAAATCACTCACTGCTGAGAAACCAAATCATCTGGAGCAGTGGTGCTGCCATCTGTCGGCAGCGACGGGAATGAAAATTGAAAGGAATTAATTCACTTGAATTTAATACATTTGTAGGCTTTTTTTCTTTTGTGGGGCCCGAAGTACATAAATATGTTACATGGATGGCTTGGGCTCAGCTAGGCGAAGCCCGAGACTAGCCGGGCGAAGCCCGGCTAGTTAAACATAAATCTGTTAGTTTATAACGTTCATAGTTCACAATATGCCTGTCGGAAAGCCTAAAAACATTCCGAGACCTTTTAGGATCACTGTCACTAATAGCTGACGGACAGCACAGAATTTCCTTCACAGCCCAGCAACAAGTTTACATAAATTCCGTATCTGTTCAGGGCCCATGTTCACGAATGCGTGACACTAAAGTGCAAGGTTTATATTTTTGTTTCAGGCATCAGATTGCTGCAAAAAATTGTTGGATATTTAGTTCCTGCAAATGTGATAGATTCTCACTTTCAGTTGGCAATTTCACTCAATGTTAAAATAGAGTTAAGTTTGTATATAGGGGTTTGTACATGGGTTTATAGGGGGAGGTATATCAATTGAATAAAAATGAGGGTATAGTAAAAATATAGTAATTAAGGGAACGGTGGACATTAAAATTTACTTTTTTTTACTTTTCATCATAGAGATACGAAATTTTGTACATATATGCATTTCACTATAAATAAATAGAATGCCTTAAAAAAAATTTCGAATCTCGTTATAATTTTAAGATTTTTTTTAAAAATTTGAAATTTATAAATTTAAAATTTTCAAAATGCTCCTTGCTACTTAATTTTTGAGATATTTCCTCGATTTTGCATTATAACCTCTTTAAAATGTATAACAAACAAATCTGGGTATCGATTATTTAATCCCTGGAATAGTTAATTTTTGAGAGATTTTTTTCTGAATTCCGTCTCGATTTTCATCAAAATTTTGCCTTTTGAAATGTTATAAATCAAATTTGATTACCTTAATGAAGTCGCATTGTAAAATGCATACCCAGTTTCTTTTAAAACAGCATCAGGATTCTTACTTATCAATTTCATGAATTTTGAAGAAAAATTAAGTAGCATGGAGCATTTAAAAAATCTAAAAACTTGAAAAATCTGTTTTGAGAAAAACAGATTTAAAATTTATTACTACACTTACCCATTAAAAATTACTTTGTAGAAGCTTCATAATTGATTTTTTACTTGAAAAAAATTATTTTGGTACTAATAATCTACAGAAATATATATATTTTTTACAATAACAGAATCAGTATTACAATGACTATATTTGCTCAAATAAAGGTCCACCGTTCCCTTAAAAGAGAGCTTTATGCTTTCCCCAGAAATACATAAAACGAGTATAAAAAACATTTTCGACAACCTTCCAAAATTTGAAAGGCAAATGATTCTAGCATTTTCTTTTATTAATATTTCATCTTTATTATTTGCTTTTTTTAAAAATAAACCCATCTTTTTTTGAGACTAAAGATTCCAAACATCAACTTATTTAAGACAATAAAAATCTATTATTAATAAAAGCGCTATGATTTCTTCCTCTAACCTACACAAGTTTCCCTCTCCTACATTTTTCAAAAACTTCAGCTTTTGAACTGAATCCTTCTAGTTGAAATAATTTAGTAACTATTATGGTAAAACAATCTCTCTTACTGTTAAGCAAAGCATGCAACTTTTTGAGAGACTCCAAACAAAAAATGGGCAAGAAATGCAAAATTGCAACTTCTCTTCTCTTAAAAAGGTCAAGGTATCTAGAGACAAAATTTTTCTTTCACATTTATTATACTTTTTATGCACAAAAGAAATCCCATTAAGTCACATTATTTTTCTTTTATAAATCACTTCAGTGGGTACTGGGTGAATGCATTTAAATTATGTAAACATTAATTTATTGCACTGAGAGTGTTTATTCTTTTCGAAAAAAAATTTCTTCTAACTGAAGTATTTTTTTGCATTATGAATGAAAGTCATATTCTTAGTTTTATAATTGGGAATTAAAGATTACAGAATTTTATCTAAACCCTTTATCATAGATTTATCTTTGTAGGTTGACCTTTTATAATATTAGTGTCTTAAATCCTTAATTAAGTATTTTTAGCAATCAAGTTTTTATTTTTCTCTTGGGATAAAACTAATATGGGAAATTTTTTTTAAGGAAATAAAAAATTAAAATATATAATTAATTGCTTCTTGATTCTTTAAATTTTGCACATAACGATTATTTTTCTGTTGAATCTTATACACTCATGGACAAAAAAATTAGCGCACCAAGAAATAATTGCGGGATCGTAACGAAACTTGCAATGAAGGTACATGTCGGGGAGATATGCAAATGATTAGAAATGCAGCGTGATTGCGCATTACGTATAGCCGGTAGAGGGCGTTGAACATCGTACTCTGTGGAGTATAAAACAGGTAACCAAAGCTTGTTTCAGTGTGCTGAATCATTTACAAAGGAAGAGCTGAGATAGACATGCCATTACGCCGTGTTCGAAGACAATATAAGCAGTTGTCGCAGTTTGAGAGGGGGAGAATCGTCGGGATGATGGAAGCTGGGTGGTCAGCTAGGAGAGTAGCTCGTCAATTAGGCCGCTCTGATTGTGTTGTGAGGAGGTGTTGGGACCAGTGGACCCGAGAGATGTCATGTACACGAAGACCAGGCTCAGGACGTCCTCGACAGACCAGTCGTCGAGAAGACCGCCACATCGTAAGAAATGCACGCTTACAGCCAACTGCTTCATCGGCCGCCATCCAGGCACAGGTAGCACCTTCACTATTTGCCTCTGTGTCTTCTCGAACCATACGAAAGCGCCTGGCTGAAGGACAGTTGGTATCGCGGCGCCCATTACGTGTGCTGCCCTTGACGCCCACCCATCGACGCCTCCGTTTGGAGTTTTGCCGCGCACGAGGAAACTGGACTGCAGCGGAATGGAACCAGGTCGTCTTTAGCGACGAATCCAGATTCAATCTCGGCAGTGATGACAATCGTGTTCGTGTGTGGAGAGCCCGTGGTGAACGCTTCAATCCTGCCTTTGCTGTACAGCGACACATCGCTCCCACAGCTGGTGTGATGGTATGGGGTGCCATTGCCTACAATACACGGTCACCCCTATTATTGTTCCGTGGCACCATGACAGCCCAGCGGTATGTTCATGAAATCCTGCAACCACATGTGTTGCCACTCATGCAACGGCTCCCAGGAGCCATTTTTCAACAAGACAATGCTCGGCCTCATACGGCAAGGGTGTCACAAGACTGTCTCCGCACTGTTACTTCCCTTCCTTGGCCTGCCCGATCCCCAGATTTGTCTCCGATCGAGCATATCTGGGATCATTTGGGACGACGAGTTGGGCATCCCACGAGTTTGAACGAACTAGAGGCAAGGTTACAGCATATATGGAACGAAATGTCTCAAGACATCATACAGAACTTGTATGACTCAATGCCCGATCGTATCGCATCGTGCATTCGCGCTAGAGGCGGTCCAATGGAGTATTGACTCCTCCGTTCTTTTGCCTTTTTCTCTGAAATAAATTATCCTTTTTCTTTGATTTTCATATCATTTACGTATATCGAAGTAGTCATTATGTATGTAAAATTTCGTCTCATTTTGACGACTCCTTCTTGGTGCGCTAATTTTTTTGTCCATGAGTGTATTTTTTGGAGATATGTCGGAACTGTAAAATAGAGTCTAGTATTGTCTTATAGATTGTATTAAATAAATTGCTTCCTCTCAAGAGCGCGATGGCCCAGTTGACAAAGGGTGCGAGCCATTGAATTAATGCCAAATATATATATATATATATATAGTTAAAATAAAAACGACGATCAATATATACAATTGCTGTACAAAAAAAATATATATATTTATAAAAAAATTGTAAGGGATATTTTTATAGACAAAATAATGTCCAATCGTCTGCCGCATTCGAAAGGAAATTTTTTTTTGTCTATTTAGTTGTTGTACACGTGAGGATAAATAAATTTAAAGTACCAGAAAAAGAAAT
Source organism: Dolomedes plantarius (assembly GCA_907164885.2). Lineage (NCBI taxonomy): Eukaryota > Metazoa > Arthropoda > Arachnida > Araneae > Dolomedidae > Dolomedes > Dolomedes plantarius. The sequence goes on from OU015491.1 coordinate 17,621,350, forward strand.
TACGTGATAAGCGTTTAATAAATTAAATTCTAAAAATTAATCTTTAAAAATTCACCAAAAATCAGAAAATGGAGGTAAAGATTCGAAAAAGATCTCATTTTAATGGAATTTTTATAATCTTTCTCTCGATATAAATTTTATAACCTTCAAATTATTATTCTAAATGCAAACTTAAAAAAAGTTACTGAAACAGCTTAAAAATTTAATTAAAAAAAATATAAGAATTTTTCAAAAATCTCTCTTAGTGCACTATAAGAAGACACTATAAGAAGAATCGCCATGCAAAATTTCAGCTCTTTAGGTCCAGCGGTTTGTTCTGTGCGTTGTATGTCAGTCAGTGAATGAGTCAGTTACGGAACTGTTATATATATATAGATTAGAGTTTTTGTGATTAGAATTAGACCACATTTCGTCGAGCTTTAAGGTCCTGTGCCCCCTTAAAGAATACAAGTTAATACACACATTTTTTATCACATCACATATTTTTTTTAACTAATTTATAAATACCGATAACTACATTTCTATTTTCGGTGACATAAATTTCGAAATTCCTTCCAACATTGCTTCGAAAGGATCTTCATTCAAAGTGTACCTGCACACGAACTCTGCGAGGTAAAAATATAAAATGTGATCTGTTGTTTGTTTCTTTACTACATGAACCCCGCAGCCTTTCGATGTTTTGGGAATGGACGCTAGTTTGGAGATTTGCAATTTTGTATTTACGATTAACAGTCAAATGTATGTACCACGCGTCATTGAGATCTCTTATTTTGTTCCGTACCCCCTCTAGCAATCTGTGTAGATAAACAGTACCGGGATTAAATGCAAAAATGTAAATAAAGTTATTTACATTTAACACTCATTCACTTTAGATTTATTCATTTTCGCCCTAGCGTATTCACAGCGTCGTTTTAAAAAGTGGATGTTCCAGAGATTAATCCCGGGTCTCGCAAAGAGTCGCCTGCGTTGGCAACAGGTCAGTGGAATGGAATATTAACTGGCTTTTCCACTCCAAGAAGTTGGCGATGGATCGGTATAATGGGAAAGTACCTGGAAATATTATGGCATCATATTGTTTCGCAAAACATATACTTTATTTGCCAAGTAATGTTTTCTATCTTTAAAAAAATTCAGGTAGTCTCTACTAACGAAACTACCACGGGTTATTAACGTAGGATTACTTATTGTTGCTTACCTCTTTTGTATTTATATATTGTTGCGAATTTTGCGAGTCTATGGTAATCTAGCCAAATATGAGAGTTATCGCCAAATCGGCGATGGATTTGGTGACTTATTGTGGTCGCCAAATTTGGCGACATGGCGCCAAATGATCGCCAACTTGCCGTCTAGAACTTTCTAGAATCTTCGAGAAATATCTAGCTGACTCATCGATAGGGGGAGCTTTGGAAGTCTATAAATATACCTGGAATTGGCACTGGAACTCAGTGTTCTTTTCTTCTGAGAATTGAATGTGTTGAAAGTGCGTTAGGCGTGTATTGTATTGAAGATTCTGTAATCCTGACTTGTGTTTTTAGAGTTTTCTGCTGTATAGAAGACAGTTGTTACGTGTTTTTCTGTTTGAATTTGTATATGCGCCTGAAGAATTTATAGAATAAATTTCATTTTGTGTGCACTTTCTGAAGATATTATATTGAATCCTATTTAACCTAGGAAAATGGAACACTATGTATCTTTATATATGCATGGATATATATACATATAATATGTATGTCAGAATTTTGACACATCTTGGTATCATTTTCTGTTTAACTTGTCCAAGCGATAGACTGTTTGGCGCGCTGCCAAAATTATAACTCGCGAGGACGGATGGATGGACGGTTTTAGTTTCTGAAATTTTCTTTTCTGAAGGACCGTAATTGAGGAACGTAATCCTACGTTAAAACAGTTGTGGGATTACTTTTAAAGGATTACTGTTTTTATTATTTCACACAAAGGAAATAATATTACTAAATCTTCCTTACATTTAAAAATATAACTCCCCCTATTAAATTGTATATTAATGCTAGTAAACTATTGAATTATAGCAATAAGAGACCAGCTCAGTTGCTGATTAACTTCAATTTATTTATACCACGCAGGTTCATTTTAACATTATTATATATTAACAATAATTGCAATTCAATGTCAATTGAATTATATATCTGAAATTCAAACATTGAATAGGCATACGTCATTGGCATACGTCAAGCCATTGAATATGCATAGGCATGCGTCAGAGAAAGCAAATTAAACACCCAGAAAATGTCACAATAACGGAAACGAGATAACGAAAGACATTATAATCATAAAAGAAAAAATGAAAAAAAATGTATCTAATATTAATTATGCAAATGTTGCGCAGTTAAATATATAAGTTTATCGAAAAATACGTACGTAAGTTAGACTACAATGAATGCCTAAATTATTATTTAAAGTAACGGTGCAACATTATGGGTGCACAAGCAAAACGTTAAAAAGTAATTGTGGCAAGATTTGTGCGTTAAAACATAATTCATTATGGATGTTTCACAAAATTGGATTTTCAAGATAGATAAATGCAAAACGAAACATTTTAAAGATATTCCCGGGAAACTCGGGTTTCTAATATTTATTTTTAAAAAATTTGTTAAATTTAAAAAAGCAAAAAAAAATCATTTCATTTTTAAATAAAACAAAAGATTTAATTACTAATAGAACAAAGGCAAGTTATTTATTAGAAGAGTTCTTAAAATACGTTCTGAGACAAACCAGCGCATTAATTGAATGAGGAATTTGCACGTTTTTTTATTTTACATTTATGATATAGAAAATAGAAAAATATGATCGAAAGCATCTTTTTTTTTTAGTTTTAGAACTCTAAAAGTTAACATAATTTGTTTTTAAACGCGCACTATTTACTTCGTCTCAAAAACGCTACTTTTCCTACGCGGATACGAGTGACGTCACAATGCACTATGGCGAATTTGTTTACTTCGGTGTTTGGATTGTGTTGCGTAGTTTGAGTTTGATATCTAGTGTTTTTTCTTTATTTTTAAGATGTCAAAGTGTGTTACAGAAAATTTTAAATATTGTATAGTACCTTGCTGCACAAGCACAACGGTAAATACACCTGGAAAGCTTTTTTTTAGTGTTCCAACAGATAATGTCAAAAGGAAATCATGGACAGTTGCAATGAAACGCGGCGAAAAAAAAAAATCCTCATTCAATAATTTTTTAATTTAGCTATAATTGTGAGTTTTAATGTGATACAGATGATTTGCCAAATCATTGCAGCAAATATGAATTTAAAATACAAGTTTTGACATTTTCCACTTAAATAAATATTTAAATATATTTGTAAACACAACGAGTTTTGTTATAAGTTATATTCTCCAGATGGTGAATTCCACCTAACATGAAACCATTACGAAAGAAAATCATTTTAAACAAATTATTAAGTTTTATATATCATTGGAAAGCTTATGACCTGTAGAACTAGAACGTACTATTGCTTTTTCCTTACATTAAGTTTGTTTTCTAGGGAATGTAATGGGAAAATATCTATTTGTAAGTTTTTTTAGCAAGTAAAATTATCATTTTTATACCTTATTACTTACGTAAATTATGCCACTGAATTTAATTGGAGTAAATTTAATATTAATGTAAAAACTATAAAAGTAAAATAAATGCATGTTTGTGACTGTTTTGAATATAAATAGCATAGTTAAGGGTACAGTTGCAGCATCATGTATTATATGTAACATCTGTTACAAATAGTTTTTATATTTTTTATTACAGAAAAAAAATGACTGATTTTTTATGTCAAGGTTCTGATAAATTACAGGCATGTCTTGTGATGTTATTTTTTAAATTTTTGAACAAATTGACATAATAGATTCACAGATTTTTTTATCTTATGATGCTATAGTACAAATGATGTTCCATTTTATGTAGCTTCCGTTACATTAAAGATTTTTTTTTCAGCTTAAATACACCAGAAATAAATTTTGAAACCTGTCAAGTTTATCTTTAGTTTTTATCAGGAATTGGTTTTATCAGGAAAAAATAATGCTCTCCTATTTTGAAGCATTAATATGCATCTCATAATCTTTTTATTATTTATTTTGTGTGTGAATGTTTCGTCCGTTACAATGGAATTCACCAGATGCTGGGTTGGGGGTAGGTGATAAAATTTTAAAATAAATACAATTTGTGTGAAAAATGTGACAAAAGCATAAAATATATTAATTATTTTGTAAGTTTATTTTTAATTCATCTTTTTACACTAGTTTTGGGTGCTAGCTTTTTACATAAAATGTATAAAGTATTGTATTAAAAAGATTTTTTTATAACTGCTGAAGTATTTCTAATTATTTATAAATTACTTAAAGCGGGGAAAGCTAACCATGGATGGTCTATTGTATCTACCCCAAACACACTATCATTAAAACTTTTAGATAAAATTAAATATAATACATAAAGGAACTCATCCAAAGATGCTGCACAATCATTGCATTGGACGGAAAGGACATTTTCTTCCTTTTCATTCAACTTGAGTTCCACACTGTAAGTCTTTTTTGTGACATTATGTTCTGGTGTCACCCTTGCATTGACTGTACAGATGTCTCCATCCCTTTTTACCTGAACATATCCTACAGCATTATCTCCATAGCCTTATCGTCCAAATCTAAGTAAAAGTAACTTTCTAAGTACTAAAGCATTAATTTAAAAATGTGTTTTTAAAACACAAAATTATGGAGTTAGAGGATTGTTTAAAATTATTATGAGTAGTAAACATTTGTTTCTTTGCACCACTTAGTATGTGATTAGTCAAAAGTTTAATTATCATGCATAGTTCAGATTTATTATAATTCCTTTACCATTTAAAATACACATATTTCTATGATATGAATGCATAACACTGAACACATTCGTAAATTTGGTAGTGTTTTTAATTTCTGTCAACTTTTTAATACACAATTAAAAATACTAAATATCCTATAACAGACACTACTTGTAATGTTGCAGAGCTAATTAATTCTACAAAATTAAACATGTACTATGAATGAATAATAATAGAAGCTGTTTATTAAACTTTTAGAGTACGATATTAATTTAATAATACGCATAAACAATGTGTAACTTTAAAGTTTGTGTAAAGTACAACGCACGTCAGCGTTCTACAATCAACATTACATAACTAGAATAATAAATGCAAACAAATATATACATCCCTCTGAACTTTAAATCCTCGTATTTCTGCTCCCATAAAACTTGGATTATTTCCCAAAAAGGAAAACACTGCAAATGAATCCATTTTAGGCAGGTTGTCAGATTGCCCTTTTGCAAAACCGGGTAATAACGCCATGGTAAACAAAACAGAAATAAAACTAAGATTAAAGACGACGATAGAATATAATTTTAAAAAAAGGGGGAATAAACAATAGCCACAAACTAAACTTAGAAAAATTAAACCAAATTAGAAAAAAAAATATGATTTTAAAATGTTAGTTTAAGAGGAGGAAACGTAGAATCTCGCGCTAGACAAATGTAAACATTGAAGCATGGTGCATAGTGACGTCAGAACCAATCACGTAGCGTTTTGAGGTCACATGATTTTTCAACACTTTTCGCTTATTTTAAATTTAAAATTCTTATTATTTAGATCTATATGTACGTTTTAATTGATGTTTTCGAACAATTTGATAACCAATCTGTTAATAAAAAATAGAAATAAGCATTTTCCCCACATGTGCAAATTCCTCATTATCATTGAGTCGTGTCCTAATTTTGGTGACAAAAAGTCGACCTAAGGGACTGTTCACATAGGAGTCCGTTGCGTAGCATTAAGGAAAAGATGACGTTGAGACGAAAATAAACCAATCATAGGCGTTAAAAATTTCATTGCTAATCGTTTGGAGGCCTATGATTGGTTTATTTTCGTCTCAACGTCATCTTTTCCTTAACGCAAAGCAATGGACTCCTATGTGAACAGGCCCTTAAACCTCTGAACCCAATACGCAAATGGTTTGATTTTCATTGGTGTAAAAAAAAAACTAGCGTTGAAACAAAAGAATAACCCAAAAATCGCCAATAATTTGGCGTGATTTCGTATTTGGCGTAAAATCGCGCGCAATTTGGCGTGATTTTGTATTTGGCGTAAAATTGTATCTGCCAAACCCAATAGGGTTGCCAGAAAACAAAAACCGCCAAACAACTACCAGATTTGACGAAAATCGCCTCTTGGCGTTCGTTGCGTACACTACATCTGTACCTAAAATAATCCTGGGAATTGATTTTTTTTACCCGGGAAATCGGGAATAGATATTTTAGTGAATTTCCTGGGAATCGAGAACGAGAAATCCCGGGAGAGAAACCCTACTCTGAACACTCTAGCAGAATTAATTTCAAATTCTATAACGGGAATAATGTCTTTTAAAAAGTTACGGAATCGAATAAAAAATATTTTCATCATGTTTGTTTATTCGGTGTTGCCCATAATTCATAAAATATAGAGAAAATTATTTGAGATGGCAAAAAACTATTTAAATCTGTACCTGTTTCAAATAAATTTGTATTTTACCGGTATGAAAAAAAAATTATAGGAAACATTGTTTCAGATAGTAAACAGGTCTCATAAAAAAATTAACTTATATCAACATGAAAATGCAGTTTTGCAATTTATTCAAAATTTGTTTTTCTTAACCCGTATTTTATGATGTATTAAAGGGCAAAAGTAATAAGGTAAAACGAAAATTGTTTCGTCAAAAAAGCAATATCATCTTTAACGTAACAACGACTTCTGCATGTAAAATATTCTTGCATAAAAATCATTCGTTTTGGTACATTACCCCTGCGATATTTGGGAATAATTTTTTATACCTATGTATATTTTTAGTTGATTATATGTAAGAAAAATGTAGTTTTCACTTCAAGTATTTTGTTTCTGAATTATATGCTTTACATTAGGGAAAATAATACTCAGCAATACGAATACGTGCTTTGCAATGAAAATTCAAATGCCGAGCTATAAAATAAATGGCGAAATTGTTGAGCTATTTATATACTATGAAGTACTAGATGAACGGGTATTAGAAACATTTAAACGCTATAAAGTTACGTCGCTACTAATTTTTTATTGTTTGTTCTATTATAATTTATCGAACAAAAGTAATTTAAATATTTTAAGTTATCTAGATTTCTAACCCATATATTTTTAATATAATGAAGAATAGTTTGAAAATTATAATTTTATTGTTTGTTTATCCAACACGGATAGGTTTTATTTTGAATTGCCAAAAGTTAACTGTGATGCTTTACTATATAGACATACATCTACATACATCTCCCTTTTAAACATGAACTATTGTTTATCTATATATATAAAACAGTTCCGTAACTGACTCACTGACTAACATACAACGCACAGACCAAACCGCTGGACCTAAAGGGCTGAAATTTTGCATGGCGATTCTTCTTATAGTATAGAGGTGCACTAAGAGAGATTTTTGGAAAATTCTTCTTAGATTTTTTTAAATTAAATTTTTAAGCTGTTTTTGTAACTTTTTTTAAGTTTGCATTTAAAATAATAATGTGAGGCTTATAAAATTTATATCACGAGAAAGATCCTAAAAATTTCTTTAAAATGAAATCTTTTTCGAACCTTTACCTCGATTTTCTGATTTTTGGTGAATTTTTAAAGATTCATTTTTAGAATTAATTTATTAAATGCCGATCACGTGATTTGTTTTTCTGGTACTTTAAATAAATTTATCGTCACGTGCATATCAACTAAATAGACAAAAAAATATTTTTTTCTTTCTAATGCAGCAGACGATTGGATATTATCATTTTTTTATAAATATATATATATATATATATATATATATATATATATATATATATATTACATCAATTGTATACATTGATCGCCGTATTTATTATAAATATATATATTTATTTTTTTGGCATTAATTGCATACATTGACCGTTGAATTTAATTTGAATGTTGTCCGTAGGGAAGCGCGGGTTTTCAGCTAGTCTTACAATAAAATAACACGCGAGAAAGGTTTAGTTTTTAATCCCCATCGGACTGAGATCGTAAAAAAATGTCTGCTTTGATATTATATTTTATTTTTGAAAGAAAGACATTTCCTATTGAAACCTACACATATTCTTTTAAATTGTGATAGATTTTCGTCTCAGATTATATCAAAAACCTGAATATATACCAAGCGTATTTTTTGAGAGTTCAAAGCACAAAAAGGCAGTGAACAACAATTCGTACAAAAAAAGTTTCTGCCTTATGTTAGGGAAAATGATTTCTCTATTGATGTTAAAGAAAGAATTCTTTTATAACTTTTTTTTCATTTTTAAGGTCTTTCAGGTTTCATTTGACAGCTGCTTCTCAAAATATTTCCCATAACATCGTCTAATCTAGGATTTCTTGAAAATAAAGTAATGCTACTCAAAATTAAATTATGTCGGTATAATATTATTCTCTTTTGAAGAAAATTATTGTGAACTAGCATTATTGCCCGGCGTTGCCCGGGTAGATATATCAATATAAAATTTTCCATGCATTCCATCAAAAAATACTGGGCTGACGACTCCACTAAACGTAAGAAAAAATAAACACTTCACCCCCCCACGTCACCCCCAGACTAACTCTAACCCCAGATCACCCCTCAGAACAACCCTCTTTTCCCCCCGCGTATCGAATTTGACTGATTGTGGTGAAGGGGCTGTATCCACATTTAAGAGGTGCGCTCAGGGGCACAAAAATCATTAAAAAATTAATTTAAAAAAACCAATTGAGCCCCAAATTTCGTTTCTGCTGCGTTAAGTTTCTCGGGTCCTAAACATTAACTGTGCCGAATTTGGTCCCGGTGGGTGAAACAGGCTATAATTCTATAGCGGACAAACAAACAGACGAGCTCTTTTATATATATAGATATAGTGACGGAGATTAAATAAAAGAAAAATTGTAAAAAAAAAAAAAAAACTTTTGCTGTGTATTATTATATGAAGGAGATTATTAAAGTTCACAGATGTGTAACAATCCATGCGTTTAAACACTTTAAGTAAAGCAGTTTGCAGCTCGAAGTAGCAAGATATTAAAATTAAGAGAATATGAAAGGAAAGTAAGCTGTAAGATAAGATTACTAATGGCGGTAAGAAAATAGAGAATAAAATGATATTTTTAAAACACTAAAATGAAGATGCAATTAAAATGTCCATCAAGATTATTATGGTCCCAGAGACTAAAATTCTTCACTGATCAAATTATAAATGATAACCGTGTTGGTACATTCATATTCATAATGGAATATTGGATGTTCCAGCTTTTAGTCTCGTATCATCTGAACGTGATTCATAGATTAAGTATGGATATTAACAAGCATACATATCGGCAATTACTGATTGGCAATGATTCGTGTCCCGTATCCTTTAGGAGTCGCAGAATTTAGTTTCAAAGCAAGTTTACAGTGATTATGTCTGGATGCTACCACAAAACACACCATCAACATCTTGTTGAGTATACCCAGCGACCATTAAGAGAAAATGCACTGCTGAATAATAATGATTCTTTCTCTACCGAATGAATAGTTGAACAGACAGACAAGCATGAATCGATCAAAAATTACCGCTGTTAATCAAATATTTTCTGATTAACACCGGTATAAAAAACTGGGAGCGGGTATAAAACTACTTATTGAATAAACAGGAAAACCAACGTAAATAAAGCACAAATAGCAATAAGATGCAATTATTTTGCATACGGCCGTTTCGAAGCTACAAAAAAAGCTTCTTCATCAGTGCAACGAACTTAGTGGCAGCTAAAAAAGCCGAAGACTGAGCGACCAGACCAGTGCACGGGCACTTAAATAACCCGCGCGTGCCGAGCACCCAAAGACAAGAAACATCGGAGAGACCAAAATAGGGAAAGCAGCGCCATCTAGTGGCAAAAAAGGGGAAAATTTGAAGAAACAGGCCAACACAGCTAAATAAACCCTTTCCACAATTGAGCAAAAACAGGGGTGCTTGACAAATCATTAACGAAAGAACCAGATTTTTTTAAAATGTGATAAGCTTCCCAGAAATCAAGATCGGCAGGCGAGCGACATTTCTGAATAATGGAGGCAGAAGAAAAGTCAAATCGATGATTCAAAGTCCAGGCGTGTTGAGCAATGGACGAGCGATTTAACTCTTGCTTTTTAACATAACTCTCGTGTTCCTTCAACCTGAATTTAAGAGCACGCTTGGTTTGTCCAATATTAGAAAGGCCACACTGGCAAGAAACCCGGTAGATACCCCAGCTATTTAAGCGATCAATGGGGTGTTTGAGATCCGAAAAAGATATTTTATTGACCGGAGAGGAAATAACCTTAATTTCAAACCTTTTAAGAATTTTAGCGATTTGATGACTCATATTGGGAAAGAAGGGCAAAACCACCGACAGGTTCGGCTTATTGAATGCTCTAAGCTACTTGTTTGTTAAGGTGGATTACAGAAGGTAGTTCGCACTTTATGGAAACGATTTTGTAATTTGTTTTTGGCATTTGCATTTTGAGATAAAAAATTTGGCAACTTCAGAATAATCGTCTGCTATCGTTTTGCTTTGATTGGAACGTAAAATAAAAGATTTATTTTGAAAATGGCTCCTATAATTGATAGATGGCTCGAATGTTAAGTAACTGCACTTGCCGGGGAGAAATATTCGTATTAACAAATTATAAAGCGGTGTAAAAATTGCGGTTATGGCATTTCAAAAATAGGTATTTATAATATATTGAATTTGAAAGGGAAAAAAAACGTCTAACTGAAAGTAAAAATGAAAACATGACCACTAAACCTCATCCTAAGACTGTTCGAACGCAGGTATATATCAAGAAAGTGAAGTCTCTGATCCTAGAAGAAAATACGCCGACTCAAAGATCCATCGCATCGAAACTAGGAATGTCGTCTGGCACTGTAAGTAAAATCATTCATAAAGATTTGAAGTTAAAAAAAGATGTTTAAACCTAAAGTTCATCAGCTTTTGCCAAAGCATATTGCTGAAAGAAAAACAAATTGTAGAAAATTATATGAAAAACACCTAGCTGCTGAAAAATGAAAATTTGTGGTAACACTCGATGGGGCATAGATGTTTTTAAGTGACTGTAATTAAAAAAGATCAATTTTCTATTGCTCAACTGACGGGAATGACCGTATGAAATGGTTACGTTAGTGTACTGAAAAGTTCTCAAAGGAGTTAATGATAGTAGCAGGATTTTGTTACAACGGCAAATTAAAAATAAAAAAGTCTCAAAAAAAAAACACCAAAGTTAATTCACTCTACTATCAGCAGAATATTTTAGAACCAAGTTTTGAAGAAGAAATTCCAGCCTTGTATGGAAGGGACATTGATAAATTTGAGCTCCATATGGACAAAGCCTCTAGTCCCACGTCTAAATCAACTGCCGCTTATTTAGAAAAGAAAGAATCAGAAACAGGAATAAAATGTATCCTGTTTAATGAAATACCTGTAAAATTACCTGACTCTTCTCCAATGGACTTTTTCCGCGATTTCGGTTTTTTTAATACGAGTCTTACAAAAATGGCATCTAACAACACTGAACGGACTTTGGAAAACGGTCTAAGAGGATTGAGGTAAAACTGACATAACAGTACTAAGCAAAAATTTACTTTCATGGAAAATTCGAGCTATAGCTATTGTCAATAACTATGGCTATCAGATAGAAGCAAATCACCGCATAAAATACGGCATTTATACATAAAACTAAACTATCAAAATCGTTTCCATAAAGTGCGAACGACCTTCTGTACCTGTTTACAGCGTCATGAAAAAGTGTTTGGATACTCACTGTTTGCACATATAAAAATATAAAAGCTTACAAGGAATTTTTCTCGAATCGTGTTGGGTCATCATTATCTATAAAAATATGACTAAATCTTATTGGTATAGATTCAACTAGCTCTCTCAACTAGCTTAGAATTATGTGATGCTATTGAAAGTTTCTATTTACATCGGAAACACCAAATAGCTTGCACAAAATGTTTTAAGATTATTTAAAACACGATTTTCTTTTTTAAAAGTCAAACTAAGAGATAGTTTACCAGTTTTAAAACAACTGTGTCCTACCTTGAATCAGCCATTTAGGAAAAACATTGAAATGAGAAAAGAAAACATTAAGGAAACATTAAGGAAACATTATAAAAAATTCAAATACTTAATTTTTTTAATGTTGTCAATAGTTTACTGTAGCGTGGAATTTAACGCTACAGTTAATGTGTGCTAATTTTGCCCCAATTTAATCTACAATTGATTTAATATCAGGAAATACTGTAATTCAGTCACTCTGTCAAGCATTATTTCACGTTAACATGTGTGTTTCTAAGCCCCAGCTTGGAATTCAGGGTGGTCTCCCTTAACAACATCTTTGTTCATTCATGCACATCTGTGTGTAAATAGTATCAACTCGATATTGTTGAAGAAATCTTTATAGTTTACTATTCAAAATAATATCATAAACTTAAATTTTTGTAAAACTTAATGCTAATGAATCTATTTCGAAGGCTTTTGTGAGATCATTTTGTCTCGCTCAAGAAAGGAAATTCAAGTTCTATATCTGTACTGAATAAATAACTAGTGAAAAAAAAACACTGACGACAAAAGCATTTTTCAAAGGAATCACTTCTCAGAGTTTCAGTCTAACGTCTAACTGAAAGTAAAACGTCTAACTTTCATTTTTACTTTCAGTTAGAAAAACGTCTAACTGAAAGTAAAAATGAAAACATGACCACTAAACCTCATCCTAAGACTGTTCGAACGCAGGTATATATCAAGAAAGTGAAGTCTCTGATCCTAGAAGAAAATACGCCGACTCAAAGATCCATCGCATCAAAACTAGGAACGTCGTCTGGCACTGTAAGTAAAATCATTCATAAAGATTTGAAGTTAAAAAAAGATGTTTAAACCTAAAGTTCATCTGCTTTTGCCAAAGCATATTGCTGAAAGGAAAACAAATTGCAGAAAATTATATGAAAAACATCTAGCTGCTGAAAAATGAAAATTTGTGGTAACACTCGATGGGGCATAGATGTATTTAAGTGACTGTAATAAAAAAAGATCAATTTTCTATTGGTCATCTGACGGGAATGACCGTATGAAATGGCTACTTAAGTGTACAGAAAAGTTCTCAAAGGAGTTCATGATAGTATCAGGATTTTGTTACAACGGCAAATTAAAAATAAAAAAGTCTCCAGAAAGCCCAAAATTAATTCACTCTACTATCAGCAGGATATTTTAGAACCAAGTTTTGAAGAAGAAATTCCAGCCTTGTATGGAAGGGACATTGATAAATTTGAGCTCCATATGGACAAAGCCTCTAGTCCCACGTCTAAATCAACTGCCGCTTATTTAGAAAAGAAAGAATCAGAAACAGGAATAAAATGTATCCTGTTTAATGAAATACCTGTAAAATTACCTGACTCTTCTCCAATGGACTTTTGCGATTTCGGTTTTTTTAATACGAGTCTTACAAAAACGGCATCTAAGAACACTGAACGGACTTTGGAAAACGGTCTAAGAGGATTGAGGTAAAACTGACATAACAGTACTAAGCAAAAATTTACTTTCATGGAAAATTCGAGCTAGAGCTCAGAGTCAAGAAGTATGGCTATCAGATAGAAGCAAATCACCGCATAAAATACGGCATTTATACATAAAACTAAACTATCAAAATCGTTTCCATAAATTGCGAACGACCTTCTGCACCTGTTTACAGCGTCATAAAAAAGTGTTTGGATACTCATATCTATATATATATAAAACAGTTCCGCAACTGACTCACTGACTGACACACAACGAACAGACCAAACCGCTGGACCTAAAGGGCTGAAATTTTTCATGGCGATTCTTCTTATAGTGTAGGGGTGCACTAAGAGAGATTTTTGAAAAATTCTTCTTAGATTTTTTTAAATTAAATTTTTAAGCTGTTTTAGTAACTTTTTTTAAGTTTGCATTTAAAATTAAAATTTGAGGGTTATAAAACTTATATCACGAGAAAGATCATAAAATTTCCTTTGAAATGAGATCTTTTTCGAATCTTTACCTCCATTTTCTGATTTTTGGTGAATTTTTAAAGATTCATTTTTAGAATTTAATTTATTAAATGCTGATCACGTGACTTCTTTTTCTGGTACTTTAAATAAATTTATCGTCACGTGCATAACAACTAAATAGACAAAAAAATATTTTTTTTCTTGCTAATGCGGCAGACGATTGGACATTATTTTGTCTATAAAAATATCACTTACGATTTTTTTATAAATATATATTTTTTCCTACATCAATTGTATATATTGATCGTCGTATTTATTATAAATATATATACATATTTATTTATTTTTGGCATTAATTGCATACATTGACCGTTGTATTTAATTTGAATGTACTCAGTAGCAAAGTTTGGGTTTTCAGCTAGTAAAAATATAAAAGCTTTCAAGGAATTTTTCTCGAATCGTGTTGGATCATCATTATCTATAAAAATATGACTAAATCTTATTGGTATAGATTCAACTAGCTTTCTCATTTCGAATTATGTGATGTTATTGAAAGTTTCTATTTACATCGGAAACACCAAATAGCTTGTAGAAAATGTTTTACATTATTTCAAACACGATTTTCTTTTTCAAAAGTCAAACTGAGAGATAGTTTACCAGTTTTAAAACAACTGTGTCCTACCTTGAATCAGCCAGTTAGGAAAAACATTGAAATGAGAAAAGAAAACATTAATCAAACATTAAGGAAACATTATAAAAAATTCAAATACTTAATTTTTTTAATGTTCTCAATAGTTTACTGTAGCGTGGAATTTAACGCTACAGTTAATGTGTGCTAATTTTGCCCCAATTTAATCTAGAATTGATTTAATATCAGGAAATACTGTAATTCAGTCACTCTGTCAAGCATTATTTCACGTTAACATGTGTGTTTAGCTTGGAATTCAGGGTGGTCTCCCTTAACAACATCTTTGTTCATTCATGCACATCTGTGCGTAAATAGTATCAACTCGATATTGTTGAAGAAATCTTTATAGTTTACTATTCAAAATAATATCATAAACTTAAATTTTTGTAAAACTTAATGCTAATGAATCTACTTCGAAGGCTTTTGTGAGATCATTTTGTCTCGCTCAAGAAAGGAAATTCAAGTTCTATATCTGTACTGAATAAATAACTAGTGAAAAAAAACACTGACGACAAAAGCATTTTTCAAAGGAATCACTTCTCAGAGTTTCAGTAAAAATTCGTATTTTATTTTAAATACTATTTACGAAAGCAGAAAGCGTTACTTTTCAGATTCTATGTATCTCCGGGTATCTTGTCTGGAAAGATGGCTGAAGTTGCTAACAGTAACGTACCATGACCTTAAATAATGCGTGAATAGTTTGAGAGGCATATGTTTTCTGCTTAATCTCGGCTTCTGCATGTAAATCCCCATGAAATGTCAGAGGAATGAAGGAGATGAGAAATGCATTTTTTTGTTAGATTTTTGTTTATAAAATTATGCTGCAAAGAAGCTTGTATTAGGAATCAAGAGATGCTGGAAGCGTAAAACGGAATCTCCAGCTTCTGGAGGTATATATTATACATCCAGAAAATGTCGACACGTTACCAAACGATTCGTATGTCAGAAGTATCGAAACACGATTAAATATCGAAATCATGTTTTTCATAACAGTTGGATTATTCCGTATGAGTAAATATATGTATATATGCATATGTATATATGTATATATGTATATATGTGAGAGCTTTCCTGGGTTCGTATGCATCTATGCTTTGATATATGCTGAGATACATTTGCTAAGCTGGGGATGCATGTGGATATATCCCCGGTGAATTTGAATGTATATCTACGTGTATAAATTGCTTTTGAAATACAAGTTAAAAAAACATTTAGGAATAATAATTTCAATAAATAAACAA
>OU015491.1:17642324-17647324 GCA_907164885.2 Dolomedes plantarius
TAACTGACTCACTGACTGACATACAACGCACAGACCAATCCGCTGGACCTAAAGGGCTGAAATTTTGCATGGAGATTCTTCTTATGGTGTAGGGGTGCACTAAGAAAGATTTTTGAAAAATTCTTCTTAGATTTTTAAAAATTAAATTTTTAAGCTGTTTTAGTAACTTTTTTTAAGTTTGCATATAAAATAATAATTTGAGAGTTATGAAATTTACATCGTGAGAAAGATCCTAAAATTTCCTTTAAAATAAAATCTTTTTCGAATCTTTACCTCAATTTTCTGATTTTTGGGGAATTTTTAAAGATTCATTTTTAGAATTTAATTTATTAAATGCCGATCACGTGATTTCTTTTTCTGGTACTTTAAATTAATTTATCGTCAGGTGCATAACAACTAAATAAACAAAAAAATATTTTTTTCCTTGCTAATGCGGCAGACGATTGGACATTATCCAAAAAATTATTAAAATACAGTAAAAGAAATGTTCTACAAACTGTACTATATTAACTGTACTATATTCTTTAGTATTCTTTATATTAGATTTAATTTGAATATTTTCTTCTACATTATTTTGTCTATAAAATTATCCTTTACGATTTTCTTATAAATATATATATATATATATATATATATATATATATATATATATATATATATATATATATATAAATTTTACATCAATTATATACATTGTATTTATCATATAATATATATATATATATATATATATATATATATATATATATATATATATATATATATATATATATATATATATATATATATATATTTGGCATGAATTGCATACATTGACCATTGTATTTAATTTGAATGTACTCCGTAGCGAAGTACGGGTGTTCAGCTAGTGACTAATATATTAATTCGCGTGTTAAAGCAAATCGAGCATATGTGGTAGATAACCTTTAGTTCTTAAACTTTTCTAGTATTAATCAAATGCATTTCACTTCAAGTTCGAAAATTTTAATTTAAATAAACCATTTGTGCTCATAGTTTTCCCATTTTAATTTCTTTTGCTCGCTTGTGACGGCCTTTACACATTTTTCTTTGGATATGGTATTTAAAAACGGAAGGTTGATTTTTACATTTTGGTATCTCTTCTTTGATGAACTAAAGGTTGTAAAGTCCATCTGGCTAAGATTGAGAACTGAACAGGTCCCATCATTTCAGATCTGTTAATCTGGGGTTTTATAAGGATTCTCTACGAAGTAAGCTCCTTGAGATACATGCCACACGCATTTCTTCCCTTTTCATTTTGTGACTAACGACTCAAGATGTCGGCCAGTGTATGCTTTTGATAAAATTTTAGGAGATGATGGAGAATGTTTTTCACCTTGAATGTCTGCCATATACTTGCCCACAATTTGTAATGTATACACAAGATTCGATTCACAAGAATCGAACTTTTGAGTGAATGATTTAAAGAAGCTGCTTGAGATATGCTAATTTCGGCATACGCGCTTAGTATAAATACCATGCAGCGTCATTAATAAAAGAGGGTTGTTAAGGTTGAAGAAAGGTTGTTAAAGTTGATAGATAAGCGATAGGGAGCTACGAGGTATGCAGCTCCAGTACTATCCTGCAGTAGGCCTTAGGAGGCCCAAAGTTTACGTGGCAGAGTTGCTGGTTGACTTACTGTTCGTGAGTATTGAAAAATATATTGTTCTTGAAAGCTGTATTTATATATCTGTACAAGTAGTACGTATGAATCTTGTTGTTAAAAGCAAAGCCTACATGTGCAAGAATATTCAATAAACATTGTTTCATGTATAAACTGTGTTAGTATCAAATTCATTTAGAGTGCCACTTCAAATTATATACACCCAAGTCTGGATAGAAGTGAGCTATTTTCTATATAAATTTTATCCTAATTTATCAAACATTCCGATGCTTCTCAATAATGAATATCAGCCAGGGAAATAAGAGTTTTACATTAAACGTCTTTTTTACCTGGAAAGGGTTTGATCTGCCAATGTAACTAAACCAGCAATAGGGGGATGTATTTTAATACCAATACCCTCAAGGTCTTAACCACTTTCCTAACTGCATGTTTTCAAACTTTTCTGTAAGGCGTATCCCTTACTTTAGTTAGCTGAAGCTACGTTCTGATGTCTTTATGGTACAAATTATTTTTTTCTTTATAATGAAAACTGACTATTTTCATATAAAAAATGTAATTTATTTTTTTGCAGGTTTGTATGCGTAGTTTTAACTAAAATCTAATAACTTGCATTTAATTCAGTAAGGTTTTGGTTGATTGAGAGTGAAGTATGCGCAATTTGGAAGACAGATTTAGTCAACACGCGAATCCGTATTATAGAAGAACAATTTATCCATTTTATCGCATAATCAAAGAATCCCGAAAGGAAAAGCTATAAAATAGAAATTCTCCTGATCGATACAATAAAGACTCCTATTACAAGAAATAAAACAAGCAAAGATCATATAAGAAGTGTTATTGTTTTATTTAAACTACAGTTTTCGTGTTCGTAGTTTTTAGTTCAAAATGTCTAACATGTCCTTTTGCAGTAAAAATTTTTTTATAAAGCATGTTTTCTGGTTTTCTGAGCACACTCCTGCATTTATTAGCAGCTAAAATCAGTAGTTCAGTGCATTATGCGAAAGTATCAAATCTTTATATATAAAACAATTCCGTAACTGACTCATTCATTCACTGACTGACTGACTAACTGACATACAACGCACAGACCAAACCGCTGGACCTAAAGGGCTTAAATTTTGCATGGCGATTCTTCTAATAGTGTAGGGGTGCACTAAGAACGATTTTTCAAAAATTCTTCTTAGATTTTTTTAAATTAAATTTTTAAGCTGTTTTTTAAACTTTTTTTACGTTTGCATTTAAAATAATACATTGAGGGTTATAAAATTTATATCACGAGAAAGATCACAAAAATTCCTTCACAATGAAATCTATTTCGAACCTTTACCTTGATTTTCTGATTTTTGGCGAATTTTTAAAGATTAATTTTTAGAATTTAATTTATTAAATGTTGATCACGTGATTTCTTTTTCTGGTACTTTAAATAAATTTATCGTCACGTGCATAACAACTAAATAGACAAAAATGATATTCTTTTTCTTTTTAATGCAGCAGACGATTGGATATTATCCAAAAAAAAGTAAATATCCCTTACGATTTTTTTATAAATATATATATATATATATATTTTGGCATTAATTGCATACATTGACCGTTGTATTTAATTTGAATGTACTCCGTAGCGAAGCGCGGGTTTTCAGCTAGTCATTGCATAAACTTATTGCGGTGTCAGTGTGTAGGAATATTTGCCATTAGTGGATTATTATGCTTCGTAAAATTTTATTTTATTACACATAAAAAGTTAGGGCCTGTTCACATAGGAGTCCGTTGCGTTGCGTTAAGGAAAAGATGACGTTCAGACGAAAATAAACCAATCATAGGCGTTAAAAATTTCATTGCTAATCGTTTGGAGGCATATGATTGGTTTATTTTCGTCTCAACGTCATCTTTTCCTTAAAGCAACGCAGCGGACTCCTATGTGAACAGGCCCTTATTCAACAGCTCTTGGTTTATACAACATATTGTATTAGATTCATTTGAATGTAATTTGCTTTCACGTGTAAATCCAAACTGATATCCAGTGAATAAATACTATATGCTCTCATGTGCACTAAATAACAGGTGCGCTGTTAAAAGGACTATTGATAAGAGAGTATAATACGTGATACTAGGATCATGAAGCCAGTCCGATACAAACTACACTTGAAATTAATAGTTGTTAAGCGCATTTGGGATTCTCATTTACATAGGACCTTCGCTGCGACCGTACAGATAATTTTCTCCATGATAATTCAATATCCCAGATATATAGCCTTAAAATTAAGGAATAATGATGAAATTAGGGGTGAAGACACATTTTTGATAATTTTGTACTTTTATAAAGAAAATGTGTATGAAGCTGATTCAGTTTCAATTGCAATTTTAAACTTACAGCAAAGAATAACTAAGTAAGTATAGTGCATTTCTATACCAACTTAGATACAAAATAAATCACGAATAAAAGACTCAGTATGTTTATTTTTAAACTGGATAGAAATAAAAAATGTGTTCGGAATACGTATATAATATATATGAAATATAATCCCAATATTTCTCGCACGCACGCACGCACGCAGGGCGAAGTGTTTATTTTGTCGGGGATGCAGCCCAGTATTTTTTTTGATGGAATGCATGAAAAATTTTATATCTAGTATATATCTACCCGGGAAACGCCGGGCAATAATGCTAATATATATATATATATATATATATATATATATATATATATATATATATATATATATATATATATATATATATATATATATATATATATATATATATATATATATATATATATATATATATATATATATATAAATACATACAAAATTGTTAGATTTTTCTTTGACTATCGGCCTTGTATATTGACGGCGTTGAGACTTTGACAGAGAAAGACACATGAGTAAGATAAATACCAAGTGAGAAATGATAATACAGTTAAAGTTAATAAACGTTAATTTTCATTAAAAGTAGTTTTCCTTAATGTAAACTCTTGCGATATGCAACATAAGTATACTATTTTAAATATCCCTTCTGATTTTACCTTTCAACTTGAATACCTTTCGCAATTTAACTACTGTCTGTAATTCGTCAATTTGTATAATGTCCCTTTCATTAACTTCCATGAAATCTCCACGAAGTGTCTTCCAACTCTCTTTGTTGATACTGCCCATTTTTCTACTCTATATAACGCCGAACTTTTAAACTCTTCTATTCTGACAGACACTAATAAAAGTCAAATTCGTATCTTGAGACATTTGTTGAAACCACAGGAATCCTGCAACAAGATCCTCGTGTATCTGACTGAAACAAATAACCTTTTCCTACCAAAACATCTTCTAATTTGATATCTTAAGGAAATAATGCATATTTTTTT
>OU015491.1:17654824-17776435 GCA_907164885.2 Dolomedes plantarius
AAATTGAAATGGAATCAGGCAGAAACATATTTTTAAACACACGCACGGACACAAATAATTATATATGAATATTTAAATATTGCATTTATATATCATATACTTTATAGATATGTATTCACATGTACGCACACATTTATTTTCCTTGTTTATAATTTAAAGAAACGAATACAGAAATTAAATAAATTATATATTTATTTACGTTGGGAAATTTCAATGACATAAGCAGAAAAAGAAGAACTTGCATTAATCCATGACAAATAATAAAAGAAAAAGTACATCACAGGAATAATAGCGTTATCAAACTTTCCATCGTGAAATCATGTCATTGGGCTTTCAAAATTCAAAATATTTGTTTCCTTTAACTTTGATTATATTATTGAATGTTATGGAAATTCCCTGAAGTCGTACTAATATCACTCTAAGAGTTGAATCAATACTTTTGGTGACAGTTGAAACATTCTCTTTTAATCCATATATTTATCAATGATTTTAGATTCACAATTCTTCAAAATACCTTAGCGAGAAATTCTTCATACATCGTAGCTTATTTATCAGTAAAATATTTTTAAAAACCTGTGAGATTATTTTAGCATGGTATTACATGGACGAAGATGTTGTAGCAAGCAAATTACAAACAAACTTAAGCATTAAGAAGAAAATTCTTGAAGAATTGGTAACTAAACATTTAAAAACAAAAAGAAATTATTTATATGGAAATTTAAGAATGCAGGGATCAAAAATTAATAAGTTACTTTAAACATGCGGTGAAAAGCAAACTATTTCCTCTTTTAAAAGGGTGCCGTGAAACAACTAAAGGCTTCGCTAAATTTGTAAATTCGGCGAGGCAAATAAATTATACATTCCATTAGATTTACAGAAGTAAATGTTTAGTCATAATCTTTCTCCAAAAGGATCGGGCACTTGCACATTATAAAACTATAACCCGATTAACTGATTACAACGCAAGGGTATTTAGAGGTCTTATGGGGACTCACGACTCGAGGAAATAAGTCGAGGAAATTAGGCATATTTTCATACTTTTTGTAACTATTTCAATTTACTCCCAATTTTTCCAAATTTTATGTATATGATAAATTGATATATTTATTTTATTAAACAAATTTCCAAATCTCAAAATAATTTTTAATAATTTTTTTTAAATGCTTTAGATATACCTTGTTTATGAAGCATTTTTATTGTATACTGGCTTGGGCGCAGAACTGTGAAATTAATTTTACACTTAAATGTATAATTCTTGTTTTATATTTAAAATAAATAATTCAAAATACAATTGAACATAAAGCATTCAACATTAAAATATTTTTTCAATTTTTTTAAAACTTTTCAAAATATATTTAAAATTTCCTTAAATTTTTGCATTACCCCTGAAAAAAAATAACAAAATGTGCAGTGGTTGCAATAATTCTAGTTCAGACGCAATAAAATAACATGATTATACAGTGATAAAAATTGCATGGAATTATGTTCATAGTTTTTGAGATATCCGTTCCAGAATGATGCAAAATTACATTTTGAGAAAAATTAGTTTAAAATTCTTCTTACCATAAATTTGATCAGTAATTAAATATTTAGAATATCAATATCTCCGGAACTAAGCGGAATATTTTCATGCGGTTTATTTTATTTTGTTCAGAAATGATCAGGCTCTAACATATATTTTTTTTTCAAAAAATTGAATGTTTTAAAGATTTATGGATAGTGAGTCCCCTTAACTTTTAATTTTGTATCTAATCCATACTTCCTGACTATTTAATATTAATAGCTTAATATATCTTAAAGACAAATATAGTAAACATATGTTATTGGACCCTAGCTTTGGGACATGCTAGAATTGATAAGCCAGTTAAAATGAGTAATTTTAATATAGGATTACCGACATTACTGACAAAAATGTGTTTTAATTGTTGGGAATTCTAGAATTAAACTTTTCTTTTATACAGTGGACGCTCGTTAATTCGAACTCGAAGGTTCTCAGAAAAAAGTTCGAATTATCCGAAGTTCGAATTATCCGATGTTAAGAGAAAATATATAACTTTAAATGTGTATCACTGAAGAAGAAACTCTCCTAGTATGTATAACCCCAGAAAATATATTATACTATGTTATCTAAAGTTAAACATATTAAAAAGCAATACGGACTTACCTTAATCATAAAATGAAGCAGAAGATATGCAGTACAAAGTAAACTTTTATTAAAAATATGAATTACACTTTGGGGAAAAACTGTAAAATGGATGTTTGGTTCTGTTTATGATGCCTACATTGTTCAGCCAGCTTCTCGATGTGAAGTAAACATTTCAATTCATTTTCAGAGGAAGGTTCCATCTGAATAAATGCTTTCAGAGTTAATAGAGTTCATTATGGCCGCATTAAAAATATCTTTCGGCAGGTAAGTAGAAAAAAGCCCTGGCAGTTTCCTACCGAAATTAGTGCATACGTCTTCGTTTACATCAGAGCTTTGGCCACATACAGTTTGATAAGAAATATTTTGCCTTGACTTAAATCGAGAAAGCCATCCATCACTGCATTTAAAATATTCAATACCCATTCGACTTGCCAATTCATCAGCCTTCGTCAGCACTAGGGGTCCATTTATCGGAAAATTTCGAGATCTAACATCCTGGAGCCATAACAGTAGAGCTCTTTCTAGAACTTCTTGGGACGCATTTCCCATGCGTTTCCTTCCTCTAGCAAATTTTGATTTTTCCCATGAATCTAAAGTTGACTCCTTGTTTTTCAAATTAGTTGACAAGGCATTTATTTTTAATTCCATAGTCAGCTGCTAACTTTGTTTTACATTCGCCATTCTCTACTTTCTTTAAAATTTCTACCTTTGTCTCCAAAGTTAGGGTTTTGTACTTTCCACGTGTAGACATCCTGAATTTTTACACGTTCACACCACACAGTGAGGAAGAAAAACTAGACCACATTAACTTGTCTGCACTGCAGTTATAATTGACGCAGCTCCCTAGAATCTGTAGTAAAGACTAGTTTTTCTGAAATTCTAAGAAAATCGATCCAAATAAAGGAAAATTGCTTTTTTCGTTTAGCACTAATAAGAAGGACAATAGCTACTAACGTTTAGAGGACATGCAATAGTCTAGGAATGCAGGCATGTGCCTCTTTACACAGAAAAGAAATTTCGACACACAAAATAATAAATACAGTGTGTATTTTCTCCATTAAACGAGGAAAAAGAATTTTTTTTTGTCAAATTTTTAGTTCGAATTAACCGAAGTGATAAAAATTTAGTTCGAATTAACGAGATATTTTTAACATTAACTCCAATACAAGTTTTTGGGGGCCTTTGGATTAGTTCGAATTAACCGAAAGTTCGAATTAACCGAGTTCGAATTAACGAGCGTCCACTGTAATTGGTTGAAATTCCATTAGTTTAACAAGCATAGTTGATAATTTTCAACATTGTTTTTAAATAGTTTTTTTTTATAGACTGGTGCCTCTGGTAAATTTCTAATACCATTTCTCTTGCAATACTTATTCCAGATTTTTCTCTTAATAAAAGTAATTTTTTTAAATTTTAGATTGTCCACATATTTTAGTTCTTGTGAAATATGTTTTTTGAAATCTTTTTCTATACAGCGATAGTGCATTCTCATAACTTCGTTTCCAAAACCACACATTTAAATCTTTTGGTCAAATCTTGCCTTGCTAAAATCGGAAATAATTTTTAAAGTTTAGTTTTTGCCCTTAAGATTTCATAATATTTTTTAAATGGCAATATATTTGTGATGATTTATTTCATCCTGAATAAATTCAAGATTTAATGGATGACAAACCTGACTTTGTCGTAACTCGATATTTATACATATATCAATATATAACTTATAAAAGATATTTACTGTTGCAACCAGGATACGGTTTCGAAATTCTTCTTTTGAACTTCTTCATATCATTATTCGACTATCCTATTTGGAGATATTAACTTTCCCTTTTTTATTGTATTCCAGATTCCTTTTTTCAATTCCTACTATTAGTTCACACTCTCTCTATATATATCTTGTTCAAATTTTCAGTCGTTAATAAAAGTACTTTTTATTCATCCAATCAAGTTCAAATACATTTTTTTAAACTTGTAGTGGATGACACTTGATGTTAATACGGTTTTTTTTCAAATATTAATTCATTAATTAAATTTAATTATTCAATTCCTACTATTAGTTCACACACTCTCTATATATATCTTGTTCAAATTTTCAATCGTTAATAAAAGTACTTTTTATTCATCCACTCAAGTTCAAATACATTTTATAAAACTTGTAGTGGATGACACTTGATGTTAATACAGTTTTTTCAAATATTAATTCATTAATTAAATTTAATTAATCAATTTTAGTTTTAGAACTAGAGCGTCTCTTGCTCTTGAATAGTAATTTCCCTGTTGTTGCTCTAAACGGTAGCACTGTGGTAGCGCGGGATCCTCCCGTCCTGTAGGTTGCGGGATCGAATCCCCAACCTGACAAACTTTTTCTCTCTCTTTCCCCCCCTCCTAATCTCGCACAGTAGGCAAGGTTCTGGCAGGCAATCCTTTTTTTCAATTCCTACTATTAGTTCACATTCAAATTTTGCTTTGTTGACCTAAGTAGGAATTGACTTTAAAATTTTTTTTTATATATTACTTGTTTCTTCTTAATTTTGTGATAGAAATATTTAAAAGATATTATTTCAGGGTTGTTTTTCTCTAAGGCTGGATATGCTCTGGCACCCGGTTATGAAGTCTGATGATTCGTCTTCTAACATCTTCTGCAATTACAGATACTTTGTAAGCGATTAAATTGCAAATTTTTCATCAATAGGTCTTCGATATTTTTAAAAGTAATTCTGAATCATATGATTCTCTCTCAAAAAAGCAACTATGATGGTTACTCAGGCATTTCTTTAAACTTGAACAGTATGGTAATTTATAAAATATTTTAATTCCTCAGAAATAGCTGAAAAGCTTAAAGTTTTTTCAGCAGTATTTCTGAAACTTTTCTTTTCCAGAGCAAATCGAAAACTGAACAACGAATTTCTGACATCGTTTTTTTTCTCTATTCAGCCATAGCAACAAAACATTAAACTAACATGAAATCTTAGAGAAAGTGAATGTGGAATTCATTATCATGGTTTCTTTCTTCCGTCGTCCATTGTTTTTGATAAAAAATAATATTGCAAACAAAGGTTTCGCATTTATTGCATAAAAGTCCCTTAGCAAGTGTTAACAAGGTCCGGAGACTTTCTTGGTATTTTATTCCCTTTCTGCAATGTTTAAATCCAATATATCCTTTTAAGAATAAAATTACACGGAAAACAAACTAACTGAAATCTTAATTAAAAGAGAACCATGTCTTACAGCTCAGCTAAAAAAGTTTCTCTTTTTTTGTGCAGAATACTTGAAACTACAGACAAATATAAGCCTATAATTCTGCTGAAATTTTTGAACAATGAGTCTAGGATGTTTTTTAACCCTTTAAGGGGAACAACCTCCACCATTTGCACGGTGCAGATATTTTTAGCGATTTTTTTCAACCTAAAGAATCTTGAAAATTTTTCCAATTAAAGGTTACAAAATGTTTTACTTCTTTAAACTGATAACAGATGGCAGTATTACCCATTTGTCTGCTCATTTAACTGGAATAAATTGAATGCAAATAAAAAAGACTATATTTAGGCGTTTTCACTGTGCAAACGGCACCCTTCAAAGGGTTAAGGGGGTCCAGGGCACATTTAAAAATATATAAATTTATTGAGTTAAAATTCTAAGTATTTTGTAGTGGTTAAACATATAATTTCTAAACAAAATCACATCATAAAACTTCTCATAAAGTTTTTGAAAATTTTAAATTTTTTTGAAAAGTGGGGTTATTTAAAATCGTTATAACGCGAAATATTATTTGTCGAATTTCAAAATTCTTTCGTTTAAATAAACAGAAATATATAAGTTTTAATTTTAATTCAGCATTTTTTAAAATATTAATTTTAAAAAAATTAAAAATATTTAGATTAAAAATTTTAAAGAAAATGTAACTTATTTTTAAGAAATCATATTTTCAAAAGTAAAATTTTTTTCTAATTTGCTTAATTAAAATTAAAGTAATATAATTGAAAAAGAAATTTTCTAAGTTTGAACCATTTATCTTTAAAGGTTCTTTACTTATAACAATTTAAAGGCGAGAAAGGGTGAAAAAAAACCATCATGCAGAAAGACGCATTTAAAGGTTTAAACAAAGATTGGCTGCTATTACGAGGGTAGGCTGAAAAGTAATGCACACATGCTTGTAGAGCGTGAACAAAAAGAAATAGCGAGATCGGGCAAAAAGAACATTAAAGTACAATTCTTAAGCTTCAAAATCATATATTTGTTTTTCAACATAGTCACCGTTAAGGCTAACACATTTCTCCCAACGTGTAACAAGTTTTCTCATTCCGTCACTGAAAAATTCTTCCGACTTTTCTCGGATCCACGACTTGACAGCTGCCTTCACCACATCGTCCGAGGTTTAATGATTACACTTGAGGTCTCACTTGAGTAGAGGGAAAAAATTTAAATTGCAAGGATCGGGGGAATAAGGAGGTTGTGGAATCGGTTCAAACTTCAGGTTTCATAGAGCCTCTCCAGTCCGACGCTGTTCTCGCCTGTGAGACGGCGTGGTACTCATCGAGCACAGATTTTACGATATCCCAATCGTTCTATAATGCAGCAGACACATTCCTTGGATACCCGAATATGGTTTGCGATACGCTTTTCAGTGATTCGCCGGCCATTTTGAATCAAATCGTCGACGAGTTTGCGATGTTCATCGTCTGTGGCAGTGATCGGACTTCCGCTGCGTGTTTGATCAACAATTATGGCTTTTCCAGGCTCGCAACCACGAAATTTCATTACCCATCGATTTACAGTACCCCTACCAACAGCATCGTAACCATAAACAGCCTTTAAACGACGATGAATCTCGGTAGGAGTCACTTTTTCAGCTGTTAAAAATTCGATAACAGCGCGCTGTATAACTCGCCGTTGACATAGCACTAAAACACGTCTCCATACAACAGTTTTTCAAAATACACTGGATGAACACAACGACTTAAAACCTGCGATAAGTATTGAGGGGGAATGTAACTTCCATATGCCACTTGGCGCGGTTTTGAAGGTCATTTCGTTCGCGCTCTACAAGCAGGTGTGCATTACTTTTCAGCCTACCCTCGTAGAATGTTTCAAAACCAAATATTAATATATCCTGTTCTAATTAAGATTGAAACATGATTAAAACGTCATTCTAAGCGAAAAAGAACAGAAAAAGTTTTAACGCAATGAAATATTTTTCGAAAATTTGAAGAATTTTGTGACTTGGATCCCCTTAAATATTTCTGAATCTTATCTCTATCTCATGAATTCCAGGAGTCACTTTAAATGACGCTTATATATCAGATATTTAATGCTTATGAAATTAAACTTCATAAATTTTTCTAACAAACCATAATCTGAAATAACAGTAACAGTACTGAAAACTTAAATACAGGCTGACAAGTACGAAATTTCAAGGCAGAATAAAATATTCTCTTGAATTATATTTCTGTTATAAAGGTCATGATTACATACCTAAGATAATTTTTATTTGAAGTTACGCTAGAAAAATTATAGAAAGAAATCGTACAAAAATACTATATATTTTAGATAAATTAAAAATTTTCTATATCCACACAAATCATATAAAGTTAGTGCTTTAAAGAAAGTGATCAAAATCTCAATGAAAATATGTATCCCGTTATTCTCTTAAAATTGAATATTTTTATTAACCCCATCCTTCTCGCTCCCGTGAAAATTACGGAGTGAGGTTTCGCGTTCTATTTCTCGTGCCTGTGATATTTCAGGGCTGGAGTGTTTAAAAGTAGCACGCCAAAAAGATTAAAACAATCCATTTCATTTACCCTGAAAATTTTTTATTTCTTATTTTACATTTCAGATGGCAGCACCAGTCAATTTAGAATGTAATTGTGGATGGGTATTTTTTTTAAACTAGATGTAGCAGTTCAAGAAATAAATGGAATCCTCTGGAAAAATAGGCACTTTATTACCGTTTTCTTGAAAATTATGCGATCGTTAAGGGGTTAAATAAGTAGAACAACAACTTTATTTTAAAGAAATTCTTCTCCAAGCTAAAGTTGAAAAGAATAAGTCTTAGATTAAGTGGAAAGCGAAAGAATATAAATTAATTCAAAAACTGGAATTAAGTGGACACTTCCTGTTTCCAGTGATTAGAAATGTTTACCAAGAAATGTTTATGAATAATGATAAGCAAATCAACCAACATTTCCTCTATTTTGTTTTATTTGACTTAGATTTTATTCCGTCGCTGGAAAAAAAATTAACGTTACTGTCTTTTATTAAATGAAAGTGATTCAAATTTATCTTTTCCTAAAAATGAAAACTTTCATATTTATGGGATTTGAAATCGAATGAAGTAGATTGGGAAGGTTAATTAAACTTCTATCTTAAAGAAAACATTGAATCTCGGAGTTGCTTTTCGTCCATATTTATTTAATTCAGTTTCGGAATGTTAAATACAAAATGGAAAAAAATATATACATTGAGCTTTTAAAGTGGAATAGTAAAAGTTTAATGCGATATATAAGTGTAAAGGTTTCCATTTATTCCTTAATTTAATGAAAAACAATAAAATGTGCAATAAAATTTTACTTTAAATAATTCGTAACTGAAGAATTAATGGGAATGCGAAAATGGATTAGAGAAAATAAAACGTAGAAATTTTGGTAAATTTATGGTTTCACCGTAATAGCTTTTAAATAATAAATTGAACTTTATACCTAAACAAAAACATATTATACATCATGGTGAAGTTACTGAGTAATTAATATTTCAGAACAAATGTTATTCTTATTTTTGAATGTGATACTATAATTAAATAAAAAAAAACTTAAATAATGGTAAATGTTTTATGGTTATTAATTACAAAATAAATGAAATAAGTACGTTTGCTTTCTAAAAGCAAAATAATAAATGGAATCAGTAAATTTGATAATGTAATCATATTTATTTACTACCTGAAAACCCGCGCTTCGCTACGGAGTACATTCAAATTAAATACAACGGTGAATGTATGCAATTAATGCCAAAAGAAAATAAATGTATATATTTATAATAAATGCGATGATCAATGTATACTACAATTGATGTAAATATATATATATATATATATATATATATATATATATATATATTTATAAAAAAATCGTAAGGGATATTTATTTTTTTTGGATAATATCCAATCGTCTGCTACATTAAGAAGAAAAAAAATATTTTAATTGTTTATTTAGTTGTTATGCACGTGACGATAAATTTATTTAAGATACCAGAAAAAGAAATAACGTGATCAGCATTTAATAAATTAAATTCTAAAAATGAATCTTTAAAAATTCACCAAAAATCAGAAAATCGAGGTAAAGGTTCGAAAAAGGTTTCATTTTAAAAGAATTTTTACGATCTTTCTCGTGATATAAATTTTATAATCGTGAAATTATTATTTTAAATGCAAACTCTAAAGAATGTTACGGAAACAGCTTAAAAATTTAATTCTAAATAAATCTAAGAATAATTTTTCAAAAATCTTTCTTAGTGCACTCCTACACTATAAGAAGAATCGCCATGCAAAATTTCAGCCCTGTAGGTCCAGCGGTTTGGTCTGTGCGTTGTATGTCAGTCAGTGAGTCAGTTACGGAACTGTTTTATATATATAGATTAAATGTATTGGGATTTATAGAAGGAACTTATTGTGTCAGGATGAGTTAAAAGGCAGAAAATCAGGGACTTTTGAGGATTACTATTTAAGCTGGAAATGTCCCACAATCTAGACAAATATACGATAAGTGACGTCCCACCTACCCCTACCTCCCCCCAAAAAAAAACAGAATAAAAGCTCTTAGTCTATTCCCCTTGCTAACTAGAGCTTCTTATACCTTCGGTTATTATGGCCGTAAAAAACATTCTTGACAACTTCTTCGACAAAGGCATAACAAAACAAAACACATACACAGATTTGCCTGTTTAGGAAATAACGTTATGTGCCATCATATGTCTTAGTATGTCTCGTCAGAAGTTTTTACAACCTCTAATGTACCACCCTGTTATTTTGACATACACAGTACTCAAAAAAGTACAAGAGAGCATATTAATGATCATAGGGAATAAGTATATATGTTAAACATTAGCTGATCTTTACATTAAATGTCAGTTGATGCATACGAAAATGTAGTTTGTAAGGTATACATAAGATTCGATTCACAAGAATCGAACTTTTGAGTGAATGAATTAAAGAAGCTGCTTGAGATATGCTAATTTCGGCATACGCGCTTGGTATAAATACCATGCAGCTTGATTAAAAGGAAAAAGGTTGAAGGAAGGGCGTTGTTAAGGTTGATAGATAAGCGAGAGGGAGCTACGAGGTAAGCAGTTCTAGGTGCTATCCTGCGCTAGTGCTTAGGGGGCCCAAAGTTTACGTGGCAGTACTGCTGGTTTGACTCTCTGCTGGTTTGTGAGTATTTGCAATGTGTATTTTTATTGAATGATAATATATATTCCGTACAAGTAGTACGTATGCTTATTGCTGTAAAAGCAAATTCTATATGTGCAACGAATTCAAAAAACATTGTTTCATGTATAAACTGTGTTTATATCAAATTCATTTAGAGTGCCACTTCAAATTATATACACCCAAGTCTAGGTAGAAGTGAGATATATACTCTATAAGTTCATCTTTTGATACTTGATAATTTTAAAATATATTCGAGAAAAATAGAAAACAATTTCAAGCTCCATTACCTGTTTATATTATGTGTAAGTGAAGATAAAGAAATTCAGTGATAGGTGGACCATGAAATATTGTGTTTGCTGTTACTAAATTATTTTAATATGCATGAACAAAATTGAATTTTATAACAAAGAAAAATTTTAAACAAGGTCTGGCACATTAACATTAATCAAAAAGTCAGTAAGAACGGACATGTCTGCAACAGATGATAAATGTATACAGATATGATATGAAAAATATTCGCTGTTTCTGAAAAAAGGGGAGAATAAACCATGACATTATCACGCAAAGGCTGAAAAATAATAAAGTGGAAAAGAACTGAAAATATATTGAATATAATAGCGGGGAAAAATTTTTTGTAACCTCACACTTTATCATAATAAAAAAGAGAGGAAATAAGAAATATACTTTCTTTGTCAGAGAAAATCTAGACTGAATTCGTTTAACATAGAGAGGAAAAAATATTAAAGAATTCCTCCAAGTGAAAAGTCCGTCACTGACAAATATTTCTGAAGGATATACTGTCCAAAGTGTAAGTATATTGAAAAATAGATATACTTAAAAAATTTTACCTCAACTTTCAAAATATTTGCAGGTTTAATTCAAAAAATGTTCTTAATACAACATTGAGATGTGTAAAGATGTTACGCAACCAAACAATTTAAAATCCTATTTATATGTATAGAATGGGGAGTAAAAGGGTAATACAAACACTCTAAGGCAATATTTATAGACGGGGAAACTGGTTTCACGTTGTTTCTTTTTACATAAAATCCTGCTAGAAAGAGAAGATATTTTAAAAGAAGCTAAAGTATATTAAACTTCTTTTACCTTTAGGTTAAATAGTTTCTCATAATTAACACATCCAAACTATCGAACCAGTTGTAGAATATTTAAATTCAGCAACTTTCATAAAATAGTTTACTTAAAAAATGTTACGAAATGTTACAAAAAGTTTGAAAGGATGATTAAGAACATGACACAATGGTTAACTGTTGAGAATATTGTTACGAATTTTAGGAGTCTATGGTAATCTTGCCAAATATGAGAGTTATCGCCAAATTAGTGATGGATTTGGTGACTTATTTTGGTCACCAAATTTGGCGATATGGTGCCAAATGGTAGCCAACCTTCTGGACCTTTCCAGAAGTTTCTGGAAATATCTAGCTGGTTGACCGATAGATGGCGCTTTGGAAATCTATAAATATACCTGACATTGGCATTGGAACTCAGTGTTCTTTTCTGCTGAGAATTGAATGCATTGAAAGTGCATTAGGCGTATATTGTATTGAAGACTGTATTATCTTGTGTTTTTAGAGTTTTCTTCTGTATAGAAAAGTTACGTGTTTTTCTGTTTGAATTTGTGTAGGCGCCTGAAGAATTTACATAATAATAAATTTTATTTTGTGTACACTTCCTGAAGAGATTTTATTCAATCCTATCGAAACCAGGAAAACGGTACAATATTGTTTACACTGTAAAATGAATCCCTTAAGCTAAGGGTAAAGTACTGGAATACTGGATGTTAGTACTTTACTATTGAAGCGCGCTGGTTTTCGGTGCTGAGGGTGCTCGGATCGAATCCTTTCGTCGCGCCACGAAAAATGCCTCCGTTCGTGTCGTCCCTTCATAGGGGGTAATGCTGTCCGCCTATATGGTGCCCCCACAATAAAATGGGCAGTAAAATTGCGGCGTAGTATAGGAGAATGTTTGACGACAAGTGCCTCTACATTAGAAAAAATTTTACAATTGATTTTTTTTTTTTGAGGGGAGGGGCAAAACAGTAAGACAATGAATTTATAGTAAAATTATGGAGGTTGTAATTTCTGAAATTGCCAAATATAAATGTCGACATGTAATCAGAATAAGGTATTTATTTGATCTGAAGATGGTCACTAGGCAAACGATGTGAAAATCTAGCAGAAGACAGCGAAATTCAACACAATATAATGGCGCATTCATGATCGCGGTCAGGTTGTACTGCAACCGTCTCTTCGGTAAACAGAAAAAGGAGATCCATTGAGAAAATAACTGAAGGGTTCGGACATTAAGTGTTATTCGAAATTTTGTTGTTCTGCATCACTTACAGATGGGTTCATTTTTGCGCCCTCGGCAGATAGCCCATTCATTGACCGTTAAAAAAAAAGTACAGTAACCACCGCTTATAGTGATCAGTGATTATAAGAATCAACCGTTTATAAGAATCTATATCGCGGAAACAAAAACAAATGTATTATTTCCACGTTAAAATTTTCGCTTTAAAGAATCAATCCACCGGTTTTAAGAATCAGTTTACACTCTTCGCTTTCCTTTCATTTTTCTAAAAAAGCCACTTAAACCCTCAAAAGGGACGAAAATCTTTCTTTTTTGAAAGAGAGATTGGAAAATAGTCGTAAAATTCCTCCCTTTCTTTGTTAGACATAACATAATAGTTTCACCTTAAACGCTTTAGCATAACACTGTCCTATTAGTTTGACCCAGGGGCATCTTTACCCGTCCGGGTCCGATTTCACTTTTCTCCACTGACAAACGAAAATAGGGACTCTTTTTCCCACCTCCCACATCCTGGTTGTGGCTTCTTGGACCCTGAAATACATAAATCTTCGGCGAAGTGTCCACTATCACTTAGTCAAACGTGGCATTAGTAGATTCAGCACGTTATCAAACCGTGAAACGTAAGCTAGAAGGTGAATCTTCGTCTGAGACTACTAGTATTGAAAGAGGTATAAACAGAGTCCTGAAAACTTCATTACGCCAAACTACCATAGAAAACTTTTTTTTGCACCCTTCCTGTAATTGAAATGTTAAAACTGTTAAGCAGGTATGTGGTAACAAATATTAGATTATTTTCTTTTCTTACTATAATCATGTGTATCAACTTATAGATCTAGAAATTAAGTTGTAATTTTAAAATTATAAAAAATAATTTTAATAAAAGATAATTAGCGTAAATTAAAGAGTATTTTATGATAAATTATCTAATATATGTATATATAGGTGTGTGTGTGCCTGTCCAAAAACCTAAATTTCGGCTATAAGAATAAACCGCTTATAAGAATCAAAAACAGTAATAACAAACGTGATTCTTATAAGTGGAAATCACTATATATTAAACAATACATTTCTCTTCACTTTCAGAACTTAAGTAAATAATCGAAAAAAAATTGAATTCTTTTTATAATGCACCGAAGATACTGGGCTTTAATCGTACTTAAACCTATTTTTAATTACAATATGAAGATTGTGGTGTCAACAATATCATCTTTTAGTTTATTTTATCCTTCCGATTTTTTTCCAATTGTTATTAAATTGTGCAAATCTTTCGTGAACATCTACTTTCGTTACGTTTTCTGTGCCCTGACTTCATATGCTGCTGTGGCATTTGAAACATGGATTCTAGCAATGAAGATAGGGAATTTTCGGAAACTTACCGATCATAGCTTTCGTATTTGATAGGTCAGTTTGATTATTCCCAGTCCATTGCTTGCTTTTTGCATTTCAAGATATCCGGGAAGGCTTGCTGGCTCCGTGTTCACAATTTTAGAAGTTTGTACGAGTATAATAACTAAGTTGATAACAAGCGCAGTGCTAGTGTAAAGCAGTGAGTCAGACAGTAATCAGTGAATTGAAAGGTTAGTAAGATATTTATTCTATCCTTTATAATGTATATTTAATGGTATAAGCTCGAAGGACAATTAGCGAGAGATGTTATAGGATACATGATTGTAAAAATTTTTTTAAGGTGACTGCCTACGTTCGGAGCCATTTTTTTAAAATTGCTTTTTTAAGGATTTTTTTGTGTTTTATGGTAAAATAGTATTTAAAAATAAAAAATAAAAAAAAAACTTGCCTGTAAATACCATACTTTTTTATAAATTGGTCAATTTGAAGTAATTTTTAATGAAATTTAGCTAAAACGCCTATCACTCTGCACAAAATTCTAATGTTACTATTTTAATTTCCTTCTCACACTAGATACATATAACAGTTATCTTCAAAATGACCCTCAATCTAAGAGAAATTTTAAAATGCAAAAATAATACAGACAATTTTATGTTCAATTATGAAAATTTTCCCCAATTCGTCATTTCTTTCCTTATAAAAACAGCCCGAAACAAAAAAACTATTTATTATACATCAATTATTGTGTGTCATCTCATTAACAATACCATCTAAAACATTTGCTGAAAATTTTATCAAATTATATGCATTATTATGTGAGATATCATGATAACGGTAGAGATTTGTGTTAAAAAACATAATTCTGAGAAAAAGGCATTTAAAATTGTGTGTCACTTCAATTTTGTATCAGACGATGTTTTTAAAAATAGCTATAACTCTGCTTCTAATTAATGTAGAATGAAAATCAAAACGGTTTTGAAAAGAGAAAACATTGAATTACATAATTCTTGCAAAAAATAAAATTGACGAAAATAGTCAAAAAATGGCATTTTCAACATAGGCAGTCACCTTAAGGGAACAATGATCGTGATAATGTTCCATGTAAGATAGCATTTTCATTCCCATGGCATTTATTCTTTCTTATACCGCTGGTTAACAAAATTGAAAATTAAACAGATATCCATACACCTGTCCCTCGATTTGCACGGCACTCGGTTTACAAGGTTTGGCTTTTACACGGTTTCTAAATTTTATAAATAAAAATATATAGATCGATGTATTATTTGATTATTTGAGTGATTTACATAGAACGCATTCATTAATGACATGCACAGACGTCGCAAGTGCATTGCTTCGAATTGCGTTGCGTTTAGCTTTGGCGACACTAAAGTGGATTTTATTTCACTTCCGTTCTGTCATTCCGAGTTCAGTTCTACACGAGATAAGACGTTATTTTTAAAAATTCATATGCAAATAAGTCATTTATCATTGCATATTACTTAAACTGATTTGTCTTCACTTCGTATTAAACTCTTTGCATTTTTACACTGCTATTATAAACATAACTACGGCTTGCACCTATCCATTGTTTAATATGAATGCTGTGTCTTGTCTTACACGGTTTCGATTTACACGTTTTGTAGTGGAACGCATCTACCGTGAAAATCGAGGAATAGGTGTATATGTGAGATATAATAATATATTTAAAGGAGATAATTTTGGTATTTTTAGAGAATATTATTTAAGACAACTCACAGAGAAAGCTAACTGAACGAGCTAGTTGCAGGTTTCAAGAATGAATATAATTTTTTTTTTATATATTATTAGCCTCTCAGTTGTGATTTGTTTACGAAAAGAGAGATGCAATAGTAAAATTTATTCGAGGCATAAGTTATCAATATTCTTTCTATGTAAGCACTTTTGAAAATAGGTGTCATGGTACGTATAACTTGAGTAGATAAATCCAGTAAATGAGTTTGATAATCTATATATATAAAACAGTTCCGTAACTGACTCACTGACATACAACGCACAGACCAAACCGCTGGACCTAAAGGGCTGAAATTTTGCATGGCGAATCTTCTTATGGTGTAGGGGTGCACTAAAAAAGATTTTTGAAAAATTCTTCTTAGATTTTTTTTAATTAAATTTTTAAGCTGTTTTTGTAACTTTTTTTAAGTTTGCATTTAAAATAATAATTTGAGGGTTATAAAATTTATATCACGAGAAAGATCATAAAAAAATTCCTTTAAAATGATATCTTTTTCGAATCTTTACCTCCATTTTCTGATTTTTGGTGAATTTTTAAAGATTAATTTTTAGAATTTAATTTATTAAATGCCGATCACGTGATTTCTTTTTCTGGTACTTTAATATAGCAGGAATGTTAAGAAAGTGTTACGTCTGTAAGCGGGAGTTCTAATCGGTAGGGCTTCTGTTTGCTTGTTTGGTAACTGATCCATCCTCAAAATCCTCTCTCATTCTTGTATTGCCTTTTAGCTTTTACCTGTTAACATTTTATTAAAATAAAGGTGTTGTATAGTTCTTGGAATTAAGAATTATTTGAAAACCTCCTGACCTCATTGTAAGGCGCGCCATGCCTGGTAACCCGTGTCAAGGTTGGCGTGTGGCAACCCTTCTTGCGAGAGGAGTTTTGGGGGTTGTTCGATGCGGGGGTGGAAGGAGAGGATAAGACGCAGAGGCCAACGGTCGTTATGTGACGAATATGGCTCTGTCTGCTAAATGATCCTGCATTAATTACTTTATATGTGTTGTATGTGCTGTGTCCCTTAAAAAATCATGTAATAAAAGTTTGGGACAAAATTCTGGAAATCTTTTTTGTGTCGTCTCTGTTTCTCGCATGAAAGAAACCCCACGCAAAGCGGTTAAAACCCTTACACTCATGAAATTTTGATGAATCACAACATTGTTTTGGCAACCCGGACGTTTTTTTCAATAAATAATGAATAATTAATTTTATTTTATTTTCCAATTATTTATTAACTTTTAAAAAACTTTGTATGTATTTTATAAACAAAAAGAAGTCGTTGAATGCATCCATCATTTTATACCATATTACCTTTGTCTTTTTTTACACGATTTCTTTTTACACGACAGAGTCTGGAACGCATCCTCCGTGTAAAAAAAGGACTATTCGTATATAATATTATATATTTTGTAGATATAATGTTTGTTATTTTAACTGTTAAAAACAGAGAAAAATAGTTTTATATCTTAACTCTCCTTTTTTAGTCTGATGTGGTAATTTCATTCATGGTCTCCATAATCTATATATGTAAAACAGTTCCGTAACTGACTGACTCACTGACATATAACGCACAAACCAAACCGCTGGACATAAATGGCTGAAATTTTGCATGGTGATTCTTCCTATAGTGTAGGGGTGCACTAAGAGAGATTTTTGAAAGATTCTTCTTAGATTTTTTTTATTTATTAAATTTTTAAGTAGTTTTTCTAACATTTTTTTAAAGTTTGTATTTAAAATAATTATCCGAGGGATATAAAATTTATATCACGAGAAAGATCATAAAAATTCCTTTAAAATAAAGTCTTTTTCGAATGCTTACCTCCCTTTTATGATTTTTGGCGAATTTTTAAAGATTAATTTTTAGAATTTAATTTATTAAATGCTGATCACGTGGTTTCTTTTCTTTTTGTGATACTTTAAACTAATTTTACGTCACGTGCATAACAACGAAATAGACAAAAAAAATTCTTTTTAATGCAGCAGACGATTGCACATTATCCAAAAGAATATTAAAATCGATTAAAAGAAATGTTCCTCAAACTGAACTACATTAACTGTACTATATTCTTTATTATTTTCTATTAGATTTAATTTGAATATTTCCTTCTACATTATTTTGTCTATAAAAATATCCGTTACGATTTTTTTATAAATATATTTTTTCGTTTTTATTACATCCATTGCATACATTGATCGTTGTATTTATTATAAATAAATAAATAAATAAATATATATATATATATATACAGTGGAATCTCGATCCAACGTTTTTCCGTATGTGTCGTTCATTTTATCCAGTCCCAACGATCATATTGCTTTGTTATGTGTCCGCATCTATCGTTTTCCAGCATTTATCGTTCATTTCAATCGGTCCCTTGAAAAACGATAGATCGAGATTCCACTGTATATTATTTTTTGGCATTAATTACATACATTGACCGTTGTATTTAATTTTAATGTACTCCGTAGCGAAGAGCGGGTTTTCAGCTAGTCTCAAAATAAAAAGAAGGAAATATAGTTATCCAAAATGTTACAAGTTCTCTACGGTAGAGGACTTTTTGGCGAAAATAATTAGCAAAAGCATTACAAGAATAAGTTCTTAAAAAAGCGTCTTAAATTTCTGTGTTTACTTATTCCTAAGTGGAGTTATGAAAATGCTGTATCCTTCGCAGTATCATTAGTGAAGCCAGACTGTCCACATGTTGCTTTCCTGATATTTAAAAACAGCCAGATCTAAACTAAAATATCAAAATAGGTAAAAATAAAATCATCCTCATACGATTTCAAATGTGCGCGAATGTTAAAATCTCAGTTTAAACTTCTTTTAATCTTTTATACTTCATTTAATCCTAAACAGCTGTAATTAAAGCAAAATCACTTTTAAAACGTTTATGCTCATATCCAAATGGTCCGCAATTAGTGTTTTCGGATGTTTCTTAAATTTTTTCTTCCTTTTTTGATCTATATTCAGAATAGCTTCGTTCTTTTTCATTGATTCCACTTCACAATCAGTACAGATTTAAGGATTAGTATCTTAATCATGAACATTTGTACATAGCAAAAAGTAAATATGATTTAATTTTATGGTTCTTTACTATATTTAGAATCAAATCGTTTTACTTTGTAATGTCCGTTTTTTCCTTTTAATCTCTTACATTTTCTCAGTAGTTTTTCTTACGCTGTCAAAATTTAGATGTAGAATTGCAGGGTATTATTCATTACTAACTTTTATAATCGTTAACATCAAAATGAACTGCTTCGTACCTGAATGGAACATTGTATTAACTAGTTGGTTATAATGACGTCACTGCTACACGTAAGGCTGACTGATATTCGAGCGGTTGTGTTCTTGGCAAGACATTTACTTAAAATCCTTAAAGAAGTTAGGGGAGTTTAAAGAATGATAAGGAACAGGAAAAGGTAGAGGCCCATAGTAAAAATATTGGCTGATGATGAAAAGAGGGGGGGGGTGGGAGGGTCATAGTAGCAAGATATTGCAGACGACATATATGATGCATATTAGACCTGTTTTGATCTATAGTAGTGAAATACTGATATCTGCTACTGACGGTGTTATTAATTACCCATAAGTGCTTCAAAATCAGGGTTTGCGCTTGATCAATGGAGCTGTTAAAACTACTCCAGTGGTTGCTATGCAACTTTTAACTAATATTGATCCAGTTAAATATCGTATCGTGAAGAATGAAAGTGTTCTCTAGCAAAAATTAATAAAGCTGCAAAATAATAACTTTTAGAAAGATTATAATTTTGAATTAGGAATTTAAAATCCCAATGTGGCTTTGCCCAAAGCAGTTGCAGTATTGCTAGCGAACTAGATTTAAAATCAGATATAACATTTTTACAAAAAAACCTATAAACCCTCTTGAATTCAAGGAATTTGAAATAGTCTATGATCTAGGATTTGGAATTGACAATAAAGGAACATATATTACACAGATCGCTCCATGTTTAATGAGGGAAATGGATCTGGTAATTATAGCACACTGTTTCCATTTTAATAAAGCGGTAGGTTACAACAAAACGTATTTTGGCGGTAAAGTAAAAGATATTTTTATCGCCTTAAGCCAACTCCATCTGAGAAAGGATTCTTTCAAACAAACAGTCAGATAATTCACTATAAATTTTTCTAATTGTGTTTGAATTTATAAATTTGGTAGATTTTAGTACGAAAATAGTTATAAAGTTATTTTTAACGTTTTCTCGAAATTAATTTTCTCATCGTTTGTCATCACGGAATACTTCCTATAACAAAAAGGTTACGCTTAAAATGCCTTAAAATTGTGAATACTTTATTTGTATTTGTAAAAGGAATAGACTGTGCTCATGATTGCAGATTAATTATTTTTTTTTCTTTACATAGGTAGGATTTGCAAGTGATGTAGCGAATTGTTATAGACGGCGCCAAGATGATTGCGCCAACATTGTCGCCAACATGATTGAATCTACTTCGGCTGCCACTTTACCCCGCCAGTTAGAGTTTCTTTGTTGATACGACGGAAGCAGCCTGTGCGCTGTCTCTTTGATATAAGGTTTTGATTTGGCAACTATATATGTTCCAATAGTACTTCAATTCCTGTATATATGCACAAACGCTATGAAACGCCTTTGTTGCTTTCCATAAAGATCTCTTCCTTGTGCACAGATATACATAGATTTTAGAAACCGCAGAAATCTGCGACAACTGACAAGGAATTTAAAGTGATTTTTCTGTACACCAGTGCTTTAACTGCTGCAGACTCTGAGATAAACAGAGTATAATCCTGAGAATACTCTATACCCAAGAGAAAGCGATTATCTTCATTCTCCAATTTATAAAATGGTAATATGTTTGTTTTTGAGTTATCATGTTTTGCGGAAATATCAACTTTTCACCCAGTTCCCCCCCCCCTTGTTTGGACTTCGCTCTTTATTTTTGGTTGGTTGGTTGGTTGGTTGAGGTTTAGTGGGGCAAGGTCCATAAAGGACAAGCTGCGCCAACCGCTCTTTCTTGAAGTCTCAGTTTCGCTCC
This sequence comes from Dolomedes plantarius, assembly GCA_907164885.2. Taxonomy (NCBI): domain Eukaryota; kingdom Metazoa; phylum Arthropoda; class Arachnida; order Araneae; family Dolomedidae; genus Dolomedes; species Dolomedes plantarius. The sequence continues at coordinate 17,675,865 of OU015491.1, forward strand.
AGAAAAACAAAGCTAATTATCTATTGTCAGACTCTCGTCTCCCATTCTTAAGTGGAATTGATGAACGTGAGTAATAGCGTCTTCAATGAGCCCAAAAGAAACGCAAACAGGTGTCGAACGATACACACCTTTGGAGAGGTGCGACAATAGGTAAAAGTACGCGAATCATTTAGAATGATTTGTGAAACCCATTAGCGGCGCGCTTTACCCTTGGAAAGGTCGGCAGGAAAGAAAATTCATCATAGGTGGTCTGCAGAGGGCGGAACCGGAAAAAGTCGGGGATACGAGATGGGCCCAGATGGTTCGAGAAAGGCTGAGAAGAATGCATAAATAAAGACGGTGTTGCGAATGGAAAAGGAGAATAGACTTGGACTGTTGAAGGGTCGACACGCGTACGGAGAGACGGGGAGCTCGTTTGGACTTTGAATAATGATCCCTGCTCTCATGAGTGTATTAACGTTCGTCGGAACGAACCTTTGTAAATGATTTATTTAACCAAGATTTTAATGTGTCAATAAACCAGATGTAAATAAGAGTTGGTGCTACAGTTATAATTACTTCTACAAGATAATGATTTGTCGGATAACGACTATAAAGGTTAACATCTATAAACTATCATTAGGCTGGTCCTAATGTATGGTTCGGAAACTCGGTCTCTAACAAAAAAATGGAAAATACAGAATTTTAGTCTTCGAGATACGGGTTCTCTGAGCATCCTTGATGGTGTCAAATAAAATGGCCTATGGCGGAGACATTTTAATTCAGAAATCTACATTTTTTTAACGAGCCCGATATTATTAAAAGTTTTAAAAATAAAAGAATGCACTGGGCCTCTCATGTTGCTAGAATGGATGGGAAAAAACCAGTAAAAAAGATTTTTGTTGCAAGGCCCTTTACTAGTCGGAAAAGAGGAAAGCCAAAACTAAGATGCCTCGACTATGTTGAATCAGATTTTAGAGTGATTGGAGTGAGGACCTGGCAGACCAGGTCTAGAAATATGTTGTCCTGGAGGAATTTGCAAAAGAAGGCCCTGGCCCACCCTGGACTGTCGTGCCAAATATGATCATGATGATGAATATGTTTGTTTGTTTTTGAGTTTGTAAGGTATACACAAGATTCGATTCACAAGAATCGAACTTTTGAGTGAATGAATTAAAGAAGCTGCTTGAGATATGCTAATTTCGGCATACGCGCTTAGTATAAATACCATGCAGCGTCATTAATAAAAAAGGTTGTTAAGGTTGAAGAGAGGTTGTTAAGGTTGATAGATAAGCGAGAGGGAGCTACGGAGTAAGTAGCTCCAAGGTGTTATCCTGCGCTAGTGCTTAGCAGGCCCAAAGTTTACGTGGCAGTACTGCTGGTTTGTGAGTATTGAATGTGTATTTCTATTGAATGTTAATATATATATTCCGTACAAGTAGTACGTATGCCTATTGCTGTAAAAGCAAATTCTATATGTGCAATGAATTCAATAAACATTGTTTCATGTATAAACTGTGTTTGTATCAAATTCATTTAGAATGTCACTTCAAATTATATACACCCAAGTCTGGGTAGAAGTGAGCTATTAACTCTATAAGTTATGTTTTGCGGAAATGTCTAATTTTCACCCCTTTTTTCCTGTTCCTCCCCCTGATATACTTATTTTAATGTAACAGCTAAAATTTTTATAGATTTATTTTTTAAGTATGCAGCACTTAAAGCACTGCTGTACAAAAAAATCACTTCAAATTCCTTGCCACTTGCAAATCATGACTATGTAAAGAAAAAAATAATTGATCTGCAATCATGAGCATAATCTATTCCCTTTGTAAACATTAATAAAGTATTCACAATTTTAAGGCATTTTAAGCGTAACCTTTTTATTATAGGAAGTATTGCGTGTAAAGAGAAACGATGAAAAAAATTAATTTCGAGAAAACGTTAAAAATAATTTTATAACACATTTCTTACTCTAAAAATAACTATTTTTGTACTAAAATCTACCGGATTTATTAATTTAAACAGAATTAGAAGGATAAAACCTTAGGCTTTAATGTTATTAATGTAACGTAATAGTTACACGTCATTATAAAAAGACAAAATTCAAAAAATAATTAGAAAACCCCCTTTGAAGGTGTACGGACACGTTAATGCTAACACATATAATAAAAAACGAGATACCGCTATTTATGGTTCCGTATAATAAAAAATAAGGTACAATTATGCTTTAAGAACCTATAAATTAAAAATAAAATATTAATTTATTTCATACATTTGATCTGGCTATTTTAGCCAATTTTTAAGAAATATTTCCTGATCGCTGTATAAATTTCGTTGTGTATCTACTCTAACAAATGATATTCCGAATGCTCGAGGCCTCCACGAAACTCGCTTTAATATTGAAATATTCGTGAAACAATTCTAAAGATATTTATGATAAAAGTTTGTGTTGGTCATTTATTCCCATTTCATAAAGTAACACGGTTTTCATTCTGCATTAAATGTTCTTTATTATTCTCAATACTCAAAACCGTATTCTGCTCTCCGAATATATTCGAAACGTCGAAAGCATTTCACATGTATTCGCAATTCGAGGAAGACATAAATCACTTAAATCTGAAATCAGTGTAAACTGCTTTATTCTATTATTTATGAAGAAATATTGGATGTTTCACTTACTTTCATCGGATCAGAGAATGGAATGAAAAATGTAGAGCTTTGCATTGCTTTAATCTTTTTACGTTGAGAACGTGTCCCAGGAGACTGTTTTTTTTTAAAGTAACAACTGTAACATGGAAGTTTCGTATTATAAAGTTTAATTATTTTGTGTGAGGGACAGTAATGTTATTTAAAAAAAATAACATTACTGTACATTGAGATAAATATATTACCTATAACTGATACTGATTGATTACATTAATTACATTTAAAAACTGTTATCCATGGCGAGAAGCCCTAAGATTTAATGAATCATCTCCATTTAAAAATATCTCGATCTTTACCGACAGCAAGAGTACCACTTAACATATAAAGAGCTGGCCGCTTATCTATATCTATCTATCTATCTATCTATCTATCTATATATATATATATATATATATATATATATATATATATATATATATATATATATCAGTTCCGTAACTGACTGACAGATAACGCACACACATAACCGCTGGACCTAAATTGCTGAAATTTTGCATGGCAATTCTTCTTATAGTGTAGGGGTGCACTAAGAAAGATTAAAAAAAATCCTCCAAGTTTATCTCGATCTTTACCGACAGCAAGAGTACCACTCAACATATAAAGAACTGACCGCTTATCTATATATCTATATATATAAAACAGTTACGTAACTGACTCATTCACTGACTGACATACAACGCACAGACCAAACCGCTGGACCTAAAGGGCTGAAATTTTGCATGGGAATTCTTCTTATAGTGTAGGGGTGCACTAAGAAAGATTTTTGAAAAATTCTTCTTAGATTTATGTGGTGCCCATGTTTCAATGACCAACAATATTTTTGCATATCATGGACGTAATACCAACTACGACCAGTTGACGAGTGACGCCGTTATTCTACTTATGACGTAATAGTCAATTCGAGTAATAGACTTCATTCTCATCCCGTGTCCATACTTTGAGATTTGTCTGATATGCAAAACCACCTGGAGGTTTCCAGCATAAATGCAGTGTGCCAGAAGAATGACAGGTAGTTCAGCCGATGCACTCGGTGTGTTCGTTAAGGTTATTTACGCCGTGATTTTTGTGTTGAATAAAAGTGTTTTTAAATTTACCGATTTTTTATTTATGCTTCCGGCTGCTGAACACCAGTACCATGTACCCATTGTACCCGACGCCGAGGGGGACTTCAAGAAAGTGGTGACTCGGATTTACGGACTGACTAACTTTGAGTCTAACGTATTCGACAAATAGAATTATGAAGTAGCCAGTTTCTATGGATTGTGGTATATTTTTTGATGCAAGCCTTGTATCGCCGGTTGGGTGAGTAACTTTAAGGTGATTTCTTGACAGTGTTTTGCATAGCGCATGGTTGTTATTATCTCGTCCATGAGTTGATCATTCTTTTATTGTATACACTTTGATTATACATTCTTTTTGCATAATTTTGTTTTATTGAATTATGGAGAAAGAGGGGGGTGAAGCTGAAGCTATAGTCCCTGCAGAACCAGTTATGATTTCCCGTGTCGCGTTCAAGGCACCGCCTTTTTGGGATAGTGTTCCGGAGCTTTGGTTTTTACAAGTCGAATCTCAGTTTATAGTAGCAAACATAACTTTGGACTCCACTAAGTTTCATGCGGTTGTGGTAGCTTTGAACACCCAGGTATTGAGTTGTGTCAAGGACATTATTAGAAACCCTCCCGCTCAGAACGCTTATGTTACATTAAAAAAACAGGGTGTTGCAACATTTCGCGCAAACTGAAAGTTCCAAACTGAACTTGTTACTTAAAGATTTGCAGTTAGGTAGTAAACGGCCATCTCATCTACTGAATGAAATGGAAAACTTAGCTTCAGAGTCCATGGATAAAGAAATGTTGCGAATGTTATGGTCACAACGATTGCCCGCAAATGTACAGCAAATTTTATCTGTATGGAAAGCCGCGTTACCTGAATTAGCTTTAATAGCTGACAAAATTCTTGATGTCTCTGATATTGCGGTACCATTGTCTGCGATATCGAACAAAGATTCGGATTTAATTCAGCTAACATCTGAAATTGCTGACCTTAAAAAGCTTATTCTTCGATTATGTCGTTCACGTAGTAATAGTGGGGTTCTTCGCGGCCGATCTCGTGAAGCGCGATCTACTTCTAAGGCCTCCGAACAGACTAAACGCTTTTGCTGGTATCATTTCCGTTTTGGTAAAGATGCCAAAAAATGCATTGATCCATGTGCGTGGGCGGAAAACTAGTAAGCACGTCTGTTCTGTCGGCAGCAGACCAGTGCAAGTCAAATGGCCAACTTTTTGTCTTAGACTTTAATTCTAAGCACAGATTTTTGGTAGACAGTGGTGCCGCTATTAGTTGCTACCCAAGAACATACACTAGGGCTAGAATTAAACAGGATCTTGTGTTGTATGCTGCAAATGGTTCCCGTATATCAACTTATGGTACGGTTCACCTGCAACTAGATTTTGGATTACGTCGCAGGTTCCCCTGGTCGTTTATTGTCGCGGACGTTCCCCATCCTATATTGGGATCTGATTTTTTAAGAGCACTACAGTTTACTTGTTGATATTAAGAATCGCAAACTTTTAGATCATGTTACTTCAGTATGTATAAAGGGCTCGCTGTTTCCCGGTGGGTTGAAACGTTTAACTTTCGTTTCAGATTCGACACCGTTCCATAACCTTCTTTCTAAATTTCCTCAGTTATTGACAAACAATTTAAATGTCAAACCGAAATCTAGTTTTATAACTCATTGTATTGATACCACAGGTGCTCCCGTTTTTGCTAAAGCTAGAAGGTTAAACCCTGAGAAACTCAATTTCTTAAAACGCGAGTTTCAAACTTTAATGTCACAAGGTATAATTCGACCTTCGAAAAGCCCGTGGTCAAGTCCCATCCACTTTGTAGCAAAAAAGGACGGATCATGGCGAATTTGTGGGGATTTTCGGCGTCTGAATGCTGCTACTGTCCCTGATCGCTACCCTCTCCCACATATTCACGATTTCGTAAACGGGTTGAGAGGTAAAACAATTTTTTCAAAAATCGATCTTGTGAAAGCCTATCACCAAATACCTGTGGAGCCTAGGGATATTCCTAAAACAGCCGTTATCACCCCAATTGGCCTTTTCGAGTATGTATACATGACCTTTGGACTCCGAAACGCAGGACAGACAATGCAAAGGTTTATTGATAGTGTTATACGGGACGTTGATTGTTGTTATGCATACATTGACGATTTACTTATTGCTTCGAATGATGAGAAAAGTCATGTCAAGGACTTGGAACTTGTGTTTCATCGGTTAAGTGAGCACGGAATAGTTGTAAACCCACAGAAATGTGTCTTTGGTAAATCAGTTATACAGTTTTTAGGATTTCAAATTAGTGCAAGCGGACTTTCGCCAATTCCGGAGAAGGTTCAGGTACTGAACAACTTCCCCGTGCCGAATAATACGCAAGAGTTGCGCAGGTTTCTTGCTACCCTAAATTTCTATCATCGGTTTTTAAAAGGTGCCGCGGAAACTCAGGCCTGCTTACATGACTATGTAAAGAGCGAAAGCAAAAACGACAAATCTCCAATTGCTTGGACTGATCAGGCTAAATCTGCCTTTGAGCATTGTAAGGAGTTGCTATGTAACGCTACTACATTGTCTTTTCCTGCTCCCGATGCACGCCTTTCTTTATCAGTCGATGCTTCAGAAATCGCTGTTGGTGCGGTTCTTCATCAGCACGTAGATTCCGCTGTAGAACCTTTAGGTTTTTTTTCTAGGAAACTCACGCCAACGGAACGGAGGTATAGTACTTTTGATCGAGAATTGTTGGCTGCATACTTAGCAGTGAAACATTTTAGACATATGTTGGAGGGTCGTTCTGTTTCTATCCTCATAGATCACAAGCCTCTCAGATATGCCTTTTTACAGAAACATGATAAGTACTCTTCTCGGCAGGTTAGGCATCTAGACTTTATCGGTCAGTATACAACGGATTTCAGGTACATAGCAGGTGGCGATAATGTGGTTGCAGATATGTTTTCCCGTATTTCCGAGATAGATAAATCTATTCCTTTTAATTATGAATCTCTTACTGCGGATCAACTCTTGGACGGGGAGTTGCAGTCACTGATGCGTTCTGACACTAGTCTTGATCTCAGACCTATGTATCTCGCACCCTCGAATAAACCTGTCTATTGTGATGTATCTAATGGACGTGTACGGCCTTACATCACTCCGTCATTTCGACTACAAGTTTTTGACAAGTTGCACAATTTATCGCACCCCGGAGTTAAAGCTACTCAGAAACTCGTTGGGCAGCGTTATGTTTGGAAGTCTCTCAATAAGGACTGTGCTTTGTGGTGTAGGAGATGTCTTGAGTGCCAGAAATCTAAAATTTTCCGTCATACCAAATCTTCCATTGGCACATTTCCATTACCAAATGCGCGGTTTTCCCACGTTCATATCGACATCGTCGGCCCTTTTAAAGACGTCATGGGTATGTCCTACTTACTGACGTGTGTGGATCGTTTTTCCTGATGGATGGAGGCTATCCCCATCGAAAACCAATCAGCAGAAGTTGTGACGCGTGCATTTTTGAATGGCTGGATTTCCAGATTTGGTGTTCCTGGCATTCTTACTTCTGACCGTGGAACTAATTTCCAAAGTAACCTTTTCATGTCTCTTGCGAAATTTTTAGGTTCCACTCAGACAAGGACTACTTCTTATCATCCACAAAGTAATGGTGCCGTGGAGCGTTTTTATCGACAGCTTAAGTGTGGTCTCAAGGCTCATAGTTCAGAATCTTGGCTTGACGCATTGCCTATGGTGCTCTTAGGTATCCGTTCCAGTGTGAAAGAGGACTTAGGAACATCACCGGCAGAAATAGTTTATGGTACACCTTTAAAGTCACCTGGATAATTCTTTATTGATTCAAAAAACCAGTCTCCATCAATGCCATTTTTTTCTGCAGCAACTGCGTCATCATGTTCGAGCTTTACGTCCTGTTCCGGGTACCAGACATAACAAAGAATCAATTTTTGTTAATAAAGATCTTTTTTCTTCTAGTTATGTTTTCTTGCGAGTGACAGGCTACGTAGGTCCCTGGAACAACCTTATTCTGGACCATTTAAAGTGATAAAAAGGACTGACAAGGTCTTCACGATTTTGGTCGACGGAAAAGAGACTACCGTTTCCGTGGATAGGCTTAAGCCAGCTTACCTGGATCCTGAGACGATCACCTCAGACAAGTCATCTGTTGTCACGCCTTCTACACTCAAGTCTTCTCTTAAGAGCCCAGATGTCGTGACTCGCTATGGTCGTCATTCGAAACCAGTCGTTCGTTTCGCTCTTTGAACCCACGCTTTCTCACTGCAGGGGGAGTACTGTGGTGCCCATGTTTCAATAACTAACAATATTTTTGCATATCATGGACGTAATACCAACTACGACCAGTTGACGAGTGACGCCGTTATTCTACTTATGACTTAATAGTCAATTCTAGTAATAGACTTCATTCTCATCCCGTGTCCATACTTTGAGATTTGCCTGATATGCAAAACCACCTGGAGGTTTCCAGCATAAATGCAGTGTGCCAGAAGAATGACAGGTAGTTCAGCCGATGCACTCGGTGTGTTAGTTAAGGTTATTTACGCCGTGATTTTTGTGTTGAATGAAAGTGTGTTTTTAAATTTACCGATTTTTTATTTATGCTTCCGGCTGCTGAACACCAGTACCGTGTACCCATTGTACCCGACGCCGAGAGGGACTTCATTTATAAAAATTAAATTTTTAAGCTGTTTTTTTTTTACTTTTTAAGTTTGCATTTACAATAATAATTTGAGGGTTATACAATTTATATCACGAGAAAGATCATAAAAATTACTTTAAAATGAGATCTCTTTCGAAACTTTACCTCGATTTTATGATTTCTGGTGAATTTTTAAAAATTAATTTTTAGAATTTAATTTATTAAATGCTGATCACGTGACTTCGTTTTCTGGTACTTTAAATAAATTTATCGTCACATGCATAAAAACTAAATAGACAAAAAAATATTGTTTTTTCTTGATAATGCGGCAGACGATTAGACAATGGTCAATGTATGCAATTAATTCCATATATATATATATATATATATATATATATATATATATATATGGAATTAATTGCATACATTGACCATTGTCTAATCGTCTGCCGCATTAGCAAGAAAAAAATTTTTTTTTGACTATTTAGTTTTTATGCACGTGACGATAAATTTATTTAAAATACCAGAAAAAGAAATCACGTGATCAGCATTGAATAAATTAATTTCTGAAAATTAATCTTTAAAAATTCACCAAAAATAAGAAAATGGAGGTAAAAATTCGAAAAAGATCTTATTTTAAAAGGAATTTTTAGGATCTTTCTCGTGATATAAATTTTATAACCCCCAAATTATTATTTTAAATGCAAACTTTAAAAAAGTTACTAAAACAGAATAAAAATTTACGTTTAAAAAATCTAAGAAGAATTTTTCAAAAATCTTTCTTAGTGCACTCCTACACTTCAAGAAGAATCGCCATGCAAAATTTTATCTCTTTAGGTCCAGCGGTTTGGTCTGTGCGTTGTATGTCACTGAGTCAGTCAGTTACGGAAATGTTTCATATATATAGATGAATCTTTTTTTTTTTAAATTTTGGTATCAACTCTTAACGCAATATTATGCGATTTTTATTACAATTCATTATAATTATTTATTTTAATTTAATTTATTTTTTAATTGTACACAGCAATATTAAATCAACATCTACCTCTTTTGATACATAATCTGAATTACTCCCTTTTTTCATAAATTTCTATTGATTACTTAAATAGATATGACGATTAGTATCTGTTTTATTAAAAAACATTAGATGAATTTTTTATACTTCCCAGCAAAAACTTAATGACAGTTTAAATGATGAAAAAGTCATTAACCCATTCGAGGTCTAGCCTTCCATTAGAGCTGGTACTCGGTCAATCCGCGAAGAGCTTTGCATCACTGCATAATAGGACCTCTAATCCTGGCCTCGTCTGTTCTATAGTTTGGATTTGGCAAGAGACCAATACGAAAAGTGTGCTCCGTCAGACAATCAAGACCGCTAATTAGGCGAAGAGTTGCATCTGCCCCAGTGGCGTGCCCGCTCAGGGGCGTGTCTCGCCGTCAGCTGACTGTAACTTTTAGAGGCGATCCTGTCTAACAGTTTTTGGCGGCAATTCAAGTTAAGGTACTTTTAAATGATTATTTTTTTTTTAGAATGGAAAGAGTTTCTTTATTTACTAACTAGCTGAAAACCCGCACTTCGCTATGGAATACATTCAAATTAAATACAACGGTCAATGTATACAATTAATGCCAAAATAAATAAATAAATACTACATATATATATATATATATATATATATATATATATATATATATATATATATATATATAAATACGACGATCAATGTACACAATTGATGTAAAAAAATCGTGAGATATTTTTATAGACAAAATAATGTAGAAGAAAATATTCGAATTAAATCTAATAGGACATACTAAAGAATATAGTACAGTTAATATAGTACAGTTTGAGGAACATATCATTTACTGGATTTTAATATTTTTTTTAGATAATGTCCAATCGTCTGCCGCATTAGCAAGGGAAAAAAATTTTTTTTGTCTATTTCATTGTTATGGACGTGACGATAAATTTATTTAAAGTACCAGAAAAAGAAATCACGTGATCGGCATTTAATAAATTAAATTCTAAAAATTAATCTTTAAAAATTCCCCAAATATCAGAAAATGGAGGTAAAGATTCGAAAAAGTTTTCATTTTAAAGGAAATTTTAGGATCTTTCTCGTGATGTAAATTTGATAACTCTCAAATTATTATATTAAATGCAAACTTTAAAAAAGTTACTAAATCAGCTTAAAAATTTAATTTAAAAAAATCTAAGAAGAATTTTTCAAAAATCTTTCATAGTGCACCCCTACACTATAAGAAGAATCGCCATGCAAAATTTCAGCCCTTTAGGTTCAGCGGTATGGTCTGTGCGTTGTATGTCAGTGAGTCAGTCAGTTACGGAACTGTTTTATTTATATAGATTGTTAGATAGCGGAACCCTCCTTTTGCAATAGGTTAGTCTCTTCGTTTTCATAAATTACGCAATCCATGCATATTAGTTTGATTTTTATGCTTTTAAAGAGATAGTAGTATTTATAGATATCAATAGCAACGGGGGACTCCATAAGATTTAACGGATAGAATTGCAGCTTTGAAATCCGACATAATAACTACATAGATGAACTGATAGTCACGAAAATTCAATTTTCCTAAGCTATATGGTTACTAATAACTTCATCGTTAAATTCAGTTCCAATCAATGCTTTTAGATTAAAAAAATTAAATAAAAAAATTAAATAAAATAAACACCTTATGCGTTATAAGATAATATAGGCTGTTTCTGATAGCGTTTCAAAAATCAGCACCTACTCATAGAAGTTTCACCAAAAGTTTTTATGCAGAATTACCGCTCTCTCATCAAATAATCTTCAAATAATTTATTGCTTGCAAGCAAAAGCATTGAATCCGTTAGTGTAGTTTTTACAGTTCCTGCTATTGATGTAATTACTTGATTCTGAATAACTACTAGATTTGCAATTATAGAAGAACTGAATGTTATAATTCACCGCGGTGTGTGGTCGAAAATCGGCCAAGAACAAAACTCTTATAAAAAGCTTCTTCAGAATCAAAAAAAATAAAGGCTTATACACTAAGAGGACGCAAAAGATAAGCTGTCTGTGTGGCCATTGATAGCGATCAAAAAACTATAAGCATTGCAAAATAGATGGGCGCTATTTTATGGCCCACAGTAAAACTTCCAGCAGTTAATGATCAAAGTGTATTTCAATTGAAAATTATTGTGGGGAGGTACTTCGTGGACTATGAACAGGAGCAGTATAATAAGGGACCAATTGGGGCAGGAACTGCTGGGGAAAAAAAAGCCCACTGCCTAATGAGAAAAAAAATGGCCAGCCAAAATGGCCCCAGTAAACAGACAGCAGCCCCTCCAAGAAAAAAAAAAAGAAAAAAGGTCCAGAGATTTCGCTGGCTGTTTTCCTAGAGCTCGGACGTCTCGATTATAGAGTTCCGATTGAACTGCCTTGGAGTCTAGCGGTAATGCCGGAACCCGACATGATGATCCTGAATATGACATGATATGGGCCCCTGTCAACGAAGTCTCTTCATCGCTGTATTCTTCAACAGTAGTAAGTGCTTCCCGATAGACTGTAAAAATAATTACTTTGAACAAATAGGTTGTCTCTGCTTCTGATTCCTCATGTGTTAAATGATAATATGAAGGCGAATAGTATTCTGTTATTAATTACACTTTTAATGAATTTTGAGCTTTGTCAAATAAATATATGATAATGGCCAATTCTCTGTCTTTCCTTGCTTGCCCCAACACATGCACGCGTCCATTGTTTTAAGGTTATGTAATAACCTACAGTAATAATGGTAGAGAGATTGATATTAATGGTTTACAACAATAATTATATCAATTTACTCCATTCTTTGATTATAAATCTTCAATTAAACCCTTATAACATTTTTATAACTTCTGTAGTAAAAATGTTAAAAAGTAAAGCGATGATGAAAGTACTCCAAAGGAGACTTATAAAGAAGATGAAATTCAGTCCGTCACCTACAAATATCAAACATAATCACTGGCCTATAAAAAAGCGAATCCAATTAAACATTTTTGATTCAGTGCCACGAAATTTAGCCTGGTCTAGCCAATGTCTAGCAATTTGAGAAAAAGTTTTTTTTCAAAGGCCGTCACACACACGCAGATTATAAATACACATAAAGAGCCGTTAGAATATTTTTGGAGTCTATTGCATCTTTGATAGTTTGTCTAATGTATATATATTTATTTATTTTTTTACATCAATTGTATACATTGATCGTCGCATTTATTATAAATATATATAGTTATTATTTTGGCATTAATTGCATACATTGACCGTTGTATTTAATTTAGTCGTTATATATTCTTTGAAGTTCGCATTCTCATATACAATCAATGTAATAATTTTGCTTGAAATAATATAATTCCTTATTATTTTGTAATACAAAATAAATCAAATAAATCATTTATTAATCATATACAAAATCATATTTATATCAATATATATCATATCTATGATGAGGAAGAGTGATTAAAAATTTGTTTACTGCGAAATTTTTAATCTAAATTATCAAACCCTTCATGCTCGCTATAACCGAGTTCTACTGCATTACATATTAAACAGCATTGCGTATTTCTGTGGCATATTGAAATGAAAACACCCTAATATAGATTAAATGTCATGAAATTACACTTTTACGGAAATCACATAAGGATTTTATCGATTGTAAATAAGTTTCCTGAACATATAACATTATTGATGTCAGAGATTTTAACCGATTTACGAGTCTACGTAAATCGGAAATTTCTGACATCTAGCACATTCGAAATCGCCCAGAGCATTAACAATGACAATCATTCGCATTCATCAGCAAAACTTTTGGTAGTGCCCTAAAAAGACAAACAGAAAAAGAAGGACAGTTATCGGAGAAGCAAAAATTATGATGGGGAATGATTTATCGCTTCGGCAGAGAAAAGCATTCAACAGGCGCCACAGAATAAAATCGAAATATTGATTTTTTTTATTCATTTGAGTGACAAAAAGGCGTTTATTGTGTAAAGGCGGTTATTGTGTTCTTGATTTTAGAATGCTGGAAAATGTATGTCTAATTTTCTGTCTGAATTCTTGCCTTAATTTATCAAACATGTAGTAGAGGTTGACAGTTGTTTGTAATAATTTTAATGAAAGTTAGTTCCTTTATTCGTGCGTTATACAGGGAGGCCTAAAAGTCACTAGACAAGTCTACAATATAATAACTTTTTAACAGTTAGTTTTTTTATACTGTAAGATGGGGTTACTTTGTGAGTGCAGGGGTAACTTTGTGACACATTGTAATTTTTTCATAATTCGGATCTTGCGCCACGCCCGTGATACGAGGTTGGCAAAGAACAGTGCCAACAGCTTGTCCGACATGCAGAGACACCTAGTGGCCAGTGTCCGAAGCTTCCGCGCGTCATTTGTCTTCACTGGCCAGTGTATTGTTCAAACCTGTTGTCAAGGTATTGACTCAAATTTCGGAAACTTTGTATGCTGAAGGCTAACACCTTAAACAACCAACTTCCGTCTCCCAGTGGCTAAGTGGTTAAAGGCATCAGCCTGCCACGCCGGGGGTGCAGGTTCGATTCCCGCATAAGACTGGGCTGTATTCTGGGGAACCGGTCAGTCTTCCACCTGCAAATGGAGCCCCGTTTAGAAAGGGGATCTGCAACCCATCGCTGGTGTCATCGTTTGTCAATAAAATTCTTCTGTGATTGTGTCATTTGTCTGTTTCTATGTCTTGTATTCATATGTACACCGGACTGGGGTGTAATGTCGTCATCCCCCAGGGACATTAGCCAAAAAACAGCCACAGGTAATTACTATTTATAAGAAAAAATATATTGGTTAAATTGTGTTGCAATATAACTTTGTGTAGTGATATTTCCTAGAGATATGAGAAAGTAACCTAAATATCGAAAGGTGACGGGGCTACTTGGTGACACATTGACGCTGTCACAAATTAACCCACAAAGTCGATCCACCTCCTCCAGTCGCTCGATGTTGCATTTTTCCGTCCTCTAAGATACCACTAGAGAGAAAGAAGTATTGACTATCTGGAAAAAAAACTAACCGAAGGAGCAGAATGCGCCGAGAGACGAATTACCTCATATTCTCAAAGAACTGATGGCTGCCCTGGGCACCCGAGTACTCTTTGATGTCAAAGACATAAATAAAGCTATCCAATATTTGTAATATGTACAGACAATTGTGTATCAAGCTTTTGATAAGCGTTTTACTGTCTAACTTTGTGTCGAGTAATTTTTCCTCCTGGATTTCAAGGCGAAAACACAGAAGTCACAAAGTAACTTCTGTGTCACAAAGTACTCGGCGGGGCAATATTGTGACATATTTTAACCCTTCAGCGAGCGCGCCAATTTTTGGAACACCAGCAGGCGCGCGTGGCACAAAGTGTTGCTTCTCTTTCAACCTTGATTATTCCTTTTGTAATAAACTTTTTCTTTTGAAATTGAAAATAATGATTCTGAGTTTTATGACAAGATATAAAATGTTGATAAGATTGAGATATATCTTTAATTAAAGGCCAAAGAATGCAGATAGAATCGCCTTATTTCAAAACTGTCCGATTTGTTGGATCTAAGGACAACTTGCCAATTGATTCCTATTACGTCCAAAAACCTGAAAACAATGAGATTGTCCATCTTCGTGATATGCGGGATACCGTGTAATAGCTGCACATTTGATCGACTACATCAACAGCTGCTTTTGTCGTATTGTAATACAGTATAATCGCTGGTTTACCACGGTTAAATCACGACTAACAAATGAATTGAAAAGAATACATGGGTCGTAAAATCAGATCTGCATTAGAAATTGGTGTAGCTACATATAGAAACTGCTTAGAACATTCAAACCTTACATGTAAAAGCAAACCATTCAAAATTACGAAAATGTTGGACTTTATACACAGGCTCTCTGAAGGGTTAACTTTAATTTCTCAATGGCAATTAAAGATCCAGGTTAGCGCAATACATTACTATGTAAGGAAAGGCTGTACCAATGTTTTGCAAATGTTCGGTTTAGGCTGCTTTTAAAACTGATTGGCTGACACAGAAAAAAACTTAAAATCTGTCACAAAGTAATCCCACCTTACGGTATTTTATTATAGATTATTCATGTGTAATCCTTGGAAAAAATTTTAGATAAATTCATGGGATAAATTCAAGACAAAGAAACGAGTAAATATAATCGAATTTTATATAGAAAATAAACGATCAATTGTGCTAACCCCCAAGATCTTACATTCGTTATTTTAGGTCAGACATCGGTGTTTTATTAAAAACATCGATGTTCTAAACATCGATTTATTGAAGCCGATTTTTTAAAACATCGATGTTTTGTGGTTTAAAACATCGATATGTAAATATATGTAATTTTATTTTGTAATATTTAATTTGAAAATAAAATATTTTATAATAAATTGATCTTATTAATTTTTTTTATATTAAACTCTGTTGAACCAACCTCAAAAATTCTTTTAAATAATTTTGCCTTGTACTCTACTGATACGAAACCAATACTTTTGTCTTGTGTTACAGTCATGACCTTCAGAATTTTTTTTACCGAATTATGTAACCTCCTGGAAGTAAATTATTCTCCAACTTGTAAATAAATATGACATGATATTTACAATAATTTTTTCACATTCAACAAATTTAAATTAAAAACATCACGGATTTTTCTTTGTGGCTTTGGTCCTATCAATTGTTTTGATAGCAAAAATATCTTCTTCAATTTTCTGGTACAAAATAATAAAATGTATCATGGAAATCCTGTGATATGCGCTGACTCTAGCAACCCAGTTTTTGTAATTTGTGTCAGCCCAATCAGAGAATAAAATTAAACACCCCCCCCACACGACTAACCAAAGTAACATTAAAGTTAGAGGTTACTAAAGCAGTTTTAAAATATGGATGTTCAAAAACATCGATGTTTTGTTTTCGATGTCGCATCCCTAATCCAGGGAAAGTAACAGTTTGGTGCTGTGAAAAAATTCTCTGTCCTTACTTCTTCGTAGGTGAGTCAGCCCCACACGACTAACCAAAGTAACATTAAAGTTAGAGGTTACTAAAGCAGTTTTAAAATATGGATGTTCAAATACATCGATGTTTTGTTTTCGATGTCGCATCCCTAATCCAGGGAAAGTAACAGTTTGGTGCTGTGAAAAAATTCTCTGTCCTTACTTCTTCGTAGGTGAGTCAGCCCCACACGACTAACCAAAGTAACATTAAAGTTAGAGGTTACTAAAGCAGTTTTAAAATATGGATGTTCAAAAACATCGATGTTTTGTTTTCGATGTCGCATCCCTAATCCAGGGAAAGTAACAGTTTGGTGCTGTGAAAAAATTCTCTGTCCTTACTTCTTCGTAGGTGAGTCAGCCCCACACGACTAACCAAAGTAACATTAAAGTTAGAGGTTACTAAAGCAGTTTTAAAATATGGATGTTCAAAAACATCGATGTTTTGTTTTCGATGTCGCATCCCTAATCCAGGGAAAGTAACAGTTTGGTGCTGTGAAAAAATTCTCTGTCCTTACTTCTTCGTAGGTGAGTCAGCCCCACACGACTAACCAAAGTAACATTAAAGTTAGAGGTTACTAAAGCAGTTTTAAAATATGGATGTTCAAAAACATCGATGTTTTGTTTTCGATGTCGCATCCCTAATCCAGGGAAAGTAACAGTTTGGTGCTGTGAAAAAATTCTCTGTCCTTACTTATTCGTAGGTGAGTCAGAAAAATCTGGAGACGTCACAGAAGAAAGGTATCGGAACATTTAGTGGGACTTGAACACACCAGGGGTATAGTGGCAGATGGGGCAAGATGGGACCACTGCCCATACAGCTCGTCCGACGGTGGAACTCTCAAGGCAAATTTTTGGAGGGAGGATAATTTCGCGAAACTGATAATTCAATTGGCCTTCACGCTTAAACTGGTGGCGTAATTTGCAAAACTAATTGAAAAGGATTTCCAAAAAGTGTATTTATTGATTATAAGAGAAAAATTGGGAATTTTTAATAAATAAAAGAATTTTTCTAATTTTAAATGTTCTCGTAACTTTTCGACCATCATGTAATAATAACAGAATTGTATTATTTTTATTAAATTAATGTTATAATTAATATAAAAATACTTATTTTGATATTTGATGCTATGATTTTCATTTGATTACTTCCTCGTTTAAATATGATTTTTTTTAAACATTATAAAAATTTTTGTACTGTGGTATTAGTATTTTATATCCCCACCCTCTGATAAGAGCTTGTCTACCATCGTCAAAATATTTATCTACAAACATTCATGTAAAAATTTAATTACAAACATTCCTCATAACATGTCATGTACCTTGCCATTGGAAATAAAAATACATTCATTTACTATTATTTACTTAAAATAGTAAGCATTTTTAATTAAATGGCATGCGAAAACAGAAATTTAAATATATATTTCTGAACTATTCCGTAATACATTGTGAAATACTGTACCGCTTTTCTTTAAATTATATCCAAGTGTATTTTCAATAGAATTTTTATATGTATTTCCTTTGTATTTTTCGAAGTTGTTCTTAAACTTTTGTTACGATTAGTTAACATTATTAGTCAAAATTTAAACTACTTTTGGAATTAAAGTACTTTTGGTAAGTTAAATTTCCCCTCCTTAAATTTTCTAAACAAAGTATTTACGGTGCTTTAAAGTTTCATTCCTTTGAACTGCTTTGTCAAGTACATCACTTATTGATATTATGGTTCAAAGTTGAGTTGAAGGTTGTTTATTCTTTAGTCATTCGCTTTTACAGTTATATATAAATTTCAAAAACTTTGAAAAGCTTCAACTGAAAATAATGTTAAATAGCTTTAGTTTTTCTTTTTTGATATGAGACTTATTTGATTTACACGTTTACTTCTAAGATATATAAAGGTAAAATTCAAATTTGACATTGATTAGACCTTTTATTTTCGTCTTTGTTCACGTAGTTTAATGTAGCATATATTGTTAATATTGACGTTCGATAGACCTACATTGCAAAAGTATCCAGAATTCCATTCGTAACGTCAACGAATAGTTGACGTTATAGTTCGCTGTACAATAGTTCGTTATAGTTCGCTACTGAAAACGAAATCGTAGACAATTTTTTGAGTTGAAGTATGACGGAAAGAGCAAAAATGTAGCTAGTGACAATGCTGTATCAAGCTAGTGACAGACATTCTTTACACTTTTCGAAACTGTAAAGTTCTATTTAACAAATAATAATTCCAATATTTTTTTTAAATACACTAAAACAAGCTGAAAGTTGAATTGTAAAAGGTTGATGTCTGAAAAAGGAATGGTGGAATCTTAATAAAATACTTTCAAATACTATGCTAGATTATTTATTTATTTTTTTGATTCTGGCGATTACTATTTGAATAAAATAAATGCTACAGGAATATAAACATGCAATTATTGCACACAGATATTGCATTTTATTAAAATATAAAATTATCTCCAAAGACATCTCAGTTGATTTATGGTAGAATAATGTAATCAATCTTTCCTCAATGTGACACCAAAAGCAAATGCACTGCATCTTTTCAGCTAAGAAAAGCAAGAGTAAACATACCACTTATAAAAATGAAGATCTTATAAGATTACTTTGTACACTATCTGGTTAGCTTTTTATTGCTACACCTTATTGTTAATAGTTAATGTCATAGCTACTTCTTTTTTTTTTCAGGGGAAGTGAGACGTTAGCGAAGTTGCAGTCCCATTTTTTTATATTTTTCTGAGCAGTAAAGTCCACTGATATCTTATAAGTTCTAACTGTGTTTGTGAAGGGGTTCTGTTCCAATGTAGCGAAATGGGAAAATTCTGCCCGCATCTCACGGAAAGTAGAGGCTTAAAATACACTAAAGCTCACGCAGTTCTCTCGGAAAAGTTTAATCCATCCTTAAAAGAACCATTTATGTATCTGTATAATCCATTACATTGCGTTTTACTGCAAAAACATGGAATTTTGAGAATGCAAAGGGCGATATCAAAGAAAATGAGCTGTTTTAGATTTAGATAAGCACAGGCATTTTCGCAGGTTTCTAAAAGATTTTTTTAGTGAAAATTTCAAAGTTTAGAAATATTTTAATCCAAATTAATACTTAAATCTTTTGTTTCGATTTCAAAGGAACATTAATTAATGTGATAAAGCTCCTTCTGGTAATGAATTTCTCTGAAGAAAAAGAGTGAATGAAAGAGTAATACTCTTAATCAGAGATAAGCTGTGTTTTTATTTACTTACTAGCTGAAAACCCGCGCTTCGTTACGGAGTACATTCAAATTAAATACAACGGTCAACGTATGCAATTTATGCCAAAAAATAAATATATATATTTATAATAAATGCGATGATCAATGTATACAATTGATGTAAAATATCTATCTATCTATCTATATATATTTATAAAAAAATCGTAAGGGATATGCATTTTTTTGGATAATATCCAATCGTCTGCTGCATTAGAAAGAAAAAAAAAATTTTTTTGTCTATTTAGTTGTTACGCACGTGACGATAAATTTATTGAAAGTACCAGAAAAAGAAATCACGTGATCAGCATTTAATAAATTAGATTCTAAAAATTAATCTTTAAAAATTCACCAAAAATCAGGAAATGGAGGTAAAAATTCGAAAAAAATTTCATTTTGAAGGAATTTTTATGATCTTTCTCGTGATATAAATTTTATAACACTCAATGTATTATTTTAAATGCAAACGTAAAAAAAGTTTAAAAAACAGCTTAAAAATTTAATTAAAAAAAATCTAAGAAGAATTTTTGAAAAATCTTTCTTAGTGCACCCCTACACTATTAGAAGAATCGCCATGCAAAATTTCAGCCTTTTAGGTCCAGCGGTTTGGTCTGTGCGTTGTATGTCAGTCAGTCAGTCAGTCAGTGAATGAATGAGTCAGTTACGGAACTGTTTTATATATATAGATTGTCATTTTCTTTCGTTTAGAAATCATCTTTAGTGGTATTGTTGGTGTATCGTATTTAAAGTTTATACATTCGTTACTGATATACGTTGAGAGGATTTTTATCCGCTGTGACTCGAACAACAACAGAAAAAAAGTGCCTGGAACACTTACGTGTTTTGGACTCTAATGAATATAATACATTTAGAAATTATTAATATGCTAATTCAATTTATATATTTTCGTTAGAAGAACACGTGACATACACGTGACATAGAAGAACACATGACATGATTTCTTTTTTTATCGACATTCATATACAATATCAATATCTTAAAATAGAATAGGATTGTTTTCGAATTATGTAATTTGTATATTTCAATTTCTTCACTGCGTTACCATCTAAGTATACTTCAAGATCAAAATATGAATCATAACTTTAAATAAAGTAGTTTACAGTAATTGATATGTTGTGTAATGGGTATACACAAATTTTGGCGCTAAATCAATTTGAGTTAATACGTTTTTATGTTTAATATTAAGGGGACAGTGGACCTTCAAACCTAACTTTTTTTATTTTGAATGGATTTGCTTGAAATTTGAATATGTGATTAGTACTACAGATATGTAAAAGTGGTTAAAATTTAAAGATGAAATATTATTAATTTATGAATTATGAATTATTAATTATATCATAAATTGGCCTCATTAAAAATGTTCCATGCGCATTTCTTTTGCATATAATATGGTAACTTTTATTTACAGGATACCTTATAGAACTAACAATGAAACTATTTTAAGTGCTATTTTAAGAATTCATTAAAAATTTAAAGAGAAAAAAATAATAATAGTGAAAACACCCTTTTTACTACGCAAAATACCTATAAATCATCTTTTCAAGTACGAAATTTAGAAATTCGGAGCTACAAAGCATAATTCTTTTGAATAAGATTTATTTGATATACAGTTAAGTATATAAAACTTAAATTTCAAAGTAATACGATAATTTGAAATGCGCCTGGAGCAGTTTGAATATTCTTATGACATGAAAATTTTCATTTTGAGAAAAACACATTTAAAGTTATTGCTATTAGTAACCACATAATATCTAAATTAAATACAAATGCCTATAACTAGGAAAGTAATCACAGAAATTAAAAATTCTTTTTGCAACACATTCCTACTCGCCCGTAGTTTCACAATTCAATAAAATAAAAAAAGCGAATTTTTGGACAAATTTCACAATCTTGAAAGTCCATTGTCCCCTTAAATGATACACTAGGTTAAATTTTGGGCATACTTAATAGATATATTCAACTGTTTAACTCATGTTATAGTATGTTTTTAATGAGTAATAAGCTTAAATGCATTTCTAAGTAATTTTTAATTTAAAAGTGTTATTAACTACAAAAATGGATATCCCCACATTTATGATGGTGAAAGATTTGCATGTTATGGAAATCTAACATAATGCAAAATATTAATCTTTCATACACTCTAAAACGTTTTCTTTTAATTTTAGAATTCAACGTTATCATCGATGAATAAATTTAATTTATCTGTCTCATATATTATTTAATGATATAAGAAATTCAAATGTGAATCGTCCCGAAATTTGAAATATATACGGATATATTTGATAAAAGATATAAAGGATTTAATTTTCTACTGGCTCTGAAATTTTAAATAAATGTTGAAAATGTTGTTTTAAATAAGTCTCAAAATTTAAATAAAAGCTTGCATCATAAATATACAAAAATAAAGATTTTGTATTTTGATTATGAAGTTCTGGTGAACGTAATATATGGCTTTCGCAAGACCAGTTTTTTGACATTAAAAGTAAAAAATCAAAATTTGTAGGACTGAAAATAGAATTAATACTCAAAAAGGATCGACGCAATACAGAAGAAATGCTTTTCATTATGATTTTTCTTTACTCGCAATCTTTTCATCGTGAAACGACAAAATTTAAGAATGAATCTGAAAAAAAGAGAAATTGCTTTGTAAGAGATACATTTTTAAATCTGTGTTCAGGCTTTGCGAAGAAATTTAAAAAAAATATTATCGAAACTTAAACATATTACGTTTATAGAACTATTTAATATTACAGCAATCTAGGACACTTTTTTTAAAAAAAATAGCATTTTTCTGTGTGTATGTGTTTATTTATCCATATCATTTACCTCATATTATTTTTAGAAAAAGGAAATGACTTTTAAAGATGTTTACAAAACTAAGGTTTAATTTTATAAGTTACTGTCACCTCGAATAAGCGGTTGAATCATCGACTGTTTATTAAATTTGAAGAATTCCAAGTAAGTTCGATACTGCTTCGGATTGATGGTTATTTTGTTAGAACACAAATATTTAGACCCATTCGAGTCATTGGTAATTGACGAAGCGAGATTAATGTTTCCTCTTATTTTACAAGGAATCAGGGCCGCCAAGAAGGGGGGCAACTGGGCACTTTGCCACAGGCCCCCAACTGCCGGAGGGGCCCCAAAATGTTTTTAAAAATTTATTTATTAGATTTCCTCCGAAAGAAAATTCTGAAATTTATACCGTACTTCAAAATTCAAAATAATCTCCTAAAAAAGCCCCCCCCCCCAAAAAAAAAAATATATAAATAAATTATTAGATTAATCAGATTTCTCTTACTACAAAATAGTCTTCTGAAAAATAGTCTTGGGGCCCCCAACAGAAGTTTGCCCCAGGCCCCGTAAAGTCTCTGGGCGGCCCTGCAAGGAACTTGCCTTAGCTCAATAGACTATTTGGTAAATACTTCTTGCTTCCTTTGTAATATTTCAAAAATACTCAAATAATTTTCTTTTTTTTCTGTCTGTAACGCCCCAACACAGAAACTTTTAACTCTATAACACAGAAACAGCATGGCCGTCTTATTGAAAAGCAAACGTTCCGACAAAAGTAAGATTCTTTTCTCAGCGAATTAAATGGCTATTAAATTTATAATGAATAAATCCTTTTTTCTTGACTGCATGAGGAAAAATCCACAAAACATGATTTAAAAAAATCTCAGGTAGACTCTTCTAACGAAACTACCGCGGGTTATTATCGTGGGATTACTTATCGTTGCTTACCTCTTTTGTATGTATATATGTACAGGCGGTTATCAAAATAATGGAAACACCTATCAATATTAGTGGTGTTTATGAATGTGATTCGTATTCTTTAAAAAAAGAGTCTGGCCACCAGCAATTTTTTTATATAATATAGTGTATGTATTATTCTACTATCAGGTAGCAGTAATGAAGCTAAGGGCATCGTGCTTTTGGGGGGAACATCGTAAAATGTCAAATCTTGCAGACCTTGCAAAAAGGCCAAATTGTTGGAGCGCGTTTAAATCGGAGTATCTATTACTGCAACCCCCAGGCTAATGGGTGTTTTTCGAGCTATGGTATCGAAAGTCATGATAGCATACAGAGTGCACGGAAAAACATCCTCTGACAAACAGAATAGTGGACGAAACAGGGAGCTGAGTCAAAGAGACGGACGAGGTATTGAAACGGATTGTGACACGAAGAAAGAAAACAACTGCAACCAAAATGACCGAAAAGCTAATTCTGCATCTGCATGTTCTGGTATAAACCATTAGAGGTAGAAGGGAACTTCACAAACAAAGCATTTACGGAAGAGTAGATATTCCAAAGCCACTTGTAATAGATGATAGTACAAAATATCCTCCACAATGGTGCCACGAGCACAAATCCTGGTCGAGTAATATGTCGAAAAATGGCATTTAGTCCGACGACTCATTGTTCACATTGTGTACGATTCTGGCTGTCTCATCTCAACTGTCTATCATGGAGGTAGATCTATCAGGATTTGGGATGGAATCTTATGGTTTTCTTCAGGCCCTATTGTAACCCCAAAAGGGAGATTGAATGGGAAGGAATATTTCAAAATTTTAGCTCACTAGTCCATCCTGTGGCGCAAACATTGTTTCTTGCAGGATATGGCGTTCTACAGGATGATAATCTCCCCATACATACAGCTAAATCCATCAAGTATTGAAGAGTATGATAAAGAAATCAAATATCTTATCTTGCCCTGTACAATCCCCCCGACAATATATCATCCAACCACCGTGATCTGTATAAGCGGATAGAGCCAGGTATCGATATCCACCACAGAATCTCTACAGGAACTTTCATTATTTTTCCCTGAAGAATGGTATAATATATTCTTAACCACTATTCATGACTTGTTTAATCCAATTGCAAGGTGAATCAGGTGGTAATACATGGAAAAGGTGATCCTGCGTCGTATTAATAAAGGTTTTCATAATGTTTCCATTATTTTGATAACACACCTGTATGTATGTGTTATGTATATATGATTCTATATATATGTACGTATGTATATATATACATATATGTATGTCAAAATTTTGACGCATCTTGGTACTTTTCTGTTTAACTTGTCCAAGCGATAGACTGGGTTTGGCACGCTGTCAAAATTATAACTCGCGAGGACGGAAGGACGGTTCTAGCGTTTGAAATTTTCCTTTCCGGAGGATCGTTATGGAGGAACGTAATCCTATGTTAAAATTATTGTACTAATCAACTTCTTATCCTGCTTTTATTACATTTTCCCCCAATTTCTAGCCCTATCCTGTGAACTTGGAACATTTTTTTTACCCTAAGAATGATTGGAGTATCGGAAAATATGCAAAGAGTGATTAAAATATGAAAAAAATAATATCACAAAAGGAAAAACGAACTGCTAAATAGTAGCTCACGGCAGCTTTTACTCTAAATATACCTGTACAAAACGATCACGTGAAACGGGCATTACCAACGAAGATGAATCCAATAGTGAAGAGGAGAAGTATGAAGAAAACTGCAGAAAATAGGCTTTTGCTTTGAGTCTGTATCTTGGAGACATGCATATCCTATTACAACCGTCTCTCAAATTTCGTCTGTGGACTCGTTCAGTTAGCGAATGCGCGTTGATGGTCACCGTATACGTGGACAGTCCGTAATTCAATAACACTTGACCCGGTTGTTGGAAGACTTGTTATTCCGTGTCTAGTTCTTCGACGGTTACAATATTTTTACAAAATGTGAAACTGTTGCACAGCGCTTTTACATTATTATATTACAAAGACATAATCTATTTCAGTTTCAGTATTATAGATGTTTATTTGTGGGATAAATGACAGTGACTTTCATGTGTTTTTCCTTTGTAAAAATCTGATAAGATGTGAATTGGTATTGCTACCAATAAATATACGTTTGTATACCATATAAATAATTAAACACATTTTTTTTCTTTTAATACGTGTAAAAAAGTTTCACAAAATCTGTCAATCATTTTGGCTTTTCACAATTAATTAAAAATGTATGTACCTCAGACTTAAAGCAGGTAAAACAAAAGTGTAATACCTTTTAACAGAATAAAACAAACGATTTTAACGCAGGATTACGTTCCTACATAACGGTCCTCCAGAAAACAAAATTTCAGACGCTGTCGTGAGTTATATATTTAGCAGAGCACCAAACCCAGTCTGTATCGCTTGGACAAGCAGTAAACAGTTGTATAGAAAAGTACCAAAATGCGTCAAAATTTTGACATACACACACACATATACATATATATATATATATATATATATATACACATATATATGCATACGTTCATATATATACACTGAAGTTCCACTGAATTAGGAATAGCAAAGCCTATGCAAATTGTGTAGCGCTACGCATCATGTATGCGCAAGTGAGGGCGCTGTGGTAACTGCATATATAGCGCGTACTGTGGTTGTTCTGAATTAGTTGTTGGAATTGCCAGTATGGGTAAACTGACTGATTTAGACGCCTTCGATCGCGGACAAATCGTAGGTACGCGACGCATGGGCCATTCAATTTCCGAAATCGTCAGACAGCTAGGATTTTCAAGGTCGACAGTGTCAAGAGTATACCAAGAATACATGGATGGTGGAAAAAAACTAGCGATCGGGCAAACTGTAAAGGACAATTAGCCTTGACAGTGCGTGGTGAGAGACGGCTCGGGTGTATTGTACGTTGCGAGCGAAACCAAACATTAGCTCAAATTACCACCCAGTTTAATGACGGTGCCAGTCGTACAGTCAGTAAACGGACTGTGCAACGCTCGCTTCACCGTATGGGTTTCGGGAGCCGTCGATCTACGAGAGTACCATTGCTCTATACTAGCCATCGGTCTGCACGTCTTGCCTGGGCAAGAGAGCACAGAGACTGGAGTGTAGAGGACTGGAAACGAGTAGCATGGAGTGATGAATCTCGATTCCGACTACTTAACGCCGACGGGAGGCTGAGAATATGGCGCCAGGCTCATGAAGCCATGGCCAGCTCTGTACCTCTCTCATGGATCCTGCATGCCTGGCTGGAACTGTACAAGGGCATGGTGGCTCAATCATGGTCTGGGGTGTTTTTTCGTGGCACAGTTGGGATCTTTGGTGCGTGTACCAACCTCCCTCAATGCAATTCGGTACGTAGAGTTGCTGGGTGATCACCTCCATCCGTTTATGCTGTTCTGTTATCCGCACGGTAATGGAGTTTTCCAGCAAGACAACTGTACCTCTCTCAAGTCCCGGTTGGCTACTGGCTGGTTGGATGAGCATTCCTCTGACTTCTCTGTCATGAATTGGCCACCTAGAAGCCCAGACTTAAATCCTATTTAGCATCTTTGGGATGTTTTGGAACAAGGCGTGAAAGGCCATCACACAGCACTAAAGAACCTTACTGAATTAGGGACAGCTTTAGCCAATATTTGGCAAGCCACTCCCGTGGAACGTTTCCAGAAACTTGTTGAATCTATGCCTCGTCGTGTGGCAGCCGTCATCAAGGCCAGAGGAGGCCCAACTCGTTACTAGGTAGGTATCCCTAATTCAGTGGCACTTCAGTGTAGATACATATATACATAACACATACATACATATATAAATACATAAATTACAAGATAAAAAGAACTTTTTATGTACCCCGTTTTTAAATTTTCTGTTGAATCATATAAACTTGACAAGTCTATGTATTAATAAATACTTTTTAAAAATTATTTTGATGAATTATCCCATCAACTTGAAAGAAAATGATCAAATGCGTTATAAAGAGAGAAATTATAAGAATTGTGGAAAAGTTACTATATGTACAGTGCTAAATGATTTCTTAATATAATTATGAGACAATTCTGCAAATAATAGTGAAAATTGCGATGAAATTCATCTAATGTTAAGCGAGACAGTCATAGAAAGCTAATTTTTAAAAATAAATCGAAACTTATAGTAGTTCACCATACGTTGCTCTTGAAATGTTGTCCTAAATTATTTCATATTTCCCTACCTTATAAAATGTCTTTTTCGCCTTCCTTTTCTACCACCTTTCTTATTTCGCCAAATCACAATTTTAATAATTTCCTATTTAATTATTTTTCACTTGTATTTATTTTTATTTTCTCTCTCCTTTTCTCTCTTAATTGTAAAAACCTTCACTTAATTATTTATTTTCACTTCCTTTTATTTAACTTTAATCACTTTTTAGCCGTTTCCACTATCCACAGACTTTATAAACTGCTAACTTTTATAATTTTTTTTAAAATTTTTCGCACAATATTTTTGTAAACAAACTGAATTCACATGTATTCTGTTTTTAAAAACGTCAAACACCGTTACGCAAAAGTGCAAGCCTTGAATTCGATCGAAGCGCCACCTTGCGGATTTTTTCCGAATTAACTTTCCATACAAAACATAAGTAACTGAAAATGAATTCAATTCTGCTTAAAGATTTCTAAAAGCATTAAAAGAATGCATTGTCATCGTGTTCTGAGCTATTCTAAAAGTTTCAAATGTCTAGCTAGTTAGGAAGTTAGTTAAAAATCGATTGCAAGATTTGTACTGAAAAAACAAGAAAGCTGGTTAATCAAAACGTGGTAATAAAAGAAGTAAGATAAGTAATACTACGTTAATAACCCGTGGTAGTTTCGTTAGAAGAAACTACCTGAATTTTTATTTTTTTTTATGATCGGAAAAAATAAAAATATTTTACAAAAAATAGTTATTTTTGACGTTTATCATAATTACTCATACATAAAGTCATTTTTTATGCTCATTGCAGTTTTATTTAGCATTCTAAAATGTATGGGTTCTCAACAAAAGGAAGTAAAATGAGGGATATGACTTTTGAATTAAGCTTTTATTACCTGTCAGAAAAGGATAACTTTCAGTTTCGTTATTGCTGAAAAAAAATAGGCTACGCTGGAAGTATATTCTAAATAAATATTTTGCAAAGGCCTAAGAGATTTGTTGTAATATTATTTGACTATGATGTTCAAAATCATATTTTGTAGAAAGCTGAAAAAATATTTTTCTGAATATAATTGCTAAATGAAGATGAAAGGTATTCTTATTCAACAGATTTGGAACATAAAATAAAATTTTGGGTTACTGTATACAATTACATAATGTACATAATGTACATATATATATATATATATATATATATATATATATATATATATATATATATATATATATATATGTTTGTACTGAAAAAACGTAAACGTTACGGTGTCTGAGTGTGTTTATTGTATAGATCATACTCATCGGAAACAATCCATTGATTTTTAGACAGCATTAACACCGCTGATGAAGAAATGCTGTCTAAAACCTCTTTCATACTTTTCTTTTCATGTTATTTGTTCCTGGCTGCAAGTAGCTTTAGGGCTACTACTGGTTTTCTCTATCATCTATTTCTTATATATATATATATATATATATATATATATATATATATATATATATATATATATATATATATATATATATATATATATATAAGAATAAAAGTATGCTCCTGTACATTTGGGCTTTGAAATAAAAGTCAATTTATTTTTATTTTTATATCCCGAAAAAATATGAAACACATTATAAGATTAGGACTGTATCTGAAATTGTTTCATTTAACAACTAATTTCAGCCAGCGTCCTTATTTTTTCTGACTTAAGACATATACAATAGCTTAGATTTGTTTCCCAACGTATAAAGAATAAAAACATTTCAATGGATAACCATCCCAAGAAAGTAAAGAAATAAAACGAATTATGCTCCGTTACCCTTGTCTAATCAATTTCCCGGCATATTTTCTCATTTTCTGAAAATCAAAGACTACCGACACAACGGCGCCCACGTCCAAACCTGAGTGGGTTAGAAAATGGAATTACGTGATGTTCAACCCCATCCTGAGTTTAACAATTAGGAGACTTTTAGAAATATTTGCGCTGAAACTGCTTTTAAGACGCATTTGTTAAGAAATAATACTTCGGTGAGTAACTTTAATTATACCCAATTACTCTACGCAAAATCCCAGTCTTTATCTCCGCAATTTCGTTGACAGTTATCAAAACAATAAGTCATATTTATAGTCGAGGAGCAAAAAGGCCCTTCCAGACTTTATTAACTACCCGAGAGACGCTAGTTTTAATATTTATATGGAGAATGGGCTTCCTTAAGGTATTAGTAAAAGCTCGCTAAGAGGGATTTTACATACGTATAATTTTAGGTCTTCCGGAATTAATCCTTTATCGTTGTTTAAACTTTATTGAAAGTTGGAAGTTCGATGTAAAGCAGCTGTAACATACATATGCTGTGACAGTATAAAGTGGTTAACGCTTAACATAAACTAGTTATATATATATATATATATATATATATATATACTGTCACAAAAAATATATGCACCCAGAAGGAAACGAGCTACTATCACAAAACTTAACATAGATGTAATGTATGAGGAGATAAGCAAATGATTACAAATTCAGAAGAACATGCCGTTTTATTAAGAAGATATGGCATGAAAAAGGTTACAAATCAGTAAGTAGTAAATCCACCTCTACCAGAGATACAAGCCGAGACCCGGCGTGGCATCGAATCGATGAGGTCACCTATGACCTCCTGCAGAAGATCATGCCATAATCTTTGCAACTGGGCAGTTAATTCACCAGTATTCCGTTGCCTTCCAGTACAGTTGCCTCGAGAGGTCTGGTGACCTGGCAGGCTATGGGAGTACGTCATATCCTTGATACCAATGTTGGGAGAGTCGCACAGTATGTGGACGAGCGTTGTCTTGCTGATAAATGGCATCTGGGCGACTTGATAGCATAGGCAGTACAACCGACGTTAAAATCTCGTCCACGTAACTGCGTGCTCTCAAAGTGCGTTGAAGGACGACTAGAGGTGATAGTGTGTCCAAGATCGAGTGTCTCTCGACAAAAAATGCCGGATCGGACCGGTGGCCTGGCCGCCTACACACGCGTATGCGCTGGTCATCAGCATTGAGACTGAATCGGAAATCATCGCTGAAGATATCACGCCTCTAGTCGGTCACACTCCAGCTTGCCCGAGGTCGGCAAAAATCCAACGATACTGGCCTATGATGTGGGGTCAGTGGTAGGCGTCTTAATGGACGTCGGCTCCTTATACCAGCGTTGGCCAGTCGTCTCCAATTGGTTCCCTTGATACCACTGGATGTCTGGAAGGTGGAAAATGGTGTCGAACCGATTCTAGCGACGTCGTTGGTGCGGACGTGGCCTCTCTTATGATTGTGCGATCCTCGCACGCATTTGTGTTCCTGCGACGTCCTGACCCTCCTCGACGGTATACTATCCCTTCCGTGATCCATTGTTGCCAACACCGAGCAACTACCATATCGCTCCGACTGAGGTGGCGGCCGATACGCCTGTTCGACCAACCTGCTTCTCTGAGGCCTACTATACGCCCCCTCTGAAAGTTCGACAATTGTTCGTACTGTCGCCGGTTACGTCTCAGAGGCATCTCTATTCACAATACAGTCCATGCAAGTCGACAGATTTGTTTGAATAACTCTATGGCACTAGTAGTCATGCTTTTAAACTCTCCCTGCTGCGCATCTCATATGCGCATAGCGCGCTTACCCTTGTCTCATTGGCGTCGAAAGTTTAATCATTTGCATATATATCTCTTACCAGACTAAATTCTTGCCAAGTTTCGTGATAGTAGCTCGATTTCTTTGTTTTTGTGATAGTGCATATATATATATATATATATATATATATATATATATATATATATATATACATCTGTGGCTTGGTGCAAGAAGTGTCTAAGTCAGTTTTCTCCAAGATGACTTTGTTTCCTTATGTCTCTTTAAAAAGATATTATTTGTAATGTAAGAAGTACCCAAGTCTCTACAATGGTTTAGAAAACAATTTTGAAGCATTGGACAGATTTAGGTATTTCTTATATTGAAAATGATATTTTTTAAATAGACATAAGCAAACAAAGTCATCCTGGAAAAAACTGACTTAGGCACTTCTTGTACCAAACCAAATACACACACACACACACACACACACACACACACACACACACATGTGTGTGTGTGTGTGTGTGTGTGTGTGTGTGTGTGTGTGTGTGTGTGTGTGTGTGTGTGTGTGTGTGTGTGTGTGTGTGTGTGTGTGATTTTTTGGCAGGCTAAGTATATTTTCATTACCATTTTCAACCGTTCAATATTATTTCCAACGGTCGGATAACAATTAGCGAATGCTTTTATATTAAGACTGTAGAGACTTTGTGGTCCCGAAATACAATCTGCTAGATACGATAGTATATCACAACTATTTTTAAAAACTCATGTATAATACGGATAATAAATCACATATAATAAAGAAATGACTGGGGATTTCTATCATTTTTCATATAATAAGAAAAGTTCTAACGTTTAGCAACTCAAAACTTATTCAGCCCTTAATCCAACAAAAAAAATTCACCTCTAAGAACTCGCTACACCCTCTAACCGATCACATTCTCAACTTAACACCAGTGTTACAAATTATAGCCTAAGAAAATTCATACATACATTCTCTACCTAACAAACCATTCATTTAGCATCCCCAGCTAGAGAGAGTGAGTTATCTAATCCAGGCGTTCCGATCCGTGACCCTTGAAATCTAGTATTGCAACTCCGTGAGATCGTAAATATTTAAAATTATGATGCTATTTTCAAGAAAAACAAAACTTTTTTCCTTTAAAATTACATAATTTTATTTTACAACAAAAACGGTTAAATATCTAGCGTGTTTTATGTTTATGTGTCCCTCTTTTTTAATGTTTAATAAAAATAAAAAATATATAAAGGAAGCTTTGTGACTTATATATTTTAACTATATATTTTATAAGTGACCCAAGGCAGTTCCTCTTCATTAAGTGCGAACCAAGCAAGCCAAAATGTTGGACACCCATTATCTATCCCTTTAAATTGTCCATTAGGTCTTATTACCTGGCTTCAATATTAATCGCCCAAATTATTTATAAAGAAGTTAATGTCAAAGGATCCCAGCAAATCAATTTGAATATCAGCTTGACGCTATGAAAATCAGGGGAATTGAAACAGAAAAGTAACAAGTAATATAAAAACAAAATTTTTTAAAGTCAATTCCTACTTAGGTCAACAAAGAAAAAATTGAATGTGAACTAATAGTAGGAATTGAAAAAAAGGATTGCCTGCCAGAACCTTGCCTACTGTGCGAGATTAGGAGGTGGGGAAAGAGAGAGAAAAAGTTTGTCAGGTTGGGGATTCGATCCCGCTACCTACACGACGGGAGAAGCCCGCGCCACCGCAGTGCTACCGTTTACAGAGCAACAGCAGGGAAACTATTATTCAAGAGCAAGAGACGCTCTAGGTCTAAAACTAAAATCGATTAATTAAATTTAATTAATGAATTAATATTTGAAAAACTGTATTAACATCAAGTGTCATCCACTACAAGTTTAAAAAAATGTATTTTAAATTGAGTGGATGAATAAAAAGTATTTTATTAACGATTGAAAATTTGAACAAGATATATATAGGGAGAGTGTGAACTAATAGTAGGAATTGAAAAATACAATTTACCCTGTGATTAATAAGGCATTTCCATTCTAAAGCAACTCAGATAAATTCGCATTAAAATTTTTCTAACTTTTTATCCTTTTCCTCAGTATTATCCATTGACAAAAGAAGTCAATCCCATATCA
This sequence comes from Dolomedes plantarius, assembly GCA_907164885.2. Taxonomy (NCBI): domain Eukaryota; kingdom Metazoa; phylum Arthropoda; class Arachnida; order Araneae; family Dolomedidae; genus Dolomedes; species Dolomedes plantarius. The sequence goes on from OU015491.1 coordinate 17,709,265, forward strand.
CGGCAAGTGAATGGAATGCAATTGAGTCTTGCAAAACTTATAAATGTAAAGAAGAGCATTAAATGTTGTGTAAGCAAATCTTCAGCCCACTTTTCTCATTTTCTACAACGCAAGCTTCTGAAGTATCAGAATTAAGATTTATACCACCGAAAATGAAATTACGCTCTTCATGAGAAATCCCCTTTTAATTGCTCCTCGCTATATAATTAGGATTCTTGCTTAAATAACTGCTTTGAAGCAAATTTTTAACGCATCAAACCAAGTTACTGAGAAACCACGGGTCAGGTTAATTTCTTAATGAATTATGCATATTTCGAGTCAGGTAGAATTCTGGTCACTGATGTCTGAATTGCAATTAAAACTTAGAAATTAAAGAAATCCGAGTAAGCAAGTGAGATTAATTAGTAATTCCCCATTTAATTTAATCCCCATCCAACTTTTCTTGAATTACATCGAGTTACCATTTGGATCTGAAGTGTCAAATAAGATCATATTGCGCCTTTAATAAGGAGTTTTATCCTCAATATCTTATAAACGGGGCATAAAAGATATTTACAGATTTCTTCTCACATTATTTCTAGAATAAAAAGCACCTACTGACTGGGAATCGAAGACATATTTTCTACCCTCGAAGAAGGTGTTTTCTCAAACAAGTACCGTATTGTTTCGGACCATAAGACGCACATCAAATTTATGGGAGGATTTTTGAAGAAGAATATTTTGTATTTTGTTAGGTACATAAAGATATATTCAATTTCTTATTTAATAAATATAATATTATTTTTATATATATATATATATATATATATATATATATATATATATATATATATATATATATATATACACAGTGATTTCCGCTTATAAGAATCACGTTTGTTATTACTGTTTTTGATTATTATAAGCGGTTGATTCTTATAACCGAAACTTCCCTTTGGACAGGCACACATACACAAATATATACTTGTACATATATATAAACACACAGGCACATATATACATAATTTACCACTAAATACTCTTTAATTTACGTTATTTATAATTTATTAAAATTATTTTTTATAATTTTAAAAATACTCAATTTCTAAACAAATACTATAACTCAATTTCTAGACCTATAAATAACAACACATGATTATAAAATCAACAAGAGGCAGCTTCTCTTTGACTACACTTTGGAAGAGCATCATATCTAATTAACAAGTTCTGTTTTTCAGAAAAACTAAGAGTTTTCCTTGTTTTTATCATATTTGAATTTGACTATCAAAAAATTCTAACACTAACTGGCAATTTTGTTGGAAAACTAAAGTGACTACTAGCGACGTATGCTTATTACAGTCTCAGACGAAGATTCACTTTATAGCTTACGTTTCACGGTTTGATTCTGAATAACGTTTGATTCAGCATCTGGTTCATCTGATTCAGCAAAATGGATCCGTTTACGTTTCACGGTTTGAAGTGCTGAATCCACTGTCCCGTTTGCGTAAGTGATGGTGGACACTTCGCGGAAGATTTATGTGTTTCAGGGTCCAGAAATCCGCAACATGGAAGTAAGTGGTGAGAAAAAAAGGAGTGCCTGTCTGGAGAAAAGTGAAATCGGACCCGGGAGGGTTAGATGCCCCTGGGTAAAGCTAATAAGACAGTGTTTAGCAAAAACGTATAAGGAGAAACTCTTATGTTATGTCTAAAGGAATGTCTTTTACGACTGTTTTCCACCCCAAAATTTTATCAATCTTTCTTTTCAAAAACTTAAGAAAGAATTTCGTACCTTTTGAGAGTTCAAGTGGCATTTTTTGGAAAAATGAAAGGAAGGCGAAGATTGCAAACTGATTCTTATAACCGGTGGATTGATTCCTTAAAGCGGAAATTTTAACATGGAAATAATACATTTGTTTTTGTTTTTGCGATATTGATTCTTATAAACGGTTGATTCTTATAACCATTGATCACTATAAGCGGTGGTTACTGTATATATATATATATATATATATATATACCACACACATATATACCGGGTGGCCATAATTAAACTGACAGTGCTCACAGTGTTCTGTAGCGCGATCTATTTGCGAGAATGACGCCACATTTTGTAGGAAGATTAAACAAGACGGGGGACGAAGGATTCCGCGAAAAAATAAATTAGTTCCAAAAGTCACCGCTAGGGGAATATTTGACGCTGTGTAATAGAAAATAGAGTGTTAACAAATGCAAATTAATACGGAATATAATTACCTTTTATTATGCACATTTTCTTATTTAGTTCAAGTGCAATATGGCAACACTTTTAAAAAAGCGTAAAATCTACATAAACACCGATAAAGTCTCGTGATCTGCAATATCACGTACGCTGAGCAGAAGAAGAAGTTCTTTATTCAAATTGCACGTTGCATCCATTTGCACAGTGCCAGCTGCTTGGGTTTTAAAAGGCAATGTGTTACGTTTCGAATCAATCGGATTGAAAGTTTATGTGCAATGTCTCCTTCTTTAGTCGAGCGTGCGTTACTGGTCAAATTCTTTTACCTCAACCAGTGCAACGCGTCAGCCGCTCTTCGTGCTTTTAGAACGCACAAAAAAATGCGTAAAGGTAACGGTCCTGTGTCAGTTAATGGGCTAAAAGCAATGGTTGCGACGTTTGAGAAAACAGGTTCTCTGAAGGTTCAGTCAGGCAGAGGACGAAAACCTGTACCACAGGATACAATCGAAGCAGTAGCCACGGCGATTGTCAACAGAGGACCAGACAATATTGCTGCCACCTCTAGCGCTCGTGGATTAGCTCGGAATATGGATATGCCTTACAGTACGGTATGGAAAATCTTACGAAAGATTATCAACTTCTATCCGTACAAGATCAGCCGTGTACAGGAGTTACTGTACCCCGACCATGATAAGCGATTGACTATTGCTCTCACCTTTCTTGCCAGAATGGAGGTGGATGATGCTTGGCCGTGGAAAATCTTATGGGGAGACGAGGCCCACTTTTACCTGCATGGAACTGTGAATACCCAGAACTGCCGAATTTGGGATGACAAATCACCACATGTAGTCACAGAAATTCCCTTACATTCACCAAAGGTAACTGTTTGGTGTGGGTTCACAGCGGAATTTATCGTAGGTCCATTCTTCTATGAGAACATTACCCCGACAGGACCGGAAACCTGTTCTGTTACCGGAGAGAAATATCGCCACATGTTGAACAGCTTTGTCATTCCGGCACTTCAGCAAAGACAATGCCTTGGGGAAATCATTTTCATGCAAGATGGAGCCCCTCCACACGTTGCTGTACGAGTGCAACAGCTGCTACGACAGAAATTCACAACAGAAAGAGTCATTAGCCGCTACTTTCCAACTGCATGGCCACCTCGGTCGCCTGATCTTACCCCATGCGACTTCTGGGTATGGGGTTACCTTAAGTCCAAGGTCTATCAAGGAGTGGTCCAGGACCTGGCTACGTTGAAGGATAACATATCACGGACTGTACGGGAGATTCCTGCAGACATGTTACTTTCTGCTGTTGTGCATACTGTGCAAAGAATGCAATATATGGTCCACAACAACGGCAGCCACATTGAACCTCATTTGAATGCACAATAAAAGGTAGTTTCCGTATTGATTTGCATTTGTTAACACTCTATTTTCTATTACACAGCGCCAAATATTCCCTAAGGGGTGACTTTTGGAACTAATTTATTTTTTCGCGGAATCCTTCGTCCCCCGTCTTGTTTAATCTGCCTACAAAATGTGGCGTCATTCTCGCAAATAGATCGCGCTACAGACCACTGTGAGCACTGTCAGTTTAATTATGGCCACCCGGTATATATATATATATATATATATATATAATAAAAATATGCATAATAAATATAAATAAATTATATATATAAAATAAATTTTTTTTAGTCTAATGCGGAGGCACTTGTCGTTAGACATTCACCTTTTGTTATTCACCGCTATAATTACACCGCATTTTACTGGCTACTTTATTATGGGAGCGCCATATAGGTGAGCTAGCATTGCTCCTTATGAGGGGGGCGACAAGGAAACGGCCAAGCCTTGTTCAGGATTTAAACACAAGCCCACTGCACGCAGCTCAGAACGCTAACCACTACACCATGTGGGAGGAATAAAATAAATATGTAATACATATACATATAATATATACAATAAAATATTCATTTTATTTTAATGTTACCTTCGGACCATAAGACGCACCCCAATTGAGGTGTTGCCGAAGAGAAGAGGGTAAGTGCCAAAATTTCCGAAGAGTATTTTTTCACTGATACTAGGGTTTGTTCCAAGGCTAATGGCGTGGAAAAGGAGTTAAGTGCCTAGCTAGTTTTGTTTAGTTCTGAGCTAGGCACTAACCTCCTTTTCCAGCCTTGGAAAAACCCTTGTATCAGTGCTACAAAAATAAATAAATAAATAAATAAAATAAAATAAAATAAAATAAAATAAAATAAAAAATAAATTAAAAAAAATTTAAAAAAAAATAAAATAAAATAAATAAAATAAAATCAAAATTTGGAGATTTTGGCATTCACATTCTTTTCAACGGGAACGCCGCAATTTAAAGCCTTTTTTTATGTCAAAAGGTGCGTCTTATGGTCTGAAAAACACGGTATATCAGCGAAATGAGGATATTCTGTGGAATGCCATAGCTGTTATTTCTTCCTTTCTCACTGTAGCCAAAGATATCGGATGTTAAATTTGTGGTTAGCTATTTTATTCAACTATTTACGCAGTTTCCTGCTCCGCTGCATTTTTTAACGTGTGTGATTTTTTTCCCTCAACATTTACGATCTATTATTAAATACTCTTCTCTAGATGTAGAAGCCAGTGCTTTATTCAAGGTTAGCCAGTGCTTTATTCGAGGTTAGCCAGTGCCTTATTCAAGCCAGTTCTTTATTCAAACTTAGCCAGTGCTAAGCTATTCGTGCGATGCTAGAAAATTTTATTTTTGAATATCATTCTTTCAACACTCTTTGTAAAATTTTATCCAATGAAACTTTGATCTACTTTACATCCCCAAATTTTGTCATTAATACTGTAAGTGTTTTGATATCTCTGTAAAGAAAAATGACAAAAATGAGAAAGCGAGTAAAATTATAATTCGATTTCTTAGTCTTTTTGAAAAGTTTGCACGAGTATTCCTTCTTTATACATAATGCAATTTTCTTACAGTATTTACAGATTTCGTTTCAAATTTGAGTGCAATCCTATTTTGTTCTAACCAAATTATATCTTACATTTAAAGAAGAAGTTTTCGTATAAACATCCTTTTGTATAATGCTATATATATGCCTTATATATTTCACATATATAAGGCCCTATAATCTAAGCAATATTGAAAGGGCAAAAAATCGGTTAAATTCAATATTATACAAAAGAAATAAAGCATCAAAGATTTAAATTTTCCAGTGAAATGTAAAACTATCTTTAAAAAAAACGCACTTTGAGATTTATTTTATAAATAAATACTCAAATCATTTGTTTTTATCTAAAATTCCCCTTTAACAAATAATTTGTTTTATTCCGAGTCCGCTTAAAAGCGTCGTGCACTGGGTATTTCAAAAAGAAAAAAAAAAGTTCTTATAAATTTACTAGGGTATAAGATCGACGGTAATAGTGTAGATTTCTTTATTTCCCTTTTAATATCATCTCCGATTATTCGTTAATTCCTGAGCTCATTGGCTTTCTGTTGTCAGTATTCAGTTTGATAACTTATGATGTTCCAGATGAAAATACAGAACGCGGGTTTTCAGGCTGTTGGTGGTGACCCCTGACAGTGTCAGCATATGTTTTATAGGAGGTTGCTACGGTATATTGAGTTAAAATAATTTTTATAAGAAATTTCACCCAGGACACATTTTAACATTAATTTATTTTAATATATCACAACTTTGCAATGTACTACTAACAGTTATAATTCGGTATTTGTCAAATGAATTGACTTAAGCAATAGACTCTAAATAATAATATAAGCCCACCTTTTTCATACGTATGGAAGTTTTTTTTTTAAAATTTTCTAATTATTTTCTAGGGATATCCCTTAATTTTTTTCCCACTTCCGCAGCTTCTGAACTGTTTGTCCCTCTATCTGTTTGGAATAAAGGCAAGAAATGAAGTGAAATAAATTTTTAAGATTGACATGCAATTACCTTTAACAAACACGTTCTTAAAGTTTCACTCTGGTTGCTTAAGATCATATGTATCAGTTACATTAAATATCAGATTCATTATTAATCTGAAAAAAATAAAATTTTAATGTGTTCTCTTAAATCTTCTAAAAATACCATTTTGTGCAAATGTGGCAAGGAATAGAGGCTAGTTGGTAACTAGAAAAGGGGATAAATATGTGTAAAAAATTTTTAAAGCGCTGGTATTGAAAGACACTGTACAAAGTTTTACCAACAACCTTGTCCATGGCTAGACAAAATGCTGAATGATAGGCTCGCAATTAAATTTTTTTTAACTAATGTGGAGGCCCTTCTCCAAAGACATTTGTACTTTTAAACGTAGAAATGTGTACATTACTATCTGGGATCGCCATACAGGTGAGCCAGTATTGCTCGTAGAAGCCCCTTCAATTTGGACCGAGCTCTCCTAGGGGCAGTATCAAATGTAAACCTGCTAGAAAGTCAGGCTATTCCCTCCTGCAGCTGTTATTCATTGCTCGTGGAATCCTAGTTGGGAGTTTTGCCCCTTATGGATCAGATGCGGCAATATGTACTTTAGATGTACTTCGAGTGGAAATTTCAGCTTGTCTTTCACCACGCTTCCACAAAGAAGTCAAACCACATGAATTACAAGTAATGAATGCAATTCTGAAAAAGGCAATCATCAGTTTAGACTGGAACGCTCATTCATTCAGAACTTATGAATAGTGAGATTGTTATGAAAACATCGACTTAGAACTCTGGGCTCCCACAGGAATAGATAGGGAAGTCGATGTTCTACGGACTACCTCGGGAACTGGTTTTCACCCCCAAAGACCCCCCAGCGGCGCGTCAATGAATGTGCATTGACCTACCGCTGTTCCAAAAGTTTATATTCATAAATGCTACCTCTGTTCTTAACAGAGGTAGCATAAACTTTTGGAACAGAGTGCTACCTCTGTTCCAAAAGTTTATATTTATAAATAGGGCATCATAAAAAAGAGTGGCAAAATGCTTACAGGTTCTAGAATTTTGCGTAAAGTGAGTCGTCGTGCAGCTAGCGACGAGTTGCTTATCCATCAGCTAAGGTTTTGAACTACGTGGCTGCACGTGCTGCTAGAGTGTGTAATTAATCTTCTAAAAACTGATTATAAGTAATATCGCCGCCGTCCACACCCGAAGGTTATACGGCCCTTCAATAATAAAACTAATCATCCCGACGGCAATCCAGCCCAGCCGGGTCCCGAAGTTTTTCTTTTTGCAATTCGTTTACGTGTCTTTTTTTTTTTTTAAATCTGAGGGGCTATCCACCTTCCCCTTGTCGGGGGAAGTGTATATTCATAAGTTCCTGCATAATATTCTTGATGTACCTTCTACAATAATAATCCGTAAATAATTTACTAGGGGCCCAATCTTGAAAGCCCAGGTAGGTTTTTTCGTGCTTCAGCCCATTTGCTACAATTGTATATACGGTGCTTTATAGTTTGTATATTGCCACACTCACAAATATCTGATTTAGCAAAAAGTCTGCTTTGATAGACTCCTATACAGCCATGTTCAGTTATTGCTTGATTAACAAGGAAATCTGCCGACAGTCTTTTCGTAGAAACTCTAGGGAATACCTCAAATACTTTCCTTCCTAAAAACTGATTAAAAGAAAATATATGCGCTACTAGTTAACACCTTTCCCACGAGGGAGATGAACGAAGAGCGTAGATGCAAGAAGCGTAGTATTGCCGCAGATGCTAAGGGACTGAAAAATCCAAATATTTCCCAGCCGTTTAGGCGAAGATGTGATGCCACCATATTGTTCAATCTGTGCTCTCTTGAAAAATCCAAATATTTTGCAGCTCTTTAGACCAGTGTTTCCCTAGAGACCCCCCAAGGACTTTAGACCCCCCCCCACGGACTTGAGGTGGTGGGAACCTTCCAAGGGTATGGGTGGTATAGAATATCCCTCAGGCAAAAGGGATACAGGATTGACGTACTCACATTCTTTTGTATCATATTATAATAATAAAATAATTAAGTTAAAATTTTAAGAAATTTTAATTCAACACCTGATAGTCATCGGATATATTCGGCCCATCTAGTTCAATGAACACCGCTTTCATAATCGCCATTTATTTGACAACTTTTTTATATGTGGTGCTGGACCACCGGTTGGGAATCATTGCTTTAGACGAAGATGTGATGCCAGCGTGTTCTTCAATCTGTGCTCTCTTAGTTTTCTTTTTTTAAATAAACTAGCCGCTGCGCGACCAGCATGGTCACTTTTAGTTTTATATTTTCTTTTGCAAAACAACTCAACTGAAAGTAACATATGTAAGGTATGTTACCATTACCTATCATCATAAATATACGTTGTTAAGGGTCATTCTCCATAAGGCTGATTCTAATACATCGTGATTAAAATATTTGAATTTCCATTACTTCAGAACAGAGAAGACCGAGAAACCCAACACCAATGATTTTAAAATTTACACCCCTCTCTGTATGTACTATTTTTCTAAATTAAGATATTTACACTTTATCATTAGATCAAATAAGAAATTGTTGGGGAAAATTTTTTCACTTAAATAAATGAAGTAAAAATGAAGTACTAAATTATAGTGGGGATTACATCACTCTCTGTATGTGCTATTGTTCACAATTCAGATATCTACACTTAATCATATCAAATAATATATTGTTGGGAAAATTTCTTCACTTATAAAATGGAGTAAAAATTCAGCAAGTACTGAAAAAAGTTTAGAAAATTAACTATTGCTGGCTGTCGGTTGCATTGCCAGCAACGGTTAAGCCTAACCACGCGATCATTTATGTTCTCTCTTTCACGCCTCTGTCTTAATGAATTATTTCTTCTTCGCTTTCTTTTTTTGAGACTGTTCCCAATTTTCACTTGATCGTGCAGCTCGCTTTCGAGCAATCCTGATTTCAGTGCGTAAATCCATGTTGACGCGCGGTTGCAAATTGCGGACGGCCGTTAATGTTTACATTTGGTAGTGGCAGCCGTTGCCATTCGGAGTGTAGAAATATCGTCGATTTTTGTGCCGCATACCTACGCGTTTTATATATATACATGTACTAGCTGAAAACCCGGGCTTCGCTACGGAGTATAATCAAATTAAATACAACGGTTAACGTATGCAATTTATGCCAAAAAATAAATATATATATTTATAATAAATGCAATGATCAATGTATACAATTGATGTAAAATATATATCTATCTATATATATATATTCATAAAAAAATCGTAAGGGATATGAATTTTTTTTTATAATATCCAATCGCCTGCTACATTAGAAAGAGAAAAAAATATTTTTTTGTCTATTTAGTTGTTACGCACGTGACGATAAATTTATTGAAAGTACCAGAAAAAGAAATCACGTGATCAGCATTTAATAAATTAAATTCTAAAAATTAATCTTTAAAAATTCCCCAAAAATCAGGAAATGGAGGTAAAGGTTCGAAAAAAATTTCATTTCGAAGAAATTTTTAAGATCTTTCTCGTGATATAAATTTTATAACCCTCAATGTATTATTTTAAATGCAAACGTAAAAAAAATTTTATTAAACAGCTTAAAAATTTCATTTAAAAAAATCTAAGAAGAATTTTTGAAAAATCTTTCTTAATCCACCCCTACACTATTAGAAGAATCGCCATGCAAAATTTCAGCCCTTTAGGTCCAGCGGTTTGGTCTGTGCGTTGTATGTCAGTCAGTCAGTCAGTGAATGAATGAGTCAATTACGGAACTGTTTTATATATATAGATTATTTAATAGGAAAGTGTGTGGTAAGTAAATTCTTGTTCTATTTTTTCAACGCAATGCACTACTCCATACGAATCGTGCCCACCACATCAACAGAGATGATGCCGACACCCATTTCATTCTTTTTCATCCGTTTATACGAGTATTGTAACCCAAAATCTTGAGAAGAGCCGGATTAAGGTGTCATAAACCCCGATGTTGGTCTCTCTTTTCCAAACAAGAGACGATAATCCTACTCAAAAGAGAGTGTTAGATGGCACTGAATTGAATTTTCTCTTAGAACTACGCTGCAAGAAATGACGCGGAAATTCCTGGAGAATAGGATAAGAAAGAGAGAGGATTTTACGCAACTGCGGCGATGTCCTTATAGCTGGTAAACCTGCGTCTCTCGCACTAGGATTTGATTATTTGAGCTGTGCATTTGTTATTCTATGCGGCACTCCTTTTTAGGACATTTACCTTTGATTTGTATTTCACTGTCATAATAAAACAGAAATTACTCTTAAGGTGACTGGAACGTCTACGACAACAAGATGTTGGAAATTCGGGCAATTTTTTAAAGCCCATATCTTACACAAATATGCATGTATCATTATGATTTTTTTATGTTAGTTTAGTAAGACCTTTATGAATATTTTAAGATAAAAAAATTCTTTTTGGATTGAAAGGTAAATTTAAAATAGCAATGTAAACAAACATATGTTTTCCCCGTGAAATTTTTGAGGTATTTACTTAGGTACACTTTCTAAAAAATCTAGTGAAAATCTTACCTTGAAATATTGTGAGATGATTAAACACAATTTACTTTATATATTTAATCCATTTAAATCTTTGTTACACTTTCTCAAAAAATTTTACAAAATTATAAATTTCACTTATCAGAAATCTGCATATTTTTGTCATACATTTTCCCCATTTACAAAAATATCTTAAGGTTTAAATATAAAAAATAAGTTATATTGATACACGAACACTTATTCTATTGAATTTTAAAATTACAGAGATATACTTGCAACAGATTTTGCTGAAAGTGTACCATTACATGAAAAAATCACATTGAGAAAAACGCAAAAACCACTTTTCCTTTAAATGGGATTTAAATGTTTGTTTACATTTTTAAGCTGCTAATAATTGTTGTTAGAGTGTCAAAAAGTACATAAATTATGCATATTTGTAATCTTCAGAATATGCTCTATTTTTTAAGCCACAAATTCAAAAATCAATTTTTTGAAGGTATTTGACTTCCCAGTTCCCTTAATAAGTGTTTTTGTGACCTTTTGTAAGTAAAGTATGTTTGAACTGGGAACGAAACATCTTTGTTAAAAGATGTTTTGAATAGTGTTCTACTGGGTGCTAATAAAGCTAATAAACATTACTTTAACGAATATTCGGGGTTTTCTAAAATAATATGAACTAGACCAGCTATCATTTTGTTTGGAAATCTTAAGTCAAAATATTGCAGCATTTTCATTAATAAGTAAAGGACTGGGGATGGGGGGTATCCTGTAAACCAATTTTGTCGTAGACTAACTTTATTACTATTTTTATGAGATTAAAAAAAATCAATGGCTGAACACTGCAAGTTTGTAACATCGTAAAAACCCAAACAATGATTTCTGACATTTTTATGTAGTTAGTTACAAGACGTGCAGAACTTATTCTACCATCGATATAAAAACATTAACGACACAATGTGATGATATAAAAAAAATCTGTGATAAGAAACATAATTTTTAAGAAAACTTTCGAGTTGGCAAAATTCTAGTGTCAGCATTTATTGTTATCATGTCATACATTTCAACAAGTATGGAACCTTTCACCTAATTTTTCTTTAATTCCCATTTTAAGTTTATGTTTAATGTTTCTTATCGCATTAAGGGGACAGTGGACCTTCAAACCTAACATTTTTTGCTTTCAATGGATTCGCTTGAAATTTGAATATGTGATTAGTACCATAGATATGTGAAAGTGGTCAAAATTTAAAGATGAAATATTAATAATTTATGAATTATGAATTATTAATTATATCAAAAATTGACCTAATTAAAAATGTTCCATGCGCATTTCTTTTGCATATAATATGGTAATTTTTATTTACAGGATACCTTATAGAACTAACAATGAAACTTATCGCTTATTTTAAGCATTCATTAAAAATATAAAGGGAAAATTAATAATAGTGAAAAGACCCTTTTTATTACGCAAAATACCTATAAATAATTTTTTCAAGTACAAAATTTAGAAATTCTGAGCTACGAAGCATAATTTTTTTCAATAAGGTTTATTTGATATACAGTTAAGTATATAAAACTTAAATTTCAAAGCAATACGATGATTAGAAATGCGCCTGGAGCAGTTTGAATATTCGTATGACATGAAAATTTTTATTTTTAGAAAAACACATTTAAAGTTATTGCTATTAGTAACCACATAATATCTAAATTTGCAAATACAAATGCCTATAACTAGGAAAGTAATCACAGAAATTAAAAATTCTTTTCGCAACACATTCCTACTCGTCCGTAGTTTCACAATTCAATAAAATAAAATAAAATCGAATTTTTGGACAAATTTCACAATTTTGAAAGTTCACTGTCCCCTTAAAAGGCATAAGTTCTAAATTTTAAAAAAATTCTCCTTTGTCAAGGTAGAGGAATTTTATTTGACACTATGAGGGGAAATTCATGAATTATTCGTCTTGATCAGTAATAAAATTGCGTTCATTCAAGACAATGAAGAATGTTTCAGTTTCATTCGCTCTAGTTTCCAGCTGATACTTCATTATCCATAAAGATTTTATATTCTCACTAGCTGAAAACCCGCACTTCGCTACGGAGTACATTCAAATTAAATACAAAGATCAATGTATGCAATTAATGTCAAAAAAATAAATATATATATTTATAATAAATACTACGATCAATGTATACAATGGATGTAAAATATATATATATATACATACATATATTTATAAAAAAATCGTAAGGGATATTTATTTTTTTTGGATAATATCCAATCGTCTGCTGCATTAAAAATAAAAAAAATTTTTTTTGCCTATTTAGTTGTTATGCACGTGACGATAAATTTATTTAAAGTACCAGAAAAAGAAATCACGTGATCGGCATTTAATAAATTAAATTCAAAAAATTAATCCTTAAAAATTCACCAAAAATCAGAAAATCGAGGTAAAGATTCGAAAAAGATTTCATTTTAAAGGAATTTTTATGATCTATCTCGTGATATAAATTTTATAACCCTAAAATTATTACTTTAAATGCAAACTTTAAAAAAGTTACAAAAACTGCTTAAAAATTTAATTTAAAAAAATCTAAGAAGAATTTTTCAAAAATCTTTCTTGTTGCACCCCTACACCATAAGAAGAATCGCCATGCAAAATGTCAGCCCTTTAGGTTCAGCGGTTTGGTCTGTGCGTTGTATGTCAGTCAGTGAGTCAGTTATGGAACTGTTTTATATATAGAGATTATTACTCAAGTAATGCGCATATTACAAGAGATAAATCAATATCGCACGGAGTTAAATTTAACCGTTTGGGGCAATTTACATATCCCCTGTTCAGTCGATTCGTTGCCTTGAATGAATTGCAAAACTATGGTCTATGAATTATAGCTTGGAAAACTGAGAGCAGGAACGTAAAAGATCTCGAAGAAGGAAAATTCCCAGAAGAAACTAGTAAGATCTCAAAGAACGTTCGCATCTAGGAGATGCTTTCTCCATTTTAATAAATGATCGGGTGTTCACAATCAACTAGGACATAGCCATCACAATTAGCACTAGTTAATTCTATAGCCCTAGTTCGCGTTTGTAATACGTGGTCCATATCATAAAGTCATTGCCATCAACATTCCATATTAATACGTGGTAAGAAATATCTAAGTCTTATACTGTGTTAAAATGCACCAATATATTAATTACAAACCTCTCAATAACTAATTCACTACTCAATTCAACTTTTTTCGCACTCACACTGACCATGTGCTTATAACTTTGAATTAGTTTTGAAAATAATGTACGTGTTTCAGATATCCTTGAGAGTATATTAAGCAGCACATATAACAATAAGTTTTAATTTTTTAACGTAGGATTACGTTCTTCCATAACGAACCTCCGGAAAGCAAAATTTCAGACGTTAAAACCGTCCGTCCGTACCTCGCGAGTTATAATTTTGGCAGAGTACTAAATCCAGTCTGTATCACTTGGACAAGCAGTAAACTGTTAAACAGAAAAATACCAAAATGCGTTAAAATTTTGACATACATATATATATACGTGCATATATATAGATGCATATATACATAACACATACATACATATACATAAGAAAAGAGGTAAGCGACGATAAGTATTCCTACGTTGATAACCCGCGGTAGTTTCGTTAGAAGAGACTACCTGACATTTTTTTCTTATCAAGTGGATATTGTAAAAACAATACTTTCCAAGTGTTCAAAATTATACAACAAATACATAAAACTGCTAAAAAAGAAAGTATGCATAAATGACACGCTAAAGAAAATCTCTACAACTAATTCGCATGACAAACAACCTCAAATATAGGAAATACGTTTGACGAAAGCTTCCCAATGGTGACGCCGTAAAATTAGAGAAGAAATATATTATAACTAGATGAAAAACCGCGCTTCGCTACGGAGTACATTCAAATTAAATACAGCGGTCAATGTATGCAATTAATGCCAAAAAAATTATAAATATATATACATTTATAATAAATACGATTATCAATATATACAATTGATGTAGAAAAAAATATATATATTTATAAAAAAATCGTAAGGGATATTTTTATAGACAAAATAATGTCCAATCGTCTGCAGCATTAGCAAGAAAAAAAATATTTTTTTGTCTATTTAGTCGTTATGTACGTGACGATAAATTTATTTAAAGTACCAGAAAAAGAAATCACGTGATCGGCATTTAATAAATTAAATTCCTAAAATGAATCTTTAAAAATTCACCAAAAATCAGGCAATGGAGGTAAAGATTCGAAAAAGATTTCATTTTAAAGGAATTTGTATGATCTTTCTCGTGATATAAATTGTATAATCCTCAAATTATTATTTTAAATGCAAGCTTAAAAAAAGTTACTAAAACAGCTTAAAAAATTAATTTTAAAAAATCTAAGATGAATTTTTCAAAAATCTTTCTTAGTGCACCCTTACACCTTAAGAAGAATCGCAATGCAAAATTTCAGCCCTTTAGGTGCAGCGGTTTGGACTGCGCGTTGTATGTCAGTCAGTCAGTTACGGAACTGTTTTATATATATACACTAACTGAAAACCCGCGCTTCGCTACGGAGTACATTCAAATTAAATACAACGGTCAATGTATGCAATTAATGCCAAATATATATATATATATATATATATATATATATATATATATATATATATTTATAATAAATGCGATGATCAATGTATGCAATTGATGTAAAATATATATATATATATTTTTAGAAAAAAATCGTAAGGGATATTTTTTTGGATAATATCCAATCGTCTGCTGCATTAGAAAGAAAAAAATATATATTTTTTTGTCTATTTAGTTGTTATGCACGTGACGATAAATTTATTTAAAGTACCAGAAAAAGAAATCACGTGATCGGCATTTAATAAATTAAATTCTAAAAATAAATCTTTAAAAATTCACCAAAAATCAGAAAATAGAGGTAAAGGTTCGAAAAAGATTTCATTTGAAAGGAATTTTTATGATCTTTCTCGTGATATAAATTTTACAATCCTCCAATTATTATTTTAAATGCAAACTTAAAAAAAGTTACCAAAACAGCTTAAAAGTTTAATTTTAAAAAAATGTAAGAAGATTTTTTGAAAAATCTTTCTTAGTGCACCCCTACACCATAAGAATAATAGCCATGCAAAATTTCACCCCTATAGGTCCAGAGGTTTGGTCTGTGCGTTGTATGTCAGTGAGTCAGTTACGGAACTGTTTTTTATATATAGATAAGTGCCTGCTATTCTATATTTATTCTTAAGTTGGAGAGATTTTGGGGCATCTCGATTGAGGCCAGAATTTACGAGGAAGAGGATGAGCACGCTTTCAGAACAGAAAACCTATAGGAAAATTCGTAAAATATTTTACATTAACATTAGAAAAGTGACGGTTATACATACAGGGGAAAAACTAACTGTATAGTTATTCATTTGTCCCTTCTAGGATAAGTTAAAAGAATAATAATAAACTAGTTGGTATACCCGCCAAAACATGACGGCTAGATAGTAAATAAATGCACTAATACACAAATTATACTCGACAAATCATTCCCAAATGTTGAAAATCATAATACTGCACAGAAAGAAATTAATGTGTTTAAGCAGCATCGTGCTTAGTGAGTATCTAAAGCCAGATTTTAAAATGTCACTGAGCATGCGCAGAAAGAAATTTTTTTTAACTGTAAATTATCGCTAATTTAACAGCGCAAAATAAACTATTTCCACCAGGTTTAATCTTATATTTCACAAACATAATTATCATAAAAATAAAAATAGAAGAGAGAGATTAAGGGCCTGTTCACATAGGAGTCCGTTGCGTGCGTTAAGGAAAAGATGACGTTGAGACGAAAATAAACCAATCATATGCCTCCAAACGATTAGCAATGAAATTTTTATAGCCTATGATTGGTTTATTTTCGTCTCAACGTCATCTTTTCCTTAACGCAACGCAACGGACTCCTATGTGAACAGGCCGTTGGAGAGACTTCTCGGAGTAAACGTGTTTATCATTAAAACATGTCACTGAGCGTGCGCAGAAACAGTGAGTTTCTAAAGATAGATTAAAACATGCCACTGAGTATGCGCAGAAATCATTTTTTTAATTGTAAGTTATCGCTAATTTATAGAAATTGAAGTTACAAAATCCAAATTAGACAAATTTGCAGATAACAATCTTTCGTTTAAGACCAAAATGAAGTAAATTGATGCAGTAGTTTTCTCTCACGGACTGCCCAAAAAGTCAGCTTAGCAACTTAAATATATAGATGTATTCCCTTGGAGTTCTGAACTCTCATAAATGCTCACAAATAAATATTCCATTTATGACAATTTTAAATCACCTCTAAAATTGTCTGACATATATGGCCTCAGTTCAGCAAATTTTATTAAAATATATTAATGTTACATCCATTTAATATTCCTCCCCCCCCCTTAAAATGAAACGAAAGTTGTGTGATAGAAATTACGAATTTTACTTCGCAGCGTCAGTAATTTCATTTAAATTCAGATTTCAAATTTCAGAGTTCCTTTCTGTGTGATGGAAATTATGAACTTCACAGTGACAATAATTTCATTTAAATTCGGATTTAAAACTTCAGACTTCATTTTTCTTTAACCTTCGAAAATTGAATTACAACATCTCTAACCAAGCATAGAATGATTTTTTTTTCTTTTGATTAACTGAAGAAAAATTTCTAAAGTTTAATTTTCTATTTAAAAGCATGCCTATTTATATATTGTATTGCACTTACATTAAGTCTCATTTTTACAATATAAAGTATAATGGTATTAACGTCACTCATAAAAATGTGCGCATGGAATCTCATTATAGTTTTCCTTTGTCTCACTATTAAATGAAATTTGAATAAATATATTTCTTTTAAATTCCTTAAAATGGAACTAAATATTTTGCTAGGTTGTCGCAATCTCCTTTGACCTATAATTTAAAGAAATTTTTGCCTCGAGGGGGAAATTTATTTTTAATAATTATCGAGAGATACAATTGAAAACACAGTTTGAAAAATTATGGTATATTTTTCCTTAAATGTTCCAAAGAGTATAAATATTAGAGATTCCAATTTACTTTTATCAGTAAATAAATAACAATGAACGGGAAATGGCATTACTTAGACAGTTGCAAAAACAAAAACAAAAAACCAGGTCTCTTCTAACGAAACTACCGCGGGTTATTAGCGTAGGATTACTTATCATTGCTTACCACTTTTGTATGTGTATATATGTATCGATATATATATATATATATATATATATATATATATATATATATATATATATATATATATATACATATATATATATATATATACGTATATATATATATACATATATATATATATATATATACATATATATATATATATATACGTATATATATATACATATATATATATATATACATATATATATATATATATATATATATATATATATATATATATATATATATATATATATAAATATATATACATATATATATGTATATATATATATATATATAAATATATATATATATATATATATATATATATAAATATATATACATATATATATGTATATATATATATATATATATAAATATATATATATATATATATGTATATATATATATATATATATATATATATATATATATATATATATATAAATATATATATATATATATATATATATATATATGTATATATATATATATATGTATATATATATATATATATATATATATATATATATATATATATATATATATATGTCAAAATTTTGACGCATCTTAGTACTTTTCTGTCTGACTTGTCCAAGCGATAGACTAGGTTTGACGCGCTGCCAAAATTAGCGTGTGCAATTTTCCTTTCCGGAGGATCGTTATGGAGGAACGTAATCCTACGTTAAAATAATTATCAGTGTCATTTCCTCAAAAGAGAACATGCAAAGATAGTAATAAAAAAGGATTGCCCAACTTTCTACACGGTCCGATATTAGTAGTTTATAGTGTAAAGTGCGATGCAAAACTTCTTTATGAGGATTTCCCATGCACATGAAAATTTATCTAATTTAGGGGTTCCTGTGATGTTTTTGAAGACTCAGGTCACTACGCAAGTTTGAGTTTGATGTCGGACTGAACCTCCTAAGACTATTGAATTAGAAACTTTTTCTCAAAAGGGTTTTGATTAGCACTTATCTCCGCCAGAGAAATTCCCTCTATAACGTATATTTATAGACTAGCTGAATACCCGTGCTTCGCTACGGTGTATATTCAAATTAAATATAACGGTCAGTGTATGCAATTAATGCCATAAATATATATATATATATATATATATATATATATATATATATACATATATATATATATATATATATATAAAAAATAAATACAGCGGTCAATGTATGCAATTAATGACAAAAAATATATTTATAAAAAAATCGTAACGTATATTTTTTTACACAAAATAATGTAGAGGAAAACATTCAAATTAAATACAATGGTCAATGTATGCAACTAATTTGTATGTTTAATATCTATAAAACATACTAATTTGAATTAAATTCTTAAAAAACTTCCATCTCAATTAGTCTACTGGTTAAATTTTATCTTTTACCGTATTTTAATATTTTCTTTGTCAATTTATTTCGTTGCTATGCACGTGACGCAAAATTAATTTAAAGTATCAGAAAAAGAGAAGAAACCACGTGATCAGCATTTAATAAGTTAAATTCTAAAAATTAATCTTTAAAATAAAAATAAAAATCAGAAAATGGGGGTAATGATTTGAAAAAGATTTCATTTTAAAGGGATTTTTATGATCTTTCTCGTGATATAAATTTTATAACCCTGAAATTATTATTTTAAATGCAAACTTTATAAAATGTTACTAAAACAGCTTAAAAGTTTAATTTAAAAAAAATCTAAGACGAATTTTTCAAAAATCTTTCTTAGTGCACCCCTCTGCTATAAGAGGAATAGCCGTACAAATTTTCAGCCCTTGAGGTCCAGCGGTTTGGTCTGTGCGTTACATGTCAGTCAGTCAGTCAGTCAGTTACGGAACTGTTTTATATACACTAAAGTGTCACTCAATTAGGGATACCTACCTAGTAACGAGTTGGGCCTCCTCTGGCCTTGATAACGGCTGCCACACGACGAGGCATAGATTCAACAAGTTTCTGGAAACGTTCCACGGGAATGGCTTGCCAAATATTGGCTAAAGCTGTCCATAATTCAGTAAGGTTCTTTGGTGCTGTGTGATGGCCTTTCACGACTTGTTCCAAAACATCCCAAAGATGCTCAATAGGATTTAAGTCTGGGCTTCTAGGTGGCCAGTTCATGACAGAAAAGTCAGAGGAATGCTCATCCAACCAGCCAAACGGAACTTGTGAGAGGTACAGTTGTCTTGCTGGAAAACTCCATTACCGTGCAGATAACAGAACAGCATAAACGGATGGAGGTGATCACCCAGCAACTCTACGTACTGAATTGCATTGAGGGAGGTTGGTACACGCACCAAAGATCCCAAACTGTGTCACGAAAAAACACCCCAGACCATGATTGAGCCACCATGCCCTTGTACAGTTCCAGCCAGGCATGCAGGATCCATGGCTTCATGAGCCTGACGCCGAATTCTCAGCCTCTCGTCGGCGTTAAGTAGTCGGAATCGAGACTCATCACTCCATGCTTCTCGTTTCCAGTCCTCTACACTCCAGTCTCTGTGCTCTCTTGCCCAGGCAAGACGTGCAGCCCGATGGCGAGTATAGAGCAATGGTACTCTCGTAGGTCAACGGCTCCCGAAACCCATACGGTGAAGCGAGCGTTGCACAGTCCGTTTACTGACTGTACGACTGGCACCGTCATTAAACTGGGTGGTAATTTGAGTTAATGTTTGGCTTCGCTGGCTACGTACAATACGCCTGAGCCGTCTCTCACCACGCACTGTCAAGGCTAATTGTCCTTTGCAGTTTGCCCGATAGCTAGTTTTTTTCCACCATCCATGTAGGGTAGGTGGGGGCAAAGGTTCGCATGGGGCAAAGGTTCGCACATACATTTTAAAATGACCGGGAAGAGTATTAGGAAGAATAGGGTAGGCAATGCATTCCTCTAATTCCAGTCACTTGCCTCGTAAAAAATGTTGGAGTTAAGACCCCCTTTTGCAGAGAAAATGAGGTAAGTTTATTTTCGTCTCTTTTAATGTAATTTTTTGCAACTTTTGAGTAATTTTGAGCATCACTCAAACTCACGAACTGTTTTGGGCTTATTTTCGCATGTTAGGGTGGTAAATAACCTTTCAAATCCTACTTTAAGTTTTGGGTTAACTCAAATACAGTGGCGTCCATTCTGCAGAAACAGAACCAGCACGAAATGGGGTAAAGGTTTGCAGGAGTCATGGGGTAAAGGTTCGCAGTGCAAACCTTTGCCCTATCTGCAAACCTTTGCCGCTCTAACTATTAACATTTGTTTCATGTCCTCTTTTCATTAGGAATCCTTATTAACAACGTCTTTTATTATTAATGGGAATTCACATTTTTGTAATTTGAAAAAAAATTATGGTTTTTGATAAAAACTGCCTGTTTTTAAATCAGAAAATTTTTTGTAAAATGCTTGAAAATCCATAAATTAAAAATAAAATGAATTAGTACATTACAAAAATAAAATATCTCTGAACAAAGACCTATTTTACAAGATAAAAGAATTAAATGTTGTTACAAGACATTATAAGCTTCGAAGGTCTGGTTAGGGAAAAAAGCTCTAAATGAGTAATTTCCAGATTTGCAAGTCTTTGAAATGCTCCTTGCGTCACAATTTTTGACGAAATTTTATAAACTTTATTACAAAGACTCCTCTTATACATTAAAATAAAGTTATGTATCCATTTCAGGTTTCGACATCATTCAGATTATCAAAGTTTAACTTAAGCGTGGAAAAGTACAAAAATTTCACGAGAATTCAGTGTACAAGCATAAAAATATTTCCTAAAAATTAATTATTCAACGAAAGCACAAATCAAAACATAACCCTGATCAAAATGTATAGGCAATCTAAATGCAAAATTAAGGATAAGACTAAAAATTGGATCGCAAGGAGCATTTTAAAAAACATAATAAAAATTTCAATTTTTTAAATATAAAAAATAAAATTTTAAATATTTATAAAATTTTATAAGGTGTTTGAAATAGTTTTACTTTAATGAATATTTATGCCCAATTTCATATCTCTGAGGTAAAAATTTCAAAAATTGCTTTGTAATGTCCCCCATCCCCTTAATTTGCTTAATTTTTAGGGTTTTAAAAGAATGAGTAACGCCCAAGATATGATATAACGATAGTGTTAATAGTTGATATTTTAATTGGAAGTTCTTTAGTTTCAGGAAAAAATTATTGAGATTAACCCCATTTCATTTTGTGAATTTCTTCGTTAGATTCAACTTTCTGTGTTAATAGTTGATATTTCATTTTGAAGTTATTTAGTTTAAGAAAAAAATTATTGAGATTAACCTGTTCAATTTGTGATTTTCCATATATGTAACACCTTTAAAAAGATTACAAAATGTGAAATAAAATTATTTAGACAACTCTTTTTGTGATTTTCGATGCCTATCCAGTAAGAAACCAACGAGTGGTGTAAAAGTTTGCAGTGCGAACCTTTGCCCCATCGATTGGGGCAAAGGTTCGCAAACAGGTGTTTTGGTAAAATTAAAAATTCGGTGACTAAATATTTCGGGAAAAAATTCATTATTTTATAGAAGGTAGAGGGGATACCCAACTACAATACAAGTGACTTTTTGGGGCGATAGGATCTAACGGAGACCCGTAAGAAACCCAAAACTCAAAACTGCAAACCTTTGCTCCCACCTACCCTATTCTTGGTATACTCTTGACACTGTCGACCTTGAAAATCCTAGCTGTCTGACGATTTCGGAAATTGAATGGCCCATGCGTCACGCACCTACGATTTGTCCGCGATCGAAGGCGTCTAAATCAGGCAGTTTACCCATACTGGCAATTCCAACAACTAATTCAGAACAACCACAGTACGCGCTATATATGCAGTTACCACAGCACCCTCACTTGAGCACACGTGATGCGCAGCGCTACACAATTTGCATAGGCTTTGCTATTCCTAATTCAGTGGCACTTCAGTGTATATAGATTATACTTTCCTCTCTATCAGAATATATAAAAATAATTTTCAACTTGTAACGTTTATCATACCGAACGTCTCAATGAATTCAGGTGTTTTTGAACTTGTCGGCCAATCCATGGTCCGTCGCTGAAGCGTCTACATCTCTTGTAATGGTGGAAACTTTGAGCATCTTTTGTAGCCCTTTCAAATGGTATCATCTACCCTAGCATATGTAATATTTATGAGTAATTAATATTTCTGATTATGTCTGTCTTGTATTCCTGCATTTCTTGTACCACTGATACCACTTTCTCATGGCGTTTTCGACCAGGGGTTGCTATGCAATTTTGAATCTTTCTGACATGCCCCCCCCCCCCTTAAAGTTTGTCACAATCATTAAGGGACACCCTTTATAGACAACAAACTTGAAAATGAATACAAAATATTACTAGCAGAGTGATCTCAATACCCCATGATTTCGAAGAGCTAAAATTATGTCAATGCGAAGAGCTAAAGCTATGTGAATGCTAATCTTGACCAAACCAAAATTTAGCCGCACCTCCAAGGGAATTTTAAAGCATTTCGTAGGGTTTTAAACATGACGTTGGTCCCCGAGACAGTTCTGCATTTTGATATTTTCATAACGTTTAAACTTGGGAAAATGGATTTGCCTATATCTACATTTGAAAAGTAAACCATTTAACGGGAAATATATCGCCCTACGCTACTGCCTCCGATATGGAATGCATATAAATTCTATTTATGCATTAGACTTGTGTGCTTGACATACATTTTAAATTAAACTATGAATATTAAATAAAGCTTGAGTAAAATATTCGAAAGCGGATACATCTGTGTAAGGTATAAAAACCACGAGGTAAATATCAAAATATTACTTCATTGTAAATACACAGAATCGAGTAAACAAAAAACCCATTTTACTGTGAACGGTTATTTTCTCCCGCAGAAAACGTTTCATCTGAAAGCACGGTGGGAAAAAATCAAACGTTTTGTGTATTGAAATTGGATTTGAAAAAGTTTTCAAACTGAATATTTATTTATTTATGGGTTAAAGTGTAACCTCTAGTAAAAAAATCTTAAAAATAAGTTTCAAGTTGAGTTTATCTCTAACACTAGAAATACGTTAAACAATTTGAACACATTGAAAATACAAAAAAATAAATATTAAAACAAGTTTACACAACAGAACCAATGGGGTATTTTATTTACATTATTTTGTAAGGGTGTATAATCCTCTTTCAATCCTATTTCATTTGTGTTGCTCTAAGTCTTTTCCTTTCTTCTTTTAAACTAATCATTGAGCTAAGAGACAAATGTATGATTTTCCCCTTTAAAACTTAATATTCAGGAAAAATATGATAAGAAATACAATTTCACTTCTAAGAAATATCCCAAAAGAATCACAAAAATGTTTAAGGTATTTCGTTTTAGAGAGCATTTATTCATGAGAACTACATTAACTGTCAAATGAACCGCAACTTCAATTATCTCCCAAACTCGTAAGCACTATTAGCTACCACATTTAGCGAGAAACGAAAGAATTGAATATTTGAAAAGCGATACTTTTGTAACAAGACCAATGGTGGCATTTAAGAAAACTTTGTAGAATCTCGCCAGTTAAGTAAGTGCGAAGCTGTGTCATTTTGATAGACGTTGCTGTGACACTATTTCACCCAGCACTTATTCCAAACTTTTAAAACAACTTGTTTCAAAGTCTCATATTTTTAAAAGTTTAGTATGAAATATATTTGATATTAGTGCAATGCAGTTTCACTCTTTCACAAACAGGAATATTTTATCCCAAATTTTTAATCTTATCTCAAATATAAGAAGTACACATTTTCATAAAATAAATTGTTTCTGTTTTCTTAAAAATCTTCATATAATCCCTACTTTGTTTTACAGAGGAATTACAGAGTGCATAAACTAAATTTTTAAATATTTATCTCGCAAAGAGATTGACTTTTCAGAAAATTAAGAAAATACTATTTACAACAGCCTTCCTTGCTGAATAAGAAATCTGTAAAATATTGAATAATCATTTTCGCTGAGAAAAATGAGTCTAAAATTATGGAGATGAAAGGTATGCCAAAAAGAAAGTGAAAATTGAACACCATAAAGAGGTTATATATTTTTTTTTTTCATTTAATATAGTGCAACCACCATCCAAGGCCAAAAGGAACACTTCCTTTTGGCCTTTGGCACTTTACTTGAGGAAATTGCTTGGCAAATTCAAGGACGTCTCTTAAGGTCCAAAATTGTATTTTTCAAACCGAAAAGCCCTAGTGATGAGAGAAAGTAATTTCCAATAATTATTCTTTACATTTAAAACAAATTGTTTTTCGCTAACAACACAGTATGTTGTAATGGATAATTTTATTTTCTATGACGTTTATTCCCTAAAATTATTTTTTATCATACATGGGACTAGCATTCCATAATCTTTCTTTCGGACCTTAGGGCTCCAATGTAATGACCTCAAACCAAAGATGACGATTGAACTCGCATCTTCAAACCTCGAGATTGGTATTTTACCTACGGAACTAGTTTGGTGACTCGAGGAAGTGTTTTTAACGTTATCGGTTTAGGGTTATATATATATATATATATATATATATATATGTTTGTACTGAAAAAACGTAAACGTTACGGTGTCTGAGTGTGTTTATTGTATAGATCATACTCATCGGAAACAATCCATTGATTTTTAGACAGCATTGACACCGCTAATGAAGAAATGCTGTCTAAAACGTCTTTCATACTTTTCTTTTCATGTTATTGGTTCCTGGCTGCAAGTAGCTTTAGAGCTACTACTGGTTTTCTCTATCATCTATTTCTTATATATATATATATATATATATATATATATATATATATATATACGTTTGTACTGAAAAAACGTAAACGTTACGGTGTCTGAGTGTGTTTATTGTATAGATCATACTCATCGGAAACAATCCATTGGTTTTTAGACAGCATTGACACCGCTAATGAAGAAATGCTGTCTAAAACCTCTTTCATACTTTTCTTTTCATGTTATTGGTTCCTGGCTGCAAGTAGCTTTAGAGCTACTACTGGTTTTCTCTATCATCTATTTCTTATATATATATATATATATATATATATATATATATATATATATATATACGTTTGTACTGAAAAAACGTAAACGTTACGGTGTCTGAGTGTGTTTATTGTATAGATCATACTCATCGGAAACAATCCATTGGTTTTTAGACAGCATTGACACCGCTAATGAAGAAATGCTGTCTAAAACCTCTTTCATACTTTTCTTTTCATGTTATTGGTTCCTGGCTGCAAGTAGCTTTAGGGCTACTACTGGTTTTCTCTATCATCTATTTCTTATATATATATATATATATCTATATATCTATATATATATATATGTATATATATATATATATATATATATATATATATATGTATATATATATATATATATATATATATATATATATATATATATATATATGTATATATATATATATATATATATATATATATATATATATATATATATATATATATATATATATATATATATATATGTTTGTACTGAAAAAACGTAAACGTTACGGTGTCTGAGTGTGTTTATTGTATAGATCATACTCATCGGAAACAATCCATTGGTTTTTAGACAGCATTGACACCGCTAATGAAGAAATGCTGTCTAAAACCTCTTTCATACTTTTCTTTTCATGTTATTGGTTCCTGGCTACAAGTAGCTTTAGGGCTACTACTGGTTTTCTCTATCATCTATTTCTTATATATATATATATATCTATATATTTATATATATATATGTATATATATATATATATATATATATATATATATATGTATATATATATATATATATATATATATATATATATATATATATATATATATATATATATATATATATATATATATATATATATATATATGTTTGTACTGAAAGAACGTAAACGTTATGGTGTCTGAGTGTGTTTATTGTATAGATCATACTCATCGGAAACAATCCATTGATTTTTAGACAGCATTGACACCGCTAATGAAGAAATGCTGTCTAAAACCTCTTTCATACTTTTCTTTTCATGTTATTGGTTCCTGGCTGCAAGTAGCTTTAGGGCTACTACTGGTTTTCTCTATCATCTATTTCTTATATATATATATATATATCTATATATCTATATATATATATATATATATATATATATATATATATATATATATATATATATATATATATATATATATATATATATATATATATATATATATATATATATATATATATATATATATATATTTCAGCCAATTTTACTTGAGCTCTTAAAAATGTATTTCTATATAAATTTGGTTCCTCTTACTTTGTCATTCATAGCTTTTCCCCAATTATGACTGTTACCTAGCAGCGATATGTAAACGTGATGCGTCAACCTCTGCGAAGCATACAAGTGCACAAGATATGACAATAGTACCCCAGTTTCGCCATCCTTCAGACTTTATAATTATCACTCCGCATCATTTTCACACATTTGATGTACATACTCTTCTTTAAATTATAAACTAACGAATTGAAATCAAGAGATACACATTTTACGTTTCAAATTAGCAAAGCTATCAGCATTCTTCTGTGGACCATAAGCTGCAATTTTTATTGCTTTTGATATCATCAATATTACTTCAATCTTCATAAATGTTACAATCATTAATCTTCTTAAATATCATATCTTTGCAGTGGTTATCAAAGATAAAAATAGATATTCTTTATTATTGTTTTTGTAGAGGATAAAGGTGGGCATTTTTTTCTCATATTTACCAAAACGTTAAGTGTGAGAATAAATGGTAAATATAACAATGAAGAGTATTTCGGGGTTCTACAAAATTCAATGCAAATATGAAAATGTAGGGATGTCCAACAAAAAAAAAATATATTGCATATTCAAAATGGAAAGTATAAAAAATCAAAAGAGTATTGAGTAATTTAGAGTATTTCTTTACAGTGATGTTAGGATTCTCCGTTTTGCTACGAGTCTTTGACCTGAAATTTAAGTATTATAAAATAAATATTGCTTGGTAACCGACTTTTTTTCCTTCTCTATTTCACAGAAATTCATCCTGCACATTTATCCCCACACATCGCAATTTTTGTTAAGTATTTTATAATAGGGGATGAGATGCTGTCCTATGTGAAGATAGCCAGGGCCCGACTTTGACCCAATGGGGCCCTGGGCAAAGCAGACTCTGGGGGCCCCCTCCAAGGACAGATCCAGAGGGAGGCCATGTGTCCCCCCCCCCCCCATAAATTCAGACTGGAAATTCAAAAAATTTTCGACCAACAAGTCAAACATTTGAAAAATAATAATAATAATAATGTGTTAATTAATTTACTTTTAATGTTAATAAATAAATTCAGGTAATTTTCTTTTAAAATGAATATAGTGGGTGCACTGTGCCCCACCCAGGATTTTTTTTTTTCTGTATCCGCCACTGCCCACCTTTACTGAATTTTACCTAAAACCAAATTTTCAAAAATATGTACAACTTAATACTAAATTAGGGGGCCCCATAAATTTGGGGGCCCTGGGCAAGTGCCCCACTTGCCCATGCGGAAATCTGGGCCTGAAGATAGCGCCTGAACTCCGATGCCTTAGCGATGATTCAATGCCCGAGTACACGCGTGAGTTCTTCCTTAATACAATATTAAAAAAACAATGTGGATTCCTTACAATGTAGTAGCAGATTTCCTGCAATACTGCAATTTCGGAGAAATCAGTCCTCTCATGAATAATAATCCGTATCAAAAGCTTTTTGAAGTGCACCGATATCGTTATTACCCAGAGTGAATTATCCATTTTCCGAAGTACTTGCGTATTTGTCTATATATATAAAAGAACTCCGTAAATGACTCACTGACGTACAACGCACAGACCAAACCGCTGGACCTAAAGGGCTGAAATTTTGCATGGCGATTCTTCTTATGGTGTAGGGTTGCACTAAGAAAGATTTTTGAAAAATTCTTCTTAGATTATTTTTAAATTAAATGTTTAGGCTGTTTTTGTAACTTTTTTTAAGTTTGCATTTAAAATAATAATTTGAGGGTTATAAAATTTATATAGCGAGAAATATCATAAAAATTCCTTTAAAATGAAATCTTTTTCGAACCTTTACCTCAATTTTCTGATTTTTGATGAATTTTTAAAGATTCATTTTTAGAATTTAATTTAATAAATGCCGATCACGTGATTTCTTTTTCTGGTACTTTAAATAAATTTATCGCCACGTGCATAACAACTAAATAGACAAAAACTTTTTTTTTCTTTCTAATGCAGCAGACGATTGGATATTATCCAAAAAAATATCCCTTACAATTTTTTATATATATATATATATATATATATTCCATCAATTGTATGCATTGATCGTCGCATTTATTATCTATACTTATATATAAAGAGAGAGCGATTTTGTACGTGGAGGGTAATCTTCAGAACCACCGTACCTATTTGAAAAATTCTTTCACTGTTTGAAAGGTACAGTATTCCAGATGGACATAGGCTATATATTATGTATATCTAATCAGTAGAAAAAAAGTTAGGGGCTTTATCCTAACAATCTCCATTGTTACCGCTACTGTCCTCTACCGCTTTTTGTGACGAAGTCTTCAACGATCCTTAGCGTGGTGCTATCTATACTTATATATAAAGAGAGAGCGATTTTGTACGTGGAGGGTAATCTTCAGAACAACTGTACCTATTTGAAAAATTCTTTCACTGTTTGAAAGGTACAGTATTCCATATGGACATAGGCTATATATTATGTATATCTAATCAGTAGAAATAAAGTTAGGGGCTTAATCCTAACGATCTCCATTGTTACCGCAACTGTTGTCTACCGCATTTTGTGCCGAAGTCTTCAACGATCCTTAGCGTGGTGCTATCTATACTTATATATATAGAGAGAGCGATTTTGTACGTGGATCCTTAGCGTGGTGCTATCGAGGTGGGCTTCTGTTCTGACGCTAGCGGTTCGAACCTAGCCGTTCTCCGACACGCCTTTTTCTTTTAAAAAATTTATTTTAATTATCAACTAACACAAAATTAATTTAATTATTATTTAGGTTATTATTAAGGTAAAAAAAGATTTACAATTTATTGGCTATCAACTGGAAATTTATTGGTAT
Source organism: Dolomedes plantarius (assembly GCA_907164885.2). Lineage (NCBI taxonomy): Eukaryota > Metazoa > Arthropoda > Arachnida > Araneae > Dolomedidae > Dolomedes > Dolomedes plantarius. Next base: position 17,739,298 of record OU015491.1, read on the forward strand.
AATATTTTGTTCAACCCGGACAAAGTCGGGCCGCTAGTAAAAATAAATATATATATTTACTAGCGGCCCGCTAGTAAATATATATATTTATTTTTTTTTTGGCATTAATTGCATACATTGATCGTTGTATTTAATTTGAATGTACTCCGTAGAGAAGCGCGGGTTTTCAGCTAGTCTTCCATATAAGAAAAAATTGAATAAAATATTAATTATAAGAAAGTAAGTCAACATGGCTCGAAAATATAAGAAAGGTTTTCGCCAGAAGAAAACCAAAATCTATGAAAGTATTAATATTTTATACAAACCCTATTTAAATAATTAAAAAGTGTTCGTTTAAAAACTATTAAATAACTCATTTATTACAATAATAGGGCCACATTTTAGATTATCTATATTTTTCAGTTTCTGTTGAAAGTTGCTCATTAATAAGTTAAGGTAATCTAGAGTTGAGTATCTTATATATTTGGGAAATAGAAATAATTAAGTTTTATAGTTTGTATGTGGGCATTGAATTCGCTAAACTTATGCAAATTTAATCCGGGATCATGCAAGAGAAGCTGTAAGTCCTCAATAGGAAATATAACCAAACTTATGTTTATTTCGTGTCATTAATAAATCATTACATATACATACTTCGTGAAATTCAAAAATTACCACAGCTGATCTCGAGCAGCTTTCAGATTTTTTATCCCATCTTCAAATGTTATTAATGCTGTTCTATCATCATTTATTACCATGAAAATATTATAATAAATGTAATTATATACATTCCTTGTATTATGCACTACCGTAGATCGTGAGTCCTATTAGTGAATATCATGACGTATTGTCTACTATAGTTTTCGATTTTGAGCAATTTTTTTAAAACCCGGGTTTCGTTTTTGACCGGGTTTTTCTTATTTAAAATTCTGGTTTTCCCGGGTTTACTTAGTTGGTTCCACGGGGTCTATAGCAAAGAACTAAAATAATAAATAGTTTCTTAGAGGCATTTAATTTATTTCAGAATTTCAACTATAAAAAATAACAGTAAATAAATTTAATGTTAATTAACATATACATATATGTATTACGTAAATAAAAGTGGTACAAATACCTCATTATATATATATATAATAGCCCTTGTCTCTGTATAACACTTCCGGGCTGAACTCATCTTTCAATTGAAGCCCTCAGTAAACAAAATGCCGGTTAGGCTTAATTTCAATTTCAGACGTGGATCAGAATTTTTTCTTACCTAAAAACTAATATCTTCTCCATCAAATCACGTTTGTTCGGCCTATTTTTCTATAAAACATTCAGAACTAAATAAAATTGGATGTTTTTAGCTGCATATTTAACAGTTTTTAAAAATCTGTTTACTTTTGAGATGAATTCTGAAAGTAAACATACTTGAATGTGAATGAATCGAGTACCTCAAGTATTCATATCGCGTAGTGAGCTGTAAAAAACTGGATGACAGTCTACTACTCCAATCGCATGAAAAACTAAATAAATAAAAAATAATGAAAGGGTTTGCTTTTACAAGGTGTGGATTAAATGCAATATTGTTAGATAATTCGGGATATTTTTTAACTTTCATATACTTTTTCCATTATGACGTCATTATTAGTATTATGACGTCAAAATGACGGGTTGGATGGCAGTCTACTACTCCAATCGCATGAAAAACTAAATAAATAAAAAAAAATTAAAGGGTTTACTTTTACAAGGTGTGGATTAAATGTAATATTGTTAGATAATTCGGGATATTTTTTAACTTTCATATACTTTTTTCCATTATGACGTCATTATTAGTATTATGACGTCAAAATGACGGGTTGGATGGCGGTCTACTACTCCAATCGCATGAAAAACTAAATAAATAAAAAATAATGAAAGGGTTTGCTTTTACAAGGTGTGGATTAAATGCAATATTGTTAGATAATTCGGGTATTTTTAACTTTCATATACTTTTTCCATTATGACGTCATTATTAGTATTATGACGTCAAAATGACGGGTTACCTTCTAGTTTTTTATAAAACTGCCTTAAAACCATCATTGCACTCGACGTATCATCATTGAGTCGGCTTCTGAGTTTATTAGCAAGGAGACCCATTACAGAAAATGTTCGTTCTGCTTCCACCGAAGTTGGTCGAATTGTTGTTAAAGACCTGAAAAGTTTAGCTAGCATTTCAGGTCGGCTTTTTGTTGCCCGAAACAACTCAGTTTCTTTTCTTATGATATATGCCCCAGATTTTGATTTTTTTATGATTTTCCTTATTATCATTCTCCTGCAGAAACATACTAAGCTCATCAGATAGGGACGTCTGTTCAGTACAAGCACCATTACTCGTAGCATCGCCTTCAATTCCATCTTTAACTCTCGCCTCAACTGCTACTTCTGGTTCAGACTCTGAGCCATTATCATTTACGTTGAACAGTCGTTTTATTGAGGTTGTTGCCAGATCAAATATTCTGTTTTTAAAAATTTTACTACGAAACTCATCATATGATTCATTGTCGAAATCGGGATTTTTCAAAAATTTAATGAGATGAGCCAGCTCTGGGTTTCGACGCTCTTTGAATCGAATTTCAAATTTTTGAAGTAGGGCATTCGCGATAGGAGTGTTTAGATTTCTTAGCTTATTCATTGTCGAAATCGGGATTTTTCAAAAATTTAATGAGATGAGTCAGCTCAGGGTTTCGACGCTCTTTGAATCGAATTTCAAATTTTTGAAGTAGAGCATTCGCGATAGGAGTGTTTAGATTTCTTAGCTTATTCATTGTCGAAATCGGGATTTTTTCAAAAATTTAATGAGATGAGTCAGCTCAGGGTTTCGACGCTCTTTGAATCGAATTTCAAATTTTTGAAGTAGAGCATTCGCGATAGGAGTGTTTAGATTTCTTAGCTTATTCATTGTCGAAATCGGGATTTTTCAAAAATTTAATGAGATGAGTCAGCTCAGGGTTTCGACGCTCTTTGAATCGAATTTTAAAAATTTTTGAAGTAGAGCATTCGCGATAGGAGTGTTTAGATTTCTTAGCTTATTCACTGTAAATGCTAATACTTTTTCAGAGAGAGTAAGATCGGCATGTTAGCATGTTAGCTCGTTATCAGGGGAGAGATCCAAGTCGAGTGCGTCACTCTAGGACAGGGGGGGGGGGCGAACCTTTATGGATCAACGTGCCATTTTTTCTAAAGAAATGTTTAATGAGGCCATAGACGTGCCGTCAAATAATTTTGACTTAGTGATTATTGGGAAAATAATAAAACTAAATACTAACAACTCAAAACTCTTTATATACTAACAAAAAAATACAGTTATATGTGTAATTCAAATTAAAGTAACATTAGTGTAGCTTCTGTTGTTGCAGATTAGATAACAAATAACTTATATTAGGGTAGTAAGATGTTGCTTTTAGCAGAATGCATGCTGAACTGGAATCATCTTCCAAACGGTTTCTAAGCGAGTTTTTAATGTTATTCATCTCTAAAAATAATGACTCGCAGGCATAAGTAGATGAAAATATTGTTAAAATAACATGAGCCAGCTTCTTCAAACAGTTAAATGTATCTGGAATCGAATTCCATGTTGCCAAAATTCTGTTACTGGCATTTTTACTTATATTGCTTGTTAGTCTTTCTGTTTCAATCAATTCAAACTTTTTCCTTGTTTCAATACATTTTTGAATCCATATGGAACTAGACTGGAAATCAATCAGCTGCATTTCAAATTCTTCAATTTCCAACCAATCGAATTGAGGCAAGTTCAGTTTATCAAATGAAATCACATCAGGGTACATAATAAACTTGAGCGTTATCGATAATTATTTGAACTGAGAAAACCTCGCATAAAATTCCTTGATTGAAGAATCAATTACGGAACTTAATTCATCAATAACATTTTCTTTTGTCTGCTTTCTCATCTACATCTAAATCTTTGATTTTTTTTTCAACTTTGGGAAATATTTGTAGTTTTTTGTTATAAAATCGTTCCTGAAAACATGCAGTTTAGCATCAAAAGCGCGAATGAGATCCATCATGACGATAATTGTTTTATTTGTGCCTTGAAGCTTTATGTTCAATTCATTGAAAGTTGGCATATGTCTGTAAACATATATTTTGAAAGCCACATAACATCCATTAATTAAAATGCAAACCGTTTTGATCGGTGGCGTGCCCAAAATATTGTGTTGCGTGCCATCAATGGCACGCGTGCCATTGGTTCGCCACCCCTGCTCTAGGACGTTACAAAAAACTTCCTTCTATTGCACGCAAAGCGCTTTCTATATGGGTGGGTCCACAGAATATTGTTTAACTACGCAATAGAAAGCAGCGAGAACACAACACAACGAGATATATAACTAGACTAAACAAACGCAAACCACAGAAAGCAAGCATGGTCGTATAGCTGAAGTATTGCGCAATTCACACGGCATAACGCATGTGCTGCTGGGAATCCCCAACTCATAAACTTGACTGAAATAGAGCTATGACGTACGCCGCCGCCAATATATCTCCATCTCACTCCGTCTCATTGCTTTTTTATTCATTTGTTTGAGATCCGTACCGAATCCGACTTGTTAAATTCGGACTTGGTTCTCAATTAAAGAGTATAATTGGTATTCTATTGTATTAGATAAATAACTAATTCCCCGGGTTTACATTAAAAATTCCCCGGGTTTCGGGTTCGTAAAATCTTTGAAAAACCCGGGTCAAAAACCCTATTGTCTACATGTGTAATGGTTCAGAAAGCAGATTCTGGAATAGTCATTTGCATTTTAAGTGCAGATAATCTGATGAATCCAAGGCAGAGTTACGGTCATTAAAGTGTCTCATGAGCCTATTAAGCTGGGGTTAGGACTTTCTCAGGTGAGGTAAAATACAAAACATATCCTTATATCTTTTATATTGCATATTTTGACGTATCTTAGAGTTGCGAATACTCACACTTCATGAAAGAGAAGTTTGCCTGTTCGATTTATAATGGTGAGAATATATAAATTCTTTCGCAAAATTATTGAGGCAAACGTTTCCTTTCTAAACCGTTCTCTTTGATTCAAAATGTGTTTCAATACATACAAATGCTTACAGTTTGCATTAAACAAATGTACATCCTCGATATGGTTTAATTTAATATGAGTGACGCCTCATCACACTGATTTGGTATACATTTCATTTTATTCGGGAGAGATACAATATTTTAAGATAAATTGCTAGTCATTACAGTATTGACTTAAACTTAAATTTTATCGATTTATTGTAGGACTTCACTGTTAATGTGAATTTGACTTCCCTCTACATAAACTGTAGCTTCAAACAAACGCATATTATTTATTTATCTACACTAAAATGGTTTCATAAATAACGTTTTCAAATTATTATCGTGTTAACATTAAGTGCTTCCCATTATAAACATAATTTATCTTACGTTAATAAACGTAGACAATTAATTACTTCATATTTTGCTGCGCTATCCTTTTAGTGCTCATTTACATGATTCAGTTCAATGACATTAATTTTATTCAAAATAGCACGAACAATCAGCTTTTATGTCCTTTTTTAATAAAAGTTTTATGTGAAATATGTCTGAGAAAAAAAGGATAATTCAAAATATTTAATATATTGAAGATCCTGCTCTCAGTTACTAAATTAATTTTCTCTTACATTTTACGACTCATATTTTTATGCTTCTCACTGTAAATTTTCTGTACTGGTGCAAAGTTTTATATTTCCATTTATTTAGCTGACGCAAAGGCCTGAATTTAAGTCCTAATAAAACTTGACCCGAAATTCTAGTAAATACCTAAGATATGTTTTAGAAAATAAATTGATAAATTAACTGGCCCAATGAAAGGAAATTTTATGACTTGTTTGTGATAATTTTAAGTTTGCCATAAAAGTATAATTGTCTTCTTTTGTGCCATAAAATCTAATGAGTTCCAAAAAATCTGGGCTGTTGAATTTCGCATTTTATAGAAAAAAAATAATGACTGGATGCATAAAAAGGAAGCATTATCCTCTGGTAAATCTTTCAATTCTTAAATTTCTGTATATAAAGAATTAATAATCTGTTTTGAGCCGGGATGCAATTTTTTAAAAAGAGACTAGAAAGCTTTAAAAAATCTATATTACTTACTTAGCTGAATCGCTCTTAGCTGAACTATTTTCAAAAATTAAATTTAAGCTGTTTTCTTGTAAACTTTTCATCTTAATTTCAATAAAGGCTATACCCATACAAGGTATCAGAAAAAAACTTCTTATACCGGATATGTATGAGTAAATTGTGTTAAATGAACTCTATCTTCGCCTTGTTTTGGGAATTAATTCTTCAAGTATCCGAACTATATATTTTTGAAAGTATATGGAATCAGTTACCACATTGCTACAGTGGCGTAGCGAGGGGGGAGGCAAGGGGGTCTTTAATGCACCGGGCGCCACTCACAGAACGGCGCCAAATGGTCCTTTTAACTAGTTTTATATATTATATTACTATATGTTTTTCAGGGGGAGGGGGGAAGCGCGCCAAAAAGGTATCATGCCCAGGGCACCAGTTATGCTCGCTACGCCACTGCATTGTTATTGCTGTTTATTTCCTTTATGAAATCTAAGACGTGAGAGTAAATAAAAAAGTTTAATTTAAAACTCCCGTTATGAAAACGTTTTGATATGCACTTTCAAGAAAGACTGTATCTGCGCATTTAAAGAATATATATGTGCCCTTGATTATGAAAGTGGTCTAAGTCATTGCCCCGGTGATTACGAAAGTGGTGTAGGTCAAGAATCTTAAAAAAAGTGTGTTTATTAGCCTTTTTACGTTGCATTCTTGTACATTACCTTAGCATCTAAAGCAGTCTTTGCAAAAATTTAAAAACTGAACAGTAAATATTTTCTGAAATATTTTATCATATAGTATAAAAATATTTTTCAGTTTGTTCATACTCAAACCTATAGATATCTCAAAGCGAATAATATATGCCATTATTTTAAGCCAAAATCTATAATAATATCAAAATAGAAAGTTTTTCTTTGTTTCCCAAAATTTTGAAAAAGTACAATTAACAGGTTTCTGAAATAAACAATTCAATTGTAAAATAAATTAAGAATACTGGTGATAAATGTTTTTAATCAACAATGCCGACATTATATTTTAAGCGAAGTGTGTTCTTGAAAAATGTGATCTCCAGTATTAACCATCTTGGCACCGGACAAATCAATCAAAAAATGATAGGGGGGGGGGGGGAACCCTGAAAATAGTAGAATCAAGCTTCTTGTAGGCAACACGTCAAACCCTATAGCTTGTGAGTTGATGTTACAGCTAAAAAGTTCATAATCAAGTTCATAAAAAGTTCAGCTCTCATAATCGATGGAGCATGGGGCGTAGTTGCCCATATAATATTTGAAATGTTGCAAATAATTCAAAGCTAAATTTAAACTGAGACACTAAAGTAATATAGTTTAAACAACTAATGCTTGGTAATTCCTTTGAAGGTGTTATATTTAAATATGTTTGTATTAAAGTTACAAATATTACGGAAAATAAAATATGTATAGATTTTTATTTTAACTAAAGTAATATAGTAAAGTAATATAGTTACTAGACACTAAAGAGACATATACTATATATACTATATAGAGTATATATATATACTATATATACTATAGAGACACTAAAGTAATATAGTTTAAACAACTAATGCTTGGTAATTCCTTTGAAGGTGTTATATTTAAATATGTTTGTATTAAAGTTACAAATATTACGGAAAATAAAATATGTATAGATTTTTATTTTAACTAAAGTAATATAGTAAAGTAATATAGTTACTAGACACTAAAGAGACATATACTATATATACTATATAGAGTATATATATATACTATATATACTATAGAGACACTAAAGTAATATAGTTTAAACAACTAATGCTTGGTAATTCCTTTGAAGGTGTTATATTTAAATATGTTTGTATTAAAGTTACAAATATTACGGAAAATAAAATAAGTATTGATTTTTATTTTAACTATATTTCAATATTATCCTAAAACAGAAAATAAGAATTAATTATATTAAACCTTTTAATTTAGTGCCGTATGAAGTCATATTCAACTATCAACTCTGGCTGAGTGTGTATGTTATATTAGTGGGTGCATTAGTTTCGACTAAATAGGTTTATGAACTGCAGAACTTTTTTTCTGGTGTATTAATGTCTGTGCTATCTGTTGATCTAATGATATACTACCAAATATGTACTAAATCTGTACAATGACTTTATTACTTATATACTGCGTTATTTAAGAGACCAGATTTTTTTAAAAAAGGATAATATATGTGATATGGAGACGCAATAGAAGGACTGAAGTTTTAGATTGACGAAAATAATTTCGAAAGAAATTCTCAGTGGCAGTTGGAATTTTGGGTCCAAATAAAACATGCTAGTTCGTATATCATCTATTCTAGTCGAAATAGCTATATTCTCAAAATTTAACTCATGGCAATTTATATAAATGCTTGATATCGAATATTCTGTCGATTTCGAGGAATTTTCATCTATTTGTAATATGAAAATTTGAAAATCCAAACATTTTACAGTTATTAAAAGGCAAATAGTTTCAGTAAACATATTTACCCAGTAAATGTTTTCAAGAAGCTATAAATTCACTGTATATACGTGATATATTTCAGTGAAAAAATTTTTATTTGGGGAAAATACTTCTCAAACCATTAATTTGCTTTAAAGAGGAGAAAAATTTACTTCGCGAAACTGGGAATTTTTCTGAAACGAAATCGTGTTTAAACTTTTTACAATGCATTTTTATGAAAAATCTAAACATCTATTAAGATTGATGGATATTTTTAGAGCAATTCTCTGAAATTCAAATGTTTTAAAAATTTTAGCGAAAGTTTTCCTTTCTATTCCCTTCTCTGAAAAGTGAACCTATCTTGACACCAAATAAAATGATTGTCTTACTGTCTTGGAACCTCATACTTGAGGATGACAAATTAATACGTTCTTTGTGGACCCTTCAAGCACAAAACAGGCAAAACATTTCTTCTATCACGATTTCACGAACAGTTTTATGACAATTTTAAAGTAAAAAAATGTTATTTAATATGTTGTGAAAATCCTTTATTTATATAGAAAAACACTTTTTTTTAAAATACAGTAACCACCGCTTATAGTGATCACTGGTTATAAGAATCAACCGTTTATAAGAATCAATATCGCGAAAACAAAAACAAATGAATTATTTCCATGTTAAAATTTTCGCTTTAAAGAATCAATCCACCGGTTTTAAGAATCAGTTTACACTCTTCGCTTTCCTTTCATTTTCCAAAAAAAGCTACTTAAACCCTCAAAAGGCACGAAGTTCTTTCTTTTTTTTTAAAGGAATATAGTCGTAAAATTCACCCCTTTCTTTATTAGACATAACATAATAGTTTCCCCTTAAACGCTTTACCACAACACTGTCCTATCAGCTAGAACTGTGGGCAACTTTACCCGTCGGAGTAAATCTTCGTCTGAGACTATAAGTATTGAAAGAGGTATAAACAGCCTTCTGAAAACTTCATTACGTCAAACTACCGTAGAAAACTTTTTCTTGCTCCCTTCCTGTAGTTGAAATGTTAAAACTGTTAAGCAGGTATGTTGTAACTTGTAACAAATATTGTATTTTTTTCTTCTCTTACTATAATCAGGTGTATCTATGTATAGGTCTAAAAATTAAGTTTTATTTTTAAACTATAAAAAATAATTTTAATAAAAGATAGTTAATGTAAATTAAAGAGTATTTTATGGAAAATTATCTAATATATGTATATATAGGTGTGTGTGTTCCTGTCCAAAAACCTAAATTTCGGTTATAAGAATCAACCGCTTATAAGAATCAAAAACAGAAATAACAAACGGGATTCTTATAAGCGGAAATCACTGTACATGAAAAAGATGTTTAGTTTCACTCATCTATAGTGATCTTTGTTTGTTTTGCATCCGACGTTGAATGTTCCTTAACACCGTTTACTGTATAATAAGGTCCTTAACACCGTTTACTGTATAATAAGGAAAGAAATATAAGCGCATATGTCGCTCTTCCTGTGAATAATATTTTTCAAGATATGACACTTCCTAGCACGGAATATTTATCTTAACAGTTCTTTTAAATGTCTGGTATTTTGATATCAGGAGGAGAAAAAATGCCAATCCAACAAAGGCATACTGAGAAAACAGATTCTCATAGATGAATTTAGTTGCAAACTGTCCATCTTTTTTTTGTCCCTCTAGCCCAGTATACAAACTACTAAAACTTAATCTCAAACGAAGGTGAAAAAAAATATTTCTTCCAACATACAAAGGTAGATGAAAAGATGTGTGTTTTGTAGAAAAAGCTGGCAAGCCTAAAAGATTGTGTATACTAAGAAATAGAAAGAGAGGATAGGGTTAGAGCAAATTTACATGTCCGAAAAAAATTGTACAAGAAGTTTCAAGATTTTGAATCCACAGCTTTTGAATACAAACTTTATGCTTAAACGTTCCTAATGCTCAACAATGAAATGTTGTATTTTTAGAACTCTAGCACGTAGAGTGTCCTGGCTTGTCAGTTGATCCCAGTAACCTGATTATCTATATATGTAAAACAGTTCCGTAACTGACTGATAGATAACGCACAGACCAAACCGCTGGACCTAAAGGGTTGAAATTTTACATGGCGATTCTTCTTATAGTGTAGGGGTGCACTAAGAAAGATTTTTGAAAAATTCTGCTTAGAATTTTTAAATTAAATTTTTAAGCTGTTTTTGTAATGTTTTTTAAAGTTTTCATTTAAAATAATAATTTGAGGGTTTAAAATTTATATCACAAGAAATATCATTAAAAAAAATCTTTAAAATGAAATCTTTTTCGAATCTTTACCTCCATTTTCCGGTTTTTAGTAAATTTTTAAAGATTATTTTCTAGAATTTAATTTATTAAATGCTGATCACGGGGTTTCTATTCTTTTTGTGATACTTTAAATTAATTTTGCGTCACGTGCATAACAACGAAATAAATCAACAAAAAATATTAAAATACGGTAAAAGATAAAATTTAACCATTAGACTAATTGAAATGGAAGTTTTCTAAGAATTTAATTCAAATTAGTATGTTTTATGGATATTAAACATAAAAATTAATTGCATACATTGACCGTTGTATTTAATTTGAATATTTTCTTCTACATTATTTTGTCTATAAAAATATCCTCTACGATTTTTTTATAAATATATTTTTTTTGTTCTTTTCGGCATTAATTGCATGCATTGACCGTTGTATTTATTATAAATATTCTTTTGGTTTTTTGGCATTAATTGCATATATTGAACGTTGTATTTAATTTGAATGTGCTCCGCAGCAAAGCATGGGTATTCAGGTAGTATAATATATATTTAGTAAATTAGAAAAAATGTACTCAAACCAAATGATACAATCTCTCGAGGTCAAAATTTTTTTGCTTTACCGTGTTATGATGGTATACAAAAGCTAAGAATCTAATCTGGATATTTCGAACTCGTGGCAAGTTATCTTACTGAATCAACCCATTGATATGAGGGACTCTCTAAGTTTGGAATTTTCATCAAAGTTTGTATTGCAGCAAATTTTCGTCTACTGACTGTCAGTACACTTGCAAAGACAATAACGCCTGTGATTTTAGGCTGTAGCAAAAATTCGTCTACTGACTGTCAGTCCACTTGCAAAGACAATAACGCCTGTGATTTTAAGCTGTTGCAAATATTCGTCTACTGACTGTCAGTCCACTTGCAAAGACAATAACGCCTGTGATTTTAAGCTGTTGCAAATTTTCGTCTACTGACTGTCAGTCCACTTGCAAAGACAATAACGCCTGTGATTTTAAGCTGTTGCAAATTTTCGTCTACTGACTGTCAGTCCACTTGCAAAGACAATAACGCCTGTGATTTTAAGCTGCTGCAAATTTTCGTCTACTAACTGACAGTGCACTTGCAAAGACAATAACGCCTGAGATTTTAAGCTGTTGCAAATTTTCGTTTACTGACTGTCACACACTTGCAAAGACAATAACACCTGTGATTTTAGGTTGTTAAGGACGAACCTTGCCTCATATATCTTAATGGGAAATAAACAAATTTACAACAAAATACATAAATGCATACAAATTGAACTTATTTATTATTAAATAGATGTTTTAAAATGATAACAATTCAAGAATTGCTGTTTTCTCTTGAAAGTTTGTGCCATTTGCTAAGCCTACTAAATTTATTTCTTATCATCGAATCCCTCATCTTAATGTTTACGATTTCTGGACCCCATTTAGAAATTCTAGCCATAAAGATATGAAACATATAGACTTTAGTTTAGATCTTACATTCTGACTTTTCTGGATTTTTTAAACCATCAATTCATGCCAATATAAATAAATATTTTATATGCATTTTGTCCTCGTTGCATAATACATGAGAATACAACATTTCCTCATCACGAAATTACCCCTGATACTTGATTTTACGGGGTAACTTTAACAAAGAATGACTCGACATGAACGATACGGCGCCCAAGTGAGAAATTTGCTGAGAGAGTACGAACGGAAACAAAAATCATAGTCACAGAAAGTATTTACTGGAATGATTAATAGCCTGCGTTTCAAACACATCCCAATCGGATGGTCGTTGATCATAATCAGTTCTAAATATAAGTCTGTAACATCGTAAATATTTTCATTTTCTTTCAAAGAATTCCTTGATTTTTGTTATCTAGTATCGTATGATATATGATTTCCTACATGCTATGCATAAAACATAAATATTGAAAATGCCGATGAACAACTGGAGAAATGTAGATATGCGGAATTCAATAAACGACAGACGACATTTATGACATACCACTGAATATTTCTTTGATAATCTGATATAAATCAGGGATCAAATATATCGGTGTTTCATAAAAATAGGAAAAAAAATTGAATGGTTTTACAAATAAAAGTTATGATAGTGCAAAGAAAATGCTACTCAACAAAATGTTTGAATCCGTAAAGCAGAAAATTTCAAAACAAAATCTATCATTAAGTTTTGCTTTGATGAGCATGTTAATATTTAATTCGGATTTTTAAATAGTAGATGTTCTAAAATCGGGTGTATCTAAAAAGCCCTGTTTGTATATAAAATCAGTGCTAAAATATTTGTAATTTTAAATGTCCTTCAAATAATTTTTCATGAATTTACTTTAACTAATAGCGGGAAATATGGGTTATGCGGTGGTAATTAAACATTTAAAAAACAGAGATTTAAAGAAGAACTAGCGTGTTATTATAGAAATTAATATATGAAATTAATATGAAAATCAAATAGTAGGGATTTGTCATTTAGCAATTTGCCGTGTATGGTAGATCGTTTGCTTCTATTTCTATTACTTGATTCTATAATGACCAAAATAGTATTAAATTATACAGAAAATGTACATGCCTACATATTATTTGATGGTTCATTAGTATTGAAGATGTTAAGACTAATTTATGATACCGTGATAAAATTTTGTCAAAATTTTAAAGATTTAATAGAGTTTTTTCCCATTATATGCATAACAGTAAGCAAAACATACCGAAAACCGTTACATAAATTATCATATTAAAGCTACTACTGAATTAATATATACATATGTACATTCATATACACCTACTTTCACACACGCACATACACACGCACACACGCACACACACACACACACACACACATATATATATATATAAATATGTGTGTGTGTGTGTGTGCACCTGTGAATGTATCTGTGCATGTATGTGAATGTATATGTATATCAGGTTATATAAACATATTAGAGCTGTTGTTCAATTAAACAATTATGCCTGAAAGTATGATTTATAAAATAATCGGCATTTCTACTAAATTTCTATTTTGCTAATAGACTTAAAATAAATATGTTTAAAAGACAAAACTGTAAAATTTCATTGGGGGTGACATTTAGTTTTCCAGACATGTTATGTAAACATAGAACCGCTGATTCAAGTTAATTTTTCTGTTTTTTGTGTGTGTGTTGTGGGTAAAAATTTGCAATCATATTCTTCCAAAAAGGATTACGGGAATATTTCGTAGTAGTCTTTGAACTTGTCTTTCAAATAATTTTTACAATTGACAGTTGGATAACGCCCTTTCTTTTCTTTGCGTGAAATGAAGAGTACACCTAGATATCCAATTTCTTTGAGAACTCAACTTTATCTGAATAAGATTGATATTTGTTTCCGATATCATAATGTTTTCTAACTAAAGGAACAGACGATAAAAGTAGCGCAAGTAAAGCACGTGTTCTTTGAAAATAAGTGACTCAATATCTCTTACCTCTAACAATTAATTGTTTTTCAAATATTCATGCAACCTGTAACCATATTTGAATCTCCGCAAAATCAAAGACCCTAAATATATATTTTTTAATATTAAAAGAGACTAGCCTAAGCACAATGTTATGAAAGACGTCTTAAAATTTTCAAATTTCTACTTCTCGCCGACAAAAAAGTATAACGAAGAAATATTATCCTCATAATTCTTAATTCTTGACTTTTCTTCGATTTTATGCTAAAACCAAACGTGTTTAATAGAAAAATCGTTTAGTTAAACAAATCTCGCGAGATAGCAGTTTTTTCTCCCCGAATTACTTTTTGGCAAAAGTTTTCGGAATAAATTGATAATTTAATCTAATAATAATATATTTTAGTTCCGATTATCAAAAACTTTTTTTTTAAATTCCAAGTAAAATTAAACGCTGATTATATTTGAATCGTATTTGTTCAAACAGAATCTCAAGTAAAAAGCACGTATTAAATATTTCGTACGTAAAGGCTTTTGATAGTGTATTTTATGCCTCTGTACAGAGATTTAGCTATTTGCAATAAATATATATTTGTTTGTTACATACTTCAACGGGTAAAGTTTGTTCCTATGTATTTTTATTTTACTTGACTATCTGTAAACACAGTCTATTTTGATACACGTTTGAATTGGTGAGTGTGTAAGGTATACATATGATTCGAGTCACAAGAATCGAACTTTTCAAATATTATTTCAAATTTTCGTCTACTGACTGTCAGTACACTTGCAAAGACAATAACGCTTGTGATTTTAAGCTGTTGCAAATATTCGTCTACTGACTGTCAGTCCACTTGCAAAGACAATAATGCCTGTGATTTTAAGCTGTTGCACATTTTCGTCTACTGACTGTCACACACTTGCAAAGACAATAATGCCTGTGATTTTAAGCTGTTGCAAATATTCGTCTACTGACTGTCAGTCCACTTGCAAAGACAATAACGCCTGTGATTTTAAGCTGTTGCAAATTTTCGTCTACTGACTGTCAGTCCACTTGCAAAGACAATAACGCCTGTGATTTTAAGCTGTTGCAAATTTTCGTCTACTGACTGTCAGTACACTTGCAAAGACAATAACGCTTGTGATTTTAAGCTGTTGCAAATATTCGTCTACTGACTGTCAGTCCACTTGCAAAGACAATAATGCCTGTGATTTTAAGCTGTTGCACATTTTCGTCTACTGACTGTCACACACTTGCAAATACAATAACGCCTGTGATTTTAAGCTGTTGCAAATATTCGTCTACTGACTGTCAGTCCACTTGCAAAGACAATAACGCCTGTGATTTTAAGCTGTTGCAAATTTTCGTCTACTGACTGTCAGTCCACTTGCAAAGACAATAACGCCTGTGATTTTAAGCTGTTGCAAATTTTCGTCTACTGACTTTCAGTACACTTGCAAAGACAATAACGCCTGTGATTTTAAGCTGTTGCAAATTTTCGTCTACTGACTGTCAGTACACTTGCAAAGACAATAACGCTTGTGATTTTAAGCTGTTGCAAATATTCGTCTACTGACTGTCAGTCCACTTGCAAAGACAATAACGCCTGTGATTTTAAGCTGTTGCAAATTTTCGTCTACTGACTGTCAGTCCACTTGCAAAGACAATAACGCCTGTGATTTTAAGCTGTTGCAAATTTTCGTCTACTGACTGTCAGTCCACTTGCAAAGACAATAACGCCTGTGATTTTAAGCTGCTGCAAATTTTCGTCTACTAACTGACAGTGCACTTGCAAAGACAATAACGCCTGAGATTTTAAGCTGTTGCAAATTTTCGTTTACTGACTGTCACACACTTGCAAAGACAATAACACCTGTGATTTTAGGTTGTTAAGGACGAACCTTGCCTCATATATCTTAATGGGAAATAAACAAATTTACAGCAAAATACATAAATGCATACAAATTGAACTTATTTATTATTAAATAGATGTTTTAAAATGATAACAATTCAAGAATTGCTGTTTTCTCTTGAAAGTTTGTGCCATTTGCTAAGCCTACTAAATTTATTTCTTATCATCGAATCCCTTCATCTTAATGTTTACGATTTCTGGACGCCATTTAGAAATTCTAGCCATAAAGATATGAAACATATAGACTTTAGTTTAGATCTTACATTCTGACTTTTCTGGATTTTTTAAACCATCAATTCATGCCAATATAAATAAATATTTTATATGCATTTTGTCCTCGTTGCATAATACATGAGAATACAACATTTCCTCATCACGAAATTACCCCTGATACATGATTTTACGGGGTAACTTTAACAAAGAATGACTCGACATGAACGATACGGCGCCCAAGTGAGAAATTTGCTGAGAGAGTACGAACGGAAACAAAAATCATAGTCACAGAAAGTATTTACTGGAATGATTAATAGCCTGCGTTTCAAACACATCCCAATCGGATGGTCGTTGATCATAATCAGTTCTAAATATAAGTCTGTAACATCGTAAATATTTTCATTTTCTTTCAAAGAATTCCTTGATTTTTGTTATCTAGTATCGTATGATATATGATTTCCTACATGCTATGCATAAAACATAAATATTGAAAATGCCGATGAACAACTGGAGAAATGTAGATATGCGGAATTCAATAAACGACAGACGACATTTATGACATACCACTGAATATTTCTTTTGATAATCTGATATAAATCAGGGATCAAATATATCGGTGTTTCATAAAAATAGGAAAAAAAATTGAATGGTTTTACAAATAAAAGTTATGATAGTGCAAAGAAAATGCTACTCAACAAAATGTTTGAATCCGTAAAGCAGAAAATTTCAAAACAAAATCTATCATTAAGTTTTGCTTTGATGAGCATGTTAATATTTAATTCGGATTTTTAAATAGTAGATGTTCTAAAATCGGGTGTATCTAAAAAGCCCTGTTTGTATATAAAATCAGTGCTAAAATATTTGTAATTTTAAATGTCCTTCAAATAATTTTTCATGAATTTACTTTAACTAATAGCGGGAAATATGGGTTATGCGGTGGTAATTAAACATTTAAAAAACAGAGATTTAAAGAAGAACTAGCGTGTTATTATAGAAATTAATATATGAAATTAATATGAAAATCAAATAGTAGGGATTTGTCATTTAGCAATTTGCCGTGTATGGTAGATCGTTTGCTTCTATTTCTATTACTTGATTCTATAATGACCAAAATAGTATTAAATTATACAGAAAATGTACATGCCTACATATTATTTGATGGTTCATTAGTATTGAAGATGTTAAGACTAATTTATGATACCGTGATAAAATTTTGACAAAATTTTTAAAGATTTAATAGAGTTTTTTCCCCATTATATGCATAACAGTAAGCAAAACATACCGAAAACCGTTACATAAATTATCATATTAAAGCTACTACTGAATTAATATATACATATGTACATTCATATACACCTACTTTCACACACGCACATACACACGCACACACGCACACACACACACACACACACATATTTATATATATATATGTGTGTGTGTGTGTGTGCACCTGTGAATGTATCTGTGCATGTATGTGAATGTATATGTATATCAGGTTATATAAACATATTAGAGCTGTTGTTCAATTAAACAATTATGCCTGAAAGTATGATTTATAAAATAATCGGCATTTCTACTAAATTTCTATTTTGCTAATAGACTTAAATAAATATGTTTAAAAGACAAAACTGTAAAATTTCATTGGGGGTGACATTTAGTTTTCCAGACATGTTATGTAAACATAGAACCGCTGATTCAAGTTAATTTTTCTGTTTTTGTGTGTGTGTTGTGGGTAAAAATTTGCAATCATATTCTTCCAAAAAGGATTACGGGAATATTTCGTAGTAGTCTTTGAACTTGTCTTTCAAATAATTTTTACAATTGACAGTTGGATAACGCCCTTTCTTTTCTTTTGCGTGAAATGAAGAGTACACCTAGATATCCAATTTCTTTGAGAACTCAACTTTATCTGAATAAGATTGATATTTGTTTCCGATATCATAATGTTTTCTAACTAAAGGAACAGACGATAAAAGTAGCGCAAGTAAAGCACGTGTTCTTTGAAAATAAGTGACTCAATATCTCTTACCTCTAACAATTAATTGTTTTTCAAATATTCATGCAACCTGTAACCATATTTGAATCTCCGCAAAATCAAAGACCCTAAATATATATTTTTTAATATTAAAAGAGACTAGCCTAAGCACAATGTTATGAAAGACGTCTTAAAATTTTCAAATTTCTACTTCTCGCCGACAAAAAAGTATAACGAAGAAATATTATCCTCATAATTCTTAATTCTTGACTTTTCTTCGATTTTATGCTAAAACCAAACGTGTTTAATAGAAAAATCGTTTAGTTAAACAAATCTCGCGAGATAGCAGTTTTTTTCTCCCCGAATTACTTTTTGGCAAAAGTTTTCGGAATAAATTGATAATTTAATCTAATAATAATATATTTTAGTTCCGATGATCAAAAACTTTTTTTTTTTAAATTCCAAGTAAAATTAAACGCTGATTATATTTGAATCGTATTTGTTCAAACAGAATCTCAAGTAAAAAGCACGTATTAAATATTTCGTACGTAAAGGCTTTTGATAGTGTATTTTATGCCTCTGTACAGAGATTTAGCTATTTGCAATAAATATATATTTGTTTGTTACATACTTCAACGGGTAAAGTTTGTTCCTATGTATTTTTATTTTACTTGACTATCTGTAAACACAGTCTATTTTGATACACGTTTGAATTGGTGAGTGTGTAAGGTATACATATGATTCGAGTCACAAGAATCGAACTTTTCAAATATTATTTCAAATTTTCGTCTACTGACTGTCAGTACACTTGCAAAGACAATAACGCTTGTGATTTTAAGCTGTTGCAAATATTCGTCTACTGACTGTCAGTCCACTTGCAAAGACAATAATGCCTGTGATTTTAAGCTGTTGCACATTTTCGTCTACTGACTGTCACACACTTGCAAAGACAATAATGCCTGTGATTTTAAGCTGTTGCAAATATTCGTCTACTGACTGTCAGTCCACTTGCAAAGACAATAACGCCTGTGATTTTAAGCTGTTGCAAATTTTCGTCTACTGACTGTCAGTCCACTTGCAAAGACAATAACGCCTGTGATTTTAAGCTGTTGCAAATTTTCGTCTACTGACTGTCAGTACACTTGCAAAGACAATAACGCCTGTGATTTTAAGCTGTTGCAAATATTCGTCTACTGACTGTCAGTCCACTTGCAAAGACAATAATGCCTGTGATTTTAAGCTGTTGCACATTTTCGTCTACTGACTGTCACACACTTGCAAATACAATAACGCCTGTGATTTTAAGCTGTTGCAAATATTCGTCTACTGACTGTCAGTCCACTTGCAAAGACAATAACGCCTGTGATTTTAAGCTGTTGCAAATTTTCGTCTACTGACTGTCAGTCCACTTGCAAAGACAATAACGCCTGTGATTTTAAGCTGTTGCAAATTTTCGTCTACTGACTTTCAGTACACTTGCAAAGGCAATAACGCCTGTGATTTTAAGCTGTTGCAAATTTTCGTCTACTGACTGTCAGTACACTTGCAAAGACAATAACGCTTGTGATTTTAAGCTGTTGCAAATATTCGTCTACTGACTGTCAGTCCACTTGCAAAGACAATAACGCCTGTGATTTTAAGCTGTTGCAAATTTTCGTCTACTGACTGTCAGTCCACTTGCAAAGACAATAACGCCTGTGATTTTAAGCTGTTGCAAATTTTCGTCTACTGACTGTCAGTCCACTTGCAAAGACAATAACGCCTGTGATTTTAAGCTGCTGCAAATTTTCGTCTACTAACTGACAGTGCACTTGCAAAGACAATAACGCCTGAGATTTTAAGCTGTTGCAAATTTTCGTTTACTGACTGTCACACACTTGCAAAGACAATAACACCTGTGATTTTAGGTTGTTAAGGACGAACCTTGCCTCATATATCTTAATGGGAAATAAACAAATTTACAGCAAAATACATAAATGCATACAAATTGAACTTATTTATTATTAAATAGATGTTTTAAAATGATAACAATTCAAGAATTGCTGTTTCTCTTGAAAGTTTGTGCCATTTGCTAAGCCTACTAAATTTATTTCTTATCATCGAATCCCTTCATCTTAATGTTTACGATTTCTGGACGCCATTAGAAATTCTAGCCATAAAGATATGAAACATATAGACTTTAGTTTAGATCTTACATTCTGACTTTTCTGGATTTTTTTAAACCATCAATTCATGCCAATATAAATAAATATTTTATATGCATTTTGTCCTCGTTGCATAATACATGAGAATACAACATTTCCTCATCACGAAATTACCCCTGATACATGATTTTACGGGGTAACTTTAACAAAGAATGACTCGACATGAACGATACGGCGCCCAAGTGAGAAATTTGCTGAGAGAGTACGAACGGAAACAAAAATCATAGTCACAGAAAGTATTTACTGGAATGATTAATAGCCTGCGTTTCAAACACATCCCAATCGGATGGTCGTTGATCATAATCAGTTCTAAATATAAGTCTGTAACATCGTAAATATTTTCATTTTCTTTCAAAGAATTCCTTGATTTTTGTTATCTAGTATCGTATGATATATGATTTCCTACATGCTATGCATAAAACATAAATATTGAAAATGCCGATGAACAACTGGAGAAATGTAGATATGCGGAATTCAATAAACGACAGACGACATTTATGACATACCACTGAATATTTCTTTTGATAATCTGATATAAATCAGGGATCAAATATATCGGTGTTTCATAAAAATAGGAAAAAAAATTGAATGGTTTTACAAATAAAAGTTATGATAGTGCAAAGAAAATGCTACTCAACAAAATGTTTGAATCCGTAAAGCAGAAAATTTCAAAACAAAATCTATCATTAAGTTTTGCTTTGATGAGCATGTTAATATTTAATTCGGATTTTTAAATAGTAGATGTTCTAAAATCGGGTGTATCTAAAAAGCCCTGTTTGTATATAAAATCAGTGCTAAAATATTTGTAATTTTAAATGTCCTTCAAATAATTTTTCATGAATTTACTTTAACTAATAGCGGGAAATATGGGTTTATGCGGTGGTAATTAAACATTTAAAAAACAGAGATTTAAAGAAGAACTAGCGTGTTATTATAGAAATTAATATATGAAATTAATATGAAAATCAAATAGTAGGGATTTGTCATTTAGCAATTTGCCGTGTATGGTAGATCGTTTGCTTCTATTTCTATTACTTGATTCTATAATGACCAAAATAGTATTAAATTATACAGAAAATGTACATGCCTACATATTATTTGATGGTTCATTAGTATTGAAGATGTTAAGACTAATTTATGATACCGTGATAAAATTTTGACAAAATTTTTAAAGATTTAATAGAGTTTTTTCCCCATTATATGCATAACAGTAAGCAAAACATACCGAAAACCGTTACATAAATTATCATATTAAAGCTACTACTGAATTAATATATACATATGTACATTCATATACACCTACTTTCACACACGCACATACACACGCACACACGCACACACACACACACACACACACATATTTATATATATATATATGTGTGTGTGTGTGTGTGCACCTGTGAATGTATCTGTGCATGTATGTGAATGTATATGTATATCAGGTTATATAAACATATTAGAGCTGTTGTTCAATTAAACAATTATGCCTGAAAGTATGATTTATAAAATAATCGGCATTTCTACTAAATTTCTATTTTGCTAATAGACTTAAAATAAATATGTTTAAAAGACAAAACTGTAAAATTTCATTGGGGGTGACATTTAGTTTTCCAGACATGTTATGTAAACATAGAACCGCTGATTCAAGTTAATTTTTCTGTTTTTTGTGTGTGTGTTGTGGGTAAAAATTTGCAATCATATTCTTCCAAAAAGGATTACGGGAATATTTCGTAGTAGTCTTTGAACTTGTCTTTCAAATAATTTTTACAATTGACAGTTGGATAACGCCCTTTCTTTCTTTGCGTGAAATGAAGAGTACACCTAGATATCCAATTTCTTTGAGAACTCAACTTTATCTGAATAAGATTGATATTTGTTTCCGATATCATAATGTTTTCTAACTAAAGGAACAGACGATAAAAGTAGCGCAAGTAAAGCACGTGTTCTTTGAAAATAAGTGACTCAATATCTCTTACCTCTAACAATTAATTGTTTTTCAAATATTCATGCAACCTGTAACCATATTTGAATCTCCGCAAAATCAAAGACCCTAAATATATATTTTTTAATATTAAAAGAGACTAGCCTAAGCACAATGTTATGAAAGACGTCTTAAAATTTTCAAATTTCTACTTCTCGCCGACAAAAAAGTATAACGAAGAAATATTATCCTCATAATTCTTAATTCTTGACTTTTCTTCGATTTTAT
The DNA here is from genome assembly GCA_907164885.2 of Dolomedes plantarius. NCBI lineage: Eukaryota > Metazoa > Arthropoda > Arachnida > Araneae > Dolomedidae > Dolomedes > Dolomedes plantarius. Next base: position 17,762,114 of record OU015491.1, read on the forward strand.
GCTAAAACCAAACGTGTTTAATAGAAAAATCGTTTAGTTAAACAAATCTCGCGAGATAGCAGTTTTTTCTCCCCGAATTACTTTTTGGCAAAAGTTTTCGGAATAAATTGATAATTTAATCTAATAATAATATATTTTAGTTCCGATGATCAAAAACTTTTTTTTAAATTCCAAGTAAAATTAACGCTGATTATATTTGAATCGTATTTGTTCAAACAGAATCTCAAGTAAAAAGCACGTATTAAATATTTCGTACGTAAAGGCTTTTGATAGTGTATTTTATGCCTCTGTACAGAGATTTAGCTATTTGCAATAAATATATATTTGTTTGTTACATACTTCAACGGATAAAGTTTGTTCCTATGTATTTTTATTTTACTTGACTATCTGTAAACACAGTCTATTTTGATACACGTTTGAATTGGTGAGTGTGTAAGGTATACATATGATTCGAGTCACAAGAATCGAACTTTTCAGTGAATGAATTAAAGAAGCTGCTTGAGATATGCTAATTTCGGCATACGCGCTTGGTATAAATACCGTGCAGCTTGATTAATAAAAGAGGTTGAAGAAAAGGTTGATAGATAAGCGAAGTAAGGGAGCTACGAGGTAAGCAGCTCCAGGTGTTAACCGGCGCTTGTGCTCAGCAGGCCCAAAGTTTACGTGGCAGAACTGCTGGTTTGACTCTCTAGTTTGTGAGTATTGCAAAGTGTATTTTTATTGAATGTTAATATATATTCCGTACAAGTAGTACGTATGCTTATTGCTGTAAAAGCAAATTCTATATGTGCAACGAATTCAATAAACATTGTTTCATGTATAAACTGTGTTTGTATCAAATTCATTTAGAGTGCCACTTCAAATTATATACACCCTAGTCTGGGTAGAAGTAGCTATTCTCTATAAGTGATACAAAACTAATTTATTTGGGAGAGTTTATATCTCTTTATAAGTGAAGTATAATATTATTTAATCCATAGTCACACCATATTCGTTACTGTAGGGAGTTATTTATTCCACATTCGCAAAGTAGGTTCAGTTTGGTACTTTTTCTCAACGCTGGATGAACTTAATTACGGGTTCACTGAATACCCCCAGGGAATTCGCCCAACCACACATTGATTTCATTGGTTACTTCCCTATAAGAACATCCTGTAGGCGAACCAACACTATTACCTATCAACTGGCCCTCTGCATTCCCGGTGATTAACACTAGAACGCCTCGATATTAATATCATACTTACTACAGTGCCTGATGGGGATCATTTGATGTCAAAATTAGAATAAATGTTTTCAATACTTGAGTTTTGGTTGTGAATATATATTTAACAAGTAATATAAAAACAAAAATTTTTAAAGTCAATTCCTACTTAGGTCAACAAAGAAAAATTTGAGTGTGAACTAATAGTAGGAATTGAAAAAAAGGATTGCCTGCCAGAACCTTGCCTACTGTGCGAGATTAGGAGGGGGGGGGGGAAAGAGAGAGAAAAAGTTTGTCAGGTTAGGGATTCGATCCCGCAACCTACAGGACGGGAGGATCCCGCGCTACCGCAGTGCTACCGTTTACAGAGTAAGAATAGGGAAATTACTATTCAAGAGCAAGAGACGCTCAATGTCTAAAACTAAAATCGATTAATTAAATTTAATTAATGAATTAATATTTGAAAAAACTGTATTAACATCAAGTGTCATCCACTACAAGTTTAAAAAAAATGTATTTGAACTTAAGTGGATGAATAAAAAGTACTTTTATTAACGATTGAAAATTTGAACAAGATATATATAGGGAGAGTGTTAACTAATAGTAGGAATTGAAAAATTACTTGCAAACGTAAATTAAACTTATGGAAACGAAAACCAAATTGAATTCATATAAACATCAAAATTAATGTTTTATATACCTCACGCAAATAAACACTCCTAGTATCGCATGTTTACCGCAAACATTCTACGTCTTTGGTTTCTACATTATGGCAACTCTCACAGTTTTGGCAATTTTTTTATGTTTTGCACAAATAGACATCGACATAAAACTAGCATCTGAAAACAACAGTAGAGGTTATATGTGAATACTAACAACTGATGAAAATATTTACGCCAAATTAATTTCTATTATTTTCGCATAATATATGAAATGGGTCATTTTGATCCTTCCAGACGTTCTAGGTATTAGGTTCTGGATTTTAAAGACACCAAAGCAAAACAAATGTTTAAAAAATTTTTAAATTGCATATTTCATTCAATAAAAACATTTTTAATAAATTAATTAATTATGTAAAGTCATAGAAAGCTGGGTTTTTAACATTTTTAAAATGAAAGTTATGAAAAATGAAGGATCAATATGACCTCATCCGGTGTTCTAGTGTTGAGGGGACAAAAGTATCGAAAAAATCGAAAATCTTTGAACATCTTCAGACATCCCTCTCAACCGTAAAGCTTAATATTATTGATTCTATTTGACCCGTACGAAAGCAAAAATAGTCTAAAATGGCAACTATGTTTTCTCTCTATTCTAAAAAAAAGTAGCTGGCACCGCCACCGCCGCCGCTGTCAAAAGTTTGTCACGCTATCTCCTCCGATACCGCTGGGAGTATGGGGTCGAGACCGAAACCAATAGATGCAGAAAAATGCGGGGAAGAAAGTAAGACATGTCTCATCTTCGTTGGACTTTAAGTTTTTATTTTTATTTTATGTTTTGTGGAAAATATTGATTTTTTCATGTTCAGATTACGATAACTCGCCAAAAAATTATCGTAGAATTTTTATCTTTTTGCAATCTAAAACTACAGACATTTCTCCTTCAAACAAGACCTCATTTGTTTAAAAATAATTTAAAACAGACTAATATTTTCATCAAAATATGAAACCCACTTTTTCGAGAAATATCGTCACATATGTGGATGTAATATCGATGCTCCTCGAGTTTTTATCTTACAAAGAAAATATTTACATCATCTGGAAGAGGAAAGCTTTCTTATTCATATGAATCTCATTTTAAGTCTCTATCTTAAAATTTCGATTTCTAATTGAATTTTAAAGCTGAAACAGTGATGATTCGTCAGTGATTCCCCTTCGCATAAGGGTGACAACAGGAAATGGCTGTTGTCACCCCTATGTATCAACAGGAAATGGCATTGCCCCAGAATCACCCCTATGTATCTCGCTATTAGCCATAACAGAGGAGGGAGCGTAGCGAGCCTAGGGGCGAAGCCCCTAGTATAAATTTAAAATTGCATTTACGGACAATTCAAAATAATGTGATAACAATTCATAAACAATATACACGGTTACAAATAATACCTCAGAAAACTAAACTGATTCGTACACACATACAGAGTAAAAGAGAAGCAATATAAATCGCATTCTGCCTGTAATACATTGAATTTACAATATTCATGTAGAAGTCCCTTTACTAAACTTTTAAAACACAGTCCAACTCAGTGCCTTAACTTATTTGATGATCAACAATGATTTTATCGTACCAGAACGTTATGAACCTCCAAATAGGTTCCAAATTCACCAATGATTACAATTTTGCGAATTCTGAAATCTACAAAATCTAATGACAAATTGCTGTTTTATCAAGAATAAAGTATGTGAAGAAAATTATAGTAGAAAGTATGGGTCACTAAGCGAATCATTTGTCGCAGATATAGAAGGAAGTTATCCCTTGACCATTGTAATATAATTAAAGCCGTTTCAGTTCGTTGACAGCCGCGTGCAATCCATCCAAGAGTTGTAGAATCAGTTTATGATGTAGACTGAAGATTTTTTTTTCAAAGTTTGCTAAACAATTATAGATAATGACGTAATAAGAACTGGTAACGAATTATAGCTAATGATCTTGATAAACAATCAAATATGTTAATAAAAATGATCCATCAAGATCAATCTATGCCTTTTTTCTCCTGTGCCCTTTTTTAATTCATCTATATATATAAAACAGTTCCGTAACTGACTCATTCATTCACTGACTGACTGACTGACTGACTGACATACAACGCACAGACCAAACCGCTGGACTTAAAGGGCTGAAATTTTGCATGGCGATTCTTCTAATAGTGTAGGGGTGCACTAAGAAAGATTTTTCAAAAATTCTTCTTAGATTTTTTTAAATTAAATTTTTAAGCTGTTTTTTAAACATATTTTACGTTTGCATTTAAAATAATACATTGAGGGTTATAAAATTTATATCACGAGAAAGATCATAAAAATTCCTTCAAAATGAAATTTTTTTCGAATTTTTACCTCCGTTTCCTGATTTTTGGTGAATTTTTAAAGATGAATTTTTAGAATTGAATTTATTAAATGCTGATCACGAGATTTCCTTTTCTGGTACTTTAAATAAATTTATCGTCACGTGCGTAACAACTAAATAGACAAAAAAAAATATTTTTTTCTCTTTCTAATGCAGCAGACGATTGGATATTATCCAAAAAAAATGCATATCCCTTACGATTTTTTTATAAATATATATATATAGATAGATATATATTTTACATCAATTGTATACATTGATCATCGCATTTATAATAAATATATATATTTATTTTTTGGCATAAATTGCATACGTTGACCGTTGTATTTAATTTGAATGTACTCCGCAGCGAAGCGCGGGTTTTCAGCTAGTATAACATAAGAGTTAATTTTTATTTTTATCGGTTTTTTCATGCCAAATTGTTTTTTTCGCTCCATCCATAATTTTCTCTAATAATGTAGAATTCACTGCAATAATTCAATAAGTCAGAAAAATCCTTAAATCTAATAATTAACGATTTCCTTTAAAAAGCTGTCATAGATAATTCTGGGGGATATAGGAAAGCTATCTGAAAATTGTCTAGTTAAAACAAAATGAGCGGAGAGCGAAAATAATTTTTCTGTTTTTTTAATTTCATTTATTGAAAAATAATTAATTTTTAATTAGAATTAATGATGTAAGTAATCTATAAAGTCATCTAATATATTTTTGGTTTTTAAACAGTAGTATTGAAAATTTAAATACAAAATAATCCACACCACACCATAATATTTTAGCTAAGCATGCAAGTAAGGTTGATATGCTAGATGCCGAAATGATTCTCACACATACAAATTAGTGTATCTCATTTTAGCAACACTTTCGAATTGAACTGTTGATAATCAATACTGCAGACCATTAAGGATTCTCCATTAAGAATTTCAGCTTCGTTAAAATTTTCTGCAATAATTGATGTCTGAAATTTAATAAACTTCTTCCCTCGGGAATTTCGAACTGTTTCCATTAGCGCATGATTAATTGCGGATCAAGAATGGAGTGGATTAAATATTTACAGCAGATTGTGCTTTTGCAGCAACGTGTTAACAAGGAAGTACTAAATAGTAATATAGTCTGATTATTTGATGATTAACGACTTTGGAATCAAATATATCCTAAGCAACTTGAAAGGGGGCCAGGAAGAAATTATTCTTCCATAAAACTAAATATGTGTTCTTTATATGACGAATGACCACATTAATTAATGTACAATAATTTTGTAGGATAATTCGACACTATAACAGGAAGTTATAACAGAGTTGTAAAATAAAATTGTCCTACCATGATAATCATCTTTACCAGATGCCTCACTTATCGTAGTTACAGATAATAGAAGCATGTATATAACACTAACACACACACACACACACACACACATATATATATATATATATATATATATATATATATATATATGTCAAGGATTTAGAGGGAAACGAATGATTACCTTAAAATTAAAGGGGGCTTGGGAATTAAATTATATTCGTGGCGTAATTCGCCTCAATTGTTCGTATTTCAAGACGCGAATTGGGAAAGGGAAATTCCCCTTTTCATTATGTAATCTTGGCGCGCCTGTGGGTTCTGCGGTCGAGGAGGAAACATTTACATTTATCCTTGAAAGATGTCTGATTTGGGCTCTGCGCATGTGCAGGGAGAGTTGGCACGCGGAGATGCCCGCGAATTTTTGTCAGAACGCGGGATTTAATCGTTGCTAGTGGACGCGTGTCAGCTGGGTCCACAATTTGAAAATGGCGAGCGCTGAAACGCGCAGATTTGGAGAGGTGGTTTATATGACATTGAACTGAATAAACTCTACTTAATTTAGACGATGCTGAGTACTTTTTGAGTGTATGCCTTCCCTCGATGCCATGGACTGTAAAACAAGAAGACTGCAAACAATATTTTATAGCAGGCAAAGCCAACACCTGTCATATATATATATATATATATATATGTATGTATATATATATCTTTTTCTAACTTAAATGTTAAATCTTCTATGTCTGTTCTTGAAAGGCATGAAGAATATTTAAAGATGCCGTCTGAATATATGTCTTACTAAATCTCAAATATAATTAAGCACCAAAGTATTTATATTTTTGAATAAGCTTCATACCATTTATGAATATGTTAAATAGACACATTTTGTAAATTTTACAAGGTTTTTGAAGTTTACTACAAGGTTTTTACAAGGTTTTAAAGCCTAAAGTCTATTTCCGGTAGTTTAAATATAAAAGCTTTTAAAATGTATAGCCACATATCTAGATCTATAAATCACTTAATCGATAGTTTCTAAGGTTTCTAGGATGATTACCAAATAGCTAGGGCACTGTCATTCGATGTCACACACACACACACACACACACACACACACATATATATATATATATATATATATATATATATATATATATATATATATATATATATATATATATGTATATATATATATGTATGTGTCGAGTCTTTGGGTTGCAGCCCCACTCTAGGCATGGCTCTTTGTAGCCCTTCGGAATCGGCTTTTAGCTGTAGGTGTCTGTCAAATTAGCCTTCGTGTAGCAAAAAATTGACCGTAGAGCCTTAACCATAGCTAAGGTTTCTAAACTCCCTTTTTTACAAAGTCAGTGTATTTCAATAACATTTTCCTACAATATGCATTAGAGCACAACTCAAACTAAATAACTTTAAAAGAGGAGTTCTTTGACAGCCAGTACCATATAGATTTCATTTTCCTCAAATTAAACAATGTCGATAGAAGCTTATAGCCTTTGATTGAGTCACACTTTTCCTAGACATACTAAAGAAATAGAGCTAATGAATTTACTCTTTTTAATTTTAGTTTTGAAACAACTGCTGTTTTTAGTGCTTTTATGAAAGGTTGAGAGGAGATTATATACAGGGTGGTACAAAATTATTGAGCGCATTTCATGTTTGAAAAAAAAGAACAAACTGCTGTACGTACATGTTTATTGTTCTATTGGAAAGACAATTTAAAACAGTTTTACACAACAAAATTATAAACATTAAATAACTTCCACATAAGCCGGTAGATGACGCTACAACACTTCATAAGAAAAATTGACTAATTGCGTCAGTCTAGAAATGGCTTTCCGTATGCAAGCAATGTGGCATTCCGTAAAAATCAATGTGCGTTTAGTGGTTCCATGAAATCAAATCCGTTGTAACTCATTTTGTTCTCATTTTTTCAAACATGAAATGCGCTCAATAATTTTGGACCACCCTGAAAAAAATTCGAAAAAAAAGAAGAACAAAATGAGTTACAACGGATTTGCTTTCATGGAACCACAAAACGCACATTGCTTTTTCGTGTATGATAGCCATTTGCAGACTGACGCAATTAGTCAATTTTTCTTGCGAAATGTTGTTGCGCCATCTACCGGCTTATGTGGAAGTTATTTAATGTTTAAAATTTTGTTGTGTAAGATTGTTTTAAATTGCCTTTACGAAAACAATAATCATGTATGTGCCTCATTTTGTTCTTTTTTTTTCAAATATGAAATGCGCTCTATAATGTTGGACCACCCTATATAATCATCGAATTTAGTTCATGAGAACTGTGTAAAGAAATTACGCGTATTAAAGAGGTAGATCAATTTGCTTTGCAGTATTTAATAATGGAAATATTTCTCACATATTGAGGAATTTTCTTTTTCTAATCACAGATTAGCAAATAAATGTATTTAAAATTTGTTTTCCTCATTTTAAAATAGTACTTTAAATGTAATGCGCATATTTTACAATATTCTGTTTGCTTAAAGAAGTAGTTTTGTAGGTATAAACTTCAATTCAATGTATAAAATCTTAATGGCTTAAGATTTTTTAAAAAAAATTAAGAATCACAGCTCTCTTTTGTTAATGTGCTGCCACCAAAACACAGAATAAAAAGTTATGAATGTGCTAAAATTTTATAAGAATCGACACTGGGAAGGATAATTTTCATAGCTTAATAACGGGATTAAATATCTGTGATGTCAACTGATGCATAGCTTATGAGCTATGCATTCATTAATAAAAAGTAACATGGTTTCTTCGGTGTGTTTATAGCATCAACTAATACAGCTCTACGCTTACGCATAATAGTTTTGATGATATAGGATGAAAAATTACTATCGAAGTTTTATTTAATTTTTTTTTCTACAGATGCATGTAACAATCTGTAGTGAAAAAATAATATGTACCTAATCCAAAGAGTTCATTATATATATGTGAAAGTAATTTAAGATCATTGCTGACAACTTTCGGTGCACAAGTGTAAGGCCGTCCGCACACGGAGCAACTCAGAAGAAACTGATAACCGACTCCAATCACAAACCAGTCCGTTATGAGCCGTAACCTATGTATTTGAATGGAGCCACGAACACGGCGCAACTGGTTACAAACGCGTCAGCAACACGTTTGTAATCAGTCGCAGGCAACTCAACGTGTCGAGTCGCTAGCAACTTCAGTCGCCAGTTTCTCTTGCGTTGTGCGTGTTATTACACAATCTATGTTACAGCCGCTCTTTTGCAAGCTGCCAAATGACGTACACGAGTCACGTGACTTCTGCCTAGCGATGAAATGAAATTCTAACGTTTTTTGTTGTATGGAATATGTGCGCCCATATATACAGTCCATTTTTAAACGATTGATCAAAGACAATCTATTGTGACGATTTTTTAAAATAAGTTAATTTCTGATAATGATTTAACTAAAAATAATGCCCAGAATAATGATGTTCTTCCTTCCATGACAGGTCGAAAACTATTGATTTGAATCATTTTTGAGTCGGCCCGTGTGCGGAACCGCATCACTAACGAGTTTGCAACCGATAAGCAATTTCAGTCGCTAACCAGTTGAGTTTCCTTTGAGTCGCTCCGTGTGCGGACGGCCTAAGCGTATTTTAATTTGTGATTTTCAAAAGGTATATTTATTTATTATTATTACGTTAGAGAATGTCTACAGTGATATGGCAACAGTTGTATGTATCGGATATACTATCTTTTAATTTGAAAAAAGAGAAGGTCTATTAAGTTTTTAAAGATTGTACACTGCAGAAAGGCTACGAGTACGTTTTATGATTTAATAAATGTTTAATATTAATAAGTATCTGTATTTAATGAATAAATTAGTAACATAAACAATAAGCCAACAGAAATAAATATACAACGCATGTGCATGAAGCGTGATCATTCTGCAAAGAATTCAAAGATAAGTTATCCATTTCATACTATAAGTAACACTAATTACCTCAGACTTTCAATGGACTCAAAGTTTGTTACTGAGCAAGAGTGAAAAAATATTTCAAATTAATTTCATTTCATAACTTCATTTGACAGAAACTATTAAATTACTTCCGGTTTTCCTATCAAATAAACCAAAAGTCGCAATTTATTTGTTTACATACTTTGAATAAAACCTATGGTCATATTGGGTAGTGCTTGCAATATTGTAAATATATATTATATTTAAACAATGAGGTCAGAATTTAAAAAAGTATCTAAAATTAAAGGAGAAACATTCAGTTCACTAATTAGATGTCCCATTTCCTGTCAGATTATCACAAGTTAATGCAAAAAAATTACTTTTAGATTTATTAACAGGGAAAGCCCTATTTTAAATGCGTTAGAAAGTCCTGAGATACGGTGACTGGAAGAATACCTTATTATCCTCACTCTAAATAATTTATCATCATTAATTAAAATGACACAACCTTCAACAGATTAATGAGTCAGCCTATTTCATGCTTCTTCGCGTATTACCTCTCAAATCTTGATATATATAATAATCTAGAAAATTTTGTTCAGAATTAGCATGTACGTTTTCCAAATAACTTGCACGTGCAAATACAGTTACATTTTATTCCGGTGTCACAATAATTACGAATTACATTTTAGTGGTTCACCCTTGGAAAACTGATACTCAATAATGGAGAAGAGCGGATAATATTTTTTGCGGATTATGAATTAAATCACAGTCAATAAAAATTCCATATCACATTAGCTTTATGTATTATGTATTTAAATATCGACAAGAACGGTGTTCGTTCAAAGCACAAATAAGTATTTAGAAGGCTCCAGGATGGATTATATCCATATATAATGAGCGCAATCTATCACGAATTAATTCCTGTCTACTGGCCAGTTTTCGTAATTCAGTTCACTGTCAGCCAAATGTCTCCAGCACCAATTTTTCAGTAAACTTAGTACTTCATTTTCTAAAGACAAACAGCTAGATCTTTTATAGATAGGATTGATGGTGTAAATGAGTTAGTTTCTTGTACACAACAAGGCGAGCTGAAATTGTATGTGAAAAGAAAATATTTATGTATAACCGTTTATGATTCATTGCATTAATCGAAATAAAATAGTTTAGTAAACAGTTTTTGTAAAGAATTTTTTTTGTGTGACGGATTTTCAATGCTGAATATATCATTATTCAACGAGACAAGCATTTTTTAATAAATCATTATTGAACGAATCATCGTTTGAACGTCTTAAAAACCAGGATTATTCAACATTAAAATCATTTTTTTAACACTTGAAAACATTTTGATGCTCCTTTGGATTTTTGTTGATTATTTTCCGTTGTACACTTATAGAGTTTCTATGCTCACTTCTACCCAGACTTGGGTGTATATAATTTGAAGTGGCACTCTATTTGAATTTGTAACAAACACAGTTCATACATGAAACAATGTTTATTGAATTCGTTGCACATATAATTGGCTTTTACAGCAATAAGCATACGTACTACTTGTACGGAATATAAATACAGCTTTCAAGAACAATATATTTTCTATACTCACGAACAGTAAGTCAAACCAGCAGTACTGCCACGTAAACTTCTGGCCCGCTAAGCACTAGCGCAGGATAACACCTTTTCAACCTTAACAACCTCTTCTTTTCATTAATGACGCTGCGTGGTATTTATACTAAGCGCGTATGCCGAAATTAGCATATCTAAAGCAGCTTCTTTAATTCACTCAAAGGTTCGATTCTTGTGAATCGAATCTTGTGTATACCTTACACACTCAAACTGGGAAAACAAAACTTCAGTTTTTTATTATAAATTGCTGTTTTACACCCTTATCAGTTGATCTTGGACAGAGTTGATCAGGGGACCTTGGATAAGGTTATTTTTACGTGTGAACGTAATAGTTAGCGCGAAAGAAATTCACAGAAGTTAGGCATATTATAAAAAATTAAAGATACAGTGATTTTCGCTTATAAGAATCACGTTTGTTATTGCTGTTTTTGATTCTTATAAGCGGTTGATTCTTATAGCCGAAATTTATGTTTTTGGACAGGCTTGTACACACCTATATATACATATATTAGATAATTTACTATAAAATACTCTTTATGTTAATTATCTTTTATTAAAATTATTCTTTATAATTTTAAAAATACAACTTAATTTCTAGACCTATAAGTAGATACACATGATTATAGTAAGAGAAGAAAAAAATCCAATATTTGTTACAACATACCTGCTTAACAGTTTAACATTTTAATTACAGGAAGGGTGCAAGAAACAGTTTTCTATGGTAGTTTGACGTAATGAAGTTTTCAGGAGGCTGTTTATATCTCTTTCAATACCAATAGTCTCAGACCAAGATTCACCTTCTAGATTACGTTTCACGGTTTGATAACGTGCTGAATCTAATAATATCACGTTTGCCTAAGTAATAGTGGACACTTCGTCGAAGTTTTATATGTTTCAGGGTCCAGGAAGCCGCAACCAGGATGTGGGGGGTGGAAAAAAAGAGTCCCTGTCTTTGTTTGTCAGTGGAGAAAAGTGAAATCGGATCCGGACAGGTAGGATGCCCCTGGGTCAAGCTAATAGGACAGTGTTTATGTTATGTATAACAAAAAAAGGGATGCATTTTATGACTGTATTCCATCCCATCTTATCAGTCTTTCTTTACAAAAAAAATAAAGAAAGAACTTCGTGCCTTTTGAGGATTTAAGTGACTTTTTTGGAAAAATTAAGGGAAAGCGAAGAGTGTAAGCTGATTCTTAAAACCGGTGGATTGATTCTTTAAAGCGAAAATTTTAACATGGAAATAATACATTTGTTTTTGTTTTTGCAATATTGATTCTTATAAACGGTTGATTCTTATAACCACTGATCACTATAAGCGGTGGTTACTGTATCTTTATTTTTATTTAGATTTATAAAGTTACACATCCGAGTAAATGAAGGGAAAGATTGAAGAAATAACTTCCAAGGAGTAAATATATCTGTCATTTAAGGTTTTTCTTCATTTCAAGATGAAAGTTTCATAAGAATTTAAAACAAAAATACTAGAAAAAAATATATTATTAATTTTATGTTTATCATGGTCGATTTTGTAATTCTTAAATATATACTAACAGAATGAATTAAAGTCAAGCAAAGCTGTAACAGATATGAAAATTGCTGTTCGTACATTTTAAAATGCAATTGGTGTTTTCTACACTTCATAAAAGTGTAAAAGAGTAACTGACAGATTGTCATATTTATAAGCATATTTGTATTATTTATATTTCAAACATTCACAACCAGATTTGCATTCATGTAAATGCACAATCAACTAAAATTATTCTTTTTCCACGTTGAGAGAACTTTTAATCTTAATAAAGCTCCAAAGATATAGTTTTTATTACATTTAACTGTGGTTAGTTTGTATGGAAAAATTTATAAATTGAAAGTTATCTGAAGCTATATGACTTCCTTTAGCTTTATTTTAAATAAGAGAACACATTAAAAGATTTTTTATACCATTTGAAATATAAAAGTACAATTAATAAAATAATTTTTTTAAATAAATTTATAATATAAAATTGAATAAATTTTATTTTTTGTATTAGTTTGATAATATGTAGTTGGGTATCGGATGTGTTAAAAATAAATGTGCAGTATCAAAACGATTAAATCAGAGCTTTTTCCTTTAAAATTTAATTAGAAATGAAATGTGTTTAATTTGTTTACAAAAAATTTTTGGTTGAGTTTGAAAATAACCTTTTTTTGTTTTGTTCTCTATATCTTTTAACTATACACTTCTTTCAGTTAATGTCCCTTTTTTTCTAAGTATTTCTTCTACGCTAGGGATTCTAAATAATTACAAAATTTTAATTTGATATGAAATATTTAAAATAAAATATTAAATAGTTATTAAATCAAAACACTGAAAAATAATTTAATTTAAAATTGAAATGTAAATGGGGAAAGTATTTTTTATTGCTGAAAGAAGTAAATTTTTAATCAGTTGTCTATAAAAATGTCATTACTTGGTAAGGTTATGTAAATAAAGACCATCGATTAAGCGTTTACTAATGTTTAAATTATGCTGAAAACTATCTATTTAAGCTAAAAGGTCATCAAGATCATTGAATATCAAGGCTTTACAATATCAAGGTATATGAAAGACTAGAAAATCGAATTCATGAAATGCATTAAATTCGAATTCATAATAAACGTTAGTTGAAACTTAAGATGCATTTTATTCCTTGCCTTAAATTAAGCTCTTAAAGCAGTATTAATGAAAACTTAGACAAATTATTTCGCAATGGCTTATTTTAAGGAGCTGGTGAAATAATTCAATACGTTTAAGTTATTGTACGTAAACAATTACAAATTTCTTGAAAATTGGATTTATTAGCAACCAGGTGGTCTACGTACCAAACGAATTTGCGTTATTTGTCATTAAATAATATCCTCTTTCAAAAATACTGCATGTCTGCTTGTTTCCATTAAAATTCTTAATTCCTTGACTAATCTGCACCATATTATGACCGGAGACTTTCGAAAACCATTCAGAAAACAGACTTCCGTAAAACGTGCGCAATTACTCCTTGTTTTAAACCCCGTGATCTACACCTGCGGTGCTTTTTGATCAACACAATTAATCAACATCCTGCGTTTGGGTTGTTTTCTCAGCTTTAGTTTCTGATCATGTAAACCCAAATATCAGCTATTCGTGTGCAAATATATATATATATATATATATATATATATATTTATATATATATATATATATATATATA
>OU015491.1:17776935-17801935 GCA_907164885.2 Dolomedes plantarius
ACAGAAAATTTGGCAGTGAAGAGTTAAAGCACCAGAGACAGGTACTATTCCTATTTCAAATAAAGGTCGCTCCTTGTAACTAACCACATCTTTTTTTTAAGTGTTTGGTATTCAACAAACATATTTATAAGACAAACTAGCTGAAAACCCGCGCTTCGCTACGGAGTACATTGAAATTAAATACAACGGTCAATGTATGCAATAAATTCAAAAAAAAAATAAATATATATATATTTATAATAAATACGACGATCAATGTATACAATTGATGTAAAAAAAACATATTTATAAAAAAATCGTAAGGGATATTTTTATAGACAAAATAAAGTCCAATCGTCTGCCGCATTAGCAAGAAAAAAATATTTTTTTGTCTATTTTTTTTTTTGCACGTGACGATAAATTTATTAGAAAAAGAAATCACGTGATCAGCATTTAATAAATTAAATTCTAAAAATTAATCTTTAAAAAATCACCAAAAATCAGGAAATGGAGGTAAAAATTCGAAAAAAATTTCATTTTGAAGGAATTTTTATGATCTTTCTCGTGATATAAATTTTATAACCCTCAATGTATTATTTTAAATGGAAACGTAAAAAAAGTTTAAAAAGCAGCTAAAAAATTTAATTTAAAAAAATCTAAGAAGAATTTTTGAAAAATCTTTCTTAGTGCACCCCTACACTATTAGAAGAATCGCCATGCAAAATTTCAGCCCTTTAGGTCCAGCGGTTTGGTCTGTGCGTTGTATGTCAGTCAGTCAGTCAGTCAGTCAGTGAATGAATGAGTCAGTTACGGAACTGTTTTATATATATAGATTTGCTTAAATCAGATACAATTTAAGGACCATTTTCTTATATAAAATGAATTCATATTACATATATTTACTGTTTTAAGCTGTGACAAATCCTACTGGATTGCATATCTAAATAATGCAGTGAGGTACGAATTTACTGAATTTTCCTACAATAAATTCACTATATGCGATATTGTATCAATGTTTCAAACAGCAAAAAAATGAAGCTAGGATATAAAAGGAAGCTAGAAATAAAAAAAAAAATTAATTATGATATCATAATAAGCCTGATCAATGAGTGCGAAGGGTAGATAAAGAAGCTCAAACACTTTTACAGTTAACCATGATTTATGAAGCAAAAGGGGTAACGATTTTCCCTTTGGAGAAACACAATGCAATGCCACAGTTGCCTTTCACGTTTTTGTCTGATTACTTGCGTCTACTGATTTCTGTAAATGAAGAATCATTATTTATAAGTTACGGTCAGATTTTCTATCCTTTAAGCGTAAACCGATGGATCGATAAATAAAATAAAAACCACCGGTTACTAGTGTAAACTAACTAAATAATAAGATATCAGTAGTTAAAAGAAATTAATAAGCAAAATCAGATCGTTGATAAAATGGACTAACCATTTAGGAATAGTTTTATGAAAATACGTGTCATTTATAATATATTTTTCAAGTAAAGAATAATTATGCCCAAAAAAATTAAGTCTCGCTAATTAATGTGTCATGGGAAACATGCAAGATTCATATGTGGAGACGATGAATAAATTAAGAGTTATTTTGTAAAGTTAATTGAAATGAGGGAATTGCTATTGTTGAAGGAAATGCAATTTAAAACAACTATACTTATTTTAGTGCATAATAGTTAAAAACTAAAACTTTATCTTACTTTTAAGAAAATTTGAGGGTATTTTAATAATGGTGCCCATAAGCATTTAAGAAGTAACAATGGATATCATGAGCCATAAATCTTCTCGATGTATTTATTTTTCCTCTTATCTGCATTTGAAATATCAAGGGTATGCTACGGTTTAAAGAACTCAAATTTTTTGATTAAATACAGTATATTATATACACAAATTGGCCCGAGGTAGGCTAGAGGTAGCGCGTCACATTTCCGTTCTGAGAGTGCTCGGTTTGAATCCCGACAAGCGCCATTAAATACTTCTGTGTCTAGGCCGGATTTGAGCACGTTATATCCGTAGATCGGAAATTCTCAATGAGGTCAGAAAGGGTGGTGGAGGGTACGATCCCCCCAGATGTTGGCCATTTGGTTGCTGAGTCAAAACTGAGATGCCACCGGGCTAAATATATCGCCAACCCTTATGGTGCCATAATAATCCGGAGTCGCACCCCCATCTTGCAAGCCTATATGGACCTGGTCTGGAATACTTCCGGCCAGTGGGACATAAGCAACAAATACATATACATAACTGTACTACCGCATTTCATTTAACAGTTTTCGGAGAGCTCCATTCTACTATCTTTATTCTTCTTCCTAAAATGCGTGATGACCAACAGACGTTGAAGGGACTGTGAACGTGTACGTAAATAGAAACTTCCAGTGGCGATCTAGAAAAGCAATAAGAGATTTTTCGATGGCAAAGTACTCAGAGATCATGTCGTCGACGAAACCTATTAACAACATATACGAGATCCTACGAATGAATTATTCATTGAAGTTGGATAGGTTGTTAAGGTGAATTTAGATTTAGTAAGATGGAAGTACGTATATCCTGGTACATTAGAAGAATCTTTAGAGTTAGCTGCACGTGTGATTTTGTTAGTAAAATCCAGACAATAAGTTAAATCCAGTCTACCTTTAGTTCAAATATTACACAACGCTTACGTTTAGAAACTTGGGATAGTTCCCTTAGACAAGATATCAGATGTTAACTATTTTCCATACATGTATGAAGCCGTTTTAAAACTATTCTGAACCATAATAAGTTTAGCTATTAATTTTGTTTTTAGCATGAAAATCCCTACCTAACTGAAAATGAATTAATACACTTTTAACGTTTACAACACTTTTAATGATGCCGTGAAATGAAAATTTTTAATGATGAGTCATATGAATACACACCCTTTTCATTATGCTATTAAATGGTTTTATAGAACCAACTTTAACCCTACTCTCTTTAATATCAATTAATAAAGGTGTCACCTCTTAGATTATCATTAAACCTTTGCAAGTAGCTGTCTTCAAAATAAATTATTCATTTGCAGTGAACCCTGTCTTCAGAATCCCTCCCTTACTTTGATAATAAACAAATTGCAAAATTACTAGCGTAAAATATAGCAACGATTTAACGCTTGTGAGTTCAAATGGCTAAAGTCATAAACATGTATTCCTATCTCATTATCATTAGCGTGTGTCATTCTAATGGCCGAGAGTTAAGTATGTGCAATGCATCATAGGAGAAAGGGTGATTTTTGTGACAAGGTCAGTATCTGTGATAAAACACGTAGAACTTGATAATTAACCAATATATTGAGGCTAAATAGAATTTCTTTCATATTTTAATGTCAGGAAAAGAATGGATATATATTTTTTGTCTCATGTTTTTTTGTTTGTTTTTTTCTTGGCAACTGGGTATACTTAATTGAAACCTAAAAAGTAAGTCATGATATGCTATTCAATTTTCACGCATAATTTATTTTGTTGTACTTTCCTTTTGTCATTTTCATATACAAATGAAATTTTTGGTGGTTATTATTACATAAATTTAATTGGTGAATGTTTGAATCATGACGGAGTTAGTTCTGAAATGGTGCATATGTTGTGCTTTCTCATGTTTTTCTAATATGTAATACAAGGTTAAAGCTCTGTAAAATCGGGATAAAAGACGCATCTGTAATAGCTCATTAGTTTTGTGATCGAATCAATTGACAACGTTATTTAAACATTACCCATTCTGAAATATGATGGAAATGCATGAATTATAGTATGAAGGGTCAGTATTTTAATACAAATAACCTTAAAATTTGGTTATATCAGTTAAATATTTTTTTAATTTGATTTTTTTTTAAAAAGGATAATACGCAACTCTCATATCTTACCTATCATTAGAAATCATTAATAACAAACGTATCATTATAAGCAAACTAACTTCGTTATTTAATATCGTTCATAGTTACATATGTTTTAAATGTATAATTTATTATTTAAACGTTTTAATATAAACAATCTAAAGAAATTGAGATAATATTTAGGAAAAATATTTTAGAAAATTATAGAAATCTTTATTTTTAATTTATCATTTTCTAATTAAATGTCCTATTGTCAACAAATAAATACGTCATTTTCAACGGGTTTATTCTGAAACATATTATAATAAATCTTTCAATGCAAATAATTTCAATAATCTGGAATAATAATAACAGTTAAGAAATGTTTTTGAAAAAATTAAAATAAACCCTTTTGATACTTAAATAACAACTCATTTTCAGACACAGCCAAAAGGGGAAACGGAAAATAAATATAAGCGATTTTATTTAAACTGCTTTTTTTATCGTATCATACACAATATCTGCCTGTACGACGCAGAATAAATGTTCTGAACATATTTAATTCCAAACAGCAGAGAAATATTAATAAAGTAACTCATGAAATATTGTCTTCGAAATGCTTTTTCTAGATCATTATTGCGAAATAAACTAATTTAAACTCCTCATAATTTTTTTTATGTCTGTATGAGTGATAAGTGCATTAATTTTCGCTCCCGTATTTCTGAAATTTCCCAACTTAGCGTATACAACATAAATCAAGCTTTCTGTCTCGATAGCAAATGTCATCTATATAAAATAGGATTCCGATGGAAAACTGCGTTTATTGAAGGAAATGTTAAAAATCGATAACATTCAAACCTGACAAGACTAATGCTTTAGGGAAAATGAGTAGGACAAAATTTATGAAGTGCGTGATATGACGTTATAAGCACATTAATGCCTTCATATCTTTAAGTTTAGTTGAAATATTTATCAACATATCAAAACGGAAGCGAATGGAAATTAATGAGAAATAAAGATAAGTTGTCCGCATATCTGTGAACAAAATTTATCTGCATGTAAAAGGTATGTACATATTAGTGTGTGTGGATGAACCAAAACGTGTGCCTCAGGGTGGGCTTTGGTTTAAAAATCACGTATGCTGTAACTGTGTCTGAAATGTGTTTTACGTAATAAAAAAATCATGAAACACTCTAAAAATTGTTATATACAATGCAATCTTTATATTATTAACTTCTATTTAAAAAAATCCTCCATTAAAAGAAATTTTCTATAGAACTTAGAGTTAATTCCCCATATTACAAATCAATTTCAATGGAATGAATTTTATTTTTGTAACGTCTAAAAAATTTAAAGACTTTAGAACCTCATTTTTGGTTTGTTTTGAAAATTTTTAGCACGTCTATGTCTTTCAATCGATGGAAAACTATATTTATAGTTTTTGATGAGAAAATTTTTCATTTCCTTTTTGTTAAAAACGTTTTTTATAAGAAATTTGTTCACTGTAAAAGTACTGATTTTCTCACCAGGAGAACGATATGAAATGAGTAAAATACAGGAATCTCCTCAATGTTTTACGTTTGTTATTTTGGAAATCTTCTAAACTCTGTATAAGTTTTGATTTCCTTTAAAAAAATTCTTTTGGTTGCATAGAAATTCTGAATGAACTAATAAAATGCATTTTATTATATGAAGTTTTGAATGTAATATTTGTTTTATTAGCCATTATCTTTCATTAGTATTAAACTCATCTATATATATATATCAGTTCCGTGACTGACTGACTGACAGATAACGCACAGACTAAACCACTGGACCTACAGGGCTGAAATTTTGCATGGCAATTCTTCTTATAGTGTAGGTCTACACTAAGAAATATTTTTGAAAAAAAGTTTCTTAGTTTTATAAAATTAAGATTTTAAGTTGCTTTTGAAAGATCATAAAAATTCCTTTAAAATGAAATCTTTTTCGAATCTTTACCTTCATTTTCTTATTTTTGATGAATTTTCAAAGATTAATTTTTAGAATTTAACTTATTAAATGCTGATCACGTGGTTTCTTTTCTTTTTGTGATACTTTAAATTAACTTTGCATCATGGGCATAACAACGAAATAAATTGACGAAATCATATTAAAATATGGCAAAAGAAAAAATTTAACCACTAGACTTATTGAGATGGAAGTTTTTAAAGAATTTAATTAAAATTAGTATGTTTTATGGATATTAAACTTACAAATTAATTGCATACATTGTACGTTTTATTTAATTAGAATATTTTCTTCTACATTATTTTGTATATAAAAATATCCGTTACGAATATTTTATAAATATATATTTTTGGGGGCAATAATTACATACAATGACCGTTGTATTTAATTTGAATGTACTCCGTAGCGAAGCGTGGGTATTCAGCTAGTTTAAGAATAAAAGAGAGAATATCTTGTACAACTGATATTATAGTATGCTATAAACTGTAGTTAATCTTACTTTTTCAACTTTTTACTCTTTATTAGATCACGTTTTTAATGCTTAACTTCTATCAACCGAACATTCTACGTGAGGAGGTTTTATAAGGCGTAATGGACCTTTTTATATAAAATGCAAAGGGTATTGTTAATGAGGTATATATTAAAATATGACATATTTTAAACATATTTTTAAACGTTTAAAAATAATTTGTTACATATTTTTATAAATTTACTGACTTTCTTTTGTAACAACCGCTGTAAACCCGTATACCCCTGTGACCAAATCATAAACCTCAGAGGATAAGACTTACTAAAAAAAAGAATATCATCTACACTGAGAAAATTTCGAACGCAGAATGAATAAATGAGTAACCCTAAATGTTTAAAAAATATTTCAGTTGATATGTATTATCTTTTAGCTGTGCACAACATACATATTTTCTTTTTTGATAAATTCAAGCGAAGTCTTGGGTAATGTTAGAAAAAATATTAAAAAAGTTTTTGGCGAATGCTCTAAAAATATTTCATTGATACATATTATCTTTTAGTTGTGTGTAATAAACATTTATTTTCCTCTTTGATAAATTCAAGTGGAACGAATGGAGAACTTTAACTAATTATTTTTTTTATTCAATTTCAGTCTCACCCAAAATAGTAGTTCCTTTAGAGGCCCTTTTTATTACTGAAAATTATTAACTGTTTTAACCTTGCAAGATATTATTGCGAGAAAATGCATATGTTACAGAATGTTTAACTCTAGAATGCATTATTTTATCCCTTTTTGTGTAGAACTGCTCATTTCCTTTTTCTGTTTTTGAAGACCGACCGTGAAAGAATTTTTGCCTCCGTAAATGGTGCAGAAACGTCGTAAATGGAAGTATAAAACTGCTTTTTTGAGAAAATAACTTTTTACGGGATAAAAATTCAAACACACCTCTCAGTTATATCAAGGAATGAACCAATAAAATGCCAAAAGAGATGTGGTGTTCTATTATAATTCTAAATATGAGAAGCAATATCGTAAATAGTAAAATAGCATTCATGGAGTTTACAAATTTTTTAATGCATTAAAAGCCAAGTTATTCTTATTAATTGGAAATTATTATCTCATATCTATGTGAATAATGGAACTTTAAAAAATTTTACTTTGTATACTTAAATGTTAATAGTAGTTAACGATAACTACTCTCTGTGAATACTTAAAGAATCGAAAAAATTATTTTCTTTATCTTATTTTTTTATTTTGTCAGACATTAGAAATTAGAAATGTTTAAGCGTTAATTTATGATTCGTTAATAGATCTGACTTTATAACTTGCTAATACAGGCTAATTCGGAATGATTATGTCTGAAAATTATTGATTTTATTAATTAAATAGATTTTTCAGTCAAATTAACCTTTAACTTACGTTGTATTATATTATACGCGATATATATATATATATATATATATATATATATATATATATACATACACTGGCTGAAAACCCGCACTTCGCTACGGAGTACATTCAAATTAAATACAACAGTCAATGTATACAATTAATGCCCAAAAATATATACATATTTGTAATACATACAACGATCAATGTATACAATTCATGTAAAAAATAACAAAAAAAATACATTTAAAAAAAATTCGTAAGGGATATTTTTATAGACTAAATAATGTAGAACAAAATATTCAAATTAAATCCAATAGGACATACTAAACAATATGGTACAGTTTGAGGA
The DNA here is from genome assembly GCA_907164885.2 of Dolomedes plantarius. NCBI lineage: Eukaryota > Metazoa > Arthropoda > Arachnida > Araneae > Dolomedidae > Dolomedes > Dolomedes plantarius. The sequence continues at coordinate 17,784,948 of OU015491.1, forward strand.
ACACATCTTTTGCTGTATTTTAATATTTTTTTAGATAATGTCGAATCGTCTGCCGAATTAGCGAGAAATTTTTTTTATATATTTCGTTGTTATACCCATGACGATAATTTATTTAAAGTACCAGAAAAAGAAATCACGTGATCAGCATTTAATAAATTAAATTCTAGAAATTAATCTTCAAAAATTCACCAAAAATCAGAAAATGGGGATAAAGATTCGAAAGAGATTTCATTTTAAAGAAATTTTTAGGAACTTTCTCGTGATATAAATTTTATAACCCTCAAATTATTATTTTGAACACAAACTTAAAAAAAGTTACTAAAATAGCTTAAAAATTTAATTAAAAAAAATCTAAGAATAATTTTTCAATAATCTTTCTTAGTGCACCCCTACACTATAAGAAGAATCGCCCATGCAAAACTTCAGCCTTTTAGGTCCAGTGGATTGGTCTGTGCTTTGTATGCCAGTGAGTCAGTGATTCAGTCAGTTACGGAACTGTTATATATATATATATATATATATATATATAATGGGGGATGGGGCTAATTCTTGGGCCCGTATTCTTTGGATAATTGCTATCCCATCCTGTAAGAAAAGGTTAAGCGTTTTTTTTCTAATGCGGAGAAATGCGAAAATGCGAAGGCAAATTTCTCACTTGCCGCGAGACATTTGGTTTTTAACTAGGTGGAGATGAAACAATTTTATGAACATCTGCAATTTATATTACATTTTTAAGGAGATGTCCGTTTGATTAACTGTTCTCTCAAAATGTTAATATCACGCATCCCCGAATACTTACCGAAAATATGCTACGAGTTCCTCTCTACAATCCGTTTACTAATGAAGGTCTAACCTCTTAATGACATATTCTGCGCTCCTACCACAGTAGCTTAGAAAACACATTTTGTTAAACCCCAACAAATGATTAGATAAAGCCTAGAGATTATGTCCGTCTACTCGGTAATATTTAAATGATAAAACACGCCTAATGGAACGCATACCTGTTTAAAATTAAAGTACTCCGACTGCATGGCGCGTTAAATAGTAAAAATAAACTCAGTAGACGTAATCATAATATAGTAGTTTAAGATCATTAAGGCTGCTATGCACTAACCCCATTGGATTCGCTCTCCTCAATGTTAACCTATGGGGAAAATGTGTCCACGGATTGCCGACTTGGATTCAAAGATTTTTTTTTTTAAATTGTACTCCGTCATAGAGAAAGAAATTTTACATTTGTGTACATTTTTCGTTTTTTTAAATGCAATTAATATTTTAAAATTTAAATTATTTGGGGCAAAATTTGGTATAGTGTGTTTTAAACGCTCATAAATTCCTTCGGTGGACGAAATTTATGAAATGAATCCTGTAGCGCTTTGCAGAAAAGTTCAGGTTATCTGACAATACCAATTTTATTTGATTATCAGAATTTATGTACCTGTAAATGTGTCAGGGACGAGGCTATGATAGCGCCTCTCCGCCTCTCATGCGCATAACCCTGTCGCCATTTATCGGCACAGCGCATCCTAGGTTCAGTTGAATGGAGAAACTCAATCACGCAGGTCATACCGACAAGCGGTAGCCTGACCCCTTACGAACGTCTCTGTTTTATTCCTATCCTGTTGTTTTGTGTGAGTGTTTTTGTTTGCGTCAATAAACGTTCGTCTTTGTATTTACGAATGAAGATTTTATGTGTCCAGTTGTACATGACAAAAGAACCACGCCAGGTTACGACAGTTTGGTGTCATATAGAGGGGTCATGTAAATAAACTGGACTTACTTTTACAGATATACTGAATGATAAACACGTTCATCTGAGAAGCTTTTTCAAGGTAAGAGCTTTAAGTTATCCATATTTAATGCATGCAACGATGGCGGACGATGATGTAAATAATGCTCAAAACGTAACAAAAACAAACGATGATCTTAAAATAATGCTATCTAAATTTAAGAAAGAAAGAAAAATCGTTCGAACTGCCGTCACTAGAATTACTTCATTGATTGAAACTGCTATTGCTGAGAACAATGTTGAAAATGTCGAAGAGCAGCTAGAATTTCTAAGGTTAAAATCTAAAAATTTGTCTGATTTAGATAGTAAAATTTGTGAACTCATAGATGAAAATAAAATCGAAACCGAAATTGAAACAGTTCAAGAATACGAAGATACAATAATAAGATGGAAGTACCGAGGTTCTAAATTTCTGAAAGGGAAAAATAGTATTGACAATTCTACAGATTCTAGCGTTTCTTCACAGAAAGAAAGCGATGAACAAAATGTTTCCCCACAACTAAGTGTTCGACTGCCCAAAATTCTAATGAACAAATTTTTCGGCAACCCATATGAATGGCAAACATTTTATAATTCGTATAACACGTCAATAGAACTAAACCAGAATTTATCGAAGATTGATAAGTTTAATTACTTGATAAGTTTACTTGGAGGTTCAGCTTTAAAAGTCGTTGAGGGATTTTCGTTGACCCCAGAGAATTACGATGAAGCAATCAAGCTCCTGAAAGCCAAATTTAATCGAAAAGATATTTTGATTAGCATGCATATGCAAAAACTCTTAAATCTAAAACCGGTTAAGAATTCGAGTGACATTTATGCATTAAGAGAATTATATGACACTGCTAACATACAAATACGTTCTTTAAACTCCCTGAATGTCAAAACAGAAACATTTGGAAATTTATTAGTTCCCTTATTGATGAAATCTATACCAAAAGATATAGCTTTGGAATATTCGCGCAAAAAAGGGTCTGACGATAATTTTGATGTAGAAGATTTAATTGATTTTTTGAGAATTGAAATCGAAAGCCGGGAACGTACAGAGTTTTTAAATTCTGCTTATTTAGACGCAGGAAAAAATGGCGGAAAATTTTCGCGTTGGAACGACAATTGTTATACATATAGGGCGCCATTCAAGGCCAAACCGCATAGCATTGATGAGTCAAAGAGGGTGAATCGGGTATCTGTGGTTGATGCTCGAGAATCGGGTTGTTTATTTTGCAATAAATCACATGAGATTGAATGTTGCCCGCTGACTCCCACGGAAAAAAAAAGAAAAGTTAAAAGAAGCGAAACGTTGTTTTGTCTGTTACAAATTGAGCTGTAGAACTAAAAACTGCAATTCGAAAGAACGATGTGGTTCATGTAAGTCAAAATATCATGGAACTTTGTTACACGTTAATTATGAAAGGGGTAAAGATAAAGATGTCAAAAATGATAGTATTTTAACCGCTCGCATTTCGTCTGACAAGTACTTTAACGTAAGCCCGGAAAACGAAAACGGAAGAAGTTTTGTTGACACTTTGCCAATGATTAAGTTGAAAGTAGATTCTAATATTCTAATCGGTGTTGCAGATTCTGGAACGCAAATATCTGTCGTCAAAAGTAGTTTAGTACCCGAAAAGTATAAAACACCTCATGGCAGTGTAGAGTTAACATGTGCTTTCGGCCAGAGTTTAAGAGCACCATTAATTAATTTACCATTAACAAAGGTAGAAGATGATTTAAAATTTAAAGAACCCATTTATATAACATGTGCTATGGTACCTACGTTGTCAAATGATTTATTGTTGTCTGTAAGTGCTTTAAATGAATTAAATTGTAACGTCAAAGAAGTAAATTTAATTTTTAATGAAAACGGAAGTGGTAGAGAAAAGGTATTGCAGAATAATGAAATGAAATGTGATACTCCAGATAATGTTGCATTTTATTTGATAGAAGATAGTGATTTTAATCTACAAATGCTTTATGATGATAGAAGTGAGAACTTAAGTAATATTTCAGATGCTGGTAATGTGTATAAATGTAATGAGTTAATCGAGAGTATTGTCGAGAGTACTATTGAATGTTGTGCAACTATGTCTAAAAACGTAAGTAAGGATGATTCCAATAACAAGATTGATCAAAATGAAATATCTGATTCAGAAAAGTTTCGAAACGAACAAAAGGATGATAAAAGTTTACAGTCATGTTGGCAAGATGCCCAGAAAGGAATTAATCGATTCTATGTGGTTGACAATTTTTTGTACCACCGAGATAAAATTTTAGGTGAACGCGTAGATCAATTAGTAGTTCCAACGTCTCGTAGAAAACGGTTGTTAGAGCTTGCTCACTCTAGTTTATGGGGAGGCCATTTACGGAAAAAGAAAACGGCCGAACGTCTTAAGTACTCCTTTTACTGGCCTAGTATGAAGACGGACATAGAAGAATGGTGTAACTCGTGTGTTGCCTGTCAGCTTCAAGCCAAGAAACGCCCATTTGATGAAGTCCCAATCACACCAGTTTCACGTCCCGATGAATCGTTTCAAGTGATAAATGTCGATTTAATAGGCCCCATGGAACCAAGTAGCCGAGGCTTCAAGTACGTTCTTTGTGCCGTGGATCAATGCACTAGATGGCCAGAGGCGATTCCGTTGAAGACTGTGACAGCAAAATCTACATGCGACGCCTTACTACAGATTTTTACACGTACAGGAATACCCAAAATGGTTGCGACGGACCAAGGAACCAACTTTACGTCAGCTTTGACGAAAGAATTTTTGAAGAGACTTGGGTCATGCCCTAGATTCTCGACCCCAGGTCACCCAAGCTCGAATGGACTTGTTGAACGTTTTAATGCTGTTCTAAAAGGGATGATTCATCATACGATGAGAGAATATTCGGAAGACTGGGACAAGCATATTCCTTTTTTATTATGGGCTTATCGTGAAGTTCCAAACGCCACCACTGGAGTTAGCCCGTTTCAAATGCTCTATGGTCGACGACCAACAGGACCTCTGTCCATTTTAAAGTCAACTTGGACCGATGAAACCTTGATTCCCCTTGGACAGTTGAAATCAGTTACTGATTACTTAAACAATTTAAATACGAAATTAGAGAATTCTGCAGAACATGCTGGTCTCACTGCTGCAGGAAAACAGGAAGCCTATGCACACTATCGTAATAGGAAGACCCGTCATAAAGAATTCAAAGAAGGAGACAAGGTAATTGTCCTAATTCCAGATAGTGACAATAAAGTCTATGCACGATGGACCGGGCCGGCTACGATTGTGAAAAGGAAAACACGTACAGTTATTTGGTGCAACTACCTGATAATGGCATTAGACATATCCATGCCAATAAGATAAGGGAATTCCAGGCATCAGCTAACAATGTCGGTGTTATTTATGATGCTGATGTTGACTTTGGAGAAATTGAAAACGTCCCCAGGATCACTCATTTAGACCCTGATCCCGAAGTGGACCTGACACACTTAGAACCTAGCAAGAGAATGGACGTTATAAAGATCCTTCGGAAACATTCCAGCCTTAGGTCAGGTGTTCCACGAATTGCTCACGTTGGAGAGCATAACATCAAATTGAAACCAGGAAGTGTACCGAAGAAGCAAAAGCCATTTCGAATCCCAGAAGCTTTGAAGGAAGAAGTCGATCGCCAGATTGAAGAATTATTACAACTGGGACTGATTGTACCTTCTGAAAGTGAATATGCACATCCAGTTGTATGTGTCTCGAAGAAAGACGGAACTGTTCGGTTATGTGTGGATTACAGATACTTGAATTCCCAGACTGAAACAGACTCATTTCCGATGAAAAATGCTACGGACTTAATTTATCAAGTGTCTAAAGCAAAGTACATCACTCTCATAGATTTACTGAAAGGTTACTGGCAAGTAAAGCTTAACCCTGATTGCCGGGACTTAACATCTTTCGTCACGCACCGAGGACAGTATGCATTTGTTGTCCTTCCCTTTGGATTACGTAATGCTGCCGCTACATTTCAAAGAACTATGAATAAGACACTTTCTAAGCACAAAGAGTACGCCGAGTCGTACATTGATGATGTTACGATTTATTCAGATGATTGGAATACGCATCTCAAACATCTTGACGCAGTTATGACGACCCTAGAAGAAGCTAACTTTACTATTAATTTTCAAAAGTGTGACTTTGCTAAAGGAAAGATCAAATTTCTTGGTCATATCGTAGGTTCCGGATCACACGAACCAGATCCTGAAAAAGTGCAGGCTATACAGAATTTAGAGCCGCCTAAAACCAAGAAAGATGTAAGAAGTATCCTAGGACTATTATCTTATTATAGAGCTTATGTTCCAAACTTTTCAGATATTGCTCGTCCTTTGACTACTTTAACTAAACGAAGAGCTCCAAACGATGTTGTGTGGCTAAACGAACATGATGTTGCTTTTGTTAATCTTAAGAAAACAATATGTAACGCCCCTAAGTGTTATTCCCCGAATTTCAAGCTACCCTTCATAATATACGCAGATGCATCTTCTTATGCTGTAGGAGCATGTTTAGCTCAAAAAGATGAACAGGCCATCGAACATCCTATTGCATTTGCAAGCAAGAAACTGACTGAAGTGCAAGAAAAGTACGCTGTAATCGAAAAGGAAGCTTACGCCGTAATTTTTGCTTTAAAGAAGTTTGAGACTTATGTATTCGGCTCAGAAATTATAATCGTCAGTGATCATAATCCTTTGAAGTTCCTTACGAACTGTGCATCCCAAAGCCCCCGACTTCAAAGATGGTCTCTTGCTTTACAACGTTTTCATGCCACGATTACTTACCGTAAAGGAAAAGAACACTTGAATGCTGATTCCTTGTCACGTTTAAAAGCCGATCACTGGGAAGATAATTAATGACTTTTCATGAACTGAATGACTTTTAATGAACAATTTATTTTTCTTTATTATTAATCCTATATGTCTTGTCTTTTCCAGGAAATAGTAGATGTATCTCGCAGATGATGGAAAAGCTGTTTAATTTTTTTTTCTTATGTTTGATTGAAATGATTAGTATTGGTATATTCTTATTTTAAACCTTTATTTAGTTTGTTAGTTCTCAAAAGTTAAATATTTTAGCTCAATTTTTTTTTTAAAATTTAGTATGTTTAGTGCCTTGCATATGAAGCTTAATTATCAGTTAATGTCTAAAACCTTTTAAAGTATGGGTTTAATTTTTTTTATTTGTTTAGGTGTTATGCTTTTAATAATCTCATGTCTTTTTTTTTATTTCTCATACATGTTTGTTATCAAGGTGAATGTTGTTAATGTGATGGTATATATATATATGTAAGAAGCAATTTGATTTGTCTTCAAGAAGACCCAATCAAATCTTTTAGAGGGGAGGTGTCAGGGACGAGGCTATGATAGCGCCTCTCCGCCTCTCATGCGCATAACCCTGTCGCCATTTATCGGCACAGCGCATCCTAGGTTCAGTTGAATGGAGAAACTCAATCACGCAGGTCATACCGACAAGCGGTAGCCTGACCCCTTACGAACGTCTCTGTTTTATTCCTATCCTGTTGTTTTGTGTGAGTGTTTTTGTTTGCGTCAATAAACGTTCGTCTTTGTATTTACGAATGAAGATTTTATGTGTCCAGTTGTACATGACAAAAGAACCACGCCAGGTTACGACAAAATGGTTGACAAAAATATATTTTAAATAAAAAATTGGGGGGCAGCGCTTAACCCCCTATAGAGAGAGAGCCATTACAATCCCTCAAAATGTCAGTCCTATGGGGGTGGAATCCTCGAACTGTCAACTGGACTCCTCCCACCACAAGAGTCTGCAAGAAGAGGAAAAGGGAAATACGATTTTTTTTTCTTAGTACATAGCAGCCTTAACGAAGAATACTTTTTGCCGAAGGACTGCCTACCAAGGCGATTTCTATGGATTTTGTCATCTTGCGCTCAAAATTTTGAGCCATGATTCGTGTCCTGGGTTATGCTTTGCTGCAGTTCAAGGCAGATTAAGGCAGATTTTTTTTCTTAGTACATAGCAGCCTTAAGTGCAACAGAGTTGCCCGCGCAGATGAAGATTTTGATTTTGATTCATGGACTGTCCAGTTGTATTTTTAATAAAAAAGGTATTAAATTGAAGAAAGTGTGGTAGAGTAGTTGTTTTTACATAAAAAACAGAAATGTTGTAGGTTAATGATATAGCAATCGCTGTGGTATAAATTTTAAAAAAGTGCAAGTTAACAAGAACTTACTCTCAGTGGACAATTTATTATTACTAAATGACAATTTTATACAAATCAGCAATGACCTCTAGCTGCTGATGCTAGTGGGTGACACGGATATAATAATGACAAGATAAAAACAACTTTTTATATTCCATGTTTTTAAATTTTCTGTTGAATCATATAAACTTGACAATTCTATGTATTAATAAATACTTTTTTAAAACTTTTTTGGGTGAATTATCCCATCAATTTGAAAGAAAATGAAGTTAATTGGAAGTTAACTTGCGATTAACTTTTCATTCCCGCCCCGGTCTATCGACCGGGGCGGGTCACCAGTCTACAAAACAAAATTAACTGAAAATGAATTCAATACTGCTTAAAGATGGCTAAAAGTATTAAAATAATGCATTGTCATCGTGTTCTGAGCAATTCTAAAAGTTTAAAATGTCTAGCTAGTCGGGAAGTTAGTTAAAAATCGATTGCGAGATTTGTACTGGACAAACAAACACACAAACAAGAAAGCGAGTTAACAAAAATATGGTAAAAAAAATCGTATCTGATTTCATTGTTAAATCAGTACAGATGGCGCATGGGAAGAATTTATGAATTGCCTTTGAAAAGGCAAATATGTATGCATCATTTCACTGAGCTTATTAATGAAAACTGAATATGGTATAAATCAAACCTAACCTAATAAATATACTAAAAAGTTAAAACCATACAAAAAACTTGTAAATAATTTTTTTTATCCGGTTCTTACGTTTGGATGTGGGGCGATCTTTAAATTTTCGATATAAATTAGAAGTCGCCGAATTAAAAGGGATTTCATCCCGCATAATTTTCATAAGAGGTATGCACCCTTTTACGAGCACATTTGCCACCTCGTTCCCCAGTAAATACACTGGTGTAAGAAATTAATAGAATTTGCAGACTTGTTCGATTATCTCTAGAACTACTGTACCAATTTTAATGAAATTTGATATATACATACATTGATACAATACAAAACAAATAATCATTCAATAATTGTAATACACGCGCATGATCGCGCATAACACTCGTTGGAGTCGGAAGGTATGAAACAGCGATTGCAGTATAAACATAAAAATGTGTTAATAGATGGGTTAATAGGGGGTATGGTCTCCTCTTACAGATATACAGGTCTCGCAGCGTGATTTCATACTTGAAATAAGGCAGTTTATCATTTCCTGTGGCAATTGGCCCCACTCATTCAACAACGCTGTTTTCATTCCCTGGATGGTTCTCGGAGGGGGGGTTGCGAGTTGCAATTGCCCTCCCCAGAGCGTCCCAGACATGATCTATAGGGTTAAGGTCTGGAGATCTGGCTGGCCAATCCATCCGGCGAATATCCTCCTCTCTAGAAATTCGTCGACCAGAAGAGCTCTATGTGGCCTCGCGTTATCGTCCATTAAAATGAACTCAGGGCCAACTGCACCTCTGAAAAGGCGAACATAGGGCTCCAAGACCTCATCCCTATACCTCACACCAGTCACAGTGCCTCTTTCAAAGACATGGAGAGGTGTTCGGCCATCCAACATGATGCCTTCCCAGACCATTAAACCTCCTCCACCATAATGGTCAATTTCGCGGACATTGGAGGGTAGGTAGCGGATCCCTGGTTCTCTCCATATGAACGTACGGCGAGAATCGGTGTTTAGGCTGAACCGGGACTCATCAGTGAACAGAACGGTCGCCCATTGATCCATACTCCAATCTCTATGCTCTCTGCACCATGATAAACGGATTCTCCTGTTCGTAGAAGTGAGCGGGACGCAAACAGCAGGTCTTCTTGCAAACAACCCTCTCTCATGAAGTCTTTTGGAAACAGTCACCCTTGATACACGGGTTCATGTGGCTGCATACAAGTCACGAGAGAGCTGAGAAGCTGTAGCACTCCTGTTACGCCTCGCTATAATCCACAAATGGCGATCTTCTCTGGCCGTCGTGGCTCTTGGACGACCTTGCCCAGGCTCTCTCTCAATGGATCCGGTATCCTGGAACTGTTTCCATAAGTTACACATGACGCTGGGCGTTAAATTGAACTGTCTACAAATTTGGACTTGAGATTGGCCTGCTTCTAGCCTCCCCACAATTCGCCACCTTATTCCATCATCTAAACGTTGGTGGTTACTCATTTTTACTGTTACAATTTGAAATTATCAGATTGCTGCAAAGTAACACCAAGAATTTACCCATTTTTCGTTTATTCTGCAACCGCTGTTTCATACCTTCCGACTCCAACGAGTGTTACGCACGATTATACGTGTGTATTACAATTATTGAATGGTTATTTGTTTTGTATTGTATCAAGATATGTACATATCAAATTTCATTAAAATCGGTACAGTAGTTCCAGAGATAATCGACCAAGTCTGCAAATTCTCTTAATTTCTTACACCAGTGTATGATATAAAAAATTATTTTGCATATTTAAAGTAAAACATAATAAACTAGATAAATGAATGTTTTTCCCCTTCTCTGTACTCTCTCTTTATGATTATGAAATATATTAATGTAATAGTAATATATTTCATATTAATTTAGTATTAACTTTTTCAATGACATTGTTCAAAAATCTATACTTTAAGTTTTCTCTTCCAGTCGACAGATAGAAGTAAAGAAATTTTAAAATGACTGCATCTTTTGGGGTATAAATGATTAATGCAGTAAAATGTATTAAAAATTTCCCATTTCCCAATAATCCCTCGTCTTGTTTTAATGAGACTTCTTTGACGTTGAGTCTACTCACTACAGAGGTACCGTAGTTTTACGTATATGGTATTATTCTTCACCGTCTTATAAGTATTTAATGACAGATCCAGAAACTACGAGGTTTAGTATCATATGATGAAAAGAAATTCAACTGAGGACACAATAACAGAAACTTTTACTTTTTGCGATTTTGAATCTCCCTAAAGAGTGTTATTTTTACAAAATGTCTGTACTATGTGAAAAAAGTCTGTACTATTGACAACATGGAATTTCCTCAGTTCCATTTCATTTATTTCAAAACTAAAGTCATACTATTCCAAGATAACTTAAAAAGTCATAAGTACTATTTAAGGTTATTGTAAGAGATGAGGACTTTGCATATTTGCAAATTTGTATCGAAGTGAGATTACTTATTTTTCATTTGCTCATATTTTCTCACGGTATTATTATGTTAAATCAAGCCTGTTTTTATTTTTCTATTAAACACAGTAATATAACGCTATTAAATTATAAAATTAATATATTGAGAACAAGAATACAAATCTGGCAGATAAAAAACCGTTGAGATACGGCTAATATACGCCTAAACGAATGTCCAGTGTAGCTGATTTTACTTTCATAGGCTCTTCAACTTGGTTTATTCAGCCAGTTAAATTCGTTGAAAGTGCATCGCTTCGTTAAAGTTACATTATTCAGTGCAAACTGAAGATGTTGACAAAGTTTTCGAATTCAAATGGGGGTATTAAAGTATCTTAATAATTAAGTATATTTTAATCAAGGAGGAAATAGTCTTGAGATTTGATCAGAGATTTTGTGATCATTTCTTAAATGCACTTTAATTGGAATAAAATAACGTTAAAGTGTGTGACACAGGGAATTATGTACTACAATTCAGCTAGAAAATTCTCATGAAAATTGACACAATTTTATGAGGTAAGTTTTTATTTTCTAACCCCTGATTGTGTGTACGGAACAATGATTTAGAAAAATATTTTGACATTAAATCACAGCGGGGGAAATATATTTAAACAGTACAGTTATAAAATGTCATATAATCCTAATAATAGCACAAATCTATCTCTCTGTCTGGAACGCTTTTTCCTTTTTGTTTCCATATTTAAATGTACTTTTATTGCCGCGTTTTAAAAATAAAATAAATTAAAACTAAGCTTTAATTGTTGAACTATTTTAATACTAGCTGAAAACTCGTGCTTCGCTACGGAGTACATTCAAATTAAATACAACGGTAAATGTATGCAATGTCTGCAATGGATGCAATTAACGCCAATATATATATATATATATATATATATATATATATATATATATAGATAAATAGATAGATAGATAGATAGATAGATATAATAAATACAACGATCAATGTATGCAATTGATGTAAAAAAAACGAAAAAAATATATTTATAAAAAATCGTAAGGGATATTTTTATAGACAAAATAATGTAGAAAAAAATATTCAAATTAAATCCAATAGAACATACTAAAGAATATAGTACAGTTAATGTAGTACAGTTTGAGGAACATATCTTTTACTGTATTTTAATATTTTTTTTTATAATGTCCAATCGTCTGCCGCATTAGCAAGAAAAAAATATTTTTGTCTATTTCGTTGTTATGCACGTGACCATAAATTAATTTAAAGTACCAGAAAAAGAAATCACGTGATCAGCATTTAATAAATTAAATTTTAAAAATCAATCTATAAAAATTCCCCAAAAATCAGAAAATGGAGGTAAAGATTCGAAAAAAATTTCATTTTAAAGGAACTTTTATGATCTTTCTCGTGATATAAATTTTATTTCCCTCAAATTATTATTTTAAACTCAAACTTAAAAAAAGTTACTAAAATAGCTTAAAAATTTAATTTTAAAAATCTAAGACGAATTTTTCAAAAATCGTAGTGCACCCCTACGCTATGAGAGGAATCACCATGCAAAATTTCAGCCCTTTAGGTCCAGCGGTTTGGTCTGTGCGTTATATGTCAGACAGTCAGTCAGTCAGTTACGGAACTGTTTTATATATAATATAGATTATACTTTCCTCTCTATCAAAATATATAAAAATATTTTTCAACTTGTAACATTTTTAAATTCGAACACCTCAATGATTTATATTTGGCACGTGTTCATTTATGAATTAAAATTATGAAATAATTATAAAACAACTAAGTTAATTTATTTCTACCGCAATTACTGTATTAATAATTTAGCGTAATAGAACATTTAGCGTTATAGAATCATTTAGCGTTAAGTAAAGTGATGCTATTATATGGAGTTCAGATTTTAGAAAAAAATTCCATCTTAAATGGATCATAATAGTGCTGATATTGCACAATTTTAAATAATTAAAAATGTGTAAAATTTAAATAAAAGAAAGTAGAGAAGCTATGAAGTATACAAATAATATTGACTTTGCAGATGTAAATTGATAAAAAATTAAAATTAACACGTCATTTTTGACGGGCTAACTACTAGTTTTTTAATATTTCAATAGATAGTGATTTTAAACATATATTCTAAAGCGATTTTAAATCATAGGTTCACAATGTATTATATTTATTTTTTTAAAAGATGTGCTAAGAATGAATTTAAAAAGTAGTTAAATTTCCTAACTGGAACACAGTCTTTCCTTTTTATTCAATTCTAAAATGAACAGTGTGAGACCTATATGTTTATTTAATTTAAAATAAATAAATTATCATATGTTCACAATGTATTATATTTATTTTCTTAAAAAATGTGCTAAGAATGAATTAAAAATATAGTTAAATTTCCTAACTGGAACACAGTCTTTCCTTTTTATTCAATTCTAAAATGAACAGTGTGAGACCTATATGTTTATTTAATTTAAAATAAATAAATTATCATATTTTCACAATGTATTATATTTATTTTCTTAAAAGATGTGCTAAGAATGAATTTAAAAAATAGTTAAATTTCCTAACTGGAACACAGTCTTTCCTTTTTATTCAATTCTAAAATGAACAGTGTGAGACCTATATGTTTATTTAATTGAAAATAAATAAATTATCATATGTTCACAATGTACTATATTTATTTTCTTAAAAGATGAGCTAAGAATGAATTAAAAATATAGTTAAATTTCCTAACTGGAACACAGTCTTTCCTTTTTATTCAATTCTAAAATGAACAGTGTGAGACCTATATGTTTATTTAATTTAAAATAAATAAATTATCATATGTTCACAATGTATTATATTTATTTTCTTAAAAGATGTGCTAAGAATGAATTAAAAAAAATAGTTATATTTCCTAAGTGGAACACAGTCTTTCCTTTTTATTCAATTCTAAAATGAACAGTGTGAGACCTATATGTTTATTTAATTTAAAATAAATAAATTATCATATGTTCACAATGTATTATATTTATTTTCTTAAAAGATGTGCTAAGAATGAATTAAAAATATAGTTAAATTTCCTAACTGGAACACAGTCTTTCCTTTTTATACAATTCTAAAATGAACAGTGTGAGACCTATATGTTTATTTAATTTAAAATAAATTTAAGTTTATTTAATTAAAATAAACCTATATGTTTATTTAATTTAAAATAATAAGTAGTAATACACATGGGTATACTTTGATTAAAAACATTAAATTAGGACAAATAAATAACGCTAATTTTTCCATTTAAAAATAATCAAACAGCATTCGGCCTCAAAATATATTTTCGGTCGATTTTCCCTATCAATGATACGTCTGTATTTTAAACACGGAAAATCACAACTAGATACTTGCATCTCCTGGTACGCTACATTTATATTTAGAAAAGATATGGGTAAAATGATTATTTTGGTTAAATATATTATGGAGTCCTGAAATGTAGTAAGATTCGAATCACTCTAGGGACCACTGGTTTCTGACTTAACGTTTTAAAGCACTTTAGAGAAACATAATCGCATAGGTATTAAAATGCTGCAAGGTTCAATCGAAAGAACTAGGCAATAAAATAGTATTGTCAAGATTTATAAATATATCTAGAGATCGTGAGATTCCGGGTATACCAGCCAAGTTATTTGCAGCTGAAATCCGAAACGCTTTCATGGCAAAAAGTTCGAGGTGTCTAACTGGCACCAAACAATTTTTATGAGTGAATTCGATCAAGGTTAAGGGTTTCTAGGTCTCTCATATGTGTAAAACAGGACACGACTTGCAGTCAAACATGTTCAAGAACTTGTATCAACTCAGTATTATAGAGATTAACATATTCGTCCGGTAGTACAATAAGATTTTTGTTTGTTAGCAGGGACAAAATGAAAGATAAAATGCGAATGAGAATATATCCTACAAAAAAATACAGTGGAATATGAAAACATAAACATGTATACTGCTTAAAATCCCCAGTAGCAATATAAAATGGGAGCTATTTTTAAATATTGATTATTATTCCTACTTCAATGACATTAGCATTTTTTTCCCTACGGTAATAGCATTTCTTATGTGTGCATTAAGAGAATGGCAACCAATCTATACTAATAAAAGGAATTGTTTGTGTGTTTGTGTGCTGCCTCTAGACGAATCTACGAAACTTACAACCATGAAATTTGGCACACGAGTAGTGAAGAGTCTGAACATGTGCACCTCGAAGCCCGAATTTTAAATTTTAATACCGTTAATTTTTAATTAATAATAAACCAACAATTTTTGAAGGGTGAATCCAGAAATGGAAGAGCCTCCCTTTCAAATTCGGCCATATTTGAAAATGTCAAAATCGATGTATTTTTTTCATGAAAGTACATAAATGTTACATATTTGGAAAGAGCTTTAAAAACTGATAATTTTTTCTGTGTACACTTAATCCGTTACTTCAATAGTTTTAGAGTTATTTGGATTCTAATATTTGTTTAGATCATACGATGTAAACAAAGAGTGATTCATTCACAGCGTGATAATGCAATTAATAACTCTGAATTATGCAATTAAAAACACCGAAAAAACATTTCTATTATAAAAGAAATACATTTTATTAAAACCTTATTACTTCTCTTAATAATATTAAGATGGTTTAAAAACATTATACACACTTCAAATTAATTGATTAAATTTTTTATGCAATATTTGATTCTATTTGACCTAAGGTCCGCTAGATGGCGCCACGAGACTGATACAGTATGCGCTGTATCACAGTCTGTGCGCTATTTATTGTTGCACCACAAAATTTAAATACCTTTTTTCGTTGTTTTTTAGTGTTTCCATTCTCTGACAATGATTGCTGAAGGGAGCGGGTCCCTAAATCGACCGGCTAGACGGGCGAAGCTCGGCTAGTTCCTAATATAATAATTATCTTGAACTAGTTGTCCTTTTTAACCTTTATAGTGGATATAAAGAAGCAGTAAATCAAAGCAGTCCATCAAAAAAAAAAGAAAAATCTATCAAATTTTGGTAACGTACTTCCTCACTTTTTCACACGTTAAAATCTGGCTATAAATATATTTAAGAAATTTCTCTGAGTGTAAGAAAGGGAATAGCATATACCTTTACTGAGAATAATTACTATTACAATGTTTATATAGCAATGTATGCAGTACCTTGGATTTTTAATTTGGGTGTTGATTCCCATCACAGTTCGTAAAAAGAATGATGCAGAAGCTAAAAACGCTTCATCTTTGAGATATCATAAAACTCTTGCATTTTTTCTGGTGATGCATTACACTTCGGCCATAATATTCATATGAAATATTTCTTACATAACAACACGCAAACTTACAATTATGTCCGGAGAAGAAAACAATACTGAACATGTATGCTCTTTGGTAATTTTGTTAGTTTTCGATGGATTCACACTTTCTTTTCTGTTTCCATAACTCCGCTACATATATGTTACAAATGATTCACGATGCTGTACCGTAAACAAGATATATTTGTTAGAGAGATAAAGCAATACCTTTACAATGAATAATGAATGATTTTCAGAACAGAACAATATTTTTCTTCTATAAGTACCGTGTATTATATGATAAAATTTCAGTACTTCCTGAAATAAAAATTGTTTGAAAGAATTGGTTGATTCGTTCTTTAGAAATTATATGTCCATTAAATAGACAGATTTCTAATATTCAATGTTATAATCAATTAACCAATAACAAACTATAAAATTTCACAACCTTTTTTAAACCGAAATTGAAAGGTACGTAAATAGCGACTTTTCACTCAACACAATGGATATGTGATCTGTGAATTCAACTACAATCTATTTCAATCGAAATTCTCATAAAATCGATATCA
>OU015491.1:17806935-17841935 GCA_907164885.2 Dolomedes plantarius
TTCATTACAGTTTCTCTGTAACATGTAATATTTTATATATACAAGAAAATATAACGTACAATGTGAAGATGTTATTAAAGGAAGGATTGTTCCAATCATAAGATATACATCATGGTATTTGTCTTTAAATTACCTTTAAATTAGTTTAAATCAAACTTTTATTATAATTATTTTTCTGACCATGTACAAGGTTTTGTGAAATAGTCTCATATGCAACTGTCAAAAGTTCTTAGATTTCGGTTATTTTATTTCGCTCTTGAGATACAGTGACTTTGAAAGTAATGGGACTGCCATAAAAGTTCTCCCTAATGATGTTTATAAGTGTTGGGGTTCTAGGTTGCATGTAAAAGGAAATTATGACAAAAACTTTATTAAGCTTTTCAAAACATTTTATTCAAAGTATCAAATAATTGAGCATTTATCCCGAATAAATATCAGAATGTAAATTTATTTAGAGAGTTAAAAGCTTGGAATTATTTAAATTTTATGACTTTATTCCCACTTCTTTTAACTCTAAGGTGATTGACCAATAAAAATATCATTAAATCCAAAATTTGGCTATTCATTACAGTTTGTCTGTAACATGTGATATTTTCTACATAACAGAATATAAGATATAATATGAAAATGTTCCTGTGATCTGTCTTGAATTTATAATTTTAAGAATTCACCCTTAATTATTTAAGTGACAGCGTCCTCACACATGTTATTTCCTTTCTCTTCTTAATCTAATGTACTTCAATTTTCTCTTTTTTAAACAAAGAAAGGAAACTATATTAAAATAAATTTCAAAGTGTTGAAAAGGCTCTTTGAAAATCTTTCATTGTGAAACATTATGGTGTAAAAAACGTGCAAAAATCAATTTTATTCATTGGGGTAAATCTCCATAATGTTCTAAAACTCCTCCAGCAACGATGGCAATTCAAATATAGTTCATTTAGGTATAAAAAAGGACGAGTTTTAATGAAAGCACGGCCATCATTTATCCCTAAAGCGTGAAATGGGGAAGAGTAGAGTTCGCTTTCATTCGCAGTGGGATGGCGATTGAAACACTCATTGTACGAAGTGAACGACCTGCTCATCACCCATTATAAGGTGGTCACACACATCTGCCCTGCACAGTATTCAGGGGGAAACGAGTGATTTATGGGCAGCTCTCTGCAGAGCCGAGCTCCAACGATCCTGCGCTCAGTCGGTTTTTGTACAGATCATCAAAGAGATTCGAGGGACCTGGGGGGGGGGGGAGGACCGTAACTAATCGACCCCCAAATGTGTCAACAAGTGTCGGGAGGATGCATACTGTAGCATTGTCTAGATGTGTGTGACTGCAGCATTAGGTATTATGATAAACATGTCCAAGCTTGGTAAATGCAGGAAAAACTTTATCTGTTCTGTTAGTTTGTACGGAGTTTGTTAAGAGGCTGTTTAATGGCAAAAGGTTTATTTTATAATTTGTAGGTTGGGTTCTATTTCCTGCGATTGGAAATTTTTAGTTAACCTTGTTGAAGACTACGAAGATATACGACTCCTTGACTTTCTAGATTTAGGGTTCACAAGAGATCAACCTAATAATGCGATGATTTACAAAACCGGATAGGAGAAATAACAGTATTCGGTTAAGGCTATATCAAACCATTAGCAAGGCTGTATGAAAATGGGGAGAAGCAGAACGTATTTTGGTAGCAAACAGAATTTTTAACAGAAACAGAATTACTGAAGAATTCCAAAACAATCTCTTTTGAGTAGTGCCAGTTTACAGGACCGCCCAGACACTTTACGGGGCCTAGGGCAAACTTCTCTTAGGGGCCCCAAAAAAAATAAAAAATGCAAAGAGACGAAAACACACATTCAAATTAAGTTACTCATACTTAAAATTTTATTACATGAATGATTAACATAATTATTATATTTCATTGCACTGCTCTCTTGTTATATTTTCTGAGGAAATCTAATAAATAAATTTTTTGGGGGCCTGGGGCAAAGTGCCCCGTTGCCCCCCCCCCCTCTGGGCGGCCCTGCCAGTTTAAATCCTAGTTGAAACTCTTGGAAAAAGATGCAAACTATTTCAGAAATTTTTTAGGAATGTATTTCCCAATGAAATTTATTTATGGAAGGTTTAAAAAGTCTAAATAGCTTTTAACCCCTGAGTGCTTTTTTTCTAACTCCCATGTACATATAATACAATAAAACACGTTTAATACCATTTGATAAAATAACCATCACTGTGTTGCAGGTTCGATACTTAAATTCTATTTCAGCTAATACGTTCTTATTTAAAATGTCATCACATGATTTAAAACTGATCCAAGTAAAATAGACGCTAATAAAAATACCAGACTTTATTTGCAGATTGATTGATTAAATTATTACCCTCAGGTGAGGGTTTGAATTTCTGACACTATGTCAGTTCGAAATCAAAGGGTAAATCTGTCCAACATTAAATGGTATGAACATAATCGGAGCTCGGACAGCAACCCTCGAACAATCGAAAGCCAAACGAACAGACAGACACCGAAGCAACTGCATATTGTATCCTACTCGGCATGCGCAGATAGCGGCACTGGACCGACCGCATACGGCTGCGTCAAAGGTGAAAAATCTGCATATTGAAGTCCGCTGGTTGTTGCTGGTTTTTCATATAATGGCAAGTTAAAAATAAAGAGAGTGGAAAAAATGTCAAGATTAACTCCAAATACTATCAGGAACATATTTTATCGCCAATTTTTCTTAATGAAATACCATCGCTTTACCCACAGTGCCATCAATCTGTGAGACTCCATCAGGGCAAAGCTAGCAGTCACACATCAAAATCCACTGTAAATTTCCTAAAAGAAATGGAACAAAAAACTGGTATCGAGGCCATACCCTTCACTGATATCCCTACTAAATCTCCCGATTTATCACCCATGGATTTTTGTGCTTTCGGACTTTTAAAATCTGCATTATCCAAACGTCGTCCCAAAACCCTTACAGGACTCTGGAAAGCTGTTCAGGAGGAATGGGATAGAATACCTCTTCTGACACTTCAGAAGGCATTATTATCCTGGAAATTGCGGTGTCGAAAGATAGTTCAGAATAAGGGATGTCAAATAGAACATTTCAAACACAAGAATTTTATGTAATTTAGTTTTGTGAATACAATATACATCGTCTAAAAAATGTGTGAACAGCCTCTGTAGTATTTTGTAGTAGGCAACTAATGGTAACAGATTTTTTTTCTGAAAGCTCACGGATATTTTTGCTATAAAACAAATTTTTATTTTGTTTTTATACTTTTGATTTATGGATAAGTAATTTTGGAGTTGATACATTTTTTCTCTTCCTATATTCTTCCGAACTCGCTCTCCAAAATGGTTATGGGGACTGACGTTCAATGTTTAAATGTTTAGAGTAATTATCTGTCAAGGCAGAACAGGTTTGACAGGAAGTACAGAGAGATCTCGGATAGTTCAATGTTTAAATGTTTAGAGTAATTATCTGTCAAAGCAGAACAGGTTTGACAGGAAGTACAGAGAGATCTCGGATAGTTCAATATTTAAATGTTTAGAGTAATTATCTGTCAAAGCAGATCAGGTTTGACAGGAAGTACAGAGAGATCTCGGATAGCCAAGTGGGTGACACAAGTGGGTGACATATAGATTTTCTGTTCCCTGAAGATGAATTAAACCTAGTTTTAAATACAGGAGATATTAAGATATCCGTGGAGGTTGACATAATTTGTATTTCCACGTACGACGAGTTTAGGAATGCGTAGTTCAGTATGCAGTCATGTTCCCAAGCTGGAATTGTTCAAGTTCAATCCATTTTAAGGGGATAGTGGACTTTCAAATTACCAAAATTCGAGCAAAAATTGGAATTTTTTCTTCTTTTTTTTTGGGGGGGGGGGGTGCATTAATATTTTTAAAAATATGTAAATATTGGAATGAAATGCATTTAAAATATGATATGTAGTGAAAAATGAAAACTGAGTGGCTTTAGAAAAGTAAGTATTAAAGGTAGGTGATAAAACATCTTTTAAATGGCTTTTTTCTCAAAATGAGAAATTTTCAGATTTGCAAGTCTTTAAAATGCTCCTCGCGTCATAATTTTTCTCGAAATTTTATGAAATTTATAATAAAGACTCCTGTAATACATCAAAATAAAGTTATGTATCCATTTTAGGATTCGAGGTCATTAAGGTTATCAGAGTTTAACTAAGTGTAGAAAAGTACAAAAATTTCACGAAAATTCAGAGTACAAGCATAAAAATATTTCCTAAAAAGTAACTATTCAACGAAAGTAGAAAAAAATACATAACTTTGTTGAAAATGTATTTATAAGCAATATAAATGCAAAATTTAGGGGGAAAGTTTAAAAATTGAGTCACAAGGAGCATTTAAAAAAAAACTAATTTAATTCCAATTTTTTAATTATATAATATTTTTAAAAAATATTTATAAAATTTTATAAGGGGTTTAATGTTGTCATACTTTAATGAATATATATGCAAAATTTCATATCTCTGAGGTAAAAATTTCAAAAATCACTTTGAAAGGTCCACCATCCCCTTAAATTGTTTTATATACCGGGTGTGCGAAAAGTATGGCTACACTTTCAAAAATGAATTAGAAATAAACAAACAAAGATTTTCACTTACGGTTTTCTGCGTTCCATAACGAAAATATCAATTTTTTTTTTCTTTTTTGCAATGCTTTATTCCACGATTGCTTTATACCACGATTTCTATGTGCGGACCATTAGTCGCGCGCAACACATCGAGTCTATACGAGACTTCTCGTCACGGTCTCTGAAGCCTTGCAGGATCAACACTCTGAATGGCCGATGTAATTCGACTTTTCAGTTCATCAGTGTCACGAATTGGAGATTGGTAAACAATGTTTTTCACGTATCCCTATTAGAAGAGGTCCAAAGGTGTTATGCCTGGAGATTTAGGTGGCAACGGTATTGGACCTCTTCTTCCCCTCCATCGCCCGGGGAACTTTTCATCTGAAACCTTTCGCCCTTAAAAACTCCAGTGTGGTGGTGCCCCATCCTGCTGGAAAATGATATTGGGTTGCAAGTCCTCTACTTGAGGAAATGCGAAAATTTCTAGAAAATCAATGTAATTGTCAGAGCGGACAGTTTCTTCGGAAAAGAAAAAATAAGGTCAAATAATTCGATTGTGCAGTAAACCACATCACACGTTTACTTTAGGGCTGTCTCTTGCTTCCTCCAGTACGGCATGCAGAATGTTGCAAAACGTGGATGAAGCGCCATCTAGTTTACATTTCATTAAACAGAAACTTTAATATTTTCTTTGTGGAACATAAAAAACCGTAAGTGAAAATCTTTGTTTCTTTATTTTTAGTTCATGTTTGAAAGTGTAGCCATACTTTTCGGACACCCTATATCTTTAACTCATGTTATTCCTGTTATGATTTGTTGTGGAAGCAAAATTATAAAACTAGTGAGGAAAGGAAATACAGTACATATCGGAACATAAAAAGCAAGTATAATTCTCCACATAAAACCAAGCTAATTTCCTTACGTGTCACAATCAAGTAATAAATTTCTATAAATTTATTAATTGTAGACTGATGTAAAAAACTACGCTGAAAACGTATAATTATGTTATCGGAGTTGCTAAACTGCTTTTGTTCACGCTATAATGATATTATTTCAAATAAATTCATGAAAATGCATAGAGTTACTTATAAAATATTTTTCAGAATTGTAACAAGTTTTATCTAGGCAGCGTGTTGCAGTTAACGGCAAAGAATTTCACAATTTTAACATAATCTGAAATGATATCACTTCCCTAAGCCACAAATCCTTTCTAAATTTTCCCAGTCATGAAAATTACATTTTTAATCTCACTTTACTATTCATAAAAACGATTTATTTTCAACGAAAGCCTCGCGTTCATTATAACTGCAAATCTCTCAGTAAAATGAAATGACTCCCACATTACTTTACTGAGACACCTGAAACGCTAAGAAATAAAAAAATAAATTAAAATGGAAAACGATTCGAGGATAAAACTGAAAACTAGAGCATTTCAAGAATAATTAAATAGTATTATAATGTTCTCCTTCATTGTTTATAAAAATTCTTCGTGTTGCGCTGATACCTGGATTTGAAAGATTAAATTAAAACTTAGGGGTACGTTAGAGGTAGGCCTAACGTTTGCAAATTAGATAATCTTTAAATACTTCTAAAGTAGAAATTTAAATGCTGTGTTTCTGCGCTTGAAAGTTTTTATAATGGGAATATCATTTGAGATTCAAATTACCGATACTGTATGTAATAAGAGAGAGATAGAATTTCGCAACACAATGTTACGGCCAAATTTACTGTTCCAAAATGTCTAAAATTTCTTTTGACAACTTCTTTTAAAATTTCCATAAATAAATTATCTTTTTAATGTATCTACTGACTTTAATTGGTCACGGTCTAGTAGTAAGAAATTAGGACTAGGATTTAATCACTAGCACATTAAACATACAACTAAGAATAGGGAAACACAAATATAGCAGTGCATCTGGTTTATGAAAAATATAAGTTATCCTACTCGAATCTCACACCACGAAATCTTCAAAACGTCAAACTAGAATCTTTCACCCCACACACATTATTCAATAACTAGCCGGGCATCGCCCGGCTAGGCTCGGGCTTCGCCTAGCTACGCTCAAGCAATCCTTGTAACATATTTATGTACTTCGGGCCCCACAAAAGAAAAAAAAGCCTACAAATGTATTAAATTCAAGTGAATAAATTCCTTTCAATTTTCATTCCCGTCGCTGGCGACAGATGGCAGCACCACTGCACCAAATGATTTGGTTTCTCAGCAGTGAGTGATTTTAGAATGAAAATATCTCTAAAACTATTGAATTAACAGAATAAGTGTACGCAGAAAAATTATCAGTTTTCGAAGCTCTTTCCAAATATGTAACATTTATGTACTTTCATGAGAAAAAAAATTACACCGTTTCCTGTATATTTGTCGGCCATTTTTTTTTCGAGGAGTGGCCCACCCCGATGAGTTACGGTCACGTGATCTCTCGACATCCACTTGTCTCTTTATTAGTATAGATTCTTGTATTTGGATTCCATTCAGATAAGCTAACTTGGAAAACGTCATTGAATTTCTGCGGTGGTAGACAGCCTTTGTAAATGAAACAATATCGCCATTGCTTCGGCTCCAGACAGGGGGAAAATCTCAGTCACTCTTCTTTGCCCGCCAAATCTTATCAGTTGCCCATCCCTTGCTTGCACTACCCTAGCTAATCTGAAAATATTTCTACTTCTCCGTGTACAGATAAAGTAGAAAGCAAAGTTTACGGAAGAGTTTAAGAATTTGCTGCGGATAATTTTCCATACGTAAAGGAACGTCAGTTACCAGTCTGTGGAAATAAATGACAAAGTTTACAACAATCTTAATCTGTTTTCATGCTTTTTGTATTTTTGAGATGAATCTGCAATAATATGCAATTTGATTCATTTTCTTCTTCGTATAAAAATATCTTTTATGCAAAAGTTATAAATACTATTAAATTCACATCTCGATATGACTAAAATTTTCAACAGCAACTCTGTTGTCAATACTTAATGAGCTTTATTGATCACGATGACGCATCAAATTCAGCAGGTCTTTGCGGAGCTAAACGAAATGGTCCGAACTTTCGTCCCTCGGTAGCTATCTGTATTTTGAGAAAAAAATATAAAAATTCTATATATGTGAGGATCTGCATCACGGTGAAAGTTATAGGTTATTAATTAATTGAAATAAGGCCTCTCATGCGGTATTTTAGAGGTAGGGTGTAAGGCTTATAACCATTAAAATACTGAAACTAAAATTATACAAGGCGAATACCGCCAAATGTGGTGGCAAGTTGTTGGGTTGTCGCCAAGATGGCGCGAAAAGGAGCCGTCTCTACGAAAATGGTGGAGTTTTGAAAGGATGATTATAATGTAGCAGCTAGG
This sequence comes from Dolomedes plantarius, assembly GCA_907164885.2. Lineage (NCBI taxonomy): Eukaryota > Metazoa > Arthropoda > Arachnida > Araneae > Dolomedidae > Dolomedes > Dolomedes plantarius. The sequence continues at coordinate 17,814,898 of OU015491.1, forward strand.
CTTAGCCCCGCTTATATCCTTTGCAATACTATTTGTTAATATTTCTGTGTTTTGTTAATATATGTATGCTATGTTAAATTCCGCGTTCTGTTTTCTTGAGTATACCTTTCCTAAAAATGTTCAGCTTGGATAACGACACTTCGAGTATTCTACGGGCGACCATTAGTTTTTAAACACAGGCCTCGACGGCGAATTCCGCTGATACGGCGAGAAGTTTTAGTTAGGGTATAATGGGAAACCCAGTAAAGATCCTGACAAGGCTTTTTTATTAATGGCCAGAACACTTGTACAGGAGAAAAGGGCTGGATTCACCAAGCAGAAATTATTAAAGCGACGCATAAAATGTGTGACTTTGAAGATCTTCAATCTCTTCTTAAAATATGGAGATTTTTTTCCAAGTACAGTAACCACCGCTTATAGTGATCACTGGTTATAAGAATCAACCGTTTATAAGCATCAATATCGCGAAAACAAAAACAAATGAATTATTTCCATGTTAAAATTTTCGCTTTAAAGAATCAATCCACCAGTTTTAAGAATCAGTTTACACTCTTCGCTTTACTTCCATTTTTCCAAAAAACCTACTTAAACCCTCAAAAGGCACGAAGTTCGTTCTTTTTTTTAAAGAAAGATTGATAAGATGGGATGGAATATAGTCGTAAAATTCACCCCTTTCTTTATTAGACATAACATAATCGTTTCCCCTTAAACGCTTTACCACAACACTGTCCTATTAGCTTGACCCGGGGGCAACTTTACCCGTCCGAGTAAATCTTCGTCTGAGACTATAAGTATTGAAAGAGGTATAAACAACCTTCTGAAAACTTCATTACGTCAAACTACAGTAGAAAACTTTTTCTTGCTCCCTTCCTGTAGTTGAAATGTTAAAACTGTTAAGCAGGTATGTTGTAACTTGTAACAAATATTGTATTTTTTTCTTCTCTTACTATAATCATGTGTATCTACTTATAGGTCTAAAAATTAAGTTTTATTTTTAAAACTATAAAAAAAATTTTAATAAAAGATAGCTAATGTAAATTAAAGAGTATTTTATGGTAAATTATCTAATATATGTATATATAGGTGTGAAAAACCTAAATTTCGGTTATAAGAATCAACCGCTTATAAGAATCAAAAACAGTAATAACAAACGTGATTCTTATAAGCGGAAATCACTGTACTTTGCATATTACTGATTAACAAATTACTTAGGTCTATTTTTGATTTTTTAATTAGACATTTAATTTAAGAGCTCGTAGTTTTTATCATTTTGAAATTTTTCTTCGTTAGTTTTTTACAGAGTATTCAATTATTAAAATCTGTCACTAAACAATAAATTTTTTTTAATTTATTAAATTAAAATATTTCTCTATCGAGACAAATGTGCATTCCATTTTAAGGTTTGTTTTCAAATGCGGAAAACAAAATTTAAAAGTATGTATTTTCAATTCTATGTTCAGAAAAATACTGAGATGATAACTCACCACTATTTAACATTCGGATTAAAGATTTACGATGTCTGTTGCTGTTCCGTTTTGAAGCTGAATTCAAAAAGTCAACAATAAATAGTTCTGCTTTAAGTGATTTGAAGTGGATATATGACAGAATGTGCAGTTGGAGTCCCGTAATAATTTTCCTTCTAATTTTCCTTATAATGCTACCCTTATTGTACGGCATTTACTGAAAGAGGCCACTACCTCTTGCACAAAGGTTCTTATATTAATTTACGTGGTCTCATCTCTTATAGAAAAATGCTCTTTCATCAGTGTTGGTGCTAGCATAATAAAGCATCCAACAGAATTCACGGAGTTTGGGTGAATCTCCTGAGGATAAATGCTTACCACATTCAAGAGAAAAATATTTGTAGTACTATATGCAATGTCGTTTTTATAACAAAAATTTAAAAAAGAGAAAAAACAACAACATTTTTTTGGTCCTTGAAGTATCATTTTGTCAGTGTGGAATAACTGTAACTGTGTCTTATCGGCCCCCTAACTGCAACCTGTTAACTGTCTTGTAGTTGACTTGTGGATCGGTTGCTATAAGCTGTAGTAGCATGTGTTCTAGTGGCGTAGCTAGGGGGGGGGGGGCAAGGGGGTCTATCATGCCCCGGGCGCCACTTGCCGAGGGGCGCCAATATAAGGTCTATATATTACATTACTATATGTTTTTCGGGGGGGGCAATAATATAAGGTCTATATATTATATTTATATGTTTTTCGGGGGGGTGCCAATATAAGGTCTATATATTATATTAGTATATGTTTTCGGGGGGGGTGCCAATATAAGGTCTATATATTATATTAATATATGTTTTACGGGGGGCGCCAATATAAGGTCTATATATTATATTACTATATGTTTTGCGGGGGGGGGAGCGCTGTTAACCTTTATAGTCGTGATCCGACAAATCATTGTCATGTAGAAGGAATTATAATTGTAGAGTCAACTCTTATTTCATGAGGTTTATTAACATATTAAAATCTTGGTTAAATACGTCATTTACAAAGTTTCGTTCCGACGAAAGTTAAAAATACTCGTGAGAGCCGGGGCTCATTCTTTCAAAGTCCGACGAGCTCCCCGTCTCATGTAAGCGTGTTGACCCTTCAACAGTCCGAATCCATTTTTCTCGTTCGTTACTCGCGTCTGTCTTTTATGCCTCCTCCTCTCTTTCTCGAACGACAATCGGCCTTTTTTATCCGCGATCCGCAGACCACCTATTGTCGGTTTCATTGTCCACCGTTCCTACCTTAGGTGACGTGCGCCGCTGTGTTTCCTTAATCATTCTAAATAAGTTCGCTACCTCCTATTGTCAAGAGTTTCCCAAGGTGTATGGCTCTCGACACCTGTTTGCGCTTCTTTTGATGCTTATTGAAGACGCTATTACACACGTTCATCAATTCCACTTAGGAATGGGAGACGAGAGTCTGACAGGCGCCACAAAGGTATCGTGCCCCGGGCGCCAGTTATGCTCGCTACGCCACTGATGTGTTCGTGACTTACAATAAAGTATTTTGTAACGACGCTTCGTCAGGATATTTTATAGTCTATACTCAACAGAATATAATCCAACACATAGTGGATTATAACAGTCAGTGCTCTCTCCCACTAACAAATTAATACGTTTTACATAGGATCTAAAATATCTTACATAGCTTTCTAAAATTAGTTTATTCATATTCTATAGGATGTTTACTTTCTTATTCTCTCGTATATTCGTTATGATTTAATTATTCGCATACGATTTCAAAATCTTTAGCATGAAATGCAGTTATATTTAAATAGACTAATTAAGTGTACTTCTGCAGGATTCAAGGATTTTTTCCCCAATGCGAAGGCACTTGTCGCGAAGACATTCGCCTACACTTCACCGCAGTTTTGCTGGCCATTTTATTATGGGGGCGCCACATAGGCGGACCAGCATTGCCCCCCCCCCCCCTATGAAGGGACGACACAAACGGAGGCATTTTAGTGGCGCTTCGCCAGGATTCGATCCGAGCACCCTCCTGGATTCAAGGATTAAAAACGCAGGATTCAAAAGTTTTGGGATTAAATTTTCTTGTCATTACAAAGTAATGTCGGAATTCATTGAGTTTCTCAAAAGCTTAATGGAACCGAATTTCGAATATTTGGTAATCCCTGCCCACCTGGACAAATGTTACTACCACTGCGTATTTCTATGCTGATGCAAGCTAAGTGTAATTAAATTACTCCACACCGAGAGTCAAAAGTGCCGATTGTTAACTTAGCGTCCACAGTAAGGCGAAACTTAGAACTATGACTATTGTGAAGTGGCCTCAAAGGCACATAACTCCTCATTTGGCCATCCTCTCTTTTGAGATTAGGGTTCAAAGAGTTTTGTTTTATTTACCCTCTAAATGTTAGATCGCAAATAGTGAAACGTTTTGTTAGCTTAATGGATTCCACCCCCTAGTAAATAATAGATTTAAAAATTACCATTATGACTTACTAGCTGGGCTTCGCCTAGCTACGCTCAAGCCATCCGTGTAACATATTTATGTACTTCGGGCCCTACAAAAGAAAAAAAAAGCCTACAAATGTATTAAATTCAAGTGAATAAATTCCTTTCAATTTTCATTCCCGTCGCTGCCGACAGATGGCAGCACCACTGCACCAGATGATTTGGTTTCTCAGCAGTGAGTGATTTTAGAATGACAATATCTCTAAAACTATTGAATTAACAGAATAAGTGTACGCAGAAAAAATTATCAGTTTTCGAAGCTCTTTCCAAATATGTAACATTTATGTACTTTCATGAGAAAAAAAATACACCGATTTTCCTGTATATTTGTCGGCCATTTTTTTTCGAGGAGTGGCCCCCCCGGATGAGTTACGGTCACGTGATCTCTCGACTTCCACTTGTCCCTTTATTAGTATAGATTTCGTTTCTAGCAGTCTACCGGTATGTTAAGCAAAGGGCAAAATATCTACGCCTAATGTTAGAAACCTTAGCGATTCATATGTTTTAGCGATAACAGCATAGTCTATACAGCAGAACTTCATTTATGTTAAAGTATTGCTATACAGTTGAATAATTACGATGCCTTCCTTCTTATAATTATTCGGCAGGAATTTCAAAAAAGTCGCATTTAGAGAGGTATTGCAGATGTAATGTATGAAGGTAAGACGCTGGACACAGAGTATTACACATATTCAAACAAATACTGTACAATAAAGTACCTGTCTCGGGTCAACCCAGGTTTATCGATATTAAGAGTAACATATTTAAAAAGTCAGAGTCGATTGATCTTTAAACAGAGTTAAGGTTATTGTATTTCTTAAACATGAAAATATTTCAAAAGTACAATAAACAATGGCAAGCAATTTCTTCTGGTTAAAAGGGTATATAATAATTTTAAAACGTTTCCGGTTGAATATTTAGACATTTTATATTCCACAAAATATTTATTAATATGATAACATATTGAGTGACTTACAGCTCTATACATTAGTCTTAAAACGTATCTAAGAAAAGTAATGAACACATTTAGAAACACGCTATGTATAGCATGTTTAATGCCATCCTAATTAAAGAAGATATCTAAACGATGCAAACAAGAACATCGGATTTTTTTTTACTCTTTATTTTTTTCTCTTATCGTGCGGCAGAATAGCTTCGACAAATGAATAAGAATAGATTCAGAATAATCAGGATAGATAAGATGTTAATCTAAATTACTTCCATGTTTGTTTGCCATTATTTCAGTAAAATTGTAGAAATTTCTCACGCAGCATATTATTTTATAAAAGCTTAGTAACCATTTTAACTCCATTTAAAAATGATTAGCAATTTAAATTGTTAAAGTTTTATATTATTAAAAGTAAATTGTGCAAGTATTCTTTATAAGTTGTATATGGTGCTTTAAAGTTTTCACTTTTTTTATTTTTATTAGAGTTCTTTTGATTACAGAATAGGAAATTGATATAGAGTAAATAAGGGCATAGGGCTTCATAAATATGTAATATGCCCAGGACGCAAGTTTAATTAATAACAACTTTTAAAGCTGTGCCTCCAAGAAACTACTAGTCTGTGACGGGGAAAAATTCAGGGGGTTAAATACTTTAAGGTTTTCATTGGCATGATTTAAATGTGCTATTTTTCCAACGGTGTAAATAATATAGAAAATCAGTTCCTTAAAACGCTTAAGGTTATTGACCTAATTATCTATATATAAAAAACAGTTCCGTAACTGACTCACTGACTGATATACAACGCACAGACCAAACCGCTGGACCTAAAGGACGGAAATTTTGCATGGCGATTCTTCTTATGGTGCTGGGGTACACTAAGAGAGATTTTTGAAAAATGCTTCTTAAATTTTTTTAAATTAAATTTTTAAGCTGTTTTAGTAACTTTTTTTAAGTTTGTATTTAAATAACAATTTGAGGATTATAAAATTTATATCACGAGAAAGAGCGTAAAAATTTCTTTAAAATGAAATCTTTTTCGAATCATTGCCTCTATTTTCTGATTTTTGGTGAATTTTTAAAGATTCATTTTTAGAATTTAATTTATTAAATGCCGATCACGTGATTTCTTTTGAAAAGAATTAATTGAAATTTTATTTATACTGAATCAATGGGGCTAGAGGAAGAGTATTTTATCAACAATTTATATTCCAAGAATGAATTGATTATCCTGACATGTTTCTTTAACCGAGACACAACTGCATTTATAAAAATATTTTAAGCAAGCAAACCAGTAAACCATCAATTAAATTCGCTAGCACCCAGTTCTAATCAACCATCAAAATGAAGTTTTTCTACATAAGATAATACATAATTAAAATTCCCTATTTCCCTGTCCCATTTTTGCTATTTGAAGAAATTAGTTTCATTTATTAGTTCCGTTAATGTTTTTCGAAACATACTTTGTTTTATACATTTACTTCTTGCTATCCATTATTTACCAGCAGCACTCCTCAATAAAATCTCCCCCAGATCCAATGTCCCCCACATAAAAGTAGAAACAAGCTGTTTCTACTTTTTTCACGTCCCTTCCACGTCATTAAAACTATACACATGTGTTGTTTTCTTATAAAAGCAACGACCCGAGCTTTTAGGAGCTGGGAAGAAACTTGTTTCAGGATGGAATTTCTTAGAACAGGATAGGAATTATCGATAAAAATGGAAGATTATGACTATCGTAGTCCACTCGACTAATTCTTGTCAGCATTTATTTTCTTTACGTTCGAAATAAGTAGAAAGTTTGCTTGAAACAGAGAAAATCACCAAAGCTCTTTATGGGTGCAAGTGGCATTTTGAAATAATGAACTTCAACACCTATCACAATGACGAAGCTAATAATAGAATAATTATTTATAAATGATGGTTGTTTAGAGTGTTACGGTCAACTTTATTTATATACACTTCCAACGGTTTTTCTGCAAATGTAGTAGGGTAAGCACTTAGATAATACTAAAATAGCCAAAGCAGCAAAAATTTACCCACCAGAAATACGATATTAGTCTCTCATTAAAATATCGGTACTTTAAATATGTAAATGAGCACGAAAAATTCTTTCTATGCTAAAATTCGTCTTATATGACTAATTTATGGAATCTGGACAAGCTACAACCGAACTGAAATGAAGGCTTAAAAAAATATAATTCAATTAACATATAATTTCAATCGTGCTGTTCATATAAAGAGTCCGAACCAATTATACCTTATTTTTAGCATTAATTTAACATTTTTCAACAAAGAATTTCTATAGCGGCAATAGAGTTTTTCACCAAAGTTGTCATTAATGTGCCTATTTAAAAAAATGCTCGTATATATTTTGCTCTTTTATTTCTTCTCCTATATCTACATAACCAAGACAAATTATCGAGGTACCGCTGTTTATCTTTTAATACAATAATTTTGAAGAAAATCTTTTATCAACCAAAATGTGGATCTACTGGAATTTCAAGCGAAACTAAATTGTATGAGTTGTAGTTCAACTTAGTACACACTCTGACTCACAATTAAAAACTTCTATAATTAAGTTAGCCGCGTACCGAATTTCGAAAACTCATTCCAATTCTTAAGAAACATGCCTTATTCTTACGAACACGAGAGCTAATTTTGCTCTTTAAAACTGCTGACGAACTCAGTGTTCTATTAATATGTCGACACCATTTGAAAAATTTATTAAAACGCATGTATAACTATATTTTAACCCTTTTTTCTACATTTAACGGAATCTTTCATTCAAATTAAACCCTATAAAATAACTAAAATAAAATATTACTTCTTGATGTCTTGTAAATATAATAACAATGACATATAATTTTAATTCATTCTAACAAAAATTTTTGTTTTTCTATTCAACTCTTTAAGATTTTGACACACACATTCAGGACGAACAACTTCAAGACGTTCTTCGTTGTAAACTATGAAATTACTGCTGAAAATAAAGTATAATTGATTCAGACTCTTGTATATAAACAGCACGATTGAATTGATATTTAAATTGAATTATTAAAAAAAACCCTTCATTTTAGTTCAGTTGTAGCTAGCCCAGTTTCAATAAATTAGTCATATAAAGCACATTTTAGCAAAGACAGAATTTTTCACGCTCATTTACATATTTAAAGTATCGAGATTTTAATGCGAGACTAAAATCTTATTTCTGGTGGGTAATTTTTCTTTTGCTTATATCTATAAATTTATGTTCTCTATATTTCTTACGAGTAAGGGAGAAAAAAATCATATCTATACAAGACAAGATACAACAATCTAGAAAAACTACTCAATCGATCTATTCTATTTCCCATAAATGATGCCAACACTCAAACCCATGAGTAACATCTAAGATTTTCTCGTGTTCGCTGGCGATAACAAACAAAATAATACTGGAGGCAAAAGACCTCCACTTGATGTCAGCATATACGTGAGATGAGGAGAACACAAGAAAAGTTTCTTCTTCTCCTAGAAATAAATCTTTTCCAGACAAAAGTCTAACGTAAGAATTAAGATTAACGCTGTGAAGAGACATTTCATTTTACTGGAGGAAAAGGTTTCGAAAACAGTCTCTTTTCTGCGCTTCTTAGTGTATATATAATCTCCGTTAAGGGCTTTGCTCGACATTTTAAAAAGATGTATGGCCGCTCTCTAAAAACTGAACATACTCTTAGAATCAGAAAGAAAGGTGTAATTTAAAAATCAATAAATTCAGTTATTTGGGAAAGTTTTTACTGTATATGGTATAAATTGTAAACGTAACTTGTTCAATCGCATAACAAACGCTTACATTAACGCACAGTCTATTAGAAATGATCTTTTACAGTTAATAACAAGAGAGTTTTTGTATTTTTTCTCGCCTCGTGATATTATGAAGACTTTGCAGAACTTTTTTTAACAGCTGATGCTTGGTATTTAATATGTTGGATAATGTAGTGTTGAATAATATTGAATACCATTAAAAATATTGGAAGATGAACTTGGAAGCCGAAGATACAGAATTATTTCAGAACGCAACCTGTTAGAGAATTGTTCATTTGACACCATTGTTTAACACCTTGTTAATTAGAAAGTAAATGATTACTAAATACTTCTTAATCAAGTTCTATTACTGTAATTTATAATAACGTTTTCAATAGGAATTAAATTTGAATAATCAGTTGAAAATGAGATAGAGAATCACCAAATTTTAGATGTTTCGCATCAGCTTAAGATGTTTAGCATGAAAAATTGCTGACTCTTTAAAAATTTTTAAAATCGTACATTACATATGTCATTCAAACTATATTAATTTTCAGAAAAATATTGCGTATAGATTAAAATAGTGCCATGTCTATGAGTTTAGTATATTCCTATAGCTGGTTGTATTTGTTTGGATACTACTTCTTTGAGAAGCCACATTAATACAATTAAATTTCAGCAAGGTAAGTCCAGATTTAATTTCAACCAGTGTTAAATAAAACCTCTGACAATCTATCAAGCTTTGACAGGCAAAGTTATTGTATATCAGTCCAAAACCCATTAATTATGCATTTCATATTCCCTTTTAATAGAATGCTCACTATTTCTGCAACAACAAATTGACAGATTCTTTTGTTAATAGATCCTTCAGTTCAAGCAACTTATATACATAAAATAAACCTGTTGATTTTTTTCTTGTTATTTGTGAAGTTTTCTACACGATATGCCGTTAGCGAAATTTATCTAAGACAAACTTTTTCCACTGCTTGAACTCGCTGACCTTTTTGGGCCTTTTTAAAAATGATACGGTAAATTAATACTTGAGAACGAAATGTTATGCATAATTAATTATTATTCTTAAACAAGTTGTATTTGCTATTTAACACAAATTTTAAAAAATGTTATGTTTTAGATGAATATGACATTAAAGATATCAGAAATACAGTTAAATCCTAATTCCATCTTTTAAAATGTGTTTCCCGTTCAATAAAAAAGTTCTAGATAAACTGCAGTAGTTTTCCTTTTGAAATACAATTTTATGATAAAAACCAATGCAAATATTATTTTCTCGGTGCAATTAAGTACATCACTTTTCACTTTAATTTATGTTCTTATAATTAACGTACTTTCCAGTCGACTTGACGTAATGTAGAAATCCCCCATATGGTTTCGATTCGTAGCACTGTACTCCCATTAGGGTAACACATTTGAGTCTATGTGACACATGTGAGTCACATGTAACACATGTGAACACAGCCTTCCATTGTCGAATCCCTCCAAGATGTGTTCCATGTGAACACACGAGTCTTCCATTGATTGTATACAGGCAAATGAATGCAATCAATGGAATACTTTTTTTGTAATAAAATGGTGCGTAATATCGTGCGATAGTGTAATATATCAGGAAAAACACGCAACATTAGCAACTTCCCTGCATGTTAAATATATTACGTTGTATGCCCAGTTATTGACCTTTAAATATGAATATAGTAGAATTTTTCATTTCAGTGATTTCCAACCGGACCACGAATGATACATAATTACATAAGTCATTGTCCTTTCGTAAAAGTTTCAGTTTTAAAATAGCTTGAAATGATACTGCTATTTTGCATGGGAATTCAAGGCACGTTCATGGATTTTTACTGCAAGTCTTAAAAGATATGGAAATTAAATGAGTCTGAATTAAATGTTCATAATACCAGGTATTTTTTTCTACGTATTTTGTAGATTGCTTTTTTTAATTAATAAACAATCTCTAAAATCAACCCGTTTAACATCTTTCAAGAGTTTCTATTCCTTATAGCGTTATAATATCAAATATTCATAAGTTAAAGCCGCTGTCGTCAACTATCACAAACAGAAATTCCTAATACATAGAAAAACCACAGAAAATTTAAGTACAGGATCCACAACATTTGCCAGATGCTTCTTATCATATTTAGAGCAATTCCATTAACGTTTAGTTTTTGTTTTTAAATATGAATTCATTATTGTACACTGCACTGCAAAATTTACCAGAAAGGTTTTTAAAAAAAGTGAATGCTTGTTATTAAAATTATATAAAAGATCATTTAAGCATTATTTTATTGCTGTTTTGCTTGATTTTTTAAAAATCATTTACATAGATGTCTTATCTATTTTTGTCAAAAATATGTTATATATTGTTCCAGTAATAAATAATCCTACATTGTATAACATCATTTTTATGACAGAACATAAACAAAACTGAATTTGATATTCGAGTACAGCTATAGTTATTCGGTGTGGACAATACAAAACACCACTGTGCAAAAATTTAATTAAAATATTTCAACATATGTTCTTACATGCCACAGCAGAATTAATAAAACTTGTGAATACCAAACTTTTCCAAATGAAAAACAAAGTTCTATGTTTCCACATTACTCGTAATCTATTTCTTATCAAGTATTGTGCTTTTGATGCTACTGCAACACGCGATCTACCAGATAAAGCCAAAACAATACGACTGAGACAAATAAGCTGTTATTAGTGGAGTATCAAACAAAGGTATTACCGATTGGATTCCAAGCATATAATTTAATTAATTTCTGATACTTGGTCCCAAGTGGGAAAAAATAATGCTTGCCTTTCTTTTTCGATGTTGGATTTTTTCTGGCAGTTACGAAAATTGTAAGCTTACAATTTTCGTATCTGCCAGAATTGTCATTCGTTGGAGCTTTTTGATATTGCTTTTGATGTACCTTTTTACGACCACTTCACGAATCCGTTCACCGTTCCGAGTGTATCAACCTAAAGGATGGTGTTTTACCTACTTAACTGAACACAGTACGATTTAATTTTAAAGACTTCCTGCACATGTTTCCTCTTTATTTTTAATTCAAAATATGTGATATGATAGCTTGAATTCATTAATTATCCACTTAGAATTCATTAATTATCCACTTAGAATTCATTAATTATCCACTTAGAATTCATTAATTATCCACTTAGAATTCATTTATTATTTTATCTCGTCCTCCGATGACGCCAAATATTTTTACAGCAGCAATATTTTCTAGACGCTTTCAAATAGGCAAATATTTTTTCAAAAGTCTTTATCGACCGTCTTCTAGTAATGGGCCGTGAACTTGGGTTAGTGGTATAACAACTAATGGGAAATGGGGTTTGTCAACGGAACGATTCCAATGATGTCGGGACGTGAGATTTGCAATAACTCTCCTCCAAAGTACTTTAACTAGAACATTATATCTAAAAGTGATTCATAGTCAAAACGTTTTTTAAGGGGGAATATTTTGCTGTTTTTCTCATACTGAGGCAAGAGATATTCTAATATAAAATGTACAAAAATCTGGAATTAATCTTGATTAAAGTTGACGAAAGCAATAGGGTTAAATATAAATAAAATTCAGAGGGTCTTTCGCACTTTATGGAATCGATTGTGATAGTTAAGTTTTATGTATAAATGCCGTGTTTTTTGAGTCGATTTGCTTCTGTCTGATAGCCATGGTTCTTGACAACAGCTATAACTTTAATTTTCCATTAAAGTGAACTTTTTCTTAGTACTGTCATATCAATTTTACCTCATTCCTCTTGGACCGTTTGCCAACGTCCGTTCAGTGTTTTTTGATGCCATTTTTCTAAGGCTCGTTTTAATAAACCGAAAGCGGAAAAGTCCACTGGAGAAGCGTCAAGTGATTTCACAGGTATTTCATTAAATGCGATACACTTTATTCCTGTCTCTGAATTTTTCTTTGCTAAATACGCGGCAGTTGATTTAGACGTGTGACTAGAGGCTTTGTCCATATGAAGCTCAAATTTATCAATGTCCTTTCCATATGAGGCTGGAATTTCTTCTTCAAAATTTGGTTCTGAAATATTCTGCTAATAGTAGAGTGAATTAATTTTGGCTTTACTTGAGACTTTTTTTTTCTTTTTTAATTTGCCCTTGTAACAAAATCCTGAAACTATCATGAGTCCTTTGGGAACTTTTCTGCAGACTGACGAAGCCATTTCGTACGGTCATTCCCGTCAGTTGAGAAGTACAATTTTTTTTATTACAGTCACTTAAATACAGCCATGCCTCATCGAGTGTTACCACACATTTCCATTTTTTAGCAGCTAGGTATTTTTCATATAATTTTCTGTACACGACAACCTGACAACGAATCGACGTGTTTAATAGAACATGCGATTCTCCCCTGAACTTGACCATCGGACCATCGGACCATCGGGACAAGTGTTTAACTGTGTTACCTAGGCCAGAGCCTTCTAACACAGATATTTCGTGAATATGCCATCGGGGAGCAGAAATAACACAGAAAATAAAAAGAAAGTTCGATGAGAATCAATAAAAGTTCACGAAATTGCAACACAAGAAGTGAAGCAGTGGATCTTTTGGTCAGAACTTTGGGTGGTGAAAGGAACAATTCTGATTGGATGTCTCCTGGATCTTCAAGTAATTCGCTGATGTGGGTGGAGTTTACGGCTGTCTGTAAGCTGGAAATCAATTGGCTAGTGTAGCGAGAATAGAGAAAAGAGATTGGATAGAAAGATAAGGTCTGGGATCCGTGAGTTCAATAACTACAAAAATGAGCAAAGCCAAAATGGATTTGCTCAGAGACCCTGAACTTGAAAATAATTTCATTCATTTCGAAGAACAAAACAACGAAAATTTACTGATTTATCCATAAAGAAAATCATAAATCGCAAACACACGTTTAGAACAATATGCAAACGTTTTACTAAATTCATAAAAATTTATCTCACAAATATTTTCTCTAAAAATTATTTATAGAAAGAAAAGAGCATTTAACGAGTTAGTATATAAATAAACGAGCTGAAAACCCGCACTTCGCTACGGAGTACATTCAAAGTGAAAACACCGGTGAATGTATGCAATTAATGCCAATATATATATAATAAATACGACGATCAATGTATATAATTGATGTAAATTATATATATATATATAAAAAAATCGTAAGGGATATTTTTATAGACAAAATAATGTAGAAGAAGATATTCAAATTAAATCTAATATAAAGAATACTAAAGAATATAGTACAGTTAATATAGTACAGTTTCTAGAACATTTCTTTTACTGTATTTTAATATTTTTTTGGATAATGTCCAATCGTCTGCCGCATTAGCAAGAAAAAAAAAATTATTTTTTGTCTATTTAGTTTTTATGCACGTGACGATAAATTTATTTAAAGTACCAGAAAAAGAAGTCACGTGATCGGCATTTAATAAATTAAATTCTAAAAATTAATCTTTAAAAATTCACCAAAAATCAGGAAATGAAGGTAAAGATTCGAAAAAGATTTCATTTTAAAGGAATTTTTATGATCTTTCTCGTGATATAAATTTTATAACCCTCAAATTATTATTTTAAATGCAAACTTAAAAAAAGTAAAAAAAACAGCTTAAAAATTTAATTTAAAAAAATCTAAGAAGAATTTTTCAAAATTCTCTCTTAGTGCACCCCTACACTATAAGAAGAATCGCCATGCAAAATTTCAGCCCTTTAGGTCCAGCGGTTTGATCTGTGCGTTGTATGTCAGTCAGTCAGTGAATGAATGAATGAATGAATGAGTCAGTTACGGAACTGTTTTATATATATAGATGAATGCTGGCATTTACTTTGGATTTGTATTTCGATACCATGTTTATCGATTTTTTAACAGTCCTTTTCTATCATATTTATGAGCTGCTGTATAAATGGTATAAAATATGTTACATTTCAAGGGAGAAAGTGTCTTTGTAACATTTGTGTTGACGCTAGCATACCATTAATAATGCTATTCAGAATTCACTTATGTTGACAAAACTATGTCGTCAACGTTTCAAATTCTAATCCATAGAATGTGCAACAAATTAATCACGGAGATGAAAATATAGCCACCGCAAAAATTTATTGCAGGAGAGAAACCAAAGAAAACTAGTTTTTTTCGTAAGGGCATTTCTTTGCTGAGGAAATTGAATTATCACGCACTTTCTAAAATATTTCACTCTGTTGACTTTTCATTTTTATCTTGCGTTAGATGCGAAAGTAATTACCTTTTTACATTGCGCGTGTTTATGCACTGGGTGCGTGTTATAACGGCAGGTTCCGCATTTGGATGAAAAATAATTCATTTGTCTTTACATTAATTAATAAGATTTGCTCTATATATTTAATGTTATTTTTCCCGTCACTATCTCACGTAAATATTTCACGTTACTATTAGCTTTTTTTATTAAGTTCATTTCATTGCTTCATATTTTATGCTGAGTTTTTCAGGAAACGTTTTCCATGATTAAACGAATTACAATCCGTGCGAAATAAAGCACTAAAGGCAGAAAAAATTCAGAAATAAGAAAAACACGCTTTAAATATCTATAATAAAAGCTCAATCATATACTTCAGTACCAAATTGATGTTCCTTCCTCAGGATAACTGAATTTCTGTACACATTAGAAGGAAGAGGTATTTTTTGAAATTCGTAAATTGAGCTCTTTTTTTCAATTCCTACTATTAGTTCACACTCTCCCTATATATATCTTGTTCAAATTTTCAATCGTTAATAAAATACTTTTTATTCATCCACTTAAGTTCACATACATTTTTTTAAACTTGTAGTGGATGACACTTGATGTTAATACAGTTTTTTCAAATATTAATTCATTAATTAAATTTAATTAATCGATTTTAGTTTTAGACCTAGAGCGTCTCTTGCTCTTGAATAGTAATTTCCCTGTTGTTACTCTGTAAACGGTAGCACTGCGGTAGCGCGGGCTTCTCCCGTCCTGTAGGTTGTGGGATCGAATCCCCACCCTGACAAACTTTTTCTCTCTCTTTCCCACCTCCTAATCTCGCACAGTAGGCAAGGTTCTGGCAGGTAATCCTTTTTTTCAATTCCTACTATTAGTTCACACTCAAATTTTTCTTTGTTGACCTATATACATGTATAAATATGCTATGTATAAATAGGAATAAGTAGGAATTGACTTAGAAAAATTTTGTTTTTGTATTACTTGTTTTACATCTAATTATAACAATCATTTTAAAGTTTTTCTAGTCCCTAATTACAATGACATTGCTTTGAACAATTCAGTCCCACGTCAACCAAATTTTGGCTCTAATCTGATTCAAATAAAATTTTCTCACCTGTGCTTTTAGTGGATGAGCACTGCCCTGAAATTCAATTGTTCCAAAAGCGTCGGTGGGACTTGCAGCCGTGTGCCGGGTAGGGCTCCAATGCTCATCTGCAGAAGCTTGGGATGATGCTTGACTATGTACACTATGAGCACGATAAAGGCCCTGATTGGCACTCAGAGAATGGTTAGCTTGCAAGCCTCCACATGCGCACCTGAAATATGATGTTGATGTTAGAGATCGAGGCCATGATCTACAAACGGTTGGAAAACTCTCAGAAAAGAAGACGGGACATTAATTAATCTCTTATGCTTACTCCACACCAACGGCGACGGAGACGCAAATCTTCGTTGCTGCGCATGCGTATTACAAACTTCGCATGCGTATTACAAACGTAATTCGCATTTGTAATGCGCATGCGTATTACAAACTTCGTTTTGCTCATGCGTATTACAAACTTCGTTTTGCGCATGCGTATTACAAACAAATTTCCACCTTTCGCGGTTCGTCTCCGTCGCTGGTCTCTGCGGTTCCAAGTTGGAAAAAAAAGTTCAACTTTTGTCTCTGCCGCTCATGCTTGACAGACAATCAGAATAGAAAGAGAAGATTATGCGCATGCGCAAATAAATTGCTTCTTTTCCCCGTCTCCTAGCGGTGTGAAGGCTTTTGTGACAGCCACAGAGACAGGTGGCAAAATGTATCTGTCTTTCGTTGCTGTCGCCGTTGATGTGGAGTAAGCATTAGATCTTCAGTCTCCAAGTTAAGATCTCAGTAACTTTCAAATCACAGATGAGGAAATGCCTATTTCTGAAGTCTCTTTTCAGCATTTAAAAAGACATACGTAAATTCAATGATTTAAAATTTTTTAATTGAAAATATTAAAAAAAATTTACTTTTTAACGACAGGCAGCATATCTATGATACCCGATATAAAGGGCTTAAGTCAAAAACAGTGATTTAAATATACCGAGTTATTAGCTTTTATACCAATCGCAGGACAATAATTTTGACTTGAGTCTTTTGTAGAAAGAAATGTACTTTTGTATACACAATTGATAGACTTAAACCTTTTATACAAATCAAAAGATTTTTGTTTTTTTTATCAATGCTAACAAATATCTAAAAATCACTTTTATTGACTTAATCCCTTTATACCGGGCCCCATAGATATATAATTTCCTGTTAAAAACTAACTGAAGGATGATTTAAACTACTACAGACAACGCTCTTTGTATTTAAATGTTACTCTTATATGCACAGGACAAAAATCAAAAACACGCATTTCCTAATCCTTGATTAGAAAAATTTGGAACAGACAGCTTAATATGAGAATTGAACACCTGACGAGTTCATGTAATGCGCCGTCTTAAGCAGTTATCCAATTTAACTCAAGACTGTTTATTCATTAAAAAATAGTCGCGCTATAAATTTAGTCATACCATAGATAATATTGGGATTTCATTCAGTCAGTAAAATTGAACAATTATGTTGAAACCTAGGGAGTTATTAAAAGATAAATTTTTAAAATGTTTTTCACTGTAACTTTTAATTTTAAATTTAAAAATTTGGGATCACGTCTAGTGGTTTGTAGTGATTACGTACATAAAAAGTGATTTTTTTATAAACCAAACATTATTTCTTAAATTAAATAAAAAATTACATTTTAAATGTCTTAAAGTTGCATAAAAATCCCATATCTAGGATAAATGAACGAATAAACCAACTAGATGTAATAAAGAAATATTTGATACATTCAATTTTGCTTAAGGAAAAAAGGAAAAAAATCATCATTTGTATGAGTAACTAATTACATATTTTTTAAGGACCGTTTTCTGTAGTCTGCAACATTTTAACCACGTAATACATTTTATGCATTTTTCCCGAAGATGACAACAACTTGTATAATATATAAACTATAAACGCACTACATGAATTACTACAGAAAATTACACGTATGTTCTGATCATTAGATGTATACGATCTAATTGCAGTGAGACACTTTTAGTTGATGTATTTTGAGACAGGAGCCTAAACTTGAAATAATAAAAGGAAGAAAGTATCAAATTTAAAGCTAGATGTAAATGTGCTTACAAGTTAAATATCTCTCGAAAAGTGAAGGAAAATGCAAATCAATTTTATTAACATATATATTACTTTTGAGACATGTCCAACAGTTATGAAAATTTTGCAATATATAGGCTACAGCATGTTTTAGAGAAACTCTTTTAAAGAGCGAAATTTTTATTCACGAAAGAATAATTTTTCAAAAGTATCTTAAAAACCTTTTACTTCATATTTAGGGACGCATTTTAGATTTTAATTAATGTATCGAAAACGTACTTTCGAGGCGTTTTAAATGGAATAATTTTATTGAGCCGATCAAGCAAAATAATTAAGCTACATTTAAAATATTTAAAAATATGTAGAATTTATAAACGTTGAGCTGTTTCATCGTAAATACAGTGTCAAGGCCAAAAGAAAATTAGGTACGCCTAGGGATATTTTATTGTACTATATTAGTAATTTAATTCGCATTTAAAATACTGTATTATTAAATATATCCTGCCATTATTAGCAAATTTTTAGAAAAGTTTTAACCACTAGGTTTACTGCAGATTAAATATTTTGCTAAACGTTTAATCCCAGCTATGGCACAGTTTTCCTGTGTTATAAGATTTATTTTGGTATAAAAACTTACATGTGACTCATTTAAGGAACCTAAAAGTTAAGAATAATGGCTAAAAAGATAAGTAGATATTAATTTTTCTGTTTATTGTAATGAAAGGGTTATACCATTTTATGCCGAGATAGATATTGCAGGAGTTTCTATACTTCACTAGCTATTTTTTTAATATTATTTAATTACAGTATTTACACTCTAAAAATATAGTTATAAATATAATTTCAAGACGTTTCCCTCACCCCCCCCCTCATTACAATTTAAATAATTTCATAAATTTCCTTAGACCTTCAGTCCTTTTATTCCTTATATGGGAATTAAAATACCGATTTTGTAAGATTTTGGATAACACTTTATTACACGCCAAATGAACATACCCGGAAGATATGTTCAGAGGCAAAAATTAACTAATTTGTTACACCCTGAATCGAGAAGCAAGAAAGGAAATGCTTAGACGTCGTTAGTTCCACTGATGATATCTAAGCATTAGCTTCTGTTTCGCAGGATACATAACATTTAAATTCTACAAATGCTAATTCTTTGAGAGAACAAAATGAAGTCATGTGACTAATTGTTTTGCAGTGGATGGTGCTCAAAAATGAGCATTTCCTTCAGAAATAATTTAATTAGTTTTGAGATAAAGGATGAATTCTCACTCCTTGCAGTGTTTTCCAACTGCTTCCCGGTTAAGAACTTTATTCAACACGTATCTTCAATCAGTTAATATCATTAAAACTCCATATGTTTTTCTTTATTTGGTAAAATATTTTCCTCTGTACCTATCATTTCTATATTTGAGATCGATTTTGATCACCTTTAATAAATGTTCAATTTTCTCGACCGTATTTAAGTATGGGTTTGATGATTACTTTATGAAATTGGATTTTGTTCTCAACGAGATCAAAGTAAATCTTAGTGGTGCTTGAGTACTAGTAAGTCCCCTTCACATTACTTTCTTTTATTCATAAACCTAAGTATGGATATTGTACTTTTCTATCAACAATAAAATATTAAGTATTTTTAAATATATATCAATGACTAGTACGCATTATGTTTTTATTCATTTTTTTAAATGATTAATGGTCCCTTTAAGTAAAATTCTCAAATTTTATATTAGTTTCTGTCATACAATTTCTTTTGTAAATCGGAAACCAAAGAAGGAATGCATGCATGCGAAAAGAAATAAAAAGTCGTGTAAAAATATTCACAGTATTAAAAAGGGCCTTAAAATTTTGAAACTATTTGACGTTACGAAACATAAGAAGTGATACATACCATCCAGTCTCACGAGCAGCTATATATCGGATACATTCACGCTTTTGGAAGTGCTGCTCCACCCACAACTTACTCATCTGAAAAGAAAAAAAAATCTTTTAACATATAATGAGTATTATAAGACTCTAAAAAGAGTGTTCATATTTTTGTTACGTGTTATTGTAGCTAATCCCCTTAGTCTAGGTATAAAGTAGAGCAAGTCTTATTGACCATCTATCTATACTTATATATAAAGACAGAGCGATTTTATACGTGGAGGGTAATCTTCAGAACCACTGTACCTATTTGACCGAGCACCCTCAGAGGCGACATGCAAGACAAAATAACTTATTAGATATCATCCCCAGTCATTCACCGTTTTCACTGCATTGAACTAAACGTAGGAATTAATTCGAAGCACGGCTTTCTTCTTTTATGAATTCTAATGTAAATTCTAATGTAAGTGCTTTCAGAACCTGTATCTATACTTATATATAAAGAGAGAGCGATTTTGTACGTGGAGGGTAATCTTCAGAACCACTGTACCTATTTGAAAAATTCTTTCACTGTTTGAAAGGTACACATATTCCAGATGGACATAGGCTATATATTATGTATATCTAATCAGTAGAAATAAAGTTAGGGGCTTAATCCTAACAATCTCCATTGTTACCGCTACTGTCCTCTACCGCTTTTTGTGCCGAAGTCTTCAACGATCTTTAGCCTGGTGCTATCTATACTTATATATAAAGAGAGAGCGATTTTGTACGTGGACGGTAATCTTCAGAACCACTGTACCTATTTGAAAAATTCTTTCACTGTTTGAAAGGTACACATATTCCAGATGGACATAGGCTATATATTATGTATATCTAATCAGTAGAAATAAAGTTAGGGGCTTAATCCTAACAATCTCCATTGTTACCGCTACTGTCCTCTACCGCTTTTTGTGCCGAAGTCTTCAACGATCTTTAGCCTGGTGCTATCTATACTTATATATAAAGAGAGAGCGATTTTGTACGTGGAGGGTAATCTTCAGAACAACTGTACCTATTTGAAAAATCCTTTCACTGTTTGAAAGGTACATTATTCCAGATGGACATAGACTATATATTATGTATATCTAATCAGTAGAAATAAAGTTAGGGGCTTAATCCTAACAATCTCCATTGTTTCCGTTACTGTCTTCTACCGCTTTTTGTTCCGAAGATTTCAACGATCCTTATCGTGGTGCTATCGCGGTGGGCTTCTGTTCTGACGCTAGCGGTTCGAACCTAGCCGTTCACGGCACGTCTTTTTCTTTAAAAAATTTTATTTGAATATTAACTAACATAAAATTAATTTAAGGTATTATTTAGGTTATTATTAAGGTAAACAAAGATTTTCAATTTATTGGCTATCAACTGGAAATTTATTGGTATAATATTTTGTTCAACCCGGACAAAGTCGGGACGGGCCGCTAGTATTGAATAAGTCGCGTTTCAACAAACTCCTGTTTATCCACGAGCTAGCCTACAAAGACACCGATACATTCAATAATGTGGGAAGCAACAGCTGGAGTTGAGGAGCTAGGGCAATTTGGAAAGTTTTTTAACTCGTCTCACAAAAGTTATGTAACGGTATCCACAGCCTGTGTTCAATAGAGCCCGTGCGCCCCAATCATGATATAGATACCAATCATGATTCCAGTCATCGTGGCTAGTTCTGTACCTAGTATAAGGCCAAGATTTTAAGGGTGCAAGGGACCTTTAGCCTTTCCTTTTTAATTTTTCAATATTTTACACTCATATACAAAATGGGAATAATTAATATTTTTTTCTACTACGTTTGAAGATACTTAAAATTCACAAATAAGTATTTTGTGAAAGAATAAGACTTTTTCAAAAAAATCTTCAAAAATGCTAGAATTTTTCAAAATGCTCCATGTGCATTATTTTACATCAGATTTCTTCCAAATTTCTCAGGATTGTTAATGGAAGTGTTTTCCCCGAACCTGTGCATTATTCTCAGAAACCCAAAATATTTTTCAAATTTATAGATCATGAAAAAAAGCAAACACATAAAATACAACAACAGGCAGATTAAAAAAAAAATTATTTATGGCTTTAGATTCATACAAATAAAATAATTGCACAATTATGTTTATATATGTACAGTAAACTTACATTAAAAAATTTAAGGGTTTTAAGGGGACTCACGACCCTTAAGTCGAGGAAATAAGGCATATTTTCATACTTTTTGACTCTTTGTAACTATTTTAATTTACTCCCAATTTTTCGAAATTTTATGTATATGATAAAGTGATATATTTATTTTAATAAGCAAATTTTCAACTCTCAAAATAATTTTTAATAATTTTTTTAAATGCTTCAGATATACCTTGTTTATTAAGCATTTTTATTGTATACTGGGTTGCACGCAGAACTATGAAATTAATTTTACACTTAAATGTATAATTCCTGTTTTATATTTAAAATAAATAATTCAAAATATAACATAAAACATTCTTGAACATAAAACATTCAACATAAAAATATTTTTTCAATTTTTTTAAAACTGCTCAAAATATACTTAAAATTTCCTTAAATTTTTGCATTAATTTACCCCTGAAACAATAACAAAATGGGCAGTGATTGCATTAATTCTAGTTCAGACGCAATAAAATAATATGATTATGCAGTGATAAAAATTTCATGGAATTGTGCTTGATAGTTTTTGAGATATCAGTTGCGGAATGATGCAAAATTACATTTCGAGAAAAATGAGTCTAAAATTTTTCTTACCATAAACTTGATCAGTGATTAAATATTTAGAATATCAATATCTCCGGAACTAAGCTGAATATTTTCATGCAGTTTGCTTTATTTTGTTCAGAAATGATCAGGCTTTAACATATATTCTTTTCAAAAAATCGAATGTTTTAAAGATTTAAGAGTAGTGAGTCCCCTTAAATGATTTCGAATGCACATGGAGTATTTTGAAAAATGCTAGAAAATTTTGAATATTGTTATGAAAACCAGGCATTATTCTTCCAAAAAATCCTTATTTTTAATTCTAAGGGTCATCATTGTACTAAAAAAAAATACAAATTATTCTCTTTTTGTAAATAGAGTTAAAAATTGAAAATTGAAAAATTCAAGGTTGAAGATCAACTGCCCTCTTAAGGGGTTGTATTCTCTTGCTATTCATATGCTCTTTCCCTGAAGAATAGCACATTTCAAAGCCTCTCTAAGAACCCAAATTTCTGATCGAGAAACTGAGGTATAACATGCATTTCTAATTTTTATCTTACAATCACCATCCATTACTTTTATAAACACGTAGTTGCCTGTTCTAGTCGGATCTAGCTTGCTGCCATCAGAATATATTTAAAGAGCATATATATATACAGTGATTTCCGCTTATAAGAATCACGTTTGTTATTACTGTTTTTGATTCTTATAAGCGGTTGATTCTTATAACCGAAATTTAGGTTTTTGGACTGGAACACACACACCTATATATACATATATTAGATAATTTACCATAAAATACTCTTTAATTTACATTAACTATCTTTTATTAAAATTTTTTTTATAGTTTTAAAAATAAAACTTAATTTTTAGACCTATAAGTAGATACACATGATTATAGTAAGAGAAGAAAAAAATACAATATTTGTTACAAGTTACAACATACCTGCTTAACAGTTTTAACATTTCAACTACAGGAAGGGAGCAAGAAAAAGTTTTCTACTGTAGTTTGACGTAATGAAGTTTTCAGAAGGCTGTTTATACCTCTTTCAATACTTATAGTCTCAGACGAAGATTTACTCGGACGGGTAAAGTTGCCCCCGGGTCAAGCTAATAGGACAGTGTTGTGGTAAAGCGTTTAAGGGGAAACGATTATGTTATGTCTAATAAAGAAAGGGGTGAATTTTACGACTATATTCCATCCCATCTTATCTATCTTTCTTTAAAAAAAAGAACGAACTTCGTGCCTTTTGAGGGTTTAAGTAGGTTTTTTGGAAAAATGGAAGTAAAGCGAAGAGTGTAAACTGATTCTTAAAACCGGTGGATTGATTCTTTAAAGCGAAAAATTTAACATGGAAATAATTCATTTGTTTTTGTTTTCGCGATATTGATTCTTATAAACGGTTGATTCTTATAACCAGTGATCACTATAAGCGGTGGTTACTGTATATATATATATATATATATATATATATATATATATATATATATATATATATATACGGACGTTATTAATAACTAGCTGAGTGGCAACCCGATGTGTTTCTTTTTCGATTTAAAATGAAATAGTTTCATTTCTTAAAGGTTAAAAACCATTTAATCACCTTTAAAAATATATTAGAATTTTTAAAAAACGAAATAATAATTTAAAATTTTCTTTCTCAAATTTCGGTTTTTGGATTTTTAAATAATTCTTTCAAATTTCCGTTTTCAAATTTTGCTTTTTAGACTAAAAAGAAATTCATTCAATTAGAAAAAATTCTAAACGTTTTAACTTCTCATTTCCTAAGACTAAAAATATTTCTGGATTTCAATTATTAAATGACTCGTTCCCAGACTCGCTCTCAACTAATAATTTTTCCTTTTGGCAACTGAGCAGAATTTCTTTTGAAGAGTAGAGTTCTTGGGTCTATTGACTTCTGTCGCAAGATGCTTATTATCAATGAATATGGGCTCAATAGAAAAAAATTATTAAGTTAAATTAAGTTTAAAGTTACCAGTTACATTAATATAAAAATTATGTTTAAAACCTTCAAAAAGTAGAAGGGTAAGATAAATTTAAAAATTAGAAATATATTAAGATTAAATAAATTAAGATTAAAATGAAGAATTAAAAAAAATTAAAGAAAATAAGTTGAAATTAATTATAAAGTTACGGAAAAATGGCCCTGAGCAAAGAAGATGGAAAGCTTGCATAATGAAAGAAAAAAAGTCCCTGTGCAGGGTCCAACAATTCGTAATGAGATGTTTGCAGAGTTCCACGGGGGGAAAACAAAAAATAGCAAGATAGGGAAATTTGGAAGATGCGACACTACCTGGGACCGAAACCACAGCGTAAGGTTTACCAGGTCAGCGCGATGGCACTGCACTACGTCAGCACACAAGCAGGTGAGCAAGATGGGCCGAATGTAAATATTAAATCTCATGAGTGGAAAAAATGCTTAAAAAATAGAAATACAGTTCTGACGAATTCAAAATTGGTGGTGGAAGAATCCTCATCAGTTGCTCATTAATTAGAAACAAATTTCACAAACTTGCTGGAATTATTAGTGAGTAAAATAATAAGTCGAAAAATTACGAACTCGGCATTAAGTTAAAAGTGAGTTTTGCAAGTACGCTTTTATAGAAGGAAATCTTTTTTATTAAATGTATTTGGTATATTTTGGAAGCTGAACATCTAGAAAATGTCGATAAATCGTAAAATTTGACATTAATACGTGCAGAAAACCGAAATATTATGTCCATCAAAATTGTCAATTTCGTGAAATTCGGAAAACTGCTTTGGGGAAAAAGCTTCGTTTGCAGTGAAAAACATTTTAACTTTATAAAAATGTGTATATCCTTAACCTTTAGCTTACGGGGCCTATTTTTCCGATTCCTTCTTTAGGACGGGAAATTTCAGACCCCCTTTATAAGAACAGCCATGAATGGGGATATATATATATATACATATATATATATATATATATATATATATATATATACATACATATATATATATATATATATATACATATATATATATATATATATATATATATATATATACATACATATATATATATATATATATATACATATATATATATATACATACATATATATATATATACATATATATATGCATGTATATATATATATGTATATATATATATGTATATATATATATATATATATATACATATATATATACATATAT
Organism: Dolomedes plantarius; assembly: GCA_907164885.2. Classification (NCBI taxonomy): domain Eukaryota; kingdom Metazoa; phylum Arthropoda; class Arachnida; order Araneae; family Dolomedidae; genus Dolomedes; species Dolomedes plantarius. Next base: position 17,840,811 of record OU015491.1, read on the forward strand.
ATATATATACATGTATATATATATATATACATATATATATGCATGTATATATATATATGTATATATCTATGTATATATATATATATATATATATACATAGATATATACATTTATATATATATACATGTATATATATATATATATGTATATATATATATATGTATATATATATATATATATATATATATATATATATATATATATATATATATATATATATATATATACATACATATATATATATATATACATATATATGCATGTATATATATATGTATATATATATATATATATACATATATATACATATATATATATACATGTATATATATATATGTATATATATATATATGTATATATATATATATATATATATATATATATATATATATGTATATATGTATATATATATATATATATATATATATATATATATATATATATATATATATATATATATATATATTCATTCATATTTATTCTTGAGCCCGTATTCTTGGGATACATGCTATCCCACCCCCGTAAGGAAAAGGTTAAAGGTGAAGAGTTGCAAAACACACGGAAATAAAAAATTTGTAGATTGGTGGGCGAAAAAGTTTAATTTTGCATGCATGAAAATAGTGGAAATTTGCGAAACAGAAAGGAGCTGGCCCACCCGGAATGTCTGTTTCTGCTGTCCGCTTCTTTTGAGTTCAGCGGTTTTAATTTAATAATTAAAAAAGTTTAAAGTTTTGAAAGGTGAGGATAGCATCAGTGCACGCGTCTCGTCCGCCTGCGTATATCGGTACCAGTCGCGATATCCTGCTATGCTCGGTTCGCGAGATTAGCCCGTCCCCGTGTCTGCTCACTAACTAACATACATTTGTTTACCTTCAGCTGTTAATAGTAAGATTGTAAGACAAAACTGCATAATTCAGGATTGTCTTCTTTTGTAGTAACATTTTACATAAGATCTTCCAAGCAATAAACAGGGGAAAAGTAAATCGTTCTTCTCTAGGCTGTTGCTAGCAAAAGATATTTCGACATCACAATCCATCCAACCCAACTGAGTATATCTAACAGGGCTATCCCTATCAATTCTCTGGTTATTATTCCGATTAGAAATAAAGTAAGCTGTTCTGTTAT
>OU015491.1:17846935-17849435 GCA_907164885.2 Dolomedes plantarius
GAACAAAGATAATTGACTTTGAAAAGAGCGCACTATCACACCTGAGACGCGCAAGCGCGGTTCCCCATCGCGGTGGGGGGAGATACCCGCGCATGTGCATACAATAATTAGCCAAATTAGTTTTAAACTAAATGAGAAGGTTTTTTGTATTTTTTCAAATAACTAGGGAAATATTAACTTTACGTAAAAAAAGTTTATTTCAAAAATTAAAAAACATTAAATTATGATTTAAAAACGATTCAAAAACGATTTTATACATTTTTGTTGTAAACCTAACAGGGACGAAGATATTGACTATAAAATGCGCTTTGATAATGGAGGTAGCTTCTAAAAAAAACAATGCACAAAAAACATATTATATTTTTTTAAGTCTAACACGACCAAAGATAATTGACTTTGGAAAGAGCGCACTATTACACCAGGGACGCGCATGCGTGGGTGCCCATCGCGATGGCTGGAAGACACGTGCATGTGCATATGGCTGATACGGAACTATGTTTTATAAGTAAAAAATTAATGTCAAATGATGATTTCGTGAATGTAGGAGAAAAGGGGATCGACGCTTTAAAGAGAGCTAATGTCCAAAGAAAAGACAATAAGCATGAACAGTTAGAACATTTAAAATCTGTTTCGGTTCATTCGTTGTGTCGGATAAATTACACCAGACCAGGAAATATAAAAGTTGATTCAAAAAGAAATGCAGAAATCGCGTCAACATTCCAAAGTGAAGAGCGCGTGGTAAGTTTACGATCTTTTTTACCTCAGTTCGATTTTCGAACAAAATGTTTCTTTTGTACGGCAGTGATAGACGAAGAATTCAAAGCAAGACAAAAGAAAAAACCAACTGACAGACGAAGAACTATATACGAAGTTAGGAGTCTCGAAATGAAACACAAAGTTCTTGAAGCTGCAGAGAATAGACATGACCAGTGGGGAGAGGAAGTTCAGTGTCATATAATAAACGTTGCTGATTTAGTTGCAGCTGATGCGATTTATCACCAAGATTACTTCATGCCTTTTTTTCTACACACTGCACCAATCATTAAGAGAGGGCGGCCTGAGTCGGATTACGCCTCAGCAGCTGTAGACGAAATATCCTTCTTCCTTGATAATAATGACGACTGTCATTTCTCCCTACCTGAACTCAAATCTCAAATTACAGGGCTAGTTCCAGACGACATCACTTTGAGAAATAAGTTGAAACAAAAATACGGGGATGGCATTATTTTTGCTTCAAACTCCAAAAAAGTTACTGTCATATGTTTACGTAATACTGGAATGAAAGTCTTATCAGACTCTTGGTACGACAATGGATCGAAATTATCTAAATTGCCTGGCCATGCATATGCTAGGGCCATGCATATGCTAGGGCAGTCCGAGCTCATTTATTGACCCAAACAGCTTTAGAAAAATAATTTTTGACGGCATGGACATATCGGATTTGGAATGTAAAAATCTCCGTGAGTTGTTTCGAGATTTTGCTACTGAACCACCATCGCAAGAAACCTTAAACGCACACACTCAAATACGAGCCATCGAAATTAAAATGAGGAAGACTTTGGAGCACCTGAAAAAGAAAGGCCCAACTGCCTGTGGGGCTGGAAGCGTCAAGAGAAAATTCTTGTGCCCATCACAACTATGGATGCAGTAGCTCCCGATTCCGTTTTAAACATGGTGTTTTTCAACTGTAAGACTGACAATGGAGTAAAATGCGGATGTCGGAAAGCGGGCATCAACTGCACAACGGCCTGCAATAATTGCAATGGGGTATGTCAGAATGGCATCACCCCTGTTGATGATGACGATCGAATGAAAGAAGTTGATGAATGGACCGATGCTAGCGGATCCATAGACGATCTATACATGCCTGACGAAGGGGAGAATCCCGTACCGAAAAAAGCACGTAAATCCTGAAGTAGGTAAGCTTGAAGAATTATTCGCAATGGAAATCTGATAGTGAATACCCCCAAGTTTACTACAGGGTGGCTAATAAATACTGTGACAAATATCGAATCATTTAATTACACACAGATGAAATAGAAAATGGAAAATACAACAATATTATGAACATTATACATGAAAGTTTACCATGAAATAATTTTACTCGAATCAACCGCCGTCTTTATCGATTACTAAAGATAATCTCTTACGCCACTGTCCTATTGCGGAACGAATCATTTTATGAGGTAATTTGACCCATTCACTCCGTATGGAAGCTTTGAGGGAGTCCAAACTTCTGTGCTGCTTAGCATTTACTTTAGACTCTAAAATCCCCCAAATGCAATAGTCTAAAGGATTTAGATCTAGTGAAGAAGGTGGCCAATCTTCTTGCTTGATAAACTTCGGGCAATTGGCATGGAGCCATTCCTGTGTTGTTTTGGATCGGTGGGACGGTGCAGAATCTTGCTGAAATATCCAATTCTTTTTGGGATACAATCTGTTAGCATGTGGTAATAAACGTGTAGCCAATACTTCCTGTTTGTAATATTCAGCATTGATT
>OU015491.1:17854435-17884435 GCA_907164885.2 Dolomedes plantarius
TGACTGCATTTTGTCAGTCAACAGAATAAACGCATTTGAAATTACATTTCTGCCTATGAGCTCATCATCATGACATAACCGGTGACCATGGGCCATAACGAGGGTACCTGGGTCTAAGGCTACCTAGTATGTTGAAACCATTATTTACATTCTCTAAAGTGAAATGTTGCAATGGTTAAAAAAAACTGGAATGGGTTCTATTCGCCTTTACTGTAATGAATAATAAACTTCTAAGTCAATATCTGGGTTGTAATCAATTAATTTAATAATATCTTCTTCGTTCATATCAACAAATCCTTCTCCAACTAAACATTTTCGGCAAGTACTACGCGATTTACTCCAGTTTTCATTGCAGTTAGCCAATGTACTGTGATAACAACATCTAGCCACACACACACACACACACACACACACACACACATATACTATATATATATATATATATTTTCATTACGTTTTTCCTTGACATATATATATATATATATATATATATATGTCAAGGAAAAACGTAAGGCTAAAATATGGGGGGGGCGATCGCGAAAACTTTAAATGGGGCTTCAGGATAATTTAATATTTGGCACCGAGCGCCATCATTTTCACAGAGTTTAATTGAAATGCTTCGCGTGAGTTGGGAGAAAGAATCCCTTTTTGAGACATGTCCTTGACGTGTCGGCGGTCAGGCGCGGGTGTATTTTTAGAAGCAGGCATTTGGCGTTCGAGGAGTGAACTATTATATAATATGAGTTCGTCTCGGAACATTCTATGGTCATCACGGAGCATGCGCATAGTTTTCCTGGTTGAATATTAACAGAGGATTTGTCAGAGCGTCTTTAGGATTTCGAACTGACAGGTTGTCTTTGTCAGCCGAGATAAGAGATCGAAAATGGCACAGATTGAATCGGGGGAAGTTAATAAGAATTTAAATAAAGGATTTAGATGTAACTAATTGTCGTTAATTCCACAGGCCTACGATTGTTCTGACTGCATATTATTAGAGTAAGTATTAAGAGGGGAACGAATTAAGAGGGAGTACGAGTCTTAAGCTCGTCATATATATATATATATATATATAGTTAAATTCAAAGTAAACATCCCGCAGTATTTGATGACATGCAAAGAGTAAAAAAAACTACATAACTTTCGGCAATTTCATAGCTTTTCTATGTTTTCATTCATATATATATATATATATATATATATATATATATATATATATATATATATATATATATATATATATATATATGGGTGTGTGTGTGTCTGTGTGTGTAAGTAATGACCTTTTAAATTTCATACAACGAGGATATACGGACAATTCATAAATTCGGACTGTTTTGTGATTTCGAAAGTTAACTGGCAAAATCATATACGGTATATGGGGATAAAAATGACAAGATACTTTTTTTCAAAACGGTGATCACATCTCACCATTGCTTAAAAACACATATTTATCCCAGTCATTTTTTAATAAAAACATGAATAAACTAATAAATACGAATCTTTAAAAATAATACAATAAACACATATGAGTTTCTCTTTTTTTTTTGCGGTGAATGGAAGAATTGTCAAAAATGTATCATATCTCTCTTTCTGAAAATGAATGTGTATGTCCCACACTGATGATCATTAATGATCTGTAAACATTTGTTCCAAATATTCGTCAGACGGTTCGTTCATAGAACAATTTCCGATTTGATCCTGACATTTCAGTTACCATACACTCTATCTCCATGTTACTGATCGTTTCTTCACCCAGTGTCGCTTTAGAGACAACTAAATCTTAAGTGTGATATTGCGTGCTTCCGAAAAATTCAAAGTAAACATCACGCATCATTTGATGACATGTATTGAGTTAAAAAAAACTGCATAGCTTTCTGAAATTTCATAGCTTTTCTATGTTTTCATTCCACAAAAAAACCCCATTACTGTGAATGAGCCTCAGAACTTCACATTCGTTTTGAAACAATAAAAACTGTTCATTTCTTTTACTTAATCTCTCAATAATATTACATGGTACAGTGGAATCTCGATCTATCGTTTTTCAAGGGACCGATTGAAATGAACGATAAATGCGGGAAAACGACAGATGCGGAAACATAGCAAAGCAATATGATCGTTGGGATTGAATAAAATGAACGACACATACGGAAAAACGATGGATCCGAAAACGATCGATCGCGATTCCACTGTAATTTTAAAAAAAATACAAACTTTAAAAACACAGTAATAAGTGTTTTTTTTTATAAATTTGCAATTTATTTTTTTAAAAAATCTGATTTCTAAACAAAAAACATAAAAAAAATATTCTTGAGAACTTTCACTATACAATTAAAAAATAATGCAGTAATAATAATAAAAATGTATTAACTTTAATAGCAAGTAAAAGTTTAGAATGATTTTAATAGGAAATGTAATTTTTTTATGTCCGTAAATTTGAAAAATAATCCACTATGTTCATAAATGTAATATTATGTGATAACAAAATTCTGTACACAAGATTAAAACTCTCGGCAGGATTAAATGGAAACTGATGGATTAATTAATAAATATTTCTGATGCGAAACATGTATACCGAGCATCTCCCTTTATTTAAACTAAATTAGTTCACATGCATGATAGTAGGCTGCTGACACCTCGAGCCGTCAGTGCCTCGCAGGTCTGGAAGTGGGAAATGTCCATAACTTGTGGTTTATTACAGACTAGCTGAAAACCCGCATTTCGCTACGGATTACATTCAAATTAAATACAACGGTCAATGTATGCAGTTAATGCCAAAATATATATATCTATATATAATAAATACGATGATCAATGTATACGACTAATGTAAGAAAAAAACCAAAAAAACATATTTATAAAGAAATCGTAAGAGATATTTTTATAGACAAAATAATGTACTAGAAGAAAATATTCAAATTAAATGTAATAGGAAATATTAAAGAATATAGTACAGTTAATATAGTACAGTTTGAAGAACATATCTTTTACTGTATTTTAATATTTTTTTGGGATAATGTCCAATCGTCTGCCGCGTTAGCAAGAAGAAAAATATTTTTTTTGTCTATTTTGTTGTTATGTCTATTTTGATGTTATTCTAAAAATTAATCTTTAAACATTCACCAAACATCAGAAAATGGAGGTAAAGATTCGAAAAAGGTTTCATTTTAAAGGAATTTTTATGATCTTTTTTGTGATATAAATTTTATAACCCTCAAATTATTTTTTTAAATGCAAACTTAAAAAAAGGTTACAAAAACAGCTTAAAAATTCAATTTTAAAAAATCTAAGAAGAATTTTTCAAAAATCTTTCTTAGTGTACCGCTACACCATAAGAAGAATCGCCATGCAAAATTTCAGCCCTTTAGGTCCAGCGGTTTGGTGTGTACGTTGTATGTCAATCAGTCAATCAGCCAGTCAGTCAGTTACGGAACTGTTTTATATATATAGATTTTTATTACTATGTTTATATCGTAACGTTAACTTCATGCGCACGCATTATTTTCCTATGTTTTTTTTATTATTATCTTTATAATAGCGTAATTTTCATATGGTTTTAAACAACAATCGTTTTTATCTGACATTCAATTGGCTGTTAAAACTTTATATTTACACCCTATTTAAAAGAAGTAGGGTGTAAATTTTTCAAAGAGGATGTTTCAACACCCAATTTCAAAGAAGTAGGGTGTAAATTGTAGGGTAGAAAGTTGGTAAAATGAAAATTTTGTTCAATATATTTAATTCAATATATTTAACAACATTCAATGTATGCAATTAATGCATATATATATATATATATATATATATATATATATATATATATATATATATATATATATATATATATATATATATATATATATATATAATAAATACAACGATCAATGTATGCAATTGATGTAAAAAAAAACAAAAAAAATTATAAAAAAATCGTAAGGGATATTTTTAAATACAAAATAATGTATAAGCAAATATTCAAATTAAATCCAATAGAACATACAAAAAAAATAGTGCAGTTAATGTAGTACAGTTTGAGGAACATATATTTTACTGTATTTTAATATTTTTTGGGATAATGTGCAATCGTCTGCCGCATTAGCAAGAAAAATTTTTTTTTTGTCTAATTAGTTGTTATGCACGTGACGATAAATTTATTTAAAGTACCAGAAAAAGAAATCACGTGATCGGCATTTAATAAATTAAATTCTAAAAATTAATCTTTAAAAATTCACCAAAAATCAGGAAATGGAGGTTCGAAAAAGACTTTATTTTAAAGGAATTTTTATGATCTTTCTCGTGATATAAATTTTATAACCCCCAAATTATTATTTTAAATGCAATCTTAAAAAAAGTTACTAAAACAGCTTAAAACATTAATTTAAAAGAATCTAAGAAGAATTTTTGAAAAATATTTCTTAGTGCACACCTACACCATAAGAAGAATCGCAATGCAAAATTTCAGCCCTTTAGGTCCAGCGGTTTGGAGTGTGCGTTGTATGTCAGTCAGTCAGTCAGTCAGTTACGGAACTGTTTTATATATATAGATGACATGTAATCAGATCAGTGCAGAAAGGACTTTCTAGAATTTTGAAGCGGCTAGGAGGTTTAGCTAAACAGTCGTGGCCAGTTCAAAGCCGAATCATGGGTACCGAATCCTTCCTTGAAAAATCTGAAATGTATGCACTATTAGCAATCCATAATTTATTATAATTTCTGTCAATTAATTCTTAATAAAATAGTTCATTCACTTTCTCCCGGATAAATAAACTATGCGAACGATAATTATATGCGACCGGCCTACACAGGTTCTACATAACTGCAGCACCCCTCATTACCAATCCGTCAGCGAGTTCATTTCCTGGTATTCCGCAGTGTGCTGGAATCCCCTGCAAAACAACTGTGACCTTTTGTGATGACAGTACAGGTAGACCTCCTACAGCACGGCATCTACAACACGGTTTCGCTCTAACACGATAGGATAAATTGCGGGAACCTTCGTATAACACTGCAATCTGTAACACGATCTCGCTCTAACACGATAAAAAAATGCGAAAACCTTTTTTGTACAACACTGTGCTTCTATAGCACTAGATAATATGATTTTTGTTTAACACATTTAAAAACTGAATTACCTTAAAATAATGACGGGAAGGAATAATGAACTGTAGTGGCTTTACATGGAAATGTATAAACAAATTGTAATTTATTCATTTATAACTCTATAAAATTACAAGAAGGCCTAAGCCGACAATAAAATTACAAGACGGCAAATAAGCCGAAAATTCAAAAGGGAGCTGCAAAATTGTCTATCCCCATACCGTGAATCTACAATGACCTTGTAAGAACCAGCAAATAAATCAAAATTACAGATTTTTTTAAAGCGGATCAAAAGTGCAAAAAAATCTAAATGAAGAAAAGGTTCTGAAAGTGAAGGTGTTATCGTTAAATCGAAAAAACGTTCTCGTTTGATTGTACTGAACAGTGATGAGGAAGAAATTTATTAAATTAAGGTCGCATTAAATGAAAATAATAATTTTTTGTTTCTTTACGTTTTGTGTTATACATACATTTAAAGTTTTAATAAAAATTAAGTTGCTTATATGGGATTTTTAAAAAATGTATATGGTTCTATTTCTTATTTACCCTGCGAATCCTCTAACTGTCCAGGCATTCTATAAAGTAAGAGGCATAAATATAAGTAATTCCTTTATTTTCTACGTAGAGGTAGACAAACATAGACCGACTTGGGGCTTCAAATAATAACACAACAGTACCGCAACTTGCGGTACTAAGAAACTGAACTTTAAAGCTGTAATGGACCCTTTCAGGCAGAGTATGCGTTCACTAGCAATACTCGTAACCATCGGGCTCTGAAATAACTATCGAAATCGTGCAGCCACCTAGGCTAAATACTAATACGTGCTCTATCAGTTAAATACCGCTATCACCTTCAATCTAACTTTTCTCGACTCTTTCGTATCTCTACTAATAGCGTAACGCACTACCGTACAAATCTCCACTCCCTTCTTGGGCTCTTGCCAACTCAGCGTGTGTCACTTAAATAGACCAGACACCTGCTCCGAACGCACTTCGACTGGCCTGCACTGCGCAGCTACCAGAAATTTGCATCTGAGCAACACGCGAACCCTACAAATGCTTGTTTTTAATAAGTTTTCAGAACGTAACCCCCCTTTTTTTAACTGTCTCTAGGTCTCATGTAACACGGTTTCACAGAACACGACAGTTTCTAGGAACCTATCTACCGTGTTATAGGAGGGTTATATGAACAAGAGACTGGCACTTGAGAATTTCACTCGTTTTGTAGCATTCCATAGAGACTATGGCTTCAAAGGCAGATCGAGGATCAGAAAATATCACACATCTTTGGAATGTGGTTGAGTGGCATGTGAGCTGGATTCAATCTATGCGTATAGCTTCTACTTGGCCATCAGTTGCAGAGAGACAGTATCCTACAGGACTGTAATGTAACTTATTAAAAGTCTAAAACGAACATTACATGCGAAAACGCTTATACTGTGAACCTTTATTGGTTTGACCTTTATTGGTGAACCTTTATTGGGAACGGTGGACCTTTATTTGAGCAAATCTCGTCATTGTAATACTGATTTTGTTATTGTAATATATATATATATATATATATTTCTGTAGATTATTACTGCCAAAATATTTTTTTTCAAGTAAAAAATTATTTACGAAGCTTCTACAAAGTAATTTATAATGGATAAGTGTAGTAATAAATTTTAAATCTGTTTTTATCAAAACAGATTTATCAAGGTTTTTAGATTTTTTAAATGCTCCATGCTACTTAATTTCTGTTCAAAAGTCATGAAATTGATATGGAAGAATCCTGATGACGTTTACAAAAACACTGGGTATGGAATTTACAATTAGACTTCATTAAGGTAATTAAATTTGATTTGTAACTTTTTAAAAGGCAGAATTTTGATGAAAATCGGGTCGAAATTGAGATAAAAATCTCTCAAAAATTAACTATTCAAGGGATTAACTAATTGATACCCAGGTTATTTGTTATACAGTTTAAAGAGATTAAAATGCAAAATCGAGGAAATATCTCAAAAATTAAGTAGCAAGGAGCATTTTAAAATTTCATTTATAAATTTCAATTTTTAAAAAAAATTTTAGAATTATAATGAGATTGGAAATTTCCTTTAAGGTATTCTTTTTATTTATAGTGAAATGTGCGTATGTACAAAATTTCGTATCTCTATGATGAAAAGTAAAAAAAGTAAATTTTAATGTCCACATTTCCCTTAATTCTCTATCTTTTCTTCCAAATCGCATTTCCAGTTAAGATGTTGTTAATTAAAAATATTTATTTCTCATTTATAAGACCATGAGAACGAGGGTAGTATATATCCAATTATTACTATGAAAAACATTTCCCTTAAATACTAAGCGTGTGTCTTAGTTACAGATTAAAACGCAATTTTGAGATTTTAAAACTGCTCTGAAATATCACGTCCCAAGGGTGTAGAGTCAAATTGGCGATAATTTAATACGGAGCAATTAAGATTTCGCCTTTTTTTTCGGTAAAACGTTTATGGTTGAAATACAGGTTACATTTCTTATGGCATTCTTTTTAAGATTTGGAAGCATAAAATCATGATTAAGTACAATTTGATTCAAATAGCTGCGTAAAAATTACTTTTTTTATAGAAAGCTTTATTCGTGTATAATTGCAAGTGACAAGAAATAATACACATTGGACTCAAATCAGCAACCGACTGATAACAAAATGCATTGGACAGAGCCCTTTATGGTACGCGATTCTTAAGGCTGCTATGTACTAACCCCATTGGATTCGCTCACCTCAATGTTAACCTATGGAGAAAATTTGTCCACGGATTGCCGACTTCGATTCCAAGATTTTTTTTTTTTTAATTGTACTCCTTCATAGAGATCTGTCATATCTAGTTTAAAATAAACCGATCCCAATTTCATTATAAATAGCTGGTGCTGCCATCTGGTATGTAAAATAAGAAATAAAAATTTTTCAGGGTAAATGAAATGTATCGTTTTAATCTTTTTGGTGCGTTACTTTTGGACACTCCAGCCCGGCAATATCACGGGCACGAGAAATAGAAGGCGAACACTCACCCCGGGACACTCCACCCCGGGAGCGAGAAGGAAGGGGTTAAGGAAACAAGGGACCTTCAGTATCGTTCTTCTTTAAATTTCAATATTTTAATTTATATACACCATAATTATAATTAATATTCTTTTCTACTATACTGGAGATACTTAGAATTCACAACTATGTATTTTGTTGAGGAATAAAACTTGTTTATCAAAAAATTCTTCAAAAATGCTACAATTTTTCAAAAAGCTCCACGCGTATTCATTTTCTTCTGATATCTTCCAAATTTCTCAGAATTGTCAATTGAAGTGTTTGTCATACAACTGTGCATAATTCTTTGAAATCACAAATATTTTTCAAATTTATAGACCATAAATTAAAGTAAAAACATAAAAACATTAAAAAATAACAGGCAGAATATAAAAAATATATATATTTAAGACTTTTGATTCATACAAAAAAGAATAAATGCACGTTTATACATTTATATACATATAAATGTATAAACGTGCATTTACATATAAATGTATACATATAAATGTATATACATATAATATTTATATACATATAAATGTATAAACGTGCATATGGTAAACTTATAATACAAAATATAACGATTTTAATTACTATAGAATGCTCATAGTGCATTTTGGAAAACTTTAGCATTTTTGAAAAAATTTTTGAAAAACATGCATTATTCTACCAAAAATTCCTTATTTTGAATTTTAATGGTTTTCAATGTAGTAAAATTGAAAATTAATTATTCTCAATTTGTATATAGAGTTAAAAATTGTAAATTGAAAAATTCGAATTTGAAGGTTCCTTGTCCCCTTCAATGAAAATAATATCTACAAATCTGATCCGGATAAATCAAGTTTTACTGTACATAATAAATGCACATAACACGTTCGAGGTCTAGGTCTGAAGGCTACGTATGCGCTAAAGACATTTTCGACTCATAATAGTCAGTAAAACTTACTGGTTTGGTGAATTATTATTTTTCATTCGATCGATTTTATGAAATTACAAGTAATTCCTCATATCAGGGAGTATTTCGGATTTAACAACCAATTTTCATAAATATTCAGTGTTATAAAAAACAAGCCAAACACGCAAAGAATCTGTATTCTTTTAAATTTGAGCCTCGATTTCGCACTTGGGAAATGTCACCTAGCGATTTCTTTCCGCCATTTCTTTCTTCATGATTGTAATCTATCTATATAAAACAGTTCCGTAACTGACTCACTGACTGACATACAACGCACAGACCAAACCGCTGGACCTAAAGGGCTGAAATTTTGCATGGCGATTCTCCCTATGGTGTAGGGGTGCACTAAGAAAGATTTTTCAAAAATTCTTCTTAGGTTTTTTTAAAATTAAATGTTTAAGCTGTTTTTATAATTTTTTTAAGTTTGCATTTAAAATAATAATTTAAGGGTTGTAAAATTTATATCACGAGAAGTATCATAAAAATTACTTTAAAATGAAATCTTTTTCGAACCTTTACCTCGATTTTCTGATTTTTGGTGCATTTTTAAAGATTAGTTTTTAGAATTTAATTTATTAAATGTCGATCACGTGATTACCTTTTCTGGTACTTTAAATAAATTTATCGTCACGTGCATAACAACTAAATAGACAAAAAAATATTTTTTTTTCTTTCTATTGCAGCAGACGATTGGATATTATCGAAAAAAATAAATATCCCTTACAATTTTTTTATAAATATATATATATATATATATTACATCAATTAAATACACTGATCGTCGCATTTATTATAAATATATATTTTTTTTTTTGGCATTAATTGCATACATTGACCGTTGTATTTAATTTGAATGTACTCCGTAGCGATGCGCGGGTTTTCATCTAGTCTTTCATAATCAGTTGTGTAATATTTAGTTTTCCGCGTATAAATAGCGTAAATCGTAACAAAGCAGCACATCTCAAGGGTGCTGAGAAAAAAATATATAGCACTACTTTTCAAGGAACTTTCTTACCATAACTCTAAAGTTTTCACTTAGAAAGAAATTTCTTTCACTCATGAAAGAAATACTTTAAAAAATAAAGCGAAATGTAACACGTCGTAGTTGTAAAAGGGAAATAAATTTTAAACCCCGTCTAGAGCTCTAGCGTTAACACGCATAAAAGTTGAAATGGATTAGTTTGGAAGTCATAACTTATGAGCACTCTTAAGCACTCAGAAATTTCATTAGAGCTTAATCTAGTAATCTAGGTCAGTTGGTTTCGGCTTAGAAACTTCTAAACCGCAACTAGCCAGATATTTTTAATTTCTCAACAGGATTTAAGAAGTGTAAATTTTTAATTTGTAAAATATAAACAATAGAAATAAACAAGAAATAAAAAATAAAAAATAAAAAACAAGCATAGACTGCTAAATCACTTTAACATAAAACATATCCTGCAAAGAAAACATTTTCAATAGAGGATAGCGCAGAAGCTTCATATCCCCATAATGAAAAAACAAATAAATAATCCAACAGAGATAGATAAAAATAATACAAATATAGACAAGAAATAAACAGAAATCAAGCACTTTGGGCATCCACGCACCAACGGCAAGATTCTGTATAAGTGCCAGAACCAAATGAAAACACAAAAGTAGAATATTATTTGTGTTTTCAATTGGTTAGGCTGTAATGGGGGGTGGCGCTATAGTAATGTTACTATGACGTAATTTTTAGGATAGAATTGGCTGCTGTTTCGCCATAACCGTCACTTACGGAATTGGGGTATGTATGCATCTTTTGTTTTGCATTAGGATTTTGTGTGCTTGCATTTAAGGTGCGTTGAGCCCATACTGTAAGTTGTGTTTGTCTCTTCATTTTCTTTTTGACTTATTGCTTACTTGGGGGACTCGGGGCCTTGGGATGTCTTTTGGGCTTACCTGCATCCTATTCAGAAAGTTCCCCTTGAGGTAACTGACATGGTTAGGCCCCCTGAAGAAGAGACCTGTCGGTTATCTCTGTTGTTTTATGGTTCAGTTCCGGCACTTATACAGAATCTTGACGTTGGTGCGTGGATGCCCAAAGTGCTTGATTTCTGTTTGTTTCTTGTCTATATTTGTATTATTTTTATCTATCTCTGTTGGATTATTTATTTTTAATTTGTAACGAACATTCGACAGCGGTGAATATTGATCCCGGGTCTCTTTTAGTCGTGGTCTATATTATAGCAACTAAACACTCAAAGCGAATACAAAAATTTAATTATTAAAATTTCATTCCTGAAACATGTTATTATTTTTACATTTCGGCATAACCATACAAAATGTCAGGGTTTAATATTTGCTCCTTTTTCATCTATCAATTAATATGTCAGGAGGTGAAAGGCAAAGTGGTGTAAGTCACATTTTCAACTTTTTTTATTTGAGGGCAAAAAATGTAATCTCCCTGTTCAATTTATATTGGAATTGCAGATAATTATTATTTGCAATATTATAATAATTATTATGAATTATAATTTGTTCAGTTTATAATGGAATTTTTTGTAAATTTTGCAGTAAAATGCTTTGGACTTACATCACTTGAGTTACTGACTTACACAACTTTGCCTTTCACCGCCTCATATATAACTTTTACTGCTGTAAAAATAATATTTAGTATTAATTTTTATTTATAATCATATTAACTTCCATTTGATGGAAGAAATATTTCTTACAGTATACGTTAGAAGACGTCTGGTGAAACGCAAATATTAACATGGCATCCAACTAGCCTTTATTATTAAGAAACACTCATTTGTCATGCTTAAGAAAACTTTCTGTCTTTGTAAGCATGTGTCCTTTGAGTGACATACAGTAAATTTGTTTGTTTCATGGTTATTTGTCCTTGTATTGGATGATAGTATAAATTTAATCAGAGAATTTACGAAATACTTTCAAACTCAATAATAAATCTGCAGAAATAAATCCTAACTTTCTTCAAACGGATTGATTAGTTTATGACGTAAGAATTTAAATTGAAAAGCTGATAAAAAAGTATAACAAACCAAACCGGATTTCATTCCAAAATCACCACGTTTCTACCTGAAATATTATTTTCTCACTCTGTTGTAGTGCAAATAAATGTATATTCACAAAATATAGTCCGTATATATTGAAAATATTCCTTTATGATTATTTTTCATATGAAACTATAATAATACTTTAGAAATAATGCATTTTTCAATTTTTAAAGTCATTTTAAATAATTTTGGGAGTTGATTTTGAAACTATACCCAGAATGTTTGTTACCTTGAACGATTTTTTTTTAAATATTGAAACTAACCCTGCATTTTCAAACTAAAGCTAATTTATTTCAAAATCATCAAAGCTTTTAATTTCTTATCGTTACTTAATTTTTCGCAAAATCTTAACAAACAAGGATTCCTATTCTATAAGCTCTATTACACCTCATATACCTTCTTGATATCTCCGTATCTTTTTCTTATGCATCATTCAAATGCTAGCCAGGTGAAGGCTAAATGGCTAGGGTGCTGGCATTCGATTCAGATCCTGTGGGTTCGAGTCCCACTGTAGGACCCGGTCTAATTATCCCTCGTGTAGCAAAAAGTTGACCGTACCGCTCCAAATCAAACCAAACCGTTCAAATGTCTTTCTTCTTAGGTCTCTTACCCATCTTTTGATTACAAAAATATAGCCCTCTAGCGTGCCAGGTACAGATTTGATTTCGGTTTCGCTCTTTTTATGGGCACCTCAATAAGGCATAGCCGTTGCGTACGATGGTGAAGAAGTAATTCCAAATTCCGTATATCTTTAAATATTTACTAACAAAGTGCAGTATGACTGACAGACAAAAGTCGTGCTCTAAGCATTTTGTCCTCTTCAAGCTCTTCCACAACTAGAAGGTAACCCGTCATTTTGACGTCATAATACTAATATTGACGTCATAATGGAAAAAGTATATGAAAGTTAAAAAAATATCCCGAATTATCTAACAATATTGCATTTAATCCACATCTTGTAAAAGCAAACCCTTTCATTATTTTTTATTTATTTAGTTTTTCATGCGATTGAAGTAGTAGACTGCCATTCAGTTTTTTACAGCTCACTACGCGATATGAATACTTGAGCTACTTGATTCATTCACATTCAAGATTGTTTACTTTCAGAATTCATCGCAAAAGTAAACAGATTTTTAAAAACTGTTAAATATACAGCTAAAAGCATCCAATTTTTTTTTTTAGTGCTGAATGTTTTATAGAAAAATAGGCTGAACAAACGTAATTTGATGGAGAAGATATTAGTTTTTAGGTAAGAAAAAATTCTGATCCACATCTGAAATTGAAATTAAGCCTAACCGGCTGCTTGTTTACTGAGGGCTTCAATTGAAAGATGAGTACAGCCCGGAAGTGTTATACGGAGACAACGGCTATTATACATATAATTCGTGCTAAACGATGGGTTTTTTCCGATGTCGGTTTGATGACGGCACTCTGTCAGCCATCAATAAAAAAATAGAGTAATTTAGCATTGTGAATTAATTCCTTTCCCTACAGTGGACTCATCAGCAAGGCACAGCTGATGAGTCCACAAAAAAGGTAAAACCTAGGTTCAGGACTGTCAGAACTGTACACTGAATGTTGGGAAGTGGTAATGCAAATTTTGGAAGAAACGTGGAGCTCCGCCTCCGTTTCGTCACGACTGACGTGCCGAACTGACGTCACACCACAATGTTAAAAGGGTGTAACGAATAGATGGGTGGGGTATTACTTTGAGCTATTTGCAAAATGTGGTTGAACCAGAATTCTGTAAAATGTTTGGTGATATTGTTAGTTGTATTTACTGGTGAGTTGTTTGATGGCTTAGAAGAGATTTCTTAAGTCTTAGCTTCCGTGAAAAGCCTTCATGTCTTGAGTTTCATTCAGTTCATATAAATAAATTAGGTTTTTATCAAACGCTTTGTCATTCTTTGAATAGTCCACTGAACTCTGCTGAAAACTTGTAGGAATTCGTGGACAAAATTTCCTTCATTGCAGACGCAAATTCTTGCAATTGGCTCCGCCCAGCAGGGCTTGCTGTTTGCATTTTGTTACTTTTTGATTCTTAAAATTATGACTTTATTATAAAACACTATCGAAACAGGCATCAGGTGATCAGTTAGTACTACGATAACATATAGGATATTACAGCAATGGCGGCTCCAAGGGGCTCCCCAAAAAAGCCCGGCGTATTTTTTTCATAGCCAAAAATTATATAATCATAGACCTAATAATAAATACGTTTAAATTTAAATTGAGACGATGTTTATTTCTTATATATATATATATATATATATATATATATATATATATACACTCATGGACAAAAAAATTAGCGCTCCAAGAAATAATTGCGGGATCGTAACGAAACTTGCAATGAATGTACATGTCGGGGAGATATGCAAATGATTATAAATGCAGCATGATTGCGCATTACGTATAGCCGGTAGAGGGCGTTGAACATCGTACTCTGTGGAGTATAAAACAGGTAACCAAAGCTTGTTTGAGTGTGCTGAATCATTTACAAAGGAAGAGCTAAGATAGACATGCCATTACGCCGTGTTCGAAGACAATATAAGCAGTTGTCGCAGTTTGAGAGGGGGAGAATCGTCGGGATGATGGAAGCTGGGTGGTCAGCTAGGCGAGTAGCTCGTCAATTAGGCCGCTCTGATTGTGTTGTGAGGTGGTGTTGGGACCAGTGGAACCGAGAGATGTCATGTACACGAAGACCAGGCTCAGGACGCCCTCGACAGACCAGTCGTCGAGAAGACCGCCACATCGTAAGAAATGCACGCGTACAGCCAACTGCGTCATCGGCGGCCATCCAGGCACAGGTAGCACCTTCACTAGGGGCCACTGTGTCTTCTCGAACCATACGAAGGCGCCTGGCTGAAGGACAGTTGGTATCGCGGCGCCCATTACGTGTGCTGCCCTTGACGCCCACCCACCGATGCCTCCGTTTGGAGTTTTGCCGCGCAAGAGGAAACTGGACTGCAGCGGAATGGAACCAGGTCGTCTTTAGCGACGAATCCAGATTCAATCTCGGCAGTGATGACAATCGTGTTCGTGTGTGGAGAGCCCGTGGTAAACGCTTCAATCCTACCTTTGCTGTACAGCGACACATCGCTCCCACAGCTGGTGTGATGGTATGGGGTGCCATTGCCTACAATACACGGTCACCCCTAGTATTGTTCCGTGGCACCATGACAGCCCAGCTGTATGTTCATGAAATCCTGCAACCACATGTGTTGCCACTCATGCAACGGCTCCCAGGAGCCATTTTTCAACAAGACAATGCTCGGCCTCATACGGCAAGGGTGTCACAAGACTGTCTCCGCACTGTTACTACCCTTCCTTGGCCTGCCCGATCCCCAGATTTGTCTCCAATCGAGCATATCTGGGATCGTTTGGGACGACGAGTTGGGCATCCCACGAGTTTGAACGAACTAGGGACAAGGTTACAGCAAATATGGAACGAAATGTCTCAAGACATCATGCAGAACTTGTATGACTCAATGCCCGATCGTATCGCATCGTGCATTCGCGCTAGAGGGGGGTCCAACGGAGTATTAACTCCTCCGTTCTTTTGCCTTTTTCTCTGAAATAAATTATCCCTTTTCTTTGATTTTCTTATCATTTACTTATATCAAAGTAGTCATTACGTATGTAAAATTTCGTTTCATTTTGACGACTCCTTCTTGGTGCGCTAATTTGTTTGTTCATGAGTGTATATATACAGTGGCGCACCCAGAATTTAATCTTGAAGGGGGCTGAGTTGAACGGATAAAAATATTTGTATTTAAAATTCAATATTCATAATGCAATATCTATCTCTTTGGGGGCAGGGCCCCTTGGCCAACCCCTTTGGTGTGCCACTGTATATATATATATATATATATAACCGTAAGAGCCGACGCTGCCCCCCCCCCAAAAAAAAATAACTTTGGACTGGAGCCGCCCCTGTATTAGAGTGACTAAAAATAATGTGTGCTCATCACCACAATATTTTTTAGAGATTTACTTGAAATGGGGATTAACATTTTGCTTGAACTGTTTTTATCAAATAAAACCATATCCTAAGGTAGATCAGTGTTTCAAAATCCTCCAAGTTATTCGTAAGTTCATGCATTACACTTAACCTTTTCTGAAAGTTTCTTTCATCTTAGCCAGTTTATGTTACTAATTTATTTGAACGATTACAGTGAACTTATGAATGTATCACAACAAAATGACGTAGTTTCCAAAAAACTAGATATTTTGTAAACTTAGCGTGAATAAAAATTTAATTGAATACTTTTTGAGGTTAGAAGCGTACTCACGACGCTTTTGATAATTTAAAAAACATCCTGAATTAATTAAAATTTTGGAGAAATATTTTTGTTGTTCCTCGGAACTTTTCTTAGAAACTTCATTTCGGCGACATGAACAATTTATCTTGAATAGCTGCTTAACAGCATGTCAAACCGCTATTGTTAGCTTGAATAACAACCACTTTCAATTATTTCTTGACAAACAAAGGTTTTATAAAAAGAAAAACTACATAGCTTTAACATTTTATCTTGAGAAATATTAATTTTAAATATTAAAGATGAATTATGATATAAGCATGATTCTAAAATGTCAACACGATCCCTATTTTTATCCAGCAATTTATAAAGAGAATTTAAAAACCTTGTTTGAATGAAAATGATTAATGGATTTCATTAAGAGAACTGTTTAAGGAGCATAAATGGTTGCTTTTTAACATTTCTCGTAATGAATGCAATGTATATAATTTTAAGTTCTACGTGTATAAATTAATGTTTGTTTTTTGTCTAAGGCACTTTGTTGGGAGACAATCGCCTTTTGGTATTCACCGCGATTTACTGGCTACTTTATTATGGGAGCACCCTATAGGTGAGCCAGCATTGCTCCTTATGAGGGGGATGATACGGAAACGACCAAACCAATTTATAAAGAGAATTCCATTGCGTGGCAGCTCAGAACGCTAACCACTAAACTAATATAAATTAAAGTACGCAAATTTAAATAAAATCCAAGAAAAAATCATATAGTTTTGGTTACCATTCTGTTACAACGCTGTTTATATTTTTTAAATATTTTTCAAGATATCTGAATCACAAAAGGTAACGGTAAAAATAATTATTTTACTTCATCTTCGATAAATATATTGACTTTCTAGTTCTTTCTTTTAGTTTGATTGATCTTAAAAGTTTGTGGAGTTCACTTGTTTCCTTTACCCTTAATATAATGTATATACTAAACAATGAACTCACCATTAACTAGGTCCGACGAGATTTTCTACACTAAACTACTTATTACAACACAATTAGACTACATAAATACCGTACTCAATTGATAGTAGGCAACGGGAATTATTTATCGCGTGTGTTAATCGCGTTCGCTATATTACGGTAACCCTACCAGAATTCAGCCACTCCACTGCTTGCACATAAGCCACACTAACTTTTCTGTCTTCACTTTATCATCAGGTCGCTGGAACGATAGCTAACTTCAAAACGCCTTCGGTAAGCTTGATAATGTCTGGCTGCTGTATGACAAAGCGATCTACACTATTATTACTTTATTTCGCCGCTCACCACCGTCCGACCTCGCCTCGAAGTTTTTCCTCTCACTCTCAACAGTGTACGCTACCCAGGGGGATTCCCGTCTAGTAGAAAAGCGCCGCTCATTTGCTTAAGGCGCTTCTTCTTCTTCAAACTGTGATTTATTTAAACCAGGAGGGTTAATTTTGATTCAATACCTCACAAGTTAATTTCAGAAATTTGGAAATTACTCCTTCATCCTCACCAAGAATATGCAGTAATATCTCCTTTGCCTGATTTAAGAAAGCCTTTTTAAAATATACAAAAAAATTCATTATTTTAACAAATATAAATAAATTATCTCTCTCCAAGTTTCACGTGACTAGAATTTTTGTGCCACAGAAATTACTAGATATTTTCTGATTAATTTAACTTTCTTTTTCAGTTTTACAGATATTTAAAAGAAAAACAACCTGTTTTTCTCCAATTCGATGTACACTATCGAAATAGTTTTCAAAGCTTTAAAATTGTTAGTTTACGTAACAAAATTACTGATTCTTTCGCCAAATTCGATGGTTTTACTCAATTAAGTATTTTTCCTTTAGTCTCTAAAAACTGCGAGTAGCGTCTTCAACAAACTTTAATGTAATTGATCAGTTTTTCTTGTTTAACTTTGTCCTATAGATTTCAAAACATGATGAAGAAAGGTAAATAACTCTGAATGCAAAATATAGCTGGATGAATTTGATTTACGAAAGGGGACTTATAAAATATTCTAAAAAATAGCCAATTTAAGAGAAAAGTGATTTGCATAAGTAATTACATTGACGCAAAAATAGCATGTTCAAAAATGTAACTAAACGTATTTCTCTATAACAACTTGTAAAAGTAAGGAAATTCTACTATAGTTAATTTTGCCAAATTCTGAAACATTCCCTATAAGTCGAGGGCAAAACAACCGTTTTGCATATCATTCGATCATCGCAATAGAAAATGTATAGAAAGAAAAACTAGTTAGCCTGGAGAATTTCAACATAGTCGGTAAACAAGGGTTGGTAAACTTTTTCCAGAAGAAAAACTCAATTATTTAAATTTTGCATCATAAGAGGATAACTTTAAACTTTTCCCTCGTGAATTGTTTATGATATGTTGCGCCATTTTAGGTTTATTCAAGTTTTCTGAGCATACCACATACGGGGATTAGACTATATAAAGCAGATATAATGCACATATTCAGTGCATTATATTTTCGGGCTAGTTTTATTTAAGTTAGCTTTCCTTTCACAAACTTTGCAAAAACATTCGCAATTCCTCATGAAATTTCTCTGAGGGACAGTTTCATGAGGAATAATGATTCAGGATGATTTGTAGAATGTTCGCAAGATGTAGTTACAATAAACTATAGTCCGACCACGGAAGCAAGGTCCCTGGAAGCTATTACACATGCGCGAGATAAGCTAGTCTACTTAGAAAATAGGGGAAAACGTCATATTTTCGGATGTGTTTGTTTAGGAAATACGTAATGTATTTCAGACTGCTTTTTGTCCGCAATTTTAAAGTTATTTTTTAAAACTTTATTTTTGATCGAATATGTAAATAATAATTTCAAAATAATAAAAAGAAAGAAGTAAATCTATTTAAAAAATAGGAGTGTTATAGGTGCTTCTTTATCACACAATTTAATTACATTGTGTATTATACGTTTACAATCACTACGGAGCGGTTTATTCCGAGCAGTTGTGTTGGGTAAAGGATCCATTAATTTTAATATAATAATCAAAATAACAGACGAGGAAAAAGCAAGCAAATGCAGTTAGTAACCAATTCTAAAGAATGTCGAGAGAATACGAGACTTTTCCCCCTCCTTCCTCAGCAGCCTTACCTACAACATGAATAGAATCGTCTTGGCACTATGCCAACCGTGGTTCTTCGTTCTGTGGTCGGACAGTACCAATAAACGAGAGACTGGGTGAACTGTAGGTTCTTAATCTCTGAGGCATGGAGAGGACACCTACATGTCAAAGCTTACTAATGCTCTGTGCTGAAGAAGTTGCGAGCAAAATTTTAATAGTTAGTACTTTAATTTGAGACTGTGACATAAATTTAGCTACACGGTAATTTTTAGTTGTAAACTTAAGTCTTCACAATCTTTTAAATTCCATTTCAAATATCAAAAGTTTTTATCAACATGAGCATAGAAGGGTTTGCGAAGACATTGTTTTCCTGCTTTAAGAGGGTAATTATGCTTTGTATTATTATTTTCAAGGGCTTTATGACAGAAATATATAAAAACTGGATTGTAATCTTTGTTTTTCCTAGAAATACAGGCATATCTTCTCTAATACCAACGTGGTAGTTAGAATCTTAATAGAGCATTGGCCACAATCCCTATAGTTTCTCTTAAATCACGGGGATCTCTCGATCAAATGAATATATTTAATAAATGAAAAGTTAAAAATTTAGAAAATTTAAGTTCGTAATTGTTGGTATTGTACATAAAAACTACCATTCATCTTTTAAAGCCGAAATTTTCTTCTTTATTTGACATGGTATACAATGAAAATAATTGATGAATTTTTGGATATTTTGACATTTTACTTGTGGTTGATCTCAATGAAGTCATGCCAATCCCTTATTTCAGGCGTGATTTATTTTCCTATGTGTTACATTGGATATAACACAGATAAATGAAAAAAATAAATTAATTATTTAGCTCTATTATGAAGCCTGATTTTTTTGTCCTTTATAAAGATAGGTAAATAAATATTTTTGTTATAAATTATTACTAAGGAATTTTTTTTTACATTGAAAATACCTCCCAAACATTCTAATGTCATTGAAAAAAAATATTTTCGGAGCTACAACGATATGTTACGCAGATAACAGAAAAAGCGAATTAAGCGAAGTTGGCGATTTAAAATCTTTAGTATTTAATTTCTAAAGGCTAGACTACGTGAAATAAGAACATTTTCTGTGTCTGAAATAGATAAAATATAATCCAAACACATTTTAAAGTACTAATGATTTCCTTAATTTAAAACATGCACAAGAAAAAAAGTGTTAATTATCCCTACTTAGTTTTTATCTGTCCGAGAAAAGAGCAGTACAATACAATTTCTTACTGAAGCAATTAAACTTTCGAGTGTTACATTGTTAGTATTTCCATATTACATTTGCACCCCAGTGGAATAAAATGGCTGTTTAATATAGCTTTAAAGTAATTAAAAGGACACTTAATACTTGTTTCATGCACTCTTTTGAGAATTAAAAATGCAGTAAATGCAGAATACATAAAAATGAAAACCAAAGTGTAGCATTCTAGAATCCTATTACTTACTAAAAAATGTAATGTAAGGATTTTGTTCGTTCTTTTTTTTCAAAAGGAGGATTTAAGGTTTTTTTAAGGAAAGCAGAAAGTTTGCATTTTAAGCAGATGTTATTAAAAGAGGTTAATTTTTAATATACTCTTTCAAAGGTAAAATATTTAATTTTTGGACATTTCAATTACGATGTTGTATGCATTAAACGTCGATAATTTTCGAAGGATATTGCTAGAAATTTGAAGGACGGGAGAAATGAAAACTGCAGTAATTTCGATAGTCTAGATATCCTGGGAAAATAATAAACAAATCTGTAAATACATAAATAATTAACCCTATTTGAAACACAGGTAAGTAAGAAACTAGATTTTAATTGTATCGCAAGCTAAGTATAGAAAGTATAAGTATCCAGAGAATAAGTTGAGTTAATTTTTAAATTTGATAAAATTTTTGTTTACTCATCTGTGAGAATAGGTTTTGGATTAATATTATGAACCAACAACTCATATTTTGCAACGGCTAAATGAAATTCACTGGCCTAGCCAATAACTACGCTGGACACGAAAGATTTCAGAAAGCAGAATTTCTTCAAATTTTTACTGTTGACAGACTGGTGTCCCTATAAATCCCGCGCAGAGCAGAAAAGACCAAGTGACTTGTGATACAAAATATACATATCACGAGGTTGATAAATCTACTGGGAACACATTATAGTGTTAGGGGTCCTTAAACAGAGTTCGGTTTCTACAGAGGCTGTTCAAACATTTTTTAGACGATTTTGGTAAGCGGTAATAAAAAATCGTTTGCTGCAAAAGAAATAATTGCAATTGTACTATGTTTTTAAAAGTCAAAATTATCGTCTGCGGCTTGAAAGTTTTGTTTTTATTCAAAATGGCGTTTTTAACAAAGCAGTGGATCGAAGGGTACATTTATGCTCTTTCCGAAGAGAAGCATGCATACTCCGTTATCCAAAAACGATGTGAGAGTCATGGTTTTGTGATATCTAAAGCGTCGATAGGTAATATCGTCAACAAGAAAGGAAAAAACGTCAAATTGGAGTCTCAAGTGGAACAAAAATTCCTAACAAGTATCCAAGGAAAAAACGGACATCTTCAACTATTGCAAAGGTACGTTGTTTAATGTTAAAAGAAAATCCCCCTAGTCAAAGGACAGTTGCAAAATCATTAAAATGCTCGGTGTACACTGTAAACAAAATGATAAACGTTGATGTAAATCTTAAGAAAGCGAAAAAACGCAATGTGCATCGTCTTCTTCCAAATCATATCGCTGAACACAGGACACGCTGCAGAATTCTATATGAGAAACACTTATCCAAAGAAAAATGGAAAACAATTGTCACAATAGATGAATCAAGGGTGTATTTAAATGATTGCAATACCTCTTCTGACACTTCAAAAGGCATTATTATCCTGGAAATTGCGGTGTCGAAAGATAGTTCAGAATAAGGGATGTCAAATAGAACATTTAAAACACAAGAATTTTATGCAATTTAGTTTTGTGAATACAATATACATCGTCTAAAAATGTGTGAAAAGCCTCTGTACATCCCTCTCAGTTTATATACACCTAAATTTTGTCGTGACTATGCAATGCTGAGATGTTCCTAGTGAAGGCGACACCTAGATCTACGGTTGTCAGCAACGTTGGAGATGTCTAACTTTGTATAAGGGAGTCGTCTTAAATTGCCCACGTACAAGTTACCTCTTTTTGCGAAAGAGGAATGTTACATAATTAAAAACATATCGTCAAGTTTAGCATTTATTTAAGTTAAAGCTGTGACTGCTTAGTTAGAATGAACAATTCATGAAAACATTCGCTGTATTGATAGTAAATTTCATTATGGATTTGGAAATATTGGTTTTTATTCAGAGTAGTTATAACGTGTTCACAGATATTCATTAAAAAATATTTGACTAATTAAAATTCCTTTCGACCTCTTCAGAGTAATTTATAAAGGAAAATAATATAATTAAACATTTTCAACATATAATGTAATTAATTTTGTTAACAGAAAATACTTTGGATGTAGAATTATTAAACGAGGCATACCATAATAAGTTTTTACAATAAATAAAAAGATGTATAAAAACCATCATCTTTTAGGAAAATTGCATTTTAATCCCAATGGAGCAATTTAAAAAATGTTCCTGAATCGTTTATGAAAGAGAGAGAGTATTAAAATAATTTTTGTGGTATAATTCTATTACGCCTTAAAGAATCTATTTGCATGATTAAATTTCCGACCGCTACAGTAATGGATTTGAAATAAGATTAACAAACACAGTTTTTTCATCATTTCATGCTGAACAGGTCTATATACTAAGTTTTACATATACGTGTATAAATGTTTGTGTCTATGACTAAAATAGAAGGAAGTAATTGATTAGATAAACAGCCTAACATTGATTTGTTTTGGCCGTTAACAACATTAAAAGAATGGAAGAGCAAATGCTGTTAACTTTTAAACGAAGGAGGAAAAATTTAATTTTAAAGCATTAAATTATTTCCTAGCTCTCCCTTCATTTTAAATTTTAGTCTTTTTGAAATTATCGAACAGTCAACAATGTTGGTGGTTGTTCTAAAGACTAATTAAAATTACATACAGCATTTTGACAGTAAATTTCTTTATAATTTTTTGCATATCTACATATTTAAATTATAGAAGAATGCTTTGTTAAATTGGAATAGGATTCAAGTTTTGTAAATTGCTGATTTCCGTTCTATAAATTAGTTCCTTTTAAGGAACTAAGTTTCGACTGGTTGCAAATTGAATTGATTTAAGTGATAAAAAATTTGTGATTAATTTGGATGTTGAAAATTTAAAAATTATGAGAAAAGTATAGATTATGCATGACATATTACCTATATATCCTTATTATTTAATACAACTGATTTATATAATGACAAAAAAATAACTTTTATCGGTATAGATTATGTATGACCAAGTATCCATATATTCTTATTATATAATACGACTGATTTTTCTACGGATAAAAATAAATCCATTTTTTTATCGGTATAGATTATGTTTGAGGTAGTTACCATATACCGTTATCACGTAATAATGCAATTTACTTATATGCCGATAAAAGACATTTTCAATTTTTTGTTAGAAAGTCATTCAGATATTTTAATTACACTCTGTCACAAAAAATATATGCACCCAGAAGGAAACGAGCTACTATCACGAAACTTAACATGTATGTAGTGCATGAGGCGATAAGCAAATGATTACAAATTCAGAAGAACAGACAGTTTTATTAAGAAGATATGGCATGAAAAAGGTTGTAAATCAGTAAGTAGTAAATCCACCTCTGGCAGCTACACAAGCCGAAAAATGGCGTTGCATCGAATCAAAGAGGTCACCTATGACCTCCTGAGGAAGATCATGCCATAATTTTTGCAACTGGGCAGTTAATTCACCAATATTCCGGGACGGCTGCAGTTGCATTCCTAGCACGTCCCAGACAGGATCTATAGGCGAGAGATCTGGTGACCTGGCAGGCCATGGAAGTACGTCATATCCTTGAAGACATTGTTGGGAATGTCACGCAGTATGTGGACGAGCGTTGTCTTGTTGATAAATGGCACCTGGGCGACTTGATAGCAAAGGCAATACAACTGGCGTAAAAATCTTGTCCACGTAGCTGCGTGCTGTCAAAGTGCGTTGAAGGACGACTATAGGTGATCGTGTGTCCCAACAAATCGCTCCCCACACTGTCACACCTTGTGTAATCGCCGTATGCCTCTCGACAATAAATGCTGGACTGGACCGGTGGCCTGGCCGCCTCCACACGCGTATGCGCTGGTCATCAGCACGAGAGACTGAATCGAGATTCATCGCTGAAGATCACACGCCTCCAGTAGGTCACACTCCAGCTTGCCCGAGGTCTGCAAAAATCCAATCGACACTGCCTATGATATGGGGTCAGTGGTAGGCGTCTTAATGGACGTCGGCTCCTTATACCAGCGTCGGCCAGTCGTCTCCGAATGGTTTCCCTTGATACCACCGTTAGTCTGGAAGGTGGTAAATGCCGCAGAACCGATTCTAGCAACGTTGTTGGTGCGGACGTGGCCGCTCACATGATTGCGCGATCCTCGCGCGCATTTGTGTTCCTGGGACGCTCTGACCCTCCGCGACGTTAGACTATCCCTTCCGTGATCCATTGTTGCCAACACCGAGCAACTACCATATCACTCCGACCGAGGTGGCAGCCGATACGCCTGTTCGACCAACCTGCTTCTCTCTGGCCTACTATACGCCTCCTCTCAAAGTCCGACAATTGTTCGTACTGTCGCCGGTTACGTCTCAGAGGCATCTCTAGTCACAATACCGTCCATAGAAGTCGACAGATTTGTTTGATTAACCCTATGACAAGAGAAATGATGCTTTAAAACTCTCCCAGCTGCGTATCTCATATGCGCATAGCGCGCTTATCCATGTCTCATTGGCGTTGAAATTTTAATCATTTGCATATGTTTTACCAGACTACATTCCTGCCAAGTTACGTGATAGTAGCTCAATTTCCTCTGGGTGCATATATTTTTTTGTGACAGAGTGTATTTTACGTTTAATTATTGCTCATGCTCATTGTGCGGCACAGCGAGAAAAACTCAATATCCAATACTTAAAACTTAACAAAGAAAGAAAACAAATAGGGATGATTTTCAGCATTACACTGAGAGAATGGTTATTGTTCGGCATCTGTTTTGCTTACAGAGGTTTCAGTTTAAAAATTATGGTGTATTTCAGCACTAAATGAGCTATACATTTTGAAAGGGTAAGTTTCCGATTTTTAAGTAATCAGAAAACGGAAGTGAAAAGTTATTAGAAAATTTACGTAACAAACATACAGTGATGAATAATATACATTATATAGAAATAAAGATGAGCTTAAAGAAGGATAATTGAAGGGTTTGTTGCAAAAAGTAAGTAGTTCCATCTTGGAGTTTGTAGTTAAATGTACTATCTTGTGGTAAATAAAACTCCAATCGTCAGTTCTCGTTTTATACAAGAGATAGAGCTATCAGACACGTTGATCATCATCATAATTGTCACGACAGTCTCACGTGGGGCCTGTCCTTCTCTTGAAGTTTTCCACAAACCACCCCTCTCACCACCCTTGGATCTCCAGTTTTTAACCTTCATGGCACTAAAGTCCGAATCCAGGTAGTCCTTCCATCTCTTTTTTGGTCTTCCTCTCTGTCTTTCACAGAAGGGTTCTGCAGTAAAAACTCTCAATGGTGCACTCTCTGAATCCATTCTCAAAAGATGACCTGCCAATCTCGTTCTATTCAGTTTCAGAAGCACATTCCATAATCCAAATCTCAGATCCATTAAGCGCTTCCTGGTCCTTTTCCCGGAGAGCAGTCCGGCTTTTTCTCTTTTAGACTTCGCAACATGGAGTTTTTTACAGGGTTGGATTGTTACCCCTACACCCAACCTCCAATTTGGAGGACCAGTCCCGTGAAACCTCGGGGAAAAGGTGCCTGTCTATACCCCTAGACACTGGGTACCTATTTTAGTCGCCTCTTACGACACACATAGGCTACGTTGGGACTATTTTTTCACACCCGGTCCCCCCACAACTGGCGAGACACGTTAGTTACCTCTTTTTTACCTCAAAAGAATAATGTGGTTTGTTTACAGGAAGGTTACACAAAGCTTATCAAGAGTGATGTTTTTGGTTCCAATAAACATAATCTATATATATAAAACACTTCCGTAACTGACTGACTCAACCGCTGGACCTTAAGGGCTGAAATTTTGCATGGCGATTCTTCTTATAGTGTAGGGGTGCACTAAGAAAGATTTTTGAAAAATTCCTCTTAGATTTTTTAAAAATTAAATTCTTAAGCTGATTAGTACCTTTTTTTAAGTTTGCATTAAAAATAATAATTTGACGGTTACAAAGTTTATATCACGAGAAAGATCATAAAATTTCCTTTAAAATGAGATCTTTTTCGAATCTTTACCTCCCTTTTATGAATTTTGGTGAATTTTTAAAGATTAATTTTTAGAATTTAATTTATTAAATGCTGATCACGTGATTTCTTTTTCTGGTACTTTAAATAAATTTATCGTCACGTGCATAACAACTAAATAGACAAAAAAATATTTTTTTTCTTGCTAATGCGGCAGACGATTGGACATTACCCCAAAAAATATTAAAATACAATAAAAGATATTATGTTCCTCAAACTTTACTATATAAACTGTACTATATTCTTTAGTATGTCCTGTTACATTTAATTTGAATATTTTCTTCTACACTTTTTTGTCTATGAAAATATCCCTTACGATTTTTTGTATAAATATATATATTTTTTTTACATCAATTGTATACATTGATCGTCGTATTTATTATAAATATAATATATTTATTTTTTTGTGACATTAATTACATATATTGACCGTTGTTTTTAATTTGAATGTACTCCGTAGCGAAGTACGGGTTTTCAGCTAGTACTGTATATTTTTTGACTGAAAATTAAGAAGACACAATGGAACTAGCCCACAAATATGTCGCACAAAATGATATGCGGTTTTACGATGGACAACACCGAGACAACACACCAGATGAGCCACAAGTTATAGAGGGGGAAAGTGGTGATTGAAAAATGTAATTTTCTGTTTGTAAAGTTATTTTATAAATAAACTTAATACTTATATACTTAAAGTATCTTCATTTTAAAGCGCACTGTCTTTACCATAAATATTATTGAACGATAGACTAATGAGTCTTTAACTTCTGACGTAGCATACAACTTTATAATACTAATTCTAGCTAATGAAATAATATTAACAAGCACAATTTTTCATCATCTTATACTGAGAAGATCTATATACCAAGTTTTACAAATACATATATATGTTTGTGTTTATGGTTAAATTAGAGGCAAGTAATTGATTGATTTATTTAACAGCCTGTCATTGATTTGTTTTCACTGGTAATGACATTAATGAAATGGAAGAGGAAATGCATTTCACTTTAAACGAAATACATAAATTTTCATTTTAAAGCATTAAATTATTTCATGGCTTTCCATTAACTTTATATCTTAAGCTTTTTGAAATTATCAAACAGTCAGTAATGTTGGTAGCTGCTGTAACGAATAATTCAAATCACATACAGCATTTTGATAGTGAATTTCTTTATAAATTTTTTTGTGTGTATTGAAGTTGTAGATCTAATGAGTACTTGAAAAATGTCTTATTTTAGAAAAGAAATACATTTCACCGTTTCACTTGAAGAAGTCTTAGTTTACGAAAATAATACATTTTTAGCCTAATAAAATGTTTTTTTGTAACACCTAAAAGTTTGCCTTTCAGCAATAGAACATAACTTCTTTGACACGATGCAGAAAAAAATAAATTGTTTGTAGATTTATCTCGATAAGTATAAGAGTGCTCTGAAGCTGTTCCAAAATTATTCTACGGTGATGATTAGGATGATACCGGGGGTTTTCAGCTAAAGATCTTAATTTATTTTCGAATTAATTAAAGGCCAGAGTAAAAGCAAGTGTAAATAATAATGGAAAATGACTTTTTCTTCTTCGTAACTGACTTAAATACCACTTCTAAAAAATGAATTTTTTTCTCGCATTTTAAATGTGCAGTGCAAGTATTTATCTTAGTTTCTTTGGACTGAGAATTAGATTAACTAAACCTTTCTTGAATAACAAAACATCTTCACTTTAAAGCGCATTGAAATTAGAAGCCTAACTATTTTAATTTTGCATTAATTAATTCATTTCGAATGTCTAATTGCTAATTAGTCCCTCAAAAAAGGGCTTTTTCTATTATTTGCCAAATAATTTGCATTTTAAGTTTTAAAAAATTGCATTTTCATTCTTTACAAGATAAAAGAATAGTAAAATACCTTTCGAAACCCCCTTTTTTTGGAAGATTTCAAAACATTTCTTTTTTTAATGAAAGAAATGAAAAACAATCGAGCATTTATAAAAGAATGTAAAAACGGAATAAAATGAAGAAATTAAAAAATAATAATAATAACAGAATTTCTGAACCGAGATCATCTATCTTTTGAGTCTGCAGAAAGTGATAAATGCAAGTCATTAAAATTAAAATTGTGGCATTAATAAAACACCTAATTACAATGAGAGATTTCCCCTTTTTTTCTACCGTTTTTACTTACATATTTAGAAAAGAGATAATAATTAACACTATATAATTTTCCAGTACACCTAAACATGTTAAATTGTGAATACTTTAAAATGTTTATCATTACTCGACGAAGAATGTCCAAAAACCTTTCATTAATATATATCTTTAACGAAAGCAAGTATATTTTCTTACAAATGAAACGCTAAATTAAAGTAATGTTTCTACAGAGAGTGTAACACCCAAACAAGATCTTTTTGAACATAATGAGTGTAATTTATGACATGCAATGACCCAGAACCTACCATTCCGCCACCGAGGGAGTTAATCACTAAAGGAGCTGTCCAATTTCTCTTTATTAAATTTTTACACACTTGTCAAATTTTTAAGGCAATTAATTTTTCTAGTGAATTCAGTAAGAATTCACGCTTCGCATGTCTAAGGAACTGCAATATATATTTATCTGTCAACGTGCGCATAAAAGTAGACCAGTTTATCTCTCTTTCACTCTCTTCTCCTTACTCAATACCACACACACACACACACACATATATATATATATATATATATATATATATATATATATATATATATATATATATATATATATATATGTATATGTATATATATATATATATATATATATATATGTATATATATGTATATATATATATATATATATATATATATATATATATATATATATATATATATATATATATGTCGGACTTAAGCGGGAACGAAATAATTATTCTAAATTTAAAGGGGGCTTAGTAATTAATTTATTGTCGTGGCGTAATTCGTCACTATTCTCATATCTTGGTTCGAAATACATCGAGAGAAATCGGGGAAATTCCCTTTTGATTG
>OU015491.1:17886935-17909435 GCA_907164885.2 Dolomedes plantarius
ACTGCGTGCAGAAAGGTAAAGAAATATTTTGGAATGCAACAACTTTAGAAACGAAGCTTAAAACCTTCGTGAAAGACTCACGGAAATTGTTCGACATTTTTTCATGTAAGTGTGTTTCTTTTAACAAATGGTCTTGCCCAAAGCTTAAAAGGATTCCTAAAATGGAAAGAACTTTTCTTATAGACCAAAGGGCACTTAGGCAAATGTCCATAGGTGCAGTTGACTTAAAAGAAACTGAAAGGTGAGGAAACGAGCCCATAGGAAGCAGAAAGAGACAGAAGCAGTAAGTCTTAAAATAAACGTTTCGCCATCTGTTACTACATCTAGGCTCACATTTCCTGATCCAGATTCTAACCTGGACCCACATAACTCCCTTAGTGACACAGATTACTTGAAGCCTTCCCCATCCACATCCAGGATGACTCAATCTGAAGGGAAAAAGACGTTACGATCAAGCCAATACCCAGCAGTAGCTATAGCTTGTGACAGAACTGGAGTTTCAGATCGGGCTGGAGCCATCATTGCAAGCGCTGTTTTAGAAGATTTGGGGATGATTACCGAAACAGACATTTTAATTGTAATTGATTGACATAAAACAAGAAGAGAGAGGAAAAAAATTCGGAAAGAATATCAGCAAGGAAATGAAAAACAGCTGGAACCACTAAAGGGACTATATTTTGACGAAAGGAAGGACAAAACTCTAATGCAAGAGAGCGTAGGGGGAAAGATGTACCAGAAAACAGTCCTTGAAGAACACGTTACAATGATTAAGGAACCTGGAAGTAAGTACCTTGGACACATAACACTAACCTCATCATCAGCTTTGAGTATTTCTCAAATGATGCTGCAATTCATGGAGAATAAGAATATTGACATTCATCAACTAGTAGCAATAGTGTGCGATGGAATAGTCATTTATACTGGCTATAAAATCGCCGTGATTCGCCTTTCTGGGGAAGCCATTGGGAAACCCTTGCACTGGTTTATCTGCCAGTTACGTGCAATTTAGTTGCTACTCCGACATTTAGTGCAGCATTTGGATGGTGGAACGAGTGACCCTAATGAATTTTCTGGACCTACTGGGAAAGCATTGGCAAATTGTAAAAACTTGCCAGTTGTGAGATTTGTAGACATTTCGAGCGAATTTCCAAAAATCTACATAAAGGACCTTAGCACACACAAGCGATAGCTTTGAGATATTTGTCAATCTGTCACAAATAGAAACTGCTCATCAAGTTTGACACAAAAGCACCCTGAGAAAATGTCTCATGCACGTTGGCTAACAACTGCAAATCGAATAAAGTGTTTATACATTATCTCATAAGAGCCTTCAAACCAACTTCAAACTCTGGCAGAGTTCATCATGAAAGTGTACCCACCTATGTGGTTTACAGTCAAATTAAATCCATACTGCACGTATGGTCCACGAAATTTGTGGCAGACAATAAACGTCTCACGCTATCTTAAAAGCGATTTAAAGACTGTGGTCGATCCCATTATCGAGAGAAATGGCTATTTCGGCCACCCGGAAGCAATAATCTTGTCAGTGATCATAGACGACAGACAGTCCATTCGAGAACTTGGACTACGTAGGATTTTACGATCAAGAAAGGAAAAAAAGGAAGGAATCAGACACTACAACATTCCGTCACTCAACTTCGAGGCAGTTTCATATATAGACCCTATTGATTGACAGAAATGTAATTTGACGGAATCCCCAATAACATATTACTTGACAGAAGATGATTTGAGAAATTTGATTTCCAGTGGAGAGTCTATAGCTCAGCACCTGGGAAGCCTAAAATTTCCTTGCCACACCCAAAGTGTTGAACGTTTAGTGAAACTAGTAACAGAGGTTTTTGCGACTGTGTGTGGAGAAAATAAGTGTGACGCTTTAGTTAGAACCCCAACAGAGTCGAGAAAAGCTGTGCCATCATTTGAAATCAAATGCGAGTACCGAGTAAAATTGGAATAATTGCAAGAGCAAAGGAATTAAGTGACCATATGGTTGGGTGGATGGGTAGGCACGGGTGGAACTTGCAATGCAGCCACTTCCCCGTGGTGACTTCTGGGTTTTTTTTCTGAATTTTATTTCAGAAAAAGTGAAGAGCTGCATACAAAACAATGGAAATACACATTTTTAACTGTATGGTAAAAATCTGCTAAAAATCACGGCCGAAATGGAGACGGAAGATATTTTTTGTTTTTCCCAAAACTTTGCATACGTGACCTACCCACCAGTACCCAACTTTTCCGCACTAGGGAAAAAACAAAATCAAAAACTTTTTTTTTACGCTCCGCCCTAATATATATATATATATATATATATATATATATATATATATATATATATATATATATCACACAGAAGACCATTGTTCTATGAAAAATGTGTAGATTGCAAGAATCATTGCTTGGCAGTCTTTAAAAGAGATGTTTATTTGCTGCATTCACAATTAAGGGCTAGCACTTGAATGCACTTGATTGCGTAATTGTTAATGTTACGTTCTCTTAGCAGATATAAAACGCATGTGAAACTGATAACACGCATTAGATAAGTTCGTATTACCCTACAATAGTAAGGTATTTTAAACATCATTTTGCTAAGAGGTTTATGGTCCTAAAAAACGCACAGATATAGGTGGATATAGGTGGTGTTTATATCTAAAATGGCAAAGAAAGGAAAATGTCTTAATTTCAGTTACAACTAGATATTTAAAGAGGTTTACGCATTCTTCCGCTTACATCAGCAAATCTAAATTCCCTGCATGGAAATGGTAGTGGAAGTATTGTAACTGAAGCATCATCCATCAAAACCTTTGTAATGCATACGGGCTTGCATGTTCATCGTCGGGGTAGAAAAGCTTTGTTGACGAAAACGGGCAAGATAGAATGGCTAAAAGGGATCCAGTAACACGAGTCACAGAGTACAGACGGTAAGGAGACAACTTAATTACTACAGGTGACGAAAGTATCAATATTTAACTTACAGTCTGTGTATGGTATGACGCCGGTGGATTTTAAAGTAAAGTTCATTAAGATTATTCAAGTCCCTTTGTAAAACATTTCAAATGATCTGTGTTTTATTTCCTTTGAACATATAGGTGTTTATACGATGGCATTCTGAAGGTCAATAAATCAATAAATCATTTACGTGTTCTGTACGCGATGAGTTGGATTTGGGGCAAACAACGTTTTTTAACTTAACTAATTTACACCATCGAAATCTTAACAGTTTAATGACTACCTTCGTTAACAAAGAAGGACATGCCTCCTTTCACCTCCTCCCCCAAAAAAATTACGCATTGAAGAGACTGCTTTAGTTACAGTGGTTTGTTTTCAATGAAACATAGGAAAGTTATCGAGTTACAAGGTAATCTCATAAAAATTAGAGGAATCAACGCATTTCACTTCAATATATTGAGATGTTCACAGGTTGAGTATTCGACGAACGAAGAAAAATTAGGAGCATGTACATATGAATCTGGTGAACTTTTAAATACCCTTTTAACCTTTTGAAGGACGCCGTTTACTCAGTGCAAATGCCTAAAACTAGTCTTTTTTTTTCACTTGCATTCAATGTATTCCAGCTAAATGAGCAGAAAAATAGTTAGTACTGCCATCTGTTATCAGTTTAAAGAAGTAAATACATTTTGCAACCTTTAATTGGAAAAATGACCAAGATTCTTTAGGTTAAAAAAAATCGGCAAAAAATCTGCATCGTGCAAATGGGGTGGTTGTTGCCCCTTAAAGGGTGAAAGGTCTCCTATCATGTTACACCCGCTATGCATATGTACTATAGAGATAAATGTGACCCACTGCGGTAAACGTAACTTTAACAATGTTTTATTCAATTCCTACTATTAGTTCACACTCTCCCTATATATATATATATATATATATATATTTATAGATCTTGTTCAAATTTTCAATCGTTAATAAAATACTTTTTATTCATTCACTCAAGTTCAAATACATTTTTTTAA
This sequence comes from Dolomedes plantarius, assembly GCA_907164885.2. Taxonomy (NCBI): domain Eukaryota; kingdom Metazoa; phylum Arthropoda; class Arachnida; order Araneae; family Dolomedidae; genus Dolomedes; species Dolomedes plantarius. Next base: position 17,890,922 of record OU015491.1, read on the forward strand.
ACTTGTAGTGGATGACACTTGATGTTAATACAGTTTTTTCAAATATTAATTTATTAATTAAATTTAATTAATCGATTTTAGTTTCAGACCTAGAGCGTCTCTTGCTCTTGAATAGTAATTTCCCTCTTCTTACTCTGTAAACGGTAGCACTGCGGTAGCGCGGGCTTGTCCCGTCCTGTAGGTTGCAGGATCGAATCCCCAACCTGACAAACTTTTTCTCCCTCTTTTCCCCCTTCCTAATTTCGCACAGTAGGCAAGGTTCTGGCAGGCAATCACTTTTTTCAATTCCTACTATTAGTTCACACTCAAGTTTTTCTTTGTTGACCTAAGTAGGAATTGACTTTAAAAAATTTTGTGTTTATATTACTTTTTATTATTCAGAGGTAGTTATAATAAGAATTTACATTGCATGAATTTTGCCTCAGTTAAATTAAAATGTCATATGACCTCTAAACAATTTGCATCGTACGGGTGGATGTTCTACAAATAGTAAACTATGCCAGTACTTCCACATATATCTTAAACGTTTTATTAATTATTCTTTACTTCGGTTACAGTTACGAAGTTAAACTGTGCTCCAGTGCATGTTACAGAAACGTTTAATTTCGCCAAGTAAATTTTTTCTTTCATTTCTCGAATAGTAATGGCCTTCATTCATCTTGTCAAACATCGCAATAACTCTAAAAATCCAATACTGTCCCTCATGAAAAGTCATTTCTTTCATAAGTAAATGCGATATTCATTTGCACAGTGCATTTGGCGTGTAAAATGCAGTTTATAAAAATACAGGAAAACATTCACTCCTATTGCGCAGATATGAGGAAATGAGGTAAAAAGAAATGCTAGATACATAAATTAGATTTTTATATAAGAGCTTTTAATATAATTTGCTGAAGTGAAACACATATATATTGAAAATACCATGTTTTTCAAATATAATGAAAAAAAATTGCAAGAATAATCTTTTGTTACCCGCGAAATAAGTCAATATGGCGAGTAATGAGAAAAATATAGAAAAGAATAACCCACGACAGGAAAAATAGATGATCGAGGTATGAAATATTTTATAAATTACGGATTTATAGAAATTAGATACTTACTGGTTTTCTATAACTTTTATTTGGTGATCAGTCATGCAAACGAGATAGTACAGTTTAATTGAGGAATAGTTTAATTGATTGAGATTTCTGTTTACTGCATTTCAGGATCTCATGTATATTTCATATACAGGGTGTCCCAAAACGACCGCATAAACTCTGCACAGGTAGATTCCTCGTTGGGAGTACATAAAAACTGCCCAAAGAAGCGTTCCTGTACGATCCATAGTTTACGAGAAAAATACGAAAAACAAAGTATGACTTCACTGCCGGTGCAAGAAAAAAACACTTTATTGCACATATCAACAACAATATTTGCATATCTTTCCAGACAATAATGTTTAAAACGTTCGGGGATCGCCTGCTTGGACCATATCTGTTGCCTGAACGGCTCTCGGGACAGTCGTACTTGGTGTTTCTCAATGAGGTCTTAAACGAGTTCCTCGATGACATACCATTAGCGACAATACAGGGACTTTGGTTCCAGCATGATGGGGCTCCGGCGCATTTCTGTGCTCCTGTGCGTGGTTGGCTGGATATGGAATACCCCGGCCGCTGGATCGGACGTGGGGGTCCGGTTCTATGGCCGCCACGTTCGCCAGATCTTACACCGTTGGATTTTTTCCTATGGGGCCATCTCAAGGAACTGGTGTATCGAGACGTAGTGACAACACAAATGGACTTAGTTGCTCGTCTGCATGCTGCTTGTACTTCGGTGGACCCCGCGATGCTGCAACGTGTGATGACAGCCATTCCACGGCGTGCTCAAGCCTGCCTGGACATGCACGGCGGACACTTTGAACATCTGCTTTAAATTGTGCATGCTGTTGATATGTTCAATAAAGTGTTTTTTCTTGCACTGGCAGTGACGTCATACTTTGTTTTTCGTATTTTTCTCGTAAACTATGGATAGTACAGGAACGCTTCTTTGGGCAGATTTTATGTAATCCCAACGAGGAATCTAGCTGTGCAGAGTTTATGCGGTCGTTTTGGGACACCCTGTATATCTCCTAAATGTTTAACCTGTTTGAATAGAATCAGAATCCTAAATTTCATTAACAGCACTTTTCCTTATTGCAACTGACATTGTATTTCAACATTATGTCAAGAAGATCTCATAAATAACAACCAAACATTGCAGATTTGCTTTCTTAATGATTTCTGCAAATAAGGTGCATTCTTCTACCACTTCAAAAAAATATTTAAGCACTTCTTTAATAGAATATTTAATTGAAATCGAATTTAAGTTATTAAATTAATTCTGCATTTTGGGTCAAAAAGACTTTTTTCCGAAATATTACGCATTTCAAATGTATTTACGTGGAACACATTTTATTTGCTTTATTAATTAATTTGCATAGAATAGATAGAATTTTTAAGCTTTTGTTTCCCTTTTATGACATAGAGAGAGGCTTAATGAGAAAACTGATAAATAATGTTTAGCGCATTAATATTCTCTGTCATCACAATCATTAGCATGGAAAAATCGTTGATTATTTTGAATGGTTCGCAGAATGTGAGATAAGAATCATAAATAGCTTTTGAAAATTCAATGAAATTATATAAAATCATCATTTGTATAAAGATCAACATTCTTAAAAACATTCTCTGACTCCAAATAAGAAACGTTTTCAATCGCCTACTACATTATTAATAGAATTATATAAATATTGAAGTAAACATAATTTTAATAATGTGTATCAGGGGTTCTTAAACTTATGTAGTCCGAGGACCCCCACTTGAACAACATTTCTTTTTGCGGACCCCATCCCAACTCTAGGCATTTTATGTCGTTTTTGAGACTTCATCTCTGGCTCAATAATCTCATAGGCACTACGTTATCTATATATATAAAACAGTTCCGTAACTGACTCATTCATTCACTGACTGACTGACTGACTGACTGACATACAACGCACAGACCAAACCGCTGGACCTAAAGGGCTGAAACTTTGCATGGCGATTCTTCTAATAGTGTAGGGGTGCACTAAGAAAGATTTTTCAAAAATTCTTCTTAGATTTTTTTAAATTAAATTTTTAAGCTATGTTTTAAACTTTTTGTACGTTTGCATTTAAAATAATACATTGAGGGTTATAAAATTTATATCACGAGAAAGATCATAAAAATTCCTTTAAAATGAAATTTTTTTCGAATTTTTACCTCCATTTACTGATTTTTGGTGAATTTTTAAAGATTAATTTTTAGAATTTAATTTATTAAATGCCGATCACGTGATTTCTTTTTCTGGTACTTTTAATAAATTTATCGCCACGTGCGTAACAACTAAATAGACAAAAAAATATTTTTTTCTCTTTTTAATGCAGCAGACGATTGGATATTATCCAAAAAAATGCATATCCCTTACGATTTTTTTATAAATATATATATATATATATATATAGATAGATATATATTTTACATCAATTGTATACATTGATCATCGCATTTATTATAAATATATATATTTATTTTTTGGCATAAATTGCATACGTTGACCGTTGTATTTAATTTGAATGTACTCCGTAGCGAAGCGCGGGTTTTCAGCTAGTAATAAATATTGGTAAAAATGTATCGCTGGTAATTTTAATGAGTGGTCTTCCGCATTTATAGAGACGAACATTTTTATTAGGACATAGAATAAAAAACATAAAATGAATAAAAACAGTAGTAAAAATAATTTTAAATGTTACAAATCGTAATACATTAAACTCATACAAACATGTCTTGGTCAAATAATGGTCAAAATAGATCTATCTTATTATAATATGTTCTCTGTAAAATGATTTTGACTTAATGAGATGGGTGCAGTGGTTCTCTTGAAACAAGAACCGCAATGCCAGGCTCTATGCTGGAAAGTTTTATTCCGAGGTCCGCTTCTACATTGAGTTTCTTTCTATACTTTGATTTCATATATATAACAGTACCGAAAAAGCCGGTATACATAAATACGCTGTGCAGAACGGAATCAAATGTTGGAGGGCTTCATTTGCAAGTGCAGGGTAATCAGATCTGAGAAATAACCAAAAGTTTGTGAGTTCATTTTTATTGAATTGTAGTTTCAATGTTTCAAAGACGTATCCCACGATAATTCCTCGAGAATATCTTGCTCAAGTACAGATTGTTAATGTCATAATTGTTTCGCGGACCCCCAGGGGTCCGCGGACCACAGTTTAAGAATCTATGATGTATATGTTATCTGATTTTAATTTCACTTGATAAACATGAGAGATATTTTTTACGATGCATGTAGATATATTTTCATTTAAAACTACGGGAAAAACTACGAAGAGGCTAAGTTATGAGATAAAAAGATTAGCTGTTATTGTTTATAATTTACATAATATTGGTATATTGTTATTTTTATAAAACAAACATTAACATTAGAATAAAAAATATCCCTTTCAGGAACATCAACCGCCACCGTTTGCACCATGCAGATTTTTTTTACAAAATTATGAAACATTTTCCAATTAAAGGTTGCAACATGTTTTTACTTTTTAAACTGATAACAGATGGCAGCACTAACTATTTTCTGCTCATTTAACTGGAATACATTGAAAACAATTGAAAAGAAGACTAGATTTAAGCGTTCGCACTGTGCGAAAGGCGCCCCTGAAAGGGATATATATATATATATATATATATATATATATATATATATATATATAGCATAAAAAAGAGTGAAATAATTCAGAGATTTAAAAAAAAACCTTAAAACATACTTTATAAATAATAGTAAATGAAAATAATTTCTTGTATTTTGAAAAGAAAATCAGCTTTCTCAAGAACAGATTAATAGAACCTCAATGCAGACAATGTATAGAATACATTTTGCATGCATTGGATTTATGCTTAAACATTTCGCTAATTGAGGGGACGGCAGAATGAACTCTTACATTTCAGATGGTAATAAGAAACAAACAAAGCATTTTACAGAAAAACTTTGTATTTTCGAAAAGTACTAACAGTAAACTTTTCCATTGGATTTTAAAAATAACACCAATCAGGTGACGCCCGCTATTTGCGATGCACTGCCCATGCCGTTCTCTAAAGTTTGCCATTACTTTGTTGGCCATCTGTAGGAGAATGGTGGCAACTTCCTCACTAATAAAGAGATCGTTGCACATCTTCACGTTTTCTAATGTTCGGAGTACTACCACTTGGTTTACTTGGCAATGCAGACCCACTTTCTGTTGCGTTTGAAACCCATCGCAAGATTTTTTATCTACCAGGAACGACATCAGTTGCATAGAACCCGAAGCGCATCCTAACTCTTCTGTGTGTCCCGGTTACAGAATCGTTGTTTTCCGTCTCGATAACGAAACCGCGATGTTCACTGGACCAACTCATGGTGTCTCATGGCAACGAGGAAATCCGCTCAAACGGTTGCCATCTACCGTGCCGCCCTACCCTCACCATTCCCTCACCTGTGACCTTCAGAAATATGGGAGTCCATTCTACCGCACCCCGTATGATCCTAAAGAGGTAGGCTGAAATAGATTCCAAAGTTCGCACATTAAGCTGACAGTTATTTATTGGGTTTTGTTTACAGTTATTTACTGGGAATATATTAAAGTATTTTTACTCGTAAAAAGACAGAAAGTTAATGCTATACAAATCTGAACGTAAACGGAAAATTAAATTCTTTAAAACTTGATTTACATGAATTATTCAAAGGGTTTTTTTTTAAAGACCTCTTTTATTTAAAATCCAACCATTTTATATTTTAGTTTTAGAAAGTAATTACTGTCTATGCTTCCATAAAAAATACCTTCTGAAATGTCTCGGTTAAAATAGTTTCAGTAAAAAAAATCTCCACTAATTTAGCCGAGGTGCGTCTCTTATTAACACAAACTTGATCGTTCATTTGTGCTAAATTCCTATTTTCATACGTTGAGACAAAACATTTTTTAGCCAACTTTCACTAATTGTGTGTTGCTTTATCAAAATGATCCCTATTTCTGCCGCGATCTATTTTTTAAAATCAAAATAATCAAATAAAAGGTAATTTTTAGATAATTTAATGTGCATCTATAATAACAACACAGAGCTTCTTAAAATGAACAGAAATAAATAATGAGAATGACAACTATATTACTGAGTTCGAAATTAGTTCTTCATTCTGTCGGGGAGCTATTATACACTCTCAAACAAAAAAAAAAACGACGCACCAAGAATGAGTTATTTAACCTTTTCCTTACGGGGTGGGATAGCATGTATCCCAAGAATACGGGCCCAAGAATGAATATATATATATATATATATATATATATATATATATATATATATATATATATATATAATCCCCTCAAAGTCCGTTCTTACAAAGGGGTTACGAAATTTCCCGTTCTAAACAGGGAATCGGAAAAAATGGGTTCCGTAGGCTAAAGGTTAATGGGACGAAAATCGGTAGATGTGATGTACATGTATAGAAAAAGAAATAATTAAAATTTGAGAAAAATTGGATGATTTATTCAAGAGGAAGAGCTTCACAAAGTGAAAAAGTCAATAACGCGTTGGTCCACTTTGGTCCTTATGCAAACAGTTATTCGGCTTGGAATTCACTGATAGAGGTGGCGGATGTCCTCCTGCGGGATATCGGGGAAAATTCTGTCCAGTTGGCGCGTTAGATCGCCAAATTCCAGAGCTGGTTGGAGAGCCTTGCCCATAATGCTCCAAACGTGCTGAATGGTGGAGAGATCCGAAGACATTGCTGGCCAAGGTAGCGTTGGGCAAGCACGATGACAAGCAGTAGAAACTCTCGCCGTGTGCGGGCGGCCGATGAATGTAAGCACATTGAGTTTCTTTCTCTTCTTGTTTTCAATAGGGGCACAGTATAGGTCCAACCGTAAAGGACCAAAGGCCATCCCCTGATGCCACCCCCAGGGACAATATCTGGAGTGATCATACCTCCTTTCCAAACCTTTGACCTCTTGCTGAAATGTAAGCACAGTATGGCGTGATATAAAGGGCAACACAACGGGGCGTAGAATATCGTCGACTAACCGCTGTGCTGTAAGGGTGCCGCGGATTACAACCAAAGGGGTCCTGCTATGAAATGACATCCCAGACCATTACTCCTGGTTGTCGGAAGACAGCCAGGTTGGTATCCGCAGCTGTCCGGGGCGTCTCGTATTCGTTGGCCACCGGGGCTCAATTCGAAGCGGGACTCATCAGTGAAGACAATTCTTCTCCAGTCAGTGGCATTCAAGATCGAATGTACCCGACACCACTGCAAACAGGCTTGGCGGTGTAAGGAAGTCAATTGTAGTCGGTGCAAGGGGTGCCGTGAGCTCAGCCCCCTTTCTCTGGGCCGCCTTTGAATGGTCCTTGCGGTCATTGAAGCACCATTTGCACGTACTGACGACCGCTTCCTTCTTGACGCTGTGTTCGGCCATGGTTCACCCATTCCTGCCAACATCGTTTAACATTTCCATCGCTCCTATTCAAATGTCGAGCGATTCGCTGATTAGACCAACCGGATTCTTTTGAAACCAATTACACGTCCGATCTCAAATGCTGACATCTGCGCATATTGTTCGCGCACCTGTATGCGAGGCATAGTTACTGTCTACCCGAGCACACGGAATTAAATTCCCTGGAATCGAAATTTTTCCTCTTTAATATCCTGCCAGTTGCGCAGTTCAGATGCGTTGCAGCGTCACATATTCATTCATTCACCACCAAACTTTAAAATTTTGAATTTTCTGTTGAAACCTGTATGCATATCAATGTGAGTCCAATTTGCATTACCCCTTCTTGGTGCGTCGTTTTTTTAGTTTAAGAGTGTATGTAACTGTTTTTCTGGACAATCGACAGAAGTAAAAATACTTATTGCTTTCCGGCCTGATGAAGGATTAAATTAATAACATCAAAATTAGTTTTCATTCTAATTATTTATTTTTGAGGATTTTATGATATGTGTCTTCCTGTTATGTGTATTCCATAATTTTCCTAAAAGTGTAACGTTAATCTTTAAAATTACACTTTCATGAAAGTATAACTTTAAATTATAATATATTGGTTATTCTCGCTGGTATTTCAAACATGAATATTAATTTCATCAAAAAGTGGTAGTCACTAGTTCTGGATAAATGTAAAATTTCATGAAGAGTGAATGTGTGATGAAAGCATGAAAAATATCCTCCGATTGACCGTTCATATTTTGCATAGTAAACGCGAGATTCTGAATACACTGCGTTATATAATCATTAATGAAACATTTTAAATCCTTTTGATACGTGCGTTTTAAATATATTAGAAGTGATAATTTTCTAAAGAAATTAGATGCATAAATTAAACATATGTACCATTCTGAGTATTTAAATGTAAAATAGTTTTCACCTTCACATAAAATTAACTTTTAAATAAATTTTTTTAATGAAAGTTTTTAACAAACATGCAGCCTATTTTAATTCGTTTACTTACTTTCTATCTTTTATTTCATTTTTAGTTAATTCAAAAGACTTCTTTCTCTGCTTAAACAAATACGTGTAAAATTCTTTAATCTTTTACAGAACTGTTTAAAAAGTCGAGACATTTTTTCAAAGTATAAATTGCCTTTTTTTTCACAGAATATATTTTTTTTAAGTTTGTGATCAAATAATTTTTAAATGAAATTATTCTTTCTTGAAACGCTTTTAATGCAAGAGACATTCCTTCAGGCGTGTCTCTTTCTCATTAAATTAAAAATAAATATTTTGAAGAGCAACTTAGATACTTTTTTTTCTGCTTTATATTTAATTCTTTTGTCATTACAAAATAATCTGAATGAAGAAATTTTTTAACACAGCTTAAAATAAAAAGATTTCTTTCAGGGTTTGTTTTACCTCAACGCATTTTATTCACATATTGTTTTAAATAAACATATAGAAACATGACTGAACAGTTAACGAACTAATGGAGAGAAATGTTGTTAGCTATTCGTCTCTTTTTAAGATACAAAACAGCATTTATATCGCTATTAAACTTTTATTTGATTCCGGAAATTCTTTAACACTATACATAGTGTTATTTTTATCCAACTTGATTTGAATGCATTGTTTATCATTTTGTCACAAGATGATAAATAGGATAGTAGAATAAAAATTATAGTTTATCTTAAACAATTCTAACTCTCTGTGAGATTTATTGATTAAGTCGACTGTAATGATTTTAAAGATTTATTTTGACTTTAAAACAAAATAATTACAATACTTGCACATTTAATAGAATACTTGCACATTTAATAGAATACACTTGCGATTAATAGAATACAATTGAATATAAGGAATGGATCAACACTGGGAAAATGGAAAACCCAATAGCATAAAGAATGAATCATGAATTGACTTACATATGAATGAGGAATTGCTTTCACTTCCCAGACATCCTCCAAACCTTTCACTTAATACATAAAAAATAATAATAATTGAGCAGAATCGCTGCTCGCATCACGTACAACAGAATTTTTTTGTCAACAACAAAAGTGAATGTTGCCACACACCGTTACAAAAAAAAAGAAATTACTAGTTCAGTGCTGGCACCTATGAACGATGATTGATGCTGGACGGAACACTCTCATATCACATTAATTGTTCCATTTTAAACCATTACTCTTGTTCAGAAAATTATGAATAAGCAGAATGTTATCACAATACGTGAAATCCCAACAAAAAAAGCAAACGTTGTTGTTGTTGTTTGTTTTTTTCAAAGCCGGGCACTTTAGGCTGCTGTGTACTAACCCTATTGGATTCGCTCCCCTCAATGTTAACCTATGGAGAAAATGTGTCTACTTTTTACAGCTACATAAATGCCGATAATCCAATAAAAATAATATTTTCAGAAAGCCTGAACTTTTCTGCACCTTGCTATTGGATTCATTTTATAAATTTCGTCCACTAAAAGAATTAATGAGCGATTAAAACAAACTACACCAAATTTTTTCGTGAATCATTTAAATATTAAAATATTATTTGCGTTTATTTTAAAACTAAAAATGTCCCAAGGGGTAAAATTTCTTTCGCTATTACGGATTACAATTTTTTAGAAAAAAATCTTTGAATCCAAGTCGGCACTCCTTGGACACATTTTCTCCATAGGTTAACATTGAGGTGAGCAAATCCAATAGATTTAGTACACAGCAGACACTTAAAATGAAGACATTCGCACATAATCCATAAGAATCATTGGTTGTTTTCAATAGGGGCACAGTATAGGTCCTACCGTAAAGGACCAAAGGCCATCCCCTGATGCCACCCCCAGGGACAATATCTGGAGTGATCATACCTCCTTTCCAACTCTTTGACCTCATACAAAGTTCTTTCCGGCCTACGAATTTAACTTGCCCATATCCGGCTCAGACACACAGGTATTTATTGGTGTTCGTCGGGATTCGAACAGAGTCCTCCTAGTTCGAAGCCCAACGCATACAGACAAAATATAACTTCCAAATCCTAACTTTCATAATAAATCCCCATATAAACGAAATGAGATATATATATAAAATATTTAAAACGAAAAAGCAATTTATGAAGACATCCAGAAACAATTAAACTCGTGACATTACCAAAATTATCATTCAGCAAGTGATTGTTTCCGTAAAGTATCTTAGAGAAGATAACCGAGACTTGTCATTAGACGAGGCTTCAAAAATACACATTTTTCCATTGAAGAACCTCCGAGAACAATTCGTGTTTGTTTTCAGGATCATATCTTTCAGGAAGTATCATTTGTTTCCCGTTAAACGCATGATTAATGACAAATAGACGCATCGAATTTCATCTTGCCTTTAGTTGTCATTGTCGGAGATAAGATATAAGAAAATATGTTATATTTATTAAACTGTGCAAGAACTATGTAACAGGTTCATTTTTACAATTCATAAGACAGATCATAAGATTCACTTCCCCATAAAATGTTCGTATTTTTTTTTGTTATCACTTATTTTATAACTAAAACAAGAATGTAATATTACATTTAATATTATACACTGGAGAATTGTTCTGAGTACAGAAAGATAAAAGAAATTTGTTGGTAAATCATAATTTTTCTCATTTAGACTAATTTAGAGCATAGACTATATTTACTTTTCTAAGTGTACATATAAAAGTCCGAGATCTGTAAAGTTTTCGTTTTGGTAAACACTAAAGTCTTAACGAAGACATCATACTTAGACGATAAAAGGATATACAAAGTTTCACTTTGTATATCCTTTTATACGTTTAATTACAGTTCCACTAAGAGATCCACATAATTAACTAAAGGGATGTTTTGTTCAATAAATTTTATTCTTCTTTCATGGTCTTGCGTTTGCTTTTATGGATGTGCTATATATTACTCAGAGGGAAAAAAATACATATTATGGCCGAAAAGAGAGTTTAAGGTAATTAAAAAATAAATACCAACTTTCTGCAAATTACATTAGGGATAGTAGGGAAGGCTTATGTTCTTAACTATAATGATACGTCAGTTTAACGTTAAATATTATAAAAACATGTATTACGGGCATAGTTATATTGACCATAATGTGATTTCAGCAGTCTTCAAAACTTAATCATTATTAAGTAACTACAATTAAGTAACTATTAATTAAAATTTCATTCGTTATCGTATTATATTAAGGTATATGTTTATTTATATTCATAGATTTATATTCTTATTGTATCATTAGAAATACAAAAACAAGTTGGTAATATTTAATAAATCGGTTTATAAGTCAGCAATATTGCAAATTACATTAGGGATAGTAGGGAAGGCTTATGTTCTTAACTATAATGATACGTCAGTTTAATGTTAAATACTATAAAAACATGTATTACGGGCATAGTTATATTGACCATAATGTGATTTCGGCAGTCTTCAAAACTTAATCATTATTAAGTAACTACAATTTAGTAACTATTAATTAAAATTTCATCGATTATCGTATTATATTAAGGTATATGTTTATTTATATTCATAGATTTATATTCTAATTGTATCATTAGAAATACAAAAACCAGTTGGTAATATTTAATAGAACGTTTTACAAGTCAGTTAGCTAAGGACGGCACTACAATAGATTTGACCTCTAACTTTTTTTGAGATCTGCTCAAGAGTTAAATCTGCCATCGCCCTTTCATGGCGATCTCCTCAAGTACATTACTGGTATTGTTGCAGACAGCCCAGAGGAGATATGACCTTTAGGGGCAATCGTATTCAGCAGACTGCTTTGTCAAGACTCCTAAGTGGTCACCTGAAGTGCCTTAAAAATTTGATCAAGGCAATAATATCTTCCTCATTTGTGAAAAATGTAACATCAATCATTCCACCCCTAACCATCTTCTTTCTTGCTTGGGGCTTGAAAAGGAGTATCTGACACAGAGTCCCCTCCTTGTTTCGGATTTTCTAAATGTTTTTGGTCTCATGGATCTGGTCTAGCCTATCCGCTAAATCAGATAGGATTAGTAGAAAACAACAACAATGACATAAGTCAGTTAAAGGCCGGGTGACGCGGGCATTCTCTGAGTGCACTCACCTCCGGGTTGTGGGTTCGATTTCCGCTTGTCCGAGGACAAGACTGAGGTTAGGACGCTATGTTGGCTCACCTATATGGTACTCCGGTAATAAAGAAGCCAACAAATTCGCAGTGTGGAGGAACGAACGTAGTAATAGACAACGTGCCTGCCGCATTGGAAACAATAACAGCAACATAAATCAGTTACAGAAGGCAAGTTTGTTTATGTTAAAAGTAAACTGAAATTTTATATTTTAGGAGGATATGATTTTGAGTTACTATTTTCTAATTATGTGTGTTTTTCTCCTTTTTACTTTATTAATGGCTGCTTTATGAATAAAATCATACACATAAGCAAAGATGTAAAGATCCTAATTTAAAGAATATCTGTACGTACTTTTTCTATTCGCGTCTCACAAATAATTCTAACAGAAAGATTTTTATGAAGACAAAACTATTTTTTTAACCACATCTCTCTATTATACCTCTTCTTTCCGTCATTAGGTTTACATATTTCTAATAAAATTTGCAACCCGGCAAGGATATATATATTGCATTTTTATATGTTATCTTAAGTTTTAAGACTGCTAACTGAATTCAAAATTCGAAGAAATTTCCAGATCATCTCCCTTTCTCACAGAAACACTTAACTACACAACCGGGTCATTTTTACCTGGTAATGACATTTTTAGGATGTCTTTTCTTAACTGCATATATATATTTCTATTCTTGACAATGTAAAATCGATGTACAAAATATTAGAATATTTCTACAGCTCATTATAGTCAGGAAAAGGGAAAACAATTTATTTCTTCTTATCAAAGAGAAAAATAATTAAGGATTAAGGAAAACTTATATTATAGTTGATTAACATAATATAATCTGCAAATTTCTCAACAGGGTGTTTGTAAAGGCGTTAATGTTGGATATAAATTTCTGGTTAGTTTTGGTGCGTAAAGCCAAGAAAATCATCACCGTTCGCTTTGCGCGTTTCCAGAGGATCTCTTTCTACACTGAAGTGCCACTGAATTAGGGATAGCAAAGCCTATGCAAATTGTGTAGCGCTGCGCATCATGTATGCGCAAGTAAGGGCGCTGTGGTAACTGCATATATAGCGCGTACTGTGGTTGTTCTTAATTAGTTGTCGGAATTGCCAGTATGGGTAAAGTGCCTGATTTAGACGCCTTCGATCGCGGACAAATCGTAGGTGCGCGACCCATGGGCCATTCAATTTCCGAAATCGTCAGTCAGCTAGGATTTTCAAGGTCGACAGTGTCAAGAGTATACCAAGAATACATGGATGGTGAAAAAAAACTAGCGATCGAGCAACTGCAAAGGACAATTAGCCTTGACAGTGCGTGGTGAGAGACGGCTCAGGCGTATTGTACGTAGCCAGGGAAGTCAAACATTAGCTCAAATTACCACCCAGTTTAATGACGGTGCCAGTCGTACAGTCAGTAAACGGACTGTGCAACACACGCTTCACCGTATGGTTTTCGGGAGCCGTCGACCTACGAGAGTACCATTGCTCTATACTCGCCATCGGGCTGCACGTCTTGTCTGGGCAAGAGAGCACAGAGACTGGAGTGTAGAGGACTGGAAACGAGTAGCATGGAGTGATGAGTCTCGATTCCGACTACTTAACGCCGACGGGAGGCTGAGAATATGGCGTCAGATTCATGAAGCCATGGATCCTGCATGCCTGGCTGGAATTGTACAAGGGCATGGTGGCTCAATCATGGTCTGGGGTGTTTTTTCGTGGCACAGTTTGGGATCTTTGGTGCGTGTACCAACCTCCCTCAATGCAATTCGGTACGTAGAGTTGCTGGGTGATCACCTCCATCCGTTTATGCTGTTCTGTTATCCGCACGGTAATGGAGTTTTCCAGCAACACAACTGTGCCTCTCACAAGTCCCGGTTGGCTACTGGCTGGTTGGATAAGCATTCCTCTGACTTCTCTGTCATGAATTGGCCACCTAGAAGCCCAGACTTAAATCCTATTGAGCATCTTTGGGATGTTTTGGAACAAGGCGTGAAAGGCCATCACACAGCAACAAAGAACCTTACTGAATTATGGACAGCTTTAGCCAATATTTGGCAAGCCATTCCAATGGAACGTTTCCAGAAACTTGTTGAATCTATGCCTCGTCGTGTGGCAGCCGTTATCAAGGCCAGAGGAGGCCAAACTCGTTACTAGGTAGGTATCCCTAATTCAGGGGCACTTCAGTGTAGTTAGCTTCCTTAAATAAAGATTCATATAACAAAATAAAATCCGCTCATAAGCTTTAAGGAATCCACCTTGCCTTTGAGGAATGTAATGGTAAATAGCCTTAAGAACAGAAAAAAAAATCCCATCATCACCTACCTCGTTATCGTACCGAAGTTAAAGTCACGAAAAGCTAGAGATCTGCATATTGTAACTCTAAATGACATTAGTAAATCCTTAGACCGTCATCTGAAAGAACTTGAAATGAAGAATGAAAACATATTCGTTCTTTGATCCACGATTTTAAAGCTTCGAAATGCAAAGCACAGGACATTACAGTCCGGTCTACACCTGTTTTATTTTTGAACAAGCATATATTAGCTTATATCAGTCATTTGGCGAGCTTTGTAACTTAAACATAAACTTTTATAAATGGAACTAAAATTAGAATATTTAAAGCGAAACTTCTTTTCTCACCCAAATGCCGAATAGCCATGTTTTACACATTTTTCTTCGTGGTTCCTAAAAGTTATTCAATTCCTACTATTAGTTCACAATCTCCTTATATATGTTTATATATCTTGTTCAAATTTTCAATCGTTAATAAGATACTTTTTATTCATCCACTCAAGTTCAAATACATTTTTTAAACGTGTAGTGGATGACACTTGATGTTAATACAGTTTTTTTCAAATATTAATTTATTAATTAAATTTAATTAATTAATTTTAGTTTTATATGGGAGCCCTTTAAATAGGAAGAGACCTAGAGCGTCTCTTGCTCTTGAACGGTAATTTCCCTCTTCTTACTGCGTAACGGTAGCACTGCGGTAGCGCGCTCTCCTCCCATCCTGTAGGTTGCGGGTTCGAGTCCCCAAGCTGACAAACTTTTCCTCTCTCTTTCCCCCCCCTCCTAATCTCGCACAGTAGGCAAGGTGCTGTCAGGCAATACTTTTTTTCAATTCCTACTATTAGTTCACACTCAAATTTTTCTTTGTTGAGTCAGACTTAAATTTTTTTTATATTACTTGTTTATTTATTAGAAATGCCCGGAACATTGGCTATTACGCTATTTGTTCTCAGTAATGGGCGAGACTGCTGGCTATTCATTTAAGTGAGCACCGTATAGGTGGCCAGCATTACCCCCCTACAAACCGGTCCCGTAATTTAGAACCGAGTCAAATGACGAGACCGGAACACTTGACCCCGCACCTCCAGAGGTGAATTTGAGAACTTGGAGGACATTGCAGCCACGACAAATTTTACGCTCATCGGCCACCATTAGTGAACACGGCGGTGGATTTTGCCAACGACCAGCATTGAACCCGCATCCCTCAAATCTCTGGATGACGACTTTGCCAACCGGGCCACCTCGCTCCGGTTCCTAAAAGTACTTTGTTTTACTCTGCAAAATAAAATTCCGACACCACTGTCTGGGTCTGGAGAGTATTGGCTAACAGTAATAACTGTGAGAAATGGTACGAACCACTGTGAGCAATGGTACGAGCTATTTTAGACAAGATGGTACGAACCACTGTCTGGGTCTGGAGAGTATTGGCTAACAGTAATAACTGTGAGAAATGGTACGAACCACTGTGAGCAATGGTACGAGCTATTTTAGACAAGATGGTACGATCCACTGTCTGGGTCTGGAGAGTATTGGCTAACAGTAATAACTGTGAGCAATGGTACGAACCCCTGTGAGCAATGGTACGAGCTTTTTTAGACAAGATGGTACGAACCACTGTCTGGGTCTGGAGAGTATTGGCTAACAGTAATAACTGTGAGCAATGACTACGTTTTTTTCCGTCTGAATCAAAGAAGATGCCTGCATTTCGGGGCTCGTCTCTCCTGAATGTAGTACAGTGGCACCTCGATACTCGTCGTTAATTGGTTCCAGAAGTCACGACGAGTACAGAACGAATTTTTCCCATAAGGAGTAATGTAAGTTGAATTAATTCGTTCCTGAAACCAGGCATTTCACATTTTACTGGACGATTAATCAATGGATGAGGTTGATTTTTTTTATACAAAAGCTGTAATGAAAGGAGTTGATAGCCTAATGGGAAAGTGGCTAAGTAGAGGAGCAGAGATGTTATTTCTTGGAAAGGGTGTTTTTGCAATACAATATTAGGTGCTTGCACAGAGATTCTTTCTCTTCTCTGTCTCTTAACACCCTCTATCCCTGTTGTAGACTCGGATTTAGGGAGTTATCAAGAAAAACTTGCTTTTGCCTACATTTCATAATGTTTCTCAAGTGAGATATTGTTTGATCATTAAACAAGTCCACACTTCGGCTTGCTATAACTTTGTCTGGGTGATACTTTTGAACAAAATTTTGTAATTCAACCTATTTCAGTCTTTCGTTTCGACCGGAGAGACAGGATGCATGGATGCCACATTGTCTCATACATGTTTTAGCATGTGTGACGCATGCTAACGAAATTTTTCTCTCGTCGAAATGCGATTTGTACCGAGCAGAATTCGAGTATCGAAGCAATTTCTTTCGTGACGAAATGCCACGGGTACCGAGCAAAAGTCGACTACTGAAGCAATATTTTCGTGTCGAAATGCAACGAGTACCGAAGCAATTTTTTCGTTTCGAAATGCGACGAGTACCGAGCAAATGTCTACTACCGAAGCAATTTTTTCGTGTCGAAATGCGACGAGTACCGAAGAAATTTTTTCGTGTCGAAGTGTGGCAAGTATCGAAGCATTTTTTTCGTGTCGAAATGCGAAGAGTACCGAACAAAAGTCTACAACCGAAGCAATTTTTTCGAGTCGAAATGCGACGAGTACCGAAGAAATTTTTTCGTGTCGAAGTGCGGCAAGTATCGAAGCAATTTTTTCGTGTCGAAATGAGACGAGTACCGAACAAAAGTAGAGTACTGAAGCAATTTTTTCGTGTCCAATTGCGAAGAGTACCGAGTAAAAGTCTACTACTGAAGCAATTTTTTCGAGTCGAAATGCGACGAGTACCGAAGAAATTTTTTCGTGTCGAAGTGCGACAAGTATCGAAGCAATTTTTTCGTGTCGAAATGCGAAGAGTACCGAACAAAAGTAGAGTACTGAAGCAATTTTTTCGTGTCCAATTGCGAAGAGTACCGAGCAAAAGTCTACTACTGAAGCAATTTTTTCGAGTCGAAATGCGACGAGTACCGAAGAAATTTTTTCGTGTCGAAGTGCGGCAAGTATCGAAGCAATTTTTTCGTGTCGAAATGAGACGAGTACCGAACAAAAGTAGAGTACTGAAGCAATTTTTTCGTGTCCAATTGCGAAGAGTACCGAGCAAAAGTCTACTACTGAAGCAATTTTTTCGAGTCGAAATGCGACGAGTACCGAAGAAATTTTTTTCGTGTCGAAGTGCGACAAGTATCGAAGCAATTTTTTCGTGTCGAAATGCGAAGAGTACCGAACAAAAGTAGAGTACTGAAGCAATTTTTTCGTGTCCAATTGCGAAGAGTACCGAGCAAAAGTCTACTACTGAAGCAATTTTTTCGAGTCGAAATGCGACGAGTACCGAAGAAATTTTTTCGTGTCGAAGTGCGGCAAGTATCGAAGCAATTTTTTTCGTGTCGAAATGAGACGAGTACCGAACAAAAGTAGAGTACTGAAGCAATTTTTTCGTGTCCAATTGCGAAGAGTACCGAGCAAAAGTCTACTACTGAAGCAATTTTTTCGAGTCGAAATGCGACGAGTACCGAAGAAATTTTTTCGTGTCGAAGTGCGGCAAGT
>OU015491.1:17914435-17931935 GCA_907164885.2 Dolomedes plantarius
GCATTGACTCGTACAGGTATTAATCTCATTGATTCATGCAGGGTTGTTTTGTTGCCATGATGATGTTTTTTATTCTGAAGCGGTATAAATATGGACATGGAATCATATGATTTTCTTCGGCTTCTTACCAAGATTCGGCTCACAAGCATACTGAAGTCATTTTTACGATAAGCCTCATTAACGAAAGGTTTGCTTAAGACAACATAACTATTTATCCTGACTTCTTTAAGTCTAAGCACTCCAGTGTTTCTACTTCCATCAAACAGGCTAGCTAACTAGGATTGAATTTCGCCGCTTTTAACTTTTTGATTTTACTAAAGTTGCACTCGGTCAGGAATACTGAAAGACAATCATACCTTCTTATTCCTAACTCTTAAACCCCAAACCGAGCTTATTAATTTTTATTTACCACTGGATTTGCTTGGAAATTAAGCTTTTGTAATCTTGTATTCCTCAATTGGAGGAATGCGAATTTATTACCTGTGGTTTTAATTATCTTCACTTTTTATACATGTTCATTGATGTCCAATCGTCTGCCGCATTAGAAAAATAAAAAAAAAAATTATTTTTTTGTCTATTTCGTAGTTATGGACGTGACGCAAAACTAGTTTAAAGTATCACAAAAAGAAAAGAAACCACGTGATCAGCATTTAATAAATTAAATTCAAAAAATTAATCTTTAAAAATTCACTAAAATCAGAAAATGGAGATAAATATTCGAAAAAGATTTCATTTTAAATGAATTTTTATGATCTTTCTCGTGATATAAATTTTATAACCCTCAAATTATTATTTTAAATGCAAACGCAAAATAAGTTACAAAAACAGCTTAAAAGTTTAATTTAAATAAATCTAAGAAGAATTTTAAAAAACATTTCTAAAAGAACATTTTCATACATGTTCTTTTAGAAACTTTATACTTTCTATAAATTTTATTGAATTTTATAACTTAACTGCAACCTGGTTTTGTATGTCTCTCTTCGTGTTTGTTCTTACTACAACACCATACGTTTGGCACAGCCTGTCCCCAGGGGACCTTGCACCATAAAACCTTATTCAACCAGCCAACCACAACTCTTACGAATAACAAGTTTAATGCAATTACAGTTTAAGAGTGGAAGTGTGTATAGTTGGCAAGATTGTGTAAAAACATGCTCACTTAAATTATTACTATTATAAATATCAGCTGTACAATTATTTGATTCTAACGCGTAGTTATCTATCTCCTGTCCAATGGTCTGATTTATACAAATAACATCATTACTGACGACAGTTTCAACGTTATGTGATTAATACTTAAAGGCTTGCTCAATATCACTAAAGCACACGACGATTGTCAATTATTCTAGGAGCAAATTTAGACTGCAATAAATATTAGTTCTCGAATAATCCTATAAATTACCTATATTTGCCAATTGCAAATAATTTATTCGGACATTAAAATCGCAAAATATATAACAAGGAAAATGTATGTTAGTAAATATAATAGTAAACCTTGAAACGCAGATAAAAAGGCAACTTTACACAAAATGTATTGCAAAATACATTACTATGAAAATATATGTACTAATAGCCACTTAAACATGCAGTTAATCACTTTAGAAGAATATACACACACGTACATACAAATATACAAACATACACAGACATACATGTATATATATATATATATATATATATATATATATATATATACAGATGGATCGTTGGATCCATCGATGGAATCTCGATGGATCGTTTTCGGATCCATCGTTTTTCCGTATCTACCGTTCATTTTATCCAGTCCCAAAAATCATATTGCTTTGTTATGTTTCCCCATCTATCGTTTTTCCGCATTTATCGTTCATTTCAATCGGTCCCTTGAAAAACGATAGATCGAGATTCCACTGTATATATATATATATATATATATATATATATATATATATATATATATATATTACTTTTAATGAATGTAAAGGAGTATCTGAAACACATTTAATTGTTAGTAAACCCTAGAGACACAGATAAAAAGTGAGTTAACACAAAATGAATGTTTCCATGTGTTGATAAATAGTATATAAATACATATATAATGATGTGTTAATATTTTGACACAGAATATTTTTTTTAAGTTCATTTAGCCCGCAAGTTTTCTGCTAAAGTTCAATGATCAAATCCAGAAATGTTTAGTACATTCTTCATTCTATAATTAAACAATAAAATACGTAATTGTAAATTTTTAAACTACTCAATAACATTAAAATATTTTTTATATTAAAATCTTCTATATTCATAATAAATGCCAGAATGCACTATTATGTTGTACTTAACTACAACAGAAGGAACCTTTCAGAAAATGCTCGCACAAATACACTAGACTGTCACTACGCTTATGAATAAAATTTCTCTATTTTTGTTATAAACTAAAATTAATTAAGTCCGTTCCTCCAAAACCTCTCCCGCTCTGCATTTCCTCTTAAGCCCTCATTCGGAATATGAATTAAACCAGAACACCACGTGCATTCAAATTTAATCTGTGTCTGACATTTTAATTTTCTGTCTAATGACAACCATTTCATTTCTCTTTCAAATTCTTCTGCCTGGTATAATGGATAACGTAAAAAAAAATGCCAAGGAATAGAAATTCTGGTTATTGAAATATCTCGGGAGCTGAAAGCAGCTTTTCATTTCATCAGTCCGTATGGTAAATCTTAGTCAGTATAAGGAAAAAAAAGTAATTAAAAGGAAGGAAGAACGTGTAATATAGTAATTATAAATTCCAATACATGTTTTCGGACGGAGTATATGAATTATCTGTTTCAGATTAACATTGTAAAATTTAAATGTACTATTTATCATGGTTAACTTATAAAAGTTAAGAAACGCAATAATTCAATAACTTTTGTTTTAATTCCCTATATTTCATATTTGTTATCTATATATATAAAACAGTTCCGTAATTGACTGATTGACATATAACGCACAGACCAATCCTCTGGACCTAAAGGGCAGAAATTGTGCCTGGCGATTCTTCTTATAGTGCAGGGGTGCACTAAGAAATATTTTTAAAAATTCTTCTTAGATTTTTTTAAAATTAAATTTTTGAGCTGGTTTTGTAACTTATTTTGCGTTTGCATTTAAAATAATAATTTGAGGGTTGTAAAATTTATATCACGAGAAAGATCATAAAAATTCCCTTAAAATGAAGTCTTTTTCGAACCTCCATTTTCTGATTTTTGGGGAATTTTTGAAGATTAATTTTTAGAATTTAATTTATTAAATGCTGATCATGTGGTTTCTTTTCTTTTTGTGATACTTTAAACTAATTTTGCGTCACGTGCATAACAACGAAACAGACAAAAAAAATTTTTTTTTTTCCTTTCTAATGCGGCACACGATTGAACATTATCAAAAGAAAAAATATTAAAATACAGTAAAAGAAATGTTTCTCAAACTGTACTATATTAACTGTACTATGTTCTTTAGTATGTTCTATTAGATTTAATTTGAATATTTTCTTCTATATTATTTTATCTATAAAAATATCAGTTACGAATGTTTTATACATATATATATTTTTTTACATCAATTGCATACATTGATCGTTGTATTGAATTTGAATGTACTCCATAGCGAAGTACGGGTATTCAGCTAGTTTCACATAAAATATATAATACAATACCTTGTAAAATATTAAGGGTGAAGAAAAGTAGGGATAAAACAGAAAAAATTATAAAATCATAACAGTACTGCGTAGAGCATAAGAAAATTTTATTCATTTAAATATCATAATGTTGTAATTCATTGGATTATACATCAGTGTGAGTATATTTATTACAGTATATCGTAGCTAAATAGGAATGTGTTTGCAAATTTTTGGTCGGACCAAAATATGAACGATTGCCCATGCAAGAGACAAACATGCTAGGAGTAATAGAAAAAGTTTTTTTTTTACTTTTTATAACATATTAATGTATATACAGGTTGCCCTCCTACAGCACTGCATCTTACAACACGGTTTCACTCTGACACGATAGGATAAATTGCGGGAACCGTCGTATAACACTGCAACCTGTAACACGGTTTCACTCTAACACTATAAAAAATTGCGAAATTCTTTGTGGAATACTGTACTTCTACAGCACTAGATAACGTGATTTTTGTTTAACACATTTGAAAACTAAATAACCTTAAAATAATGACGGGAAGGAATAATGAACCTTAGTAGCTTTACATAAAAATGAATAAACAAATTATAATTTATTCATTTATAACGTTAAAAAATAACAAGAAAGCCTAAACTTAGCTGAAAATCTTGAATCATTTTTCTTGAATGCAGTCCCTGCCGCTGAAAGAAGCCGAAAATTCAAAAGGGATCTGCAAAATTAGCTATCTCTATACCGTGAAATGTACAATGACCTTGTAAGAACCAGCACACAAACCAAAATTACAGATTTTTTAAAGAGGATAGAATGTGCAAGAAATCTAAATGTAGAAAAAGTTTCTGAAAGTGAAAGTGGTATAGTTGAACCGAAAAAACGTTCTCGTTTGATTGTACTGAACAGTGATGAGGAAGAAATTTATTAAATTAGAGTCACATTAAATGCAAATATTATCTTTTGGTCCTTTTCGTTTTGTGTTATACATACATTTATATTTTTAATAAAAATTAATGCTTATAAATATTTGCTTATATGGAATTTAAAAAAAAGTTTATTTTTATTAAGTTTTCGGAACGTAACCCTCCTTTTTGTACTGGATCTGGGTCTCATATAACACGGTTTCACAGAACACAGCATTTTCTAGGAACTACATATCGTGTTATAGGAGGGTTACCTGTATTTAGAGTCTCTGAAACCAAGCATTGTTTTAGACAAAGTTAAAGTGCTGCTATTTTTAAAACCCATTAATGCCGACTTCGTTTTCTTTAACCATTTTTGTTACTTCTCTCATATTTGTATGTTTTAAGTCTGTTAATGTGTATTATTCTAAAATCATATTTTTAGTTGCACTTTAACTATGTTTTTCTTATTGGTATGTTTTCGTACCAATCGGCGTACGTGTTTAGTACACATCGAGAATAAAAGCTAATATTAAATTTGTTTATTAATGAAAATAATAAGAAAATCGGGAATACCACAATTAAATGAAAATCACGTTAGATGATTTTCTGACAAAATAAAACAATAAAATGTCTATTGAGTGCAAAAATTATAGTTTTTGTGGCCCTGAGGATGCAGTGGCACATTACACTTTTCGCACTTGTAGCTGCTTCTACCGGAACAGTTCTTGCAACGGGCATGTTCTTGATCTGATCTGATTCACCAGTGACGTGACTTTTCTTGTCAAATCTTATTTGTGAGGCCGCTTTATGCCTAAATGAAATTGGCTTACCTGTCCCTCTAGGCAATGTTCCATAAGTGCCTAACAGTTCCTGTGCGCATTGTCGTACGAACTCAAGAAGTGGGATTTCATCAATATCATTTTTCATTTTATGCAATTTCCATCCATTTATAGCACTGGCACTAAGTACAAACGAAAACAATGGCCACCACCACTCTTTAGAACGAATTCTTACGCGATAATTTGCCACAGCTTGATCAACAATGTCGACACCACCCATATGCTTATTATAAATTTTTAGCTGTTGTAGCATGGAAACATTAATTTTATTTTTTTCTGCGGCACTCCACCGAGTAGCAGATGCAATAGGTTTTGTAGAAACTTTTGTTACTTGCAACAGTAACAACTTTATTGCCATTCCATTTGACGATACTGATATCTTCATGACATATATATTCATATGTCCCCCTTTCCCGACTTTTTCAAGATTTCTTTAGATGATAAAGGAGCATTTTTCAGTCTGTTTTCTCTAAAATGTCCCGGTTCCTGCTATGCCTCTTTTAGATAGCTCTTTCAGCAAGTGGATGCTAGTAAATAAGTTGTCCATGACAACATGTGTCCCAGGTGGGATCTCGCATTTGTCTAGTAACCCAAGAACAACATCGGCACCTTGGCCTAAATAAGATTTTCATAATTTTGTAGATGCTCCACAATAAGGTTCAGCATGCAATAAAAGACCATTGGAAGAACACAGAGTCCAAAGTTTGAAGCCAAAACGTATTGGCTTACCTCTTATGAATTGTTTTAGTCCGTGGTGCCCGAAATATGGAATTATAGACTCATCTACACTCAAAATTTTATACCACCAGCATAAAAGCATGACTTTCAAGGGGCAACAATTTATAAAATACACTTTTATAACAATGATTTAAAGTCAAAATATTATTTAAAAAAATTCTAATTCAAACGTGAAAGATTTTCGATTTTTATTCAAACGTGAAATATTTCCGATTTTAATTCAAACTTGACTATACATTAGCCGGTTGGTACGGTTTCGTACCAACGATATATAATGTTATATATTTTATAATACAAAGCAAAACATGACTTTCGAGTGGCATGGATTTATAAAATGCACTTTTATAACAGTGATTAATATTCAATTTATAATTTTGAGATAAATACAAAACTCTAAACTTACTATTGTCTATGTGATGTCAGAGGCATCTTGTTTCACGACGCTTTCACCTGAGCATAACGTCAAATAACAAGAACTTGAGACCAAATGGCGAAAAATCTATTTTTCCCACTATCAGTGAACTATTCTTGAAGTACATGAACAATATTGGACAACTAGACACATTTTGTGCAGAGAAAAATATTTATTCTTAAGCTGGTATGTTTTCGTACCAATAGGCATTAATGGGTTAATTTTGTATGCATATGCCGCACAGAGAAACTCATTAGAGTTTCGCTGCTGCCCGTGCTAACGTCATTTACCCTACATAACCACAATTAACAGCCCTTGGAGGTTTGCCAATTGTATATTACACAACATAGAGTTTAATTATTCACACTGTGTTTACTCACATTTGGGTCTCTTGACAGCGAGATTATAATTACGGATAAAGCAGATATGAAACACTCTTAATAAACTGAAAATAAAAGGGAATTCTGAATAAAAAAAATCCAATAATCTGAATAAAACAACTCTTTGTCATAGACTAAAGTTGTTAAATGTCAAAATCAGCTGCACATGGTAAGCAGTTGTTTTGATGGAAAAATACATTATTTTCAAGAAATAATGCATCAATAAATTTGGTTTTTATGGCCATTTTGTTAAGAAATTACATTTTAGATAAACCATAAAATTATAAAGAATACCCTTGTAAAGTATACATAAGATTCGATTCACAAGAATCGAACTTTTGAGTGAATGAATTAAAGAAGCTGCTTGAGATACGCTAATTTCGGCATACGCGCTTGGTATAAATACCAAGCAGCTTGATTAAGAGAAAAGGTTTTGTTAAGGTTGATAGATAAGCGAGTTAAGGGAGCTACGAGGTAAGCAGCTCCAGGTGCTATCCTGCGCTAGTGCTTAGGGGGCCCAAAGTTTACGTGCCAGTACTGCTGGTTTGACTCTCTGCTGTTTTGTGAGTATTGCAAAGTGTATTTTTATTGAATGCTAATATATATTCCGTACAAGTAGTACGTATGCTTATTGTTGTAAAAGCAAATTCTATATGTGCAACGAATTCAATAAACATTGTTTCATGTACAAACTGTGTTTGTATCAAATTCATTTAGAGTGCCACTTCAAATTATATACACCCAACTGCGGGTAGAAGTGAGCTATTCTCTATACCCTTTACAACTTAACCTATGCTTATATTTTAAACATTTTGTTCAAAGAGAAATTTAAATTTTCTTTAATTGCTGTTTAAATTATTTCAGTAAATTTAATTTTTTAATTTATTGGATGACCAAAACGTATTTAACAAATCATTCTGCATTTAGTGTTCTAGTACAATGCTCAAAATCCACGGAATTCGTATAAAGGCCGTAAATGAATTGAGCGCTGAATCATCGAATGTAGGCCAATTCAGAATTCAGATGTAAATCTGGATTACAAATCTGCAGTGCAGAATAGTGGGAGATAGGAAATGCGGTTTTGAGGAATTAATCAGAATTGATTTAAATTACGGCAAAATAGCAGGGTCGAATACTTAGAGATAGATTTCGATATTAGCACATGTAAAGATATTATGCACAAATAGACGTTTAGTCAAAATGAAGAGTATCCTTTCACTGTGATACAAATGAGGTGATTTACAAACATGTTATAGCATAAAAAATGAAACTTTTGACAACAGAAGTTATTTTTTTCCAATGGCAAAGAATATGATAGACTTTTACAAACAGAACTCTGTGAACGTATAACGTGAAAAGTCAATATCTCCTACTTTGGCCTCTAGCGTTCCAATACCTCTCCACCTCGGAAGCTACAAGTAGCGCCGGGCACATTCCGATGTGGGTCCTGTCCATTTTTTTTCATTTAACCCGCAAAGTGGGCAATTTGGGCCGGTAAGAATACCAACACGATAGAGATGTCTCGCCAAGCCATCAAGACAAGCTCGCCAAGTCGCTCGCCAAGTGACCACTTTCGAGCCTAAAATTGGCCACTGCTTTATCCCGTGGTTTGTCCGTTATTTTCCCCTCCAAGATATCCAGCTCTTATTTAAGACACGCGTCATAAGTTTTTCTCGCCATTTTTGCTTTTATGGCTGTTTTTAAACTGAGGAATTAAAATTCACTTTAAAGTCTTTAACTGCCGGGTTGTGGCCGAATGGCTAGTGAGCTGGTTTTCGGAACCAGAGTCTGTGGGTTCGAATCTCACTCTTGGCATGGACGTTTGAAGCCGTTCGGAATCGGCTTTGGGTCACGGTCTAATTAGCCCTCGTGTAGCAAAAAAAGATCGTAGCGCCCTAATCCAAACCATTTTTGTCTAAAAAATCTGCGAATACGGTGGAATCTCGATCGATCGTTTTCGGAATCATCGTTTTCCCGTATGTATCGTTTATTACACTGAGTCCCGACGATCATATTGCTTTGTTATCTTTCCCGGATCTATCGTTTTCCCGCATTTATCGTTCAGTTCAGTCGGTCCCTTGGAAAACGATAGATCGAGATTCCACTGTATATAGTTTTGCAGAATGGAAGGAACGGATTGTAGATAACTTTTGAACTGTTTCAGTACCTTTTTTTGCAAGTTTGTCGGCCTGATCGTTTCCGTAAAGGCCACAATGTCCGGGATCCATTTGTAAATAATTTCTATAGCGCCCAGTCTCAGTTTTTCGAAAAGAATTTAGAATTCGAGAATATCCCCGGAGATTGGGCAAGCCCCTGATGCAATAGTCTGTCCTTGAGTCGGAAAGAATAACCACTCTGTCTAAGCAGAAATTCGTCGTGTTAATCTGTCTTAGGGTCACAAAAATAACCATCACCTACAACAGAATTAAATTGTTATATCTCCTAAGGAATTGCGAGAAATACTTACAGCAGAGGTAGCAGACCTCTTAGCATTACCAGAATATCAGACGTTTATCTATATATATAAAACAGTTCCGTAACTGACTCACTGACTGACATACAACGCACAGACCAAACGGCTGGACCTAAAGGGCTGAAATTTTGCATGGCGATTCTTCTTATGGTGTAGGGGTGCACTAAGAGAGATTTTTGAAAAATTCTTCTTAGATTTTTTTAAATTAAATTTTTAAGATGTTTTAGTAACTTTTTTTACGTTTGCATTTAAAATAATAATTAGAGGGCTATAAAATTTATATCACGAGAAAGACCATAAAAATTCCTTTCAATTGAAATCTTTTTCGAATCTTTACCTCTATTTTCTGATTTTTGGTGAATTTTTAAAGATTAATTTTTAGAATTTAATTTATTAAATGCTGATCACGTGATTTCTTTTTCTGGTACTTTAAATTAATTTATTTTCACGTGCATAACAACTAAATAGACAAAAAAATTTTTTTTCTTGCTCATGCGGCAGACGATTGGACATTATTTTGTCTATAAAAATATCCCTTACGATTTTTTATAAATATATATATATTTTCTACATCAATTGTATATATTGAAAGTTGTATTTATTATAAATATATATATATATATATAAATATATATATATATATATATATATATATATATATATATATATATATATATGTATATATATTTATTTATTTTGGCATTAATTGCATACATTGACCGTTGTATTCAATTTGAATGTACTCCGTAGCGAAGTGCGGGTTTTCAGCTAGTAATAAATATAATAGGAAATAAGTAAATAAAGAATAGGAAACTGGAAACGAATTAATATTGTATCTACTAAGGGAATTGTTAAGCACGAGAAATATATCACATCCCAAAATATCGCACATAGTCGGAAAATGTTATCGAGGTTTATTTATTGTTATCTTTCAAATCGTTCCTTTTAAACAAGAACCTACTTCAAGAAAAATATAACAGTAAGAAACTTATGACATCGATCTTTCAGGTGTTAAAAATCAATAACACTGAGAAAAAGAATACTGAAAGCTTCGCATTAGTAACTTATTCCTTTCAAGTGCTAAAATTCAGAGAACGACTCGGGGAACATTATATAACATATTTTACAGCTTCGTCCCCCCCAAAACAGCAGGATAATTAAAGTTTTTAATCAACAAACAATTATATTAAAGAACTTGAAATTGAGTACATTCTCGACAATCATATTTTCTACTTTTGTTTGGGAATATTATACGGAACTGACACATTGAAGAAATTCACCATTATATATATAATAGCCGTTGTCTCTGTATAACACTTCCGGGCTGTACTCATCTTTCAATTGAAGCCCTCAGTAAACAAAATGCCAGTTAGGCTTAATTTCAATTTCAGATGTGGATCAGAATTTTTTCTTACCTAAAAACTAATATCTTCTCCATCAAATCACGTTTGTTCGGCCTATTTTTCTATAAAACATTCAGAACTAAATAAAATTGGATGCTTTTAGCTGCATATTTAACAGTTTTTAAAAATCTGTTTACTTTTGCGATGAATTCTGAAAGTAAACAAACGTGAATGTGAATGAATCAAATAGCTCAAGTATTCATATCGCGTAGTGAGCTGTAAAAATCTGGATGGCAGTCTACTACTCCAATTGCATGAAAAACTAAAAAATAATGAAAGGGTTTGCTTTTACAAGGTGTGGATTAAATGCAATATTGTTAGATAATTCGGGATATTTTTTAACTTTCATATACTGTTTCCATTATGACGTCATTATTAGTATTATGACGTCAAAATGACGGGTTGGATGGCAGTCTACTACTCCAATCGCATGAAAAACTAAATAAATAAAAAATAATGAAAGCGTTTGCTATTACAAGGTGTGGATTAAATGCAATATTGTTAGATAATTCGGGATATTTTTTAACTTTCATATACTTTTTTCCACTATGACGTCATTATTAGTATTATGGCGTCAAAATGACGGGTTACCTTCTAGTATATATATATATATATATACTAGAATATATATATACTAGACTATTACCTTCATATACTTTTTCCATTATGACGTCAAAATGACGGGTTACCTACTAGTATATATATATATATATATATATATATATATATAAATAAATAAATATATATATAAAATAAATTTTTTTATTTATTTTTTCATGCGATTGGAGTAGTAGACTGCCATCCAACCCGTCATTTTGACGTCATAATACTAATAATGACGTCATAATGGAAAAAGTATATGAAAGTGAAAAAATATTGATGGCAGTCTACTACTCCAATCGCATGAAAAACTAAATAAATAAAACATAATGAAAGCGTTTGCTATTACAAGGTGTGGATTAAATGCAATATTGTTAGATAATTCGGGATATTTTTTAACTTTCATATACTTTTTTCCACTATGACGTCATTATTAGTATTATGGCGTCAAAATGACGGGTTACCTTCTAGTATATATATATATATATATATATACTAGAATATATATATACTAGACTATTACCTTCATATACTTTTTCCATTATGACGTCAAAATGACGGGTTACCTACTAGTATATATATATATATATATATATATATATACAGGTGGTTATCAAAATAATGGAAACACTTAGGAAACGCGACTTTATTTTATACATAAAGTATAAAATATTTATACATATTTTTACCTTTTTATTTATACATAATTTCTATTTTAATGAGAGAATAGTGACTTCATAATAACCATATGGTCTCATAATTTGCAAAAATTCAGGATTTCAATATTGTCTCATATGTATAGCCTATTCTTCCTGATAAAAAATATTGTCAACACTAAATTACTTTTAATAACATTCAACGACTTTAAGGTATTGAATTCAGTTATATTCATTAAATTATATTTTAAAACGGAAACAATCCGAGAATCTTACCTATAGCATTCAAGCATATCTCAGTCATGATATTTAATTAGTCTGACGTATGCATTTGTAAAATAAAACCTATATATATGACTAGCTGAAAACCCGCGCTTCGCTACGGAGTACATTCAAATTAAATACAACGGTCAACGTATGCAATTTATGCCAAAAAATAAATATATATATTTATAATAAATGCGATGATTAATGGATACAATTGATGTAAAATATATATCTATCTATATATATATATATTTATAAAAAAAATCGTAAGGGATATGCATTTTTTTTTGGATAATATCCAATCGTGTGCTGCATTAGAAAGAGAAAAAAAATATTTTTTTTTGTCTATTTAGTTGTTAAGCACGTGACGATAAATTTATTGAAAGTACCAGAAAAAGAAATCACGTGATCGGCATTTAATAAATTATAATTTTATAAAAATTAAAATATTATAAAAATTAATCTATTATATTTATAAAAATATAATAGATTATAAAAATTAATCTTTAAAAATTCACCAAAAATCAGGAAATGGAGGTAAAAATTCGAAAAAAGATTCATTTTGAAGGAATTTTTATGATCTTTCTCGTGATATAAATTTTATAACCCTCAATGTATTATTTTAAATGCAAACGTAAAAAAAGTTTTAAAAACAGCTTAAAAATTTAATTTAAAAAAATCTAAGAAGAATTTTTTAAAAATCTTTCTTAGTGCACCCCTACACTATTAGAAGAATCGCCATGCAAAATTTCAGCCCTTTAGGTCCAGCGGTTTGGTCTGTGCGTTGTATGTCAGTCAGTCAGTGAATGAATGAGTCAGTTACGGAACTGTTTTATATATATCCTATATATAATAGCCGTTGTCTCTGTATAACACTTCCGGGCTGTACTCATCTTTCAATTGAAGCCCTCAGAAAACAAACAGCCGGTAAGGCTTAATTTCAATTTCAGATGTGGATCAGAATTTTTTCTTACCTAAAAACTAATATCTTCTCCATCAAATCACGTTTGTTCGGCCTATTTTTCTATAAAACATTCAGAACTAAAAAAAAGTGGATGCTTTTAGCTGTATATTTAACAGTTTTTAAAAATCTGTTTACTTTTGCGATGAATTCTGAAAGTACACAAGCTTGAATGTGAATGAATCAAGTAGCTCAAGTATTCATATCGCGTAGTGAGCTGTGAAAAACTGGATGGCAGTCTACTACTCCAATCGCATGAAAAACTAAATAAATAAAAAGTAATGAAAGGGTTTGCTTTTACAAGGTGTCGATTAAATGCAATATTGTTAGATAATTCGGGATATTTTTTAACTTTCATATACTTGAAGAAAGTATATGAAAGAGAAAACTAAGACGGGCTACCTTCTAGAAGGTAGCCCGTCATTTTGACGCCATAATACTAATAATAACGTCATAGTGGAAAAAAGTATATGAAAGTTGAAAAATATCCCGAATTATCTAACAATATTGTATTTAATCCACACCTTGTAATAGCAAACGCTTTCATTATTTTTTATTTATTTAGTTTTTCATGCGATTGGAGTAGTAGACTGCCATCCAACCCGTCATTTTGACGTCATAATACTAATAATGACGTCATAATGGAAAAAGTATATGAAAGTGAAAAAATATCCCTATTTATCTAACAATATTGCATTTAATCCACACCTTGTAAAATCAAACCCTTTCATTATTTTTTTTAGTTTTTCATGCGATTGGAGTAGTAGACTGCCATCCAGATTTTTACAGCTCACTACGCGATATGAATACTTGAGCTATTTGATTCATTCACATTCAAGTTTGTTTATCGCAAAAGTAAACAGATTTTTAAAAACTGTTAAATATGCAGCTAAAAACATCCAATTTTATTTAGTTCTGAATGTTTTATAGAAAAATAGGCCGAACAAACGTGATTTGTTGACGTCATAATACTGACGTCATTATTAGTATTATGACGTCAAAATGACGGGTTGGATGGCAGTCTACTACTCCAATCGCATGAAAAACTAAATAAATAAAAAATAATGAAAGGGTTTGCTTTTACAAGGTGTGGATTAAATGCAATATTGTTAGATAATTCAGGATATTTTTTAACTTTCATATACTTTTTCCATTATGACGTCATTATTAGTATTATGACGTCAAAATGACGGGATACCTTCTAGTAGATAGATAAATGTGTATAATTTTTGCTGGAATTTCATAGAAATTATTTTGAATAAGACATATATTCACTAATTTTAATACATTATTATGTAGTAAATTTCATATTATCAAAATTGAAAAGAAAATGTAAATTTAAGTATTCTGGAGAAATAACATCATTCGCACATAATTGCATAAATCCCTTATAAATTAATAATAATAACTAATGGAATATTCCAACATTTACATTTAAACATTTGTTATAATGTTCTTCTAGTTAATTCAGCTTACCAAAAGTCCCTTTCATATAAATAAACAAAAGCTAAGGATATATGTAAATGATAGATATTTCTTACCTCTTTTCAAACTAGGAGTTAAAAAATCTATTTTTAAAAAAATCATGCTATACAAAAATTGTATGTAAATTTTGCTAAAAAAATTGTAAAGTAGCTAATTGAAGTAAACGCAACAAACAAACTTTTAAAAATTCAACAAAACTTTTATTTTGTAGAACCGTTTTAAAGTAGTCAACGGATAATGATGATGTATAAGAAATTATTGTAAAAATAAAATACTTTGAAAGAGCTAAAAGTTTTTATCTTATTTATTGAGGCTATTCGGAATCAATAACTCGTCAACATAGTAAGCCCTTCTCTCTTTAACTTTGATCAATGACCGGAAAAAATCTTATTTGATTCCCCTTTCGGGACCCTTCTGCAATGCTATCTTCATCCTTCTAAGCCGTTTTCTTCCCAATTCAGGCAGCAACTAAGAAAGCAAAGAAAGCGGATAGACTTTTTGATTAGTCACTCGTGCATAAATTCCGTGCTATTCCTCCGTTATTCTTCAAACAAGCGGGTCTTTAGCCGCTGAAGCTTTTGGGATATGATAGATTGAAGGTTTTGTTGTTGCTGTTTTTTTCTTGTTCTTGAAATACCTTTCTTGCGTTCTGAAGTATGAAAAAAGCCTTTTCAGGGATCCGTAATGTTCCAAAACAACCTGCAACCCTCATATATATATTTTCAGCCTTGTAATTGAAAGAATAAAGAGAGAGGTTTATTTGTATGTATGCATTTATTTGTACGTGTGTAAGGTTTTCTAAAGGCTAGGAGTCTTAAGGGGTCAGATACCTTTTAAAAACCAAGAGAGTAGACAAACATATCCTATTTTCAATCACCAGTAGTTACTAAAATAAGTTATTAAGAAATATGAAAATTTTACTGTGAGTTAATACTTGTGAGTAACTATTTCTTCTTTAGAAATATTGCACTCAATTGTTTCTAGCTTGAAGAGAAATTTTTTAATTTTTTAAAATTTTAACCATTGTTTTTTCATTGTTATGTGATTGCGCGCATGATCTCACTAGAGCAGTTGGCTAGAATACCGTGAAATTTTATACACGTTCAATATAAACATGTATCAGTAAAATGGCGAACAATTATGTCATTTCTACCATAAAAATTTTAATTACAATAAAATGTATCAAAAAAATATCTGAAATTAAAAAAACAATTTAAATTTTTTTTTCTATGAAAAACTGAGAATTTTGATTTCACCGTTCGTCATTTTAAAGATATAGTACGCAACTTAGTTTTAAAATTAAAAAAATATGTATATTCATTAATATATGGACGCAAGTCTGGGCGCAATGGCATAAAATTGAAAAAAACAATGGTTGAAATTTTAAAAAAAAAATAAAAAAATTATCTTCAAGCTAGAAAAAATTAAGAGCCATATTTATAAAGAAGAAAGTCTGTTGAACTCACAGTAAAATTTTCATATTCCTGAATAAAACATTTTCATAACTACTGATGATTTAACATAGGGATATCGCTGTCGAGTCTCTTAGCTTCTAAAAGGTACCTGACCCCTTAAAGGAGCTAAAAAGGGGATTTTCCTCCGAAAATCTGAGTAAAACATTAAGCGCCGGAATTATCCACATTTAGTAAGGATAGTTTGATAATAAGTTAACAGATGACGTTACTTGTCCATGAAAATAAGGTAGTATGGGAAAGAATGAAGGATCGCGGACGGAATACCGTACAAGTTATTAATAGAGCGGGGCAGCCTTGGAGTTTGACGGGAATTATTACGTTAGAAAGTACTGAGATAAGGAGAGAAAATTCTCGAATATTCTGAGTGCGGGTAGCGCGCGTTGTTCGAGGAAGCGAAAAAAGAATTTAGTTAGACCGGATATAGACTCGATGATGAGAGGAACGTAGCAAGCTGCTTCATATTTTGAGATTGCCGGTGGCCATGTTGTCAATATTAGATTGGAGAGTGATTATCGTTAAAGAAGGAAGATATAAAGTAATTAAATGGATAAGGGTGTGTTTCTTTAAGATGACGAGGTGCCTTATCGCAACGCTGAAGACTGTATGATTACCAGAAAAGGAGATTAACTATACATCCATCATTAGTAGCGAACGTGAAACGAGGTTCGACACACACATACACACACGTGTGTGTGTGTGTATGTGTGTATGTGTGTGTGTGTTTGTTTGAAAGATAATTTGAAACTGCAACGAAATCCAAAAGACGGCTCTATTGTACAAAAATTGTTGGCGATCTCACACTCATCATGCTGCAAAGATACAAAGACTCGCATGTAGAATGGTAAACTGAATCAGCAATTAATGTGTGAAAAGAAAAGACAAAACCTTTGTGCTCGAGGAATAAACAGGAAATCCAACGTAAATAATGCACAAATAGCAGTAAGGGGCAATTTTGCATACGGCCGTTTCGAAGCTGCAAAAGAGGTTCTTCATCAGTGAAAACGAACTGAGTGGCAGCTCAAAAAGCCGAAAACTAAGCCAAGGCTTAGTTTTCGGCTTCCTCAGTTCTTTGCACTGATGAAGAAGCTCCTTTGCAGCTTCGAAACGGCCGTATGCAAAATTGCACCTTACTGCTATTTGTGCTCTATTTACGTTGGATTTCCTGTTTATTAATTAATGTGTGATTGAAAGCCTTTTTAGTCAACTCTTTTTATTACTCCCATAATAGATAAAAATCTGTTCCATGTGGAAATAAACCATTATTT
>OU015491.1:17936935-17991210 GCA_907164885.2 Dolomedes plantarius
TATACATATATATATACACACATATATATATATATATATATATATATATATATATATATATATATATATATACAGAAGGTCGTTCGCACTTTATGGAAACGATTTTGATAGTTAAGTTTTATGTATAAGTGTCGTATTTTTTGCGGCAATTTGCTTCTATCTGATAGCCATGGTTGTTGACAATAGTTCTAGCTCGAGTTTTCCATGAAAGTAAACTTTTTCTTAGTACTGTCAGGTCAGTTTTATCTCATTCCTCTTGGATCGTTTTCCAAAGTCCGGTCACTGTTCTTGTATGCTGTTTTCCAAAGGCTCGTTTTAATAAACCAAAAGTCCATTGGAGAAGCGTCAGGTGATTTTACAGGTGTTTCATTAAATGGGATACACTTTATTCCTGTTTTTCCACATTCTTTGCTAAATAAACGGCAGTTTATTTAGACGTGTGACTAGAGACTTTGTCCATATGAAGCTCAACTTCATCAATGTCCTTTCTGTATAAGGCTGGAATTTCTTCTTCAAAATTGGGTTCTAAAATATTCTGCTGATAGTAGAGTGAATGAATTTTTGCTTTAGATGAGATTTTTTAAATTTTAATTTTACCGTTGTAACAAAATCCTGCAACTATCATGAATCC
Organism: Dolomedes plantarius; assembly: GCA_907164885.2. NCBI lineage: Eukaryota > Metazoa > Arthropoda > Arachnida > Araneae > Dolomedidae > Dolomedes > Dolomedes plantarius. The sequence continues at coordinate 17,937,567 of OU015491.1, forward strand.
CTTTGGGAACTCTTCTGTACACTGGGGAAGCCATTTCGTGCGGTCATTTCCGTCAATTGAGCAATAGAAAATTGATCGTTTTCATTACAGTCACTTAAATACACCCATGCCTAGAGTTAAAGATCGATACCCTTCACCTCTCATTGACGACTTACTCGACAAGCTTAAGAATGCTCGTGTTTTCAGTACTCTAGACCTTACAAATGGATTTTTCTATGTTAATGTTCATTAAGACAGTCGACTTTTATACTTCCTTCGTGACACATTCAGGTCAATTTCAGTTTCTTAAAGTTCCCCTTGGTCTTTGTACATCACCTTCCGTATTTCAGCGATTTGTCAACACACTCTTTAAGGATCTCATTTTATCAGGTCAGATATTGTTGTATATGGATGACTTAATCCTTCCAGCTAAAGATGAAGAGGAAAATATCTAAAAAAATAAAGTCAGTCTTTTCTGTCGCTTCTGACGACGGTCTTGAGATAAACTTTAGAAAATGTAAATTCCTTCATACACAAATTGAGTTCCTTGGCCGTATTATTCCAAATGGACAGTTATTTGGAAATCCCGTCCGTATTATTTCAGATCGAGGATCTGCTTTTTTGTCCAATGCCTTTAAAGGCTTTTGCGACCATGAGAACATCCAGCCCTTCACTATAACCACTAGTCTTCCTCGCGCAAATGGACAAGTTGAACGCCTCAATTCTATCATCATGTCTGTTTTATCCAAATTGTCCATACAAGATCCTACAAAGTGGTATACATATGTGGCTGACGTCTAGCAAATTATCAACTCAACTTTCCAACGCAGCATTATAAGACCCTTTGAACTGCTTTTCGGTACAAAAATGCGTGTCCTTAACAATCTCCAAATCACAGACCTGTTGAACGCCGAAATACAAACTGAGTTTGTAAATTCACGCGACGAACTCCGCAAAGACGCGAAACAACAGATTATGAGAGTTCAAGACGAAAACTGTAAAACCTACAATCTACGCCGAAAGATACCTCCGAAGTTCAAGTTGCACGATCTTGTCGCCATAAAACTCATTCAATTCGGACCTCGTTTAAAACTCCATCCAAAGTTCCTCGGACCCTACAAGATCATCAGACTTAAGCCCAACCATACCTATGATGTTCAAAAATGTGGACATTTCGATGGACCCATGCATACCATTACATGCATCGAGTTCATGAAACCATGGACACATAACTTTACATAACCCGTCTGAACTAAACATACTTTAATTTTTGAACTATGTTTTCATATTGTTTTTTTTTCTTCTTTTTTCAGGAATACTTCATTAGCCTGGATAATTTTGCTGTTTAGATGTTACGACAATTTTTGTTATATTTTTCATTTTCTTTAATAAATTGTCATTAGTATTATAACCTATGTGTATTTTTATAAATTTTATACTATTTTTCATTTCCTCATAATAAATTGTCACCTGAATCTGTTTGTGCCCCTTCCAGCATCTGAGGGCAGATGCTCGTTGTCGGATGGCCGATGTGGGATGTCATCGATAGAGACATGCATCATGGAGTGCGACCTTGTAAGCTCCGGTGAGCGCCACCTAGCGGGCGCCGCGAAAAAGATAGGAGAGACGATGTTATGCCTTCGACGAATGTGCACGTATGTGCCTCGTTGCTTGTTTTGACGTTAGTTCCCCCTGTAAATAATGTCCCTCTTTAAATAAATGTTACTTATGTTAACACTGTTTGTGTTTATTCCCCTCAAAACCCCACATTTATGCATGCATAATTTTTGCATTTATGGTGCGTTGAGCCCTAACTGCGTGATTTCGGTGTATTTTGTCCGCATTCTTCCTGTTACCGATTATCTTTCTCTGATGAATTATTTACTTTTTAGTTATATAAGTTAACTGTCATCATTCTGGGAAGTGAGTTCTCTGCGGTCAATTTTGATGACAATATTGATGATAATACTTTGGGTTGATGTTTCTCTTGAATAATTACAAGATAAAAAGAACTTTTTATATGCAATGTTTTTAAATTTTCTGTTGAATAGTATAAATTTGACAATTCTATGTATTAATAAATACTTAAAAAAATTTTTTTTTTGATGAATTATCCCATCAACTTGAAAGAAAATGAAGTTAATTGGAAGTTAACTTGCGTTTAACTTTTCGTTCCCGTCCCGGCCGACAGATGGCTGCACCAGTCTACAAAACAAAATTAACTGACAATAGCTGAAAATGAATTCAAATCTGCTTAAAGATGTCTAAAAGTATTAAAAAAAAGCATTGTACGGATATAACTCATATGACCAGATACAGATATAACTCATATGATCTGATTACAGATATAACTCATCTGAGCTCAACAAATTGTGTTTAGGCTGACATTTTTTTTTTGTCGATTCGAAATCCTTAAAAAAGTTGGAATTTTCCGCTTTTGTCGCTGTGGTCATAATGCCATGTTGGAGTCAAATGTTTGAAAACTGAAGAGTTTTGCCATAATAAAGATTACTATATCATTTGACAGATGACGGCAATGCAGTTTAGAAGTCCTGATACAATGGATAAGCTATCTTTCTCCTACACTTGACTTAAACATGGTAGAATATAGTCAAAAAATGGTTGTACATAACAATTAGCAACTGTGCATAATTTTGCCACTTTCGGGGGCGTTTTCTTGCCGAATGTGGTAACCTTGTATATTATTTTTATTTAGGCGTTATCAACAGAAAGTGTCTTTTGCAAATTTGTCAAAAATTAATACAAGTGTACATGATAGTCAAATTGTTTTTAACTGAAACTACTGCCTTTTAAATGTCTATTGCTTTGTAATCTTCGTGTGAATTAGACAAAACTTATTTTAGTCGGAATTTAGTCACTTCGTGTAGATCTATTGTATGAAACTTTTTCTGCACTGAATTACAGACCTACAAACTCAGAAAGTTATTTAATATGGTACATTAATGTTATAATATAAGAAAAAAATTAAACGTAATTTCAAAGTAATGCAACATCGATTCATGGAACAAATAATAAATTAATTTCTAGATGTATTTACTAATTTCAAAATCAACAAACAATAATTTAAATCGTCAATTTTGCATCGTGATTCTTTAGCGTTCCAACTCAACTACAGATGTATCAATAATATTCTAATAATAATGGTGCTGTTCGACGCGTTCTACGAGTCGGTCTGTTCCATACTGTTTGAGTCCTCCGACGGCGTTTTCTGACAGAAAGCTGGGCCTTTTGCTGTGCAGTCCCTTCAGTGGACATCTCAGCGACCACTTCTCCTGATTCTGGATGTGCGTCATTACCTTGATCTATTACATCTGGTTCACTATCAACAGAATGTTCTGGTTGGTTTTCTCGACTAACATAATCATTTTCCCAAGAAGCAATGATTTGCTTAACCCTGCAAGGAGTAAGCTACAAATCTCAGTTTATGCAAATTTCCGATAACTTATAAAACAGTTCTTGCACTATGTCATTTAAAGCTTAAAATATGGTGCAATCTATACTTATATATAAAGAGAGAGCGATTTTGTATGTGGAGGGTAATCTCCAGAACCACTGCACATATTTGTAAAATTCCTTCACTGTTTGAAAGGTACATTATTCCAGATGGACATAGGCTATATATTATGTATATCCCATCAGTAGAAATAAAGTTAGGGGCTTAATCCTAACAATCTCCATTGTTACCGCTACTGTCCTCTACCGCTTTTTGTGCCGAAGGTTTCAACGATCCATAGCGTGGTGCTATCGCGGTGGGCTTTTGTTTTGACGGTAGCGGTTCGAACGTAGCCATTCTCTGGCACGCCTTTTTCTTTTAAAAAATTAACTTTAATTATTAACTAACGTAATATTAATTTAAGGTATTATTAAGGTTATTATTAAGGTAAAAAAAATTACAATTTATTGGCTATCAAATGGAAATTTATTGGTATAATATTTTGTTCAACCCGGACAAAGTCGGGACGGGCCGCTAGTTAGTTTATAAAGTCTAAATGTTAAGTTACGATTACTCGCTGTAATTCTTAAAATTTTCCTAAAATTATCCTAAAATGTACTCTGTAGCGAAGCACGGGTATTCAGATAGTTCCGATATAAATAACAACCAAGGTTTTTCATTAGAGTTAATGCTTTGACTCACTTTTACGTTTGATTGTTTTATTGCATTTTGGTGCTGATAAGTAAATTTTCATAGATTGAGAATTTTAGAATTAAAGAAAATAGATTTGCAAAACCTTTAATTCCATTAACGCTTTTTATTTTAAAAATACTTTAATTTTAAAAAAATGAAAGTGTCGAATAGGAGAATTTCCTGAAAAGGTAACAAACTTACCACAAGGTAATCCAGGGCATTTTCAAATAAAACAATGCTGCGGAAAGTACCCATTGATAGTAGCCACAAAAGAAGAAATAAAAAATAAACGACACGAAAGGATAAGCACAAGTTATGGAGAACACAAATGATAAGACCTGTAGAGAATGAAAAGTTTTTAAAGGTTTCACAAAGGAGTGAGATAAGAATTAAATGTTTATTTAAAATTTTATTAGCTTACTAGAACATTAGAATGCTAACTTAAACCTACAGACTAAGGTAAGAATTGTCGTCTTAAAAAAAGAATATATATAACTAGCTGAAAACCCGTACTTCGCTACGGAGTACATTCAAATTAATTACATTGGTCAATGTATGCAATTCATGCCAAATATATATATATATATATATATATATATATTATATGATAAATACGACGATCAATGTATACAATTGATGTAATATATATATATATATATATATATATATATATATTTATAAGAAAATCGCAAAGGATAATTTTATAGACAAAATAATGTAGAAGAAAATATTCAAATTAAATCTAATATAAAGAATACTAAAGAATATAGTACAATTAATATAGTACAGTTTGTAGAACATTTCTTTTACAGTATTTTAATATTTTTTTGGATAATGTCCAATCGTCTGCCGCATTATCGAGAAAAAATTTTTTTTTTGTCTATTTAGTTTTTATGCACGTGACGATAAATTTATTTTAAAGTACCAGAAAAAGAAATCACGTGATCGGCATTTAATAAATTAAATTCTAAAAATTAATCTTTAAAAATTCACTAAAAATCAGGAAATGGAGGTAATGGTTCGAAAAAGATTTCATTTGAAAGGACTCTTTATGATCTTTCTCGTGATATAAATTTGATAACCCTCAAATTATTATTTTAAATGCAAACTTAAAAAATGTTACAAAAACAGCTTAAAAATTTAATTTTAAAAAATCTAATTAGAATTTTTCAAAAACCTCTCTTAGTGCACCCCTACACCATAAGAAGAATCTCCATGCAAAATTTCAGCCGTTTAGGTCCAGCGGTTCGGTCTGTGCGTTGTATGTCAGTCAGTGAGTCAGTTACGGAACTGTTTTATATATATAGATTATGTGCGTGCGTATTCTGTCGTGATCATGTGAGATGTTCGACTCGATTTTATCATGTTCCTAGTAATAGTTTGATAAAATTTCAGATTTTAGAAACATAGCCTTGTATTCTTAACTGGTTCAAAACTGTCTAGAAATTACAGTAACACCTTGCTTATCCGGCCCTTGTTTATCCAGATCAGATTTGTAGACATTTTTTACTTAATGTTCACATTAGATAATATTATTTAACTATGATAACAAGAACGTAACTACAAGTATGCCAAATATTCACTTTTTAGTTTGATTTAACGTACAGTTCCTGCATAGACTGTACAATAAATTATGGTAATAAAATGCTTTTTGTTGAGTTTAAGAAAGCTTTACTAGACTTTCTTCCTTAAGAAATGATGTGGAAAGTTATTTTTATATTTTTAAATGACGTGTAAACAATACTATATAATTTTGTTACAATACATAGTTTTTTATCGTAATAAATGGTAAGTCTGCGTAGTTAAAGATTTTGTTTTGCTTATTACCCATATTACCCTGATTATCCAGATTTTCAATTATCCGGATTCCCTATAGTCCCAGTTACTCCGGATAAACGAGGTTTTACTGTATTTAAATTAGATTTGGATCTCTCTTTCTCTCTCACTTTTTTCAACAGGCTTTTACGAACTAGTGTGTAAGAAATTACCGTAATTTGATAGGGTGAATATTCGTCGAACACTTCATTGGTTGGAGCCATCGAGTGCGAAGTCGGCAAGAGACTGAATAATTTCATTTATACTTTATTTTACGGGTAAAAATGTTCTGATCCCGAAAACAAAATGAAAAGTTGCCTGATGCGCAGTTTCGAAAACTTTGAGAGAATTTAACCAGCATTAGAAAATTTTAAATTTAGTGAACATGCTTCAGAAGGGGTTTTTAAAATCTATCTATATAAAACAGTTCCGTAACTGACTCATTCACTGACTAACATACAACGCACAGACCAAACCGCTGGAACTAAAGGGCTGAAATTTTTAATGGCGATTTTTCTTATAGTGTAGGGGTGCACTAAGAGAGATTTTTGAAAAATTCTTCTTAGATTTTTTAAAATTAAATTTTTAAGCTGTTTTAGTAACTTCTTTTAAGTTTGTAATTAAAATAATACTTTGAGGGTTATAAAATTTATATCACGAGAAAGATCATAAAAATTCCTTCAAAATGAAATTTTTTTCGAATTTTTACCTCCATTTCCTGATTTTTGGTGAATTTTTAAAGATTCATTTTTAGGATTTAATTTTTTAAATGCTGATCACGTGATTTCTTTTTCTGGTACTTTAATAAATTTATCGTCACGTGCATAACAACTAAATAGACAAAAAAATATTTTTTTCTTGCTAATGCGGCAGACGATTGGACATTATTTTGTCTATAAAAATATCCCTTACGATTTTTTATATATATATATTTTTTTCTGCATGAATTGTATATATTGATCGTCGTATTTATTATAAATATATATATATATATATATATATATATTTTGGCATTAATTGCATAGATTGACCGTTGTATTTAATTTGAATGTACTCCGTAGTGAAGTGCGGGTTTTCAGCTAGTTAAACAATAAAACAAAAGTCTTGAATATAACTGGTCGTCAAACTGAACAGTACTATACAGCGGTATCATTGAATATTTTACAAATAATTGTGACGAATTTTAACTAAAAAAAATTCAAAATGGCTCGAAAAGAAAAACGGTTCTTTTCCGTTATAAGCACTACACCTGGCGGCGCATTTTTAATCTTGGCGACGCACAGATACAACACATCGTATTGGCGAACGAAATAGCTCAAAATAACTCCGGATTTTATGCTAACGTTAGAAGACACCTCATTTGCAAATACGACGCATTGTATCAGCGCATCGACAAGATCAAAAAGGTATATTGACAACCACAAATTATGAAGTTTATAATCTCTTTGACGGATCAGTAAAATGCAATAATATTTATTTTATCTTAAATAACACATATGAAGAGAAATATATACAGCGTATTTAATTACGGCATTCCAAGAAGTTTGTTTGGTACTTACGTATTAACGCCACCGCAGCTAAAGTTGCGCTAATGCACCAATATATATATATATATAGGAACAGATGTATTACACGCACCTCCCTTGGCGACAAAATTTTTTTGATGCCAAATACTCGTCAAAAAAATTTTGTCTCCAACTTGTCGCCAAAACAGGCCTACGCGGACATTTTACACTTAAAATAACAAATATACACAAAATATCAATAACAACTCAAATATAAAAATAAATTCAAAACAAACTTACCAATGGCAATAATAAACTTTCAAAAACATGTCACAAAACCACAACAGCTACTTTAAAATATACACGAATATATCTAAAAACGGCTGTATTAAAATTCAAAACATAAACAGAAATGCTCAACCGCTACTTTAAAACACGCAAAAATATCTAAAAACAGCTGTATTAAACTTCAAAACCTCAGCAGAAATACTCAACCACTTATTTAAAACATACGCAAATATATCTAAAAACGGCTATATTAAAATTCAAAACCTAAACAGAAATGCTCAACCGCTACTTTAAAACATACGCAAATATATCAAAAAACGAAGACATTAAACTTCCAAAAACATTACACATATCCGCAACATCTATTTAAAACATACGCAGATATATCAAAAAACGAAAAAACTTCCAAAAACATTACAGAAATCCTAAACCGCTACTTTAAAACATACGCAAATATATCAAAAAACGAAGACATTAAACTTCCAAAAACATTACACATATCCGCAACATCTATTTAAAACATACGCAGATATATCAAAAAACGAAGAAACTTCCAAAAACATTACAGAAATCCTAAACCGCTACTATGAAACGCCAACAAAAATATCGAACACCGGTATATTAAACTTTCAAAAACACTACACAATACCACAACACCTATTCAGGGTTGCAACAAAAAACAAACATCACGCCAAATCGCATGGCTGCCAGACCAAACAAAAAAATCGTCAAACATACAAAAAATCGCCAAATTGAAAAAGGTGCGTGAAACACATCTGTACCTATATATATATATAAGTGTTTTGATTTTAAATAAAGTGTTTTATTTTATGATTTGTCGCAAAAATTTTAGGTGTAGATTGGCGGCACTTAAAAACCGCCAAATCTGTAGCTGCGGGGGCGTTAATACGTAAGTACCGTTTGTTTATTTCCATGACCAAGATAATAATCGACCTCATATCGTATCGTGATCCTTGAATCTCACTTTTTGTATATTTTAGTATTGTAATCTGCCAATCATTAGTGTGATTATACCGCGTTACTTTTCTCTCGTTGCGGCGACTTTTGAAAATGCGCCAAATTGGTGTCAAAATGATTGTAGTGCTTATAACATAAAAGTACCAGAAAAACAGATGAGCATTTAAAATCTAAGGAAGATATTTAGAACCCTGTCAGGGGCGCCGTTTGTACAGTGCGAACGCCTGAATCTAGATTTCTTTTCACTTGGATTCAATGTATTGCAGCTAAATGGGCAGAAAAGGGGCTAGTGCTGCCATCTGTTATCAGTTTAAAGAAGTAAAAACCTTTTTAACCTTTTAATTGGAAAATTTTTCAAGATTTTTTAGGTTAAAAAATAGTAGGAAAAATCTCGTTCAAACGGGGGAGGTTGTTGCGGGTTTGGCGGTTTTTAAGTGCCGCCAATCTACACCTAAAATTTTTGCGACAAATCATAAAATAAAACACTTTATTTAAAATCAAAACACTCATATATATATATATATATATATATATATATATATATATATATATATATATATATATGTTTTGATTTTAAATAAAGTGTTATATAACGCCTGCGGTGGCGTTAATACGTAAGTACTGAATATTCTTTAGAATTTTTTGTGAAATATTTATGCTATTTAATTTTTCTTAAAACTGGTTGTATATTCTATACGTACACGTAGTTTTTCTCTCCATGTTGCTGTTACCACCGTTTTTTAGTATGATTATGGCGAATTTTGGGTACAACTTCGATATAGGACCCAATTGGCGATATTTTGTATTGGCGACTTTTTACATTTTACATTTGGCACATATGGTATCCCAGAATTCGTTTCGGCAATTCTGCCACAGTCCAGTGTGTTTTAAACTGAAATAAACCAATTTCCAGATTGTAACCCGATGGAATACGCCATTTTCAACTTCGTACCCCATTGGAACAGCTTTGGTATAGTAGAATTCGTATATTAGTAATTTGGTATACACAGAATTCGTTTTGGCAACCCTTCCACAGAAGAGTGACGCAAACCGTGTTGTACCACATTTTTCTTATTTATTTTTTATTTTGATTTAACCATGCCTTTCCGTGTAGATTTATCTATAATTTCTGGATCTACAAAATTTACGCTATTTTCCGTATTGAATTATTTTTTAATTTATGTTGTATTATTTTTTAAATTATATTTTGCAAAATTTAATTTCTATGTAATTCATGCGATATTAACGATGCGGAACTTCACAGGAACTTCATTCTAGATGAGTCATAGCTGTAAATAAGAAATGCTCAATCCGAAGCATATCATTTACCAGGCCTGGGTAGTTATACCACAGCAAATGAGGATGTTTGTATTTTTCTATGATGATGTGTGTTTTTGGAGATGAGCAAAGTTTGGTTTCCCCTCCCCCCCCCCCCTCGTCCTCGTGTGGCTGTCTATGTCCTGCAACTTTTTCGACTCCTCGTGTTCAGACAGTGAGACTTTTCTAAGGAAGACTCCTGAATGCCCTTCACTCAACTTTTGGGAAGTAGTCTTTTCTTAGAATTCAAATTGAAGTACGCAGTCTCTTTGTAAAATTTACAACTATATTTCTTACCGTTACTAAGGCTTTATTTCCAAGGGACATGTCATGATCAGAGGCGCATAAACCTTGAAGCCATTTGTAGATGCTTCTGTCTAAAACTACGACAAACATAAAAAAGTTCATGACATTTAACGCATAGAAAATGTAGTTTCCTCGGAGGAAAAAAGCGCCGTTGATAGAATTTGCGTAATACATTGGTAGTCATCTAAAAATCGGTCGATCGTGCAAATTTAGCGTTGGGTAATTATTTCAAGTTCATGTCAAAGTGGGAAAAAATCGCTTATTCAGTTTTCCGATGCTTCCACATCTGTTTTACTAATTTAGATACTTTTCCTGAGAGTTTATTTGTGACCATTAATAAATTCTGAGATATTAAAACAATGCAATTTCAGGTAATACTTTCTCCTTGCCAAAAAACGAAACAAATTCTATGTGATGCTGTTATTACTTCAATGACTCCACAAATCATCTTACGCGCGAGTTGAGATGTGACAAGCACGCGTGCAATTGCCTTAATAATATCAAATAAATGACTAGCAATTTATCCAAAAGGTTAAAAAATGTCATGAATGGCACTTAATTGGATTATGAGATTCATCTAATCGGAATTAGAACCCCTTACATCTGACATAATTTTTAATCTCGATTGACGTTTTTTTTTCCATAATACCCAACGACAAATAGTGCTTTGGAAATATATTTGATATGAAAAAATGTAATAAAGCAGCTCCCAGTATGTCACTTAAGGGCCTGTTCACATAGGAGTCCGTTGCGTTGCGTTGCGTTAAGGAAAATATGACGTTGAGACGAAAATAAACCAATCATATGCCTCCAAACGATTAGCAATGAAATTTTTAACGCCTATGATTGGTTTATTTTCGTCTCAACGTCATCTTTTCCTTAACGCAACGCAACGGACTCCTATGTGAACAGGCCCTAAACCAAGTGACATCCACTTTCTTAACGTAGTTACGTCAGTGAAAAGTTACCAGTGAATAGCTACAAAAAGTTTAGTTGAATTTCAAGCTCCTTAAAGCCATCCTTTCTTGGCCACCAAAAATTATATTCTTGCCACTAATCAACGTGTACAATAATATTAAAAAATTCTTTGTTCGTTCGCAATCTAATGGATTAGACCAGGAATACTGAAACTGTGGTCCACCAAGCTTTCATGTGATGTCCGAGACACTCATTATAAGGCAGGTGCTTTTGCAAACATAATTTTGGCAATTAGAGCCTGAAAAATACAAAACTGTACAGAAATATGCCACTTTCTGCTCACGTTGTTTACATCGACGTATCTTTGCGAATCATCCAATTCCAAAATGAAATATGCGAAGAACGAATATAGGAATCGGCTTACTGATTCTTATCTTGATGATGTATTTATTGAGAGTAGCAGGTGACAAGTATAAACCTGATTCATCAAAAGTAGTCAGTGTTTGCCTCAACATAAAAAATCATACTTATTTTTAAATAAAGATTTGAATACATGTAGGTTTAGAGTTTTGTTTTTTACATTATTATATTCGAGTTATAGTGTATTGTGTTGCGGCCCGCATTGAGGTAGCAAATATATGCATGTGGGCCGAGAGCAAACCATTGTAGGGTGTCGCTGGATTAGAGGTATTTGATGATCAGTGCTGAGGATCTTTAAAGGAGATATTCCCGAATGTGATTGCATAGCTAGTTTTTTAACTTGCCCATAATTTTGGTTATAATTTTGCAGCCAAACACAGTAGCAGTAAACAGTCAAACGGAAAAGTACCAAAATGCGCCAAAAGATAAGAAAGATGTTAGCAACGATAAGTAAACCTACGTTAATAACTATGGTAGTTTCGTTAGAAGAGACTGCCTCAAATATTTTGACGGTAGAGGGTGTAAGTGAAGCCGAAATTATTCACCGTAATCTGGAAGTGTATAAGCGTGATGGTCTGTCACAAGGCACAGTATTAAAATGGTTTGGGGGACTTTCTAAATGGACGTGGGAACACAGAACATGTCGAGACCTGTGCTGCACAACTGAGCGATCAAGCATGGACTCGACTGCAGTGGATAAGATTCACTTCGGCGCTTGGATGCGGCTGAGAGGTTTTCGACCCCCTCCCCCCCCTATAAACCCGACCTGTGTCCATACGACTACTGTTCCATAAATTCAAACAATCCGACTCCATTTCTTTTACAAAATACAACATTTATTCACTAACACCACAAACACAACACTATTCCAATTATTTCGTTACAATGGTCATTAACGGTTTGCCTTCATGCCGTCCAGAGTTCAGCTCGACTAAATCAAGTCATTACACGATGCTAAATGCCGCATCATTCGACTTTCTTCGCGAGACAATGAAAAGTTAGTTTCTTTTTGACACGTGACCGTACACATACAGTATTTCCCTCCAGAAGGAAAAATAAAAACCAAAATCCCCGTTTTAGAGACTAACAATTACAGACGGAGTTTAAAGTCGTAACAACTACCATATCTTCAGCCCTCTGAAAAAGGCTTTCAAAGGCTACGTGCATGCTAACGATAAAGATGTCCTGAAGTTGTTCAAGACTGTTTATGCAGACACCCACGGGCGTTCTTCCCTCAAGGTATCTAAAATCTAGCAAGCTCTGTGACACTTGCTTGAACCGACAGGGTGATCTTCTATAGCTTGTATGTAGTCCATGTATCACTATTACTCTCTGTACGGTTGCATATTCCAACCAATAAACTAGTACAGTAAAAAAAAAACGAATCTTATCTTGCCCTGTACAATCCCCACGACTATATAACATCCAACCACTGTGATCTGTCTGAAACATTACAGAGAGTCTCTGTTTAATTTGGACTATTTCTATAAAAAGTATGGAAAATCCTGATAATTTGATCTATCGCGGCATTAAAAATTATTCTCATTTTCAACAACACATGATTTACTGGCAGTCACTTAAAAAAATGTTAACTAAAATTAGTTTTCTAGATAGCCTTAAAATGAGTATTTAAATGTTTAAATTCCAGCGAATTTATTTTACATCTGTAAGGGGCATTTTTCGAAAAGCAGGCACGCATTTTCAGTCGATGGAAAAACTTATTTCCCGAACATTCTAAACTCCAAAACTACGTGCTTCTTAGCTTCTGATACATTACAACCCTTGAACCAATAATGATACCATTATTTATTTTAAATCATCTGAAATTAGCTGGGCAATTTAGAGATACTTAACGGTAAAGATAAGTAGCTGACGTCAGCGTTGGGATATGTGCAGAAACCTCTTTTATGTATCCGACCATTTTATGATCCCATAAATGATCAAAAGTTTTCGCTTAAATTTCTCACAAAATGTAGAAAACAGAAATTAGTCATTTACAGTAAATTTTACAGACAAGAAAAACCTTATTATAACATCTGAGAGGAAATACTTCCTAACAAGTAAATTCAAAGAAAAGGGGAGATACAAAGAGAGGTTTCAAAGAATGGTGTATTCAAATATTTTCTGCTGTCTTTGAAGTTCGAGCAAAGACTCTGGCGTTCCTTAAATTTTGTTTACATTTAATCCATTTCATGGCTTAGTATCTTGGTAAGGAAACGGATTGAGATAGCCATTGTAAGAATGAAATGCCTCCCACATTCTCGGAAAATAATTTAATGCAGTGGTGTCTAAACTGGATAGATTGAAGTAAATATATTTCACATTGAAAGCTTTAAATTTTCTGTAATTACATAGTTTTAATGTTTATTTCAATTTATTTATTTGTTAAAAATATATCATGATGATATTGTTAAATAAGTAAAATAATAAAACACTCTTAAGTAGACAAGGAACCTCCATAGAGGAGCCTAGGGGCCTAGTTTAGGGGCCTAGTTTTCTTAAATTTTCAGTATTTTACTTTACATACCCACATGAGTGTATTTCATATTTTTTTTACGACATTGAAGTCACTTAGAATTCGCAAATAAGTATTTTTTGAAAGAATTGTTTATCAAAAAATTCTTCAAAAATGCTAGAATTTTTCAAAATTTTCATTTTGCATTAATTTTTTTTCTGATTTCTTTCAAATTTTCATTGTTAATTGAAGTGTCTGTCATAAAACTATGCATGGTTCTTTGAAATCACAAATATTTTTCGAATTTATAGACCATGAAATAAAGTAAAATCAGGCAAAAACATTAAAAAAAAGAGTAAGCAGAATTTAAAGAAAATATTTAAGATTATAGATTCATACAGACAATAGATTCATACAGAAGCTGACAGCATTCTAATTGCTGATTGAAAATTATTATTAACTAACTGAGAGTGATCAAAAGCTAAACTTGAAATCGAAACAAAAACTTTGTATCAATCGAAAATGTCGTATTTGAAGGAAAATAATCCTCAAATTACTAAATTAAATGATACCAATTATTCCATATGGAAATTTCGAATGGAAAGGATCCTCATCAAGGGGGATTTATATGATGTAATCGAAACCGAAATTTCAGATAAAGCGGACGCGAAACTTTTAAAACGTGACAGACAAGCTCGTGCATTAATTAATCTCTGTATAGAAGATTCACAAATAATTCATATCAAATAGGAAACAACTGCAAAAGCGACGTGGGATAAGCTTAAAGCTAGACACGAAAGAACGAATTTATCGAGCAAACTTTTCTTACTTCGAAAATTATACGCAACAAAAATGTCAGAACACGGTAATATGAATGAGCATATCGCTAAAATTCATGAGTTAATTGTTAAACTTAAAGCCGTGGGAGAAGAAGTAAAAGACGATCACATTGCCATTACTTCTTGTTTCTGTGCCTAAATCATATAATAACTTGATAACTGCTCTGGAAGCGAGATCAGAAACAGAACTAACGCCAGAATTAATTAAGAATAAATTAACTGACGAGCACAACCGTCGTATTGAAATGAACGCTGAGCGGGAGGTTACACAAGCTTTCAAAACAAATGTCTATAAACGCAATGAAAACAAAAATGACAAATTCTGTACATACTGCAAGAAATCCGGTCATTATCGATACTCTTGTTATCATTTAAAGAATAAGAACGGTCAAAACCGAAGTAAATTTTACCCTCAAGCGAATAGTAATAATAGGAAGCAGAACAGTAACAGAGCTAGCGTCGCGAAAATGGATGAAAAGAATCCAAAGCTTAATGATAAAACCGCAAAATGCATGCATGTTAAAAATCGGAATTCTAGTAGACGTCAACACGTCGGCGAACACATAAACAAATGCTATGAGTATTCCAGCATGTTACGCGGAAACGACTCAACAAGCTCTGAGTCATGTGTTTCAGTTGGTTCGATTCTGAATACTGGTGATATGGGAAGCGATCTGTGATCAAACAGACAGCTAAAAACCTCTTGCACATACAAGTATAACGAATGTTTTTATATAGACAGCGGAGCCAGTCAGCATTTAATCACAGACCTCAATCTAATTTCCCGACATAAATTTTAACACGTAACCTGTGAAAATCATCGTGGCAGATGGGAAATGTTTATTTTCGCAAGGAATCGGTACCGTTCATTTTCAGACAACATTATCCGACGGAAACAGTCATGATATTAATTTAATAAATGCATATTTCTTACGTCAATTGGAATGTAATTTAATATCAGTAAAAAGAATTACTGAAAAGGGTTTTTCAGTCATTTTTGAAGGAAACAAATGCTTTGTTGTGAAAAATAACATGGTGTATTTAGAAGCGATCTCAAATGACAATAGTCTCTACAAAGTAATATTAAACGAAAACATTGATCTAAACAAAATTCCAACGTTCGTTTTGAACTGTAGGAACGATAACTGTATAAATTTATGGCATAAACGCCTTGGGCACAGAAGCACAGATGCAATAAAGCAACTTGTGAGAGACAATCTCGCTGATGGCATCGCGCTGGATAGTTGTGAAAAGGAAATGAAATGTACACACTGTATTAAAAATAAACTTTCAGAATTTCCTTATCCCAAAGAATCGAAATTTAGGGCTAAGAAATCTCTTGAGCTCGTTCATAGTGACCTGTGTGGACCAATACAAACCAAGAGCGTTAGCGGGAAAAGTTATTTTCTTACCTTTGTAGATGATTTCTCAAGATTTACTATGATTTATCTGCTGACTAACAACAGTGAGGTCTGTTCTAAATTTAAAGAATATGTAGCAATGACTAAGAATAAATTCGGAAGAACACGTAAAACCCTCAGAAGTCACAATGGGGGTGAATACATAGGAAAAGAAATAGAAGAATTCACTAAGAGTCAAGGAATTGAACACCAATTGACCGTACCATACTCTCCGCAACAGAATTGTGTAGCGGAAAGAAAGAACAGGAGTATAATGGAAATGACACGATGCCTCTTATCAGAAGCAAATCTTCCTCAAAGATTCTGGACAGAAGCAGTCATGACAGCAAACTATCTTCAGAACAGGTTGCCTACTAAAGCCAACAAGAAAACACCATTTGAACTGTGGACCGGCAGAAAACCGGACTTGTCCAACATCAGAACTTTTGGATCCAAAGCATTCGCATACGTTCACAAAACCAAAAGGGGAAAATTAGATGAAAAAGCTGTTGAAGGAATCCTAATTGGCTACGATCACAGAAGCAAGGGATACCGGATCTATGTATCTGATAACCAAGTCATAATAAGCCGAACAGTCAAGTTTATCGAAAATACAAGTTCAGATAATGACGAAACTGCCATTTCACTAGAAGAGAATAATGAAACCCAAGAAGAAATAGAAGAAGAGATAACTCAACAAGATTCCAATATTCCAATGGAAAAATCTCTTGTACAACCAAGAAGATCTGAGAGAAAGAACAAAGGAAAACCACCAAACCAATATTCCTATCTTTCAAAGGAGCAAAGAAGGAGCCTGGAAGTTATAAAGACCTGGATTCTCTAAATCCTGCAGAAAAGAAGAAATGGATGGAAGCAATGAAGGAGGAAATAAAATCTCTTAACAAAAATAAAACGGGATCTCGTACAGCTACCAAAAGATAAGAAACCCATAAACTGCAAGTGGACATTCAAAGCTAAATTCAATGAAGAAGGAAAAATCGAACGCTACAAAGCCAGACTCGTCGCCAAAGGTTACAGCCAAAAATTCGGAACTGATTACGATGAGACCTTTGCACCAGTTGTTAAACATACTACAATAAGAGCCTTCTTTGCAGCTGCGGTCTACCAAAACATGCACGTGAAACACATAGACATCAAGACAGCTTTCTTACACGGAGACCTTCATGAAGAAATTTACATGCGACAGCTAGAAGGATATATAGAGCCTGGTCATGAGAATAAAGTTTTCAAGTTAAGAAAGGCAATATATGGACTAAAACAGGCAGCTTGCGCCGGGAATTTTAAAATCTCAGAAGTCTTACAGAAAAGCAACTTCAAGCAAAGCGAATCAGACCCATGTCTTTTTACGAAAAAGGATGAAGGCAAGAACATAATAATAATTCTATACGTTGACGATCTCCAAATTGCAAGTAAAGATGAAACTAAGATCAAACAAGTGATTGATATGCTGAGAGAAAACTTTGAAATCAAGAACTTAGGTGATGTAAAACATTATCTTGGAATCAACATCCAAAGAAATCTTAATGGCACATTTGATTTTAACCGAAAGATAAAAATTGAAGAATTACTGGAGAAATTTAATATGAAGGATGGTAAACCGACATATATTCCCATGGAAACATCTTACTTGAAAACTGAAGATGATACGAACATTCTGACTGATAATGCAGAATATAGACAAGCTATTGGAGCTCTCCTTTATATCGCCACAGTATCAAAACCTGTCCCGCTTGCCTTGAACATACTGAGCCGAAAGATTGAAGAACCGAACGAGAGAGATTGGAAAGCGGTTTAGAAAATCATCATGTATCTCAACACCACCAAGAACTTAAATCTGGTATTCGATAACGAAAAGGCACCCGTCCTCACCTGCTACTCCGATGCTGATTGGGCTGGGGATAAATCAACAAGAAAATCTACAAGTGGAAACATCTTTCTCCTTTGTAATAACATAATATCATGGTTCTCCAAACGACAGAGCTGCATTTCACTATCAACAACAGAATGGGTATACATTGCTGCAGCAAACGCCGCACAAGAACTACAGTGGATACTGAATCTACTCAAAGACTTAGATCTTGAACAATGTCTACCGATCAAACTGTTTGAAGACAACAAATCCTGCATTGTGCTGACACAATCTGCAAGGAACAATTCAAGAACCAAACATATAGACGTGAAATACCACTATATTAGACATTTACAAGAGCAGAATGTCTTGCAGGTAGATTTTTGCAGCAGCAAAGACATGATAGCCGATATCATGACAAAGCCTCTTCCCAGACCCCAATTTATGAAAATAAGGGAAAAGCTAAATTTAATTTGTTCTCAAAATTGCTAGATTAAGGGGGGATGTTGAGAATCAAAAATTTCTGTTCTCTATGTAATCTAACAATTTCCTAGCAACCACCAAATGGCACTGGGAATAGGCTCTGTGTGGCCGTGTTTGTTTTGTTCACACGCACTTCCTTAATCATGTCTGTAGTAGCTAGTTGTATTAATGTCGTCCGTAGCAATAATTGTATAAGTTTTGTGTTCATGTTTATTAAAGTAATTTAAAGTTTACCGATGGACTTAATTTGGCATCTCAGTTAGTCTCACCGGCATTAGATGCTACAAGGAACATTTCTTCAAGAACTCTGTGTATCAACAGATACCAGGTAAGTGAACTTTTCACTACCACCTTTGTACGGAAGTTCATATTTGGAAGAAATAAAATCACAACAAAACTTGGCATCTGTACAAACAAACATACGGTTATAACATTCCAGTTTTGAAATATAGCGTGCTAAAACCTTGGTTGCACTAACATACACATTTTAAATACAATACAATAAGCATTCCTCCTATTTAGTCCCATTCGTAAATTTATACGAGACCAAAGATATTTTATTTTAAATATCCACGGAGAGTTATTACATAGTTCTTTATGAAAAGGCTAAGTTCACATTTAAACAATAAATGTTTTTTTATTTACAAAACATGAACAGTCAGAAAAACTAAATCACATTTAATTAATTGTTCTCCGTAATCGATAAAACCTGTGTGTACAATAATTATTTATGTCCTGTGGCCAGAAAGCCAGCTTTCGAAATTCGTTTCGGTACGCAATGTTAGGGAGAATTAATACAGCTCTTGCAACAGTGAAAATGGCCATCATCCGTTATACTTTAAGACAGTCTGAAGCGGAAATCCATTGAAAAAGCCCAACTTCATAAAATAATGCCCTGACTTTCCTAATTTTGACAGCATTGCAGATTGAATCCACTTATTGTCACAAATTATGCCAAATTCGATACGACAATGAAAATAAATATCTAATGGATATGTGGTCAGTAATTACGGTATATGTATAAGAAAATAATGTGATAGAAAGGTTTCGTATATACTACATGGGGTGAAAAGTCTCGGGACTAGCCACTTGATGGCATCCGCAATGAAATGCCCAAATAATGTTCTGTTAGTACTAACCT
This sequence comes from Dolomedes plantarius, assembly GCA_907164885.2. NCBI lineage: Eukaryota > Metazoa > Arthropoda > Arachnida > Araneae > Dolomedidae > Dolomedes > Dolomedes plantarius. The sequence continues at coordinate 17,957,428 of OU015491.1, forward strand.
TCAAAAGACTGCTTTCAACGTTTCATGATATGTCGGCCATTTACTTACGAGTTGTGGTTGTGTAAGTGATGCTACTTTTGATTTTCTGTAAACAATGAAAAAGAATTTCGCGTCTTAATTAAACATTGCTTTTTGATGAAAAAATTTACCTTCCAAACCCAAGAATGGCTCGAAACATTACAGCACATCTGCTCCGTCGAAAACAACCATTTTTGGATAGTTTAGCCTCCCAAAGCGGCAAAAGACGTAACTATCGGCTGGAAAGGTCTTGGACAGTATTTTTTTGGAATGTACGTGGCATAAAGTTCATTGACTATCTTGAGAAAGGAAACATGATCACAGGAGAGTATTAAGTAGCATTATTGGACCGCTTGAAGGACGATATCAAGAAAAAAAAGGCCGCACATGGCGAGAAAAAAAGTGCTGTTTCACTAAGACAATGCACTGGCTCACACATCAATGAAAGCGATTGTAAAATAGAACGAATTAAAATATAAATTGCTCCTCCATCCCCTCTATTCTCTAGATCTGGTCCCCAGTGACTATTATTTGCTTCCTAACTTGAAGAGTTGGGCTCCAGGGGAAGAGAATTTCATCAAATGAGGATGCCAAATGCGAAACTGATGCATATTTTGGAGCCTTTGACAAATCGTACTATATGTTAGGTACTCAAATGTTAGAGGACCGTCGGAATAAGTGTATCGCTATTGAAGGAAACTATGTTGAAGAATAAAATCGATTTTTGACCAAAAAAAAGTCTTTTTTTCGTTGCTAGTCCCGGGACTTTTCACCCCATGTAATATAGATAAATTTACCTTTCTCTTCCTCTCTCTGTATAAATAATGTGATAGGGTAGTAATACTTATATATATACAGTGGAATCTCGATCGATCGTTTTCGTATCCATTGTTTTTCCGTATGTGTGGTTCATTTTATCCAGTCCCAACGATCATATTGCTTTGTTATGTTTCCGCATCTATCGTTTTCCCGCATTTATCGTTCATTTCAATGTGTCCCTTGAAAAACGATAGATCGAGATTCCACTGTATTAAATTTCTCGGAAAGAATAATTTACTACAATAAGTGTAATTTATTTCTCTACGCAGAGAAAATTATTTTTAACAAAGTGTTTAAGGAACTGACAGACGCAGGCAACATTAATAGTTACATTACGTTGACAGAAGGGGGGGGGGAAATATAAAACTAAAAACATAACATCGTTTCTCTCCGAGGATCTTTATTACATAGCATGTGACATTCTTTTATACTTTATCTACACCGTTGAAAGAGTCATTCTTCTAATGTCTTCCCGTTATCCGCTTCGAGTGACGTTTTTTGTATTATTGGTTAGAGCAGTGCTCACTAGAGTGAGCCGTGCACACTAGTGTGCCGCGAGGTGATTTTGACTGTGCCGCGGTGATTTTAACGATTATAATAATCAAAAAAATTAACTACCGCTATTAGTTAGAATTTTTTCTAAGTAAAATATTCCTCTAACTTTTTGCTAATATGTAAAATGTAAACAATAGAAATAAACAAAAATAAAAATTCAACCATAGACTGCTAAATCACTATAACATAAAACATATCCTGCAAAGAAAAAAAATTCTTATATGGTTTCGCCATAACCGTCACTTACGGAATTGGGGTATGTACGCATCTTTTACTTTGCATTAGGATTATTTGTGTGCTTGCATGTAAGGTGCGTTGAGCCCATACTGTAAGTTGTGTTTGTCTTTTCATTTTCTTCTTGACATTGCTTCCTTGGGGGACTCGGGGCCTTGGGATGTCTTTAGGGCTTACCTGCATCCTATTCAGAAAGTTCCCCTTGAGGTAACTGATATGGTTAGGCAACCTGATGACGAGACCTGTCGATTACCTCTGTTGTTTTATGGTTCAGTTCCGGCACTTATACAGAATCTTGCCGTTGGTGCGTGGATGCCCAGAGTACTTGATTTCTGTTTGTTTCTTGTCTATATTCCTATTATTTTTATCTATCTCTGTTGGATTATTTATTTTTGCTAATATGTAATTTCTCTGGGTCGAAATTATACGCAAAACAAAAACATGTTATTACCGTACATTGTATGTATGCTCGAGCATCATATTTCTGGATTTCAGTTAGGAAAGAATATCCCCAAATTTCTGACAAGGCCATTGCAATTTTGCTCCCTTTTTCTACGACATACTTATGCGAACAAAGTTTTCCGACACTGGTTCTAATTAAAAATGACAAACGATCGTGTTTAAAGGGTCTTGACCATGAACGTCGAGTAACTCTTTCTTATATAGAGCCAAATATAAAACCTACATATGTTCATCAAAACGAGCTCAAATATCTCATTAATAAATTAGTTATGTTTAAATTAACTTAGATTTCTTGGGCTTAAGAAAAACCCAAAAAAACAAATTTTAATATAAACATTTAAAGACAATTTTTTTTACTTGTAAACTATAACTTTATATTCTTGTTCTTGTGTTGGTGTAAAATTCAAAATGATTTATATAAAACGCAAAGGATTATAATTATCTTGATACATAGAGCTGTTTTATTGTGTTTTTTTTTATCTAATAAAAACATATACGCATTTATTGTAATTTATGTATTTGCAAGCTTTTTCTTGTGGTGTGCCGCGGAATTATCCGAAACACGTTGTTGTGCCGTGGAAGATAAAAGGTTGAGGAGCTCTGGGTTAGAGCATTGATCTTCAGAACCTGAACTTTGGAATTCAAATCCCTTGGAAGGCTATTAGACGTTTGGAATAGGCTCTACGCCGTACTTGATGATTTACTTCACCTTCGTATTACAAATAAAGTCCCTGCAACCACCCCATTAGCCCAGGGACGCATGCGGCACACCAAGCTTTTGTTTGCGGCCCGGCTCAATATAAGGCAAGTGAATTTATTAACATAATTTTGGAAATTTGGGCTTGAAAAATATAAATCTGTACAAAAATGTTTCACCTGCTGCTCATGTTTTTCGTATCAATGTTCCTTTGTGAACCATAGTCTAAAATGAAGAAAGAGAAAGAACGTATATAGATATCGGCTTAGTGATTCTTATCTTTATCATGTATTGGGAGTACCATGTAGCAAATACACTGAAGTACCACTGAATTAGGGATACCTACGTAGTAACGAGTTGGCCTCCTCTGGCCTTGATAACGGCTGCCAGACGACGAGGCATAGATTCAACAAGTTTCTGGAAACGTTCCACCGGAATGGCTTGCTAAATATTGGCTAAAGCTGTCCATAATTCAGTAAGGTTCTTTGGTGCTGTGTGATGGCCTTTCACGCCTTGTTCCAAAACATCCCAAAGATGTTCAATAGGATTTAAGTCTGGGCTTCTAGGTGGCCAATTCATGACAGAGAAGTCAGAGGAATGCTCATCCAACCAGCCAGTAGCCAACCGGGACTTGTCCGAGGTACAGTTGTCTTGCTGGAAAACTCCATTACCGTGCGGATAACAGAACAGCATAAACGGATGGAGGTGATCACCCAGCAACTCTACGTACCGAATTGCATTGAGGGAGGTTGGTACACGCACTAAAGATCCCAAACTGTGCCACGAAAAAACACCCCAGACCATGATTGAGCCACCATGCCCTTGTACAGTTCCAGCCAGGCATGCAGGATCCATGGCTTCATGAGCCTGACGCCATATTCTCAGACTCCCGTCGGGGTTAAGTAGTCGGAATCGAGACTCATCACTCCATGCTACTCGTTTCCAGTCCTCTACACTCCAGTCTCTGTGCTCTCTTGCCCAGGCAAGACGTGCAGCCCGATGGCGAGTATAGAGCAATGGTACTCTCGTAGGTCAACGGCTACCGAAACCCATTCGGTGAAGCGAGCGTTGCACAGTCCGTTTACTGACTGTACGACTGGCACCGTCACTAAACTGGGTGGTAATTTGAGCTAATGTTTGGCTTCGCTGGCTACGTACAATACGCCTGAGCCGTCTCTCACCACGCACTGTCAAGGCTAATTGTCCTTTGCAGTTTGCCCGATCGCTAGTTTTTTTCCACCATCCATGTATTCTTGGTATACTCTTAACACTGTCGACCTTGAAAATCCTAGCTGTCTGACGATTTCGGAAATTGAATGGCCCATGTGTCGCGCACCTATGATTTGTCCGCGATCGAAGGCGTCTAAATCAGGCAGTTTACCCATACTGGCAATTCCAACAACTCATTCAGAACAACCACAGTACGCGCTATATATGCAGTTACCACAGCGCCCTCACTTGCGAATACATTATGCGCAGCGCTACACAATTTGCATAGGCTTTGCTATCCCTAATTCAGTGGCACTTCAGTGTATAAATCTGATTTGTTTAACATAGTCAAAACTTTGTCTCAACATTAAAATTCACACTCATTTGTAAATACATATATATATACACACACATATATATATATATATATATATATATATATATATATATATATATATATATATATATATATATATATATATATATAAAGCACATTTGCCGAAGATCTTTTTGAAAATAAAAATTTCTGCGATTTCTGAACTTTTAACGAAGCGGGTTCAAATTAGAATATTAGGACGTTGTTTAAAATTTGAAAAGTATCCTTCTCTCGTATCAACTGATTACTTTCTTGCAATCGATAAAATGTTTTTTCGTACAATTTCTTTCACCACAAACTATAATTTTTCAGTTTGTCCGATTAAATAAAATAAAAGTTGAAATTTTGTGTGATCTATTAAGTGCAGTCTGAATTTTGATTAATGAAGGAAATCCGTTAGTTTTTCTGCGTCGCATAAAGACATAAACAAAACAATATTGATTTGTAGATATAAGGTTATGTTATATAAAAAGAAAGGAAATGTTTATAAAAATCTGAGTACTTTTGAAAAGTGAATCGTGGATGCAAAAGAATTAAGAAAATTAGCAGGCTCTGATAAAAATTCCTAAACAACCAAAAATAAATCTAAACATTTTTTTGGTTTTAAATCATGTAGCTTAAAGAAGATTTTTACAGTGTGAACCAAAACCTTTCATTTGATATGGATTTACTTATAAAGAAATTAAGTTAGTTAAGAAATATATTAGTTATTATTGTTGCATTATAATTAATTCATAATACATATTTATCACAGCACAACATGTACAACGGTTTTATATAACTGCGGATAAAATCTCTTATGTTATTGTTGTTTTTTAATGAAATGAATGTACTTAATATACAAGATCTACTTTACTTTTCTCATCTAAAATTATTTTCAAATATAATTAAACATAACGAAGCTTAGAATCTTTGTTCTTTTTAAGTGTTTTGCTTTTATAATACTTTCAATATATTTACAGATGTATGTACTTTTATGTATTTACATAAGTTTTTGTGTACTCTCCACATGGTATAGTGGTTAGCGTCGTGATCTTCCATTTGATGGGCTTGAGTTCAAATCCCGAATAAGGCTTAGTCGCTTCTGTGTTAGCCCCTCATAGGGAGCAATGCTGGCTCACCTAAACGGTGCTCCCATAATAAAGTAGCCAGCAATACTTCGCGGGGAATAACAAAAGGCCAGTGTCTCACGACAAGTGCCTCCGCATTAGAAAATAATTACAAGATAAAAATAACCTTTTATATACCATGTTTTTTAATTTTCTGTTGAATCATATAAACTTGGCAATCCTATGTATTAATAAATACTTTTTAATTTTTTTTGATTAATTATCCCCATCAACTTGAAAGAAAATGAAGTTAATTGGAAGTTAACATGTTTTTAACTTTTCGTTCCCGTCCCGGCCGATAGATGGCTGCACCAGTCTACAAAATAAAATTAACTGAAAATGAATTCAAACTGCTTAAAAATGGCTAGAAGTATTAAAATAATGCATTGTCATCGTGTTCTGAGCTATTCTAAAAGTTTCAAATGTCTAGCTAGTCGGGAAGTTAGTTAAAAATCGATTGCAACATTTGAACTGGACAAACACACAAACAAACAAGAAAGCGAGTTAATAAAAACATGTAAAAAAATCAGGTAGTGTCTTCTAACCAAACTACCGCGGGTTATTAACGTAGGATTACTTATCGTTTCTTACCTTTTTTTTTTTTACAATAAAATTCGTATATATGAAAAGAAGGATGAGTGATAACCCTATGCAGAATAGGTCAATGGTAAGAAAAATTAGTTACATATATCTACTCTACCACTCTTGATTTATAACTCGCAACGACGATTTTAGAGTCATAAATTTTGCTTTACTGCGCGGACCGTTATGGAGGACCGTAATTCCTACGTTAAATTTGTAATCAGACGTTAAAACAAATAAATAAATTTCTATGTTTGTGTTGAGCTATATATCTAATACAGAGATGTTACTACCGACAATATAATAAAACTAGCCGGGCGAAGCCCGGCTATGCTCCGGCCCCACAAAAGAATAAAAGGCCCTTTTTAGGGCCATACAAATGTTCCCGTCAATTCCCCGTTAAATTCCCATCAATTTTCATTGCCGTCGCTGCCGACAGATGGCTGCACCATACGGGAGATATGTTGGCCATGTTTTCTCAGGATGAGTGAAGCGGTGAAGTACTTTTAGAATTAAAATACCTTTAAAACTATTTTAAAGCTTCCAAACTAATCTTAGAATTATCTCCAGGCTTCAAAACATAAGTATACGAAGTTTCAACCAGATTCGTCAAGAAATGTAGATTTGTATACGTTACATACATACATACATAGAGACACTCTGCTTTATTTATATAGACTAATACTATAAAGATTATGAAAATGTACTGGTCACTTTGAAATAATTTGAAAGCCATTAAATGTGATCACTCGCCCCTTTTATTAATAACGCTGAGCAAATAAGAAATGTCTCAATACTGCTAGGACAAAGAGTAACTTTTCCACCATATCGAACTCTAACAAAATGATCTCCGATCTCTGGATCAGATTCTGTCTTTCTGTACTCATCAAAACTAACGGATCTTAAGAACCGTGAAGTCGGCTCATTATTCTTGTGAATTTCGGCGTAACAGGCTTCATGTTTTCTGAAACGTCATTAGTAACGTTATATTGTGTGTTCGAGAGAACTTAATCACCGTATCAGTAAAAATAGGTTCTTAATACGAAGACCACGCTGAAAAAAAATTTGACCTTGGAGGCAAAATCTGCTATGCAATAGTCAGGGTAGATAAGTTTTCAATGCTGAAATTGCAATGTTTGAGTATATAACCGAAATTTAATGGTCTTTAAGGGGTCTGGGACACATTTAAAAAAAAATTTATTTATTGAGTTAAAATTTTGATTTTTTTTTGGTGATGGTTAACCATATAATTTGTAATCAAAATCACATCATAAAACTTCTCATACAGTGTTAAAAATATTTAAATTTTAAATTTTTAAAAAAGTGGTGTAATTTAAAATCGTTATAACTCGAAATATTATTTGTAGAATTTAAAACTATTTCCTTCAATTATACAGAAATATTTAAGTTTTAATTTTGATGCAGCATTTTTTAAAATATTAAATTAAAAAAAATTTTAAAAATTTAGAGTAAAAATTTTAAAAAATTATGTAACTTATTTTTTGAAAAATCCTATTTTCAAAAAAAAAATTTCAAATTTGCTGAATCAGAATTAAAGTAAAATAACTGGAAAAAAAATATGTGCCAAGTTTCAACCATTTATATTTACGGTTCTTGACTTATAACAATTTAAAGACGAGGAATGGTGAAAAAAACCCATCATTCGGAAAAACGCATTTCGAGGTTTAAACAAAGATTGGCTGCTATTAGAATGGTTCAAAATAAAATATTAATATCTCCTGTTCTAATTAAGATAGAAACATGATTTAAATGTCATTTTAAGCGGAAAGGAACAGAAAACTGTTTAATGCAATACATTTTTTAGAACATTTGAAGAATTTTGTGTCCTGGACCCCCTTAATAATGAATTTCGATAACTTATTAATGTTTAATGATTTCAAGGGATCCGGTCTTAAGTTTTTTTTGTATGAAAATATTTTGCATTGATATATTTTTTATTATTATTAAAAGAGTTATTATGTAAAAATCATACATTACACAACTTTTCTTTTACATATAACAGAAATTGAACTATATGAAATAAGGTTTCAAAATTTGAAACATGTTTTATATATATATATATATATATATATATATATATATATATATATATATATATATATCTGCCAAACCAGCAGATTTGTTGGCAAAACTTTGTAGTTTTGTTCAGAGGAAAAATTTCAAACTAATTTTGCTTCGAGATTTATGAAACAGTTTTTCTATAAAATTTTTAATAACATTAAAGGGCAAAAAAGTTAGTTTTTCGGAAAAACATGTTTTTATTAACGTAAATCAAATGCGTGAAGACATTTTAATTTAATAAAGACAAAAGAGAAAAAGAAGGTACGAAAAAGAAATGCGGTACAAAAATTGCAAGGAATTTTAGAAACATTCTTTTAAAAGAAGAAAAATCATGAAAAACTGCATTTGGAGACTAAAATACTAAGGTTCATTTGGGAACGCATTGGTAGTGCAGCATAAAAATGTGTGCGGTTTTGTAATCTATATATATAAAACAGTTCCGTAACTGACTCATTCATTCACTGACTGACTGACTGACTGACATACAACGCACAGACCAAACCGCTGGACCTAATGGGCTGAAATTTTGCATGGCGATTCTTCTAATAGTGTTGGGGTGCACTAAGAAAGATTTTTCAAAAATTCTTCTTAGATTTTTTAAATTAAATTTTTAAGCTGTTTTTTAAACTTTTTTTACGTTTGCATTTAAAATAATACATTGAGGGTTATAAAATTTATATCACGAGAAAGATCATAAAATTTCCTTCAAAATGAAATTTTTTTCGAATTTTTACCTCCATTTCCTGATTTTTGGTGAATTTTTAAAGATTAATTTTTAGAATTTAATTTATTAAATGCTGATCACGTGATTTCTTTTTCTGGTACTTTCAATAAATTTATCGTCACGTGCGTAATAACTAAATAGACAAAAAAAATATTTTTTTCTCTTTCTAATGCAGCAGACGATTGGATATTATAAAAAAAAATGCATATCCCTTACGATTTTTTTATAAATATATATATATATATATATATATATATATATATATATATATATATAGATAGATATATATTTTACATCAATTGTATACATTGATCATCGCATTTATTATAAATATATATATTTATTTTTTGGCATAAATTGCATACGTTGACCGTTGTATTTAATTTGAATGTACTCCGTAGCGAAGCGCGGGTTTTCAGCTAGTCCTTTCATAAAAGTGCAGTTTGTGTTATTTTATTCTAAAAGTTCTCCAGGATGTTTTTAGGGAAAACAAAAATAAATAAATAATTACAAGACAAAAAGAACTTTTTATATACCATGCTATTAAATTTTCTGTTGAATCATAAAAACTTGACAATTCTATGTATTACTATATACTTTTTAAAAATTTTTTTGATGAATTATCCCATCAACTTGAAAGAAAATGATGAAATGCGTAATAAAGAGGTATCAAATGCGTAATCGATCGTTTAGCTCGGGAATTGGAAGTTAGCTTGCGTTTAACTTTTCGTTCCCGTCCCGGCCGATAGATGGCTGCACCATTCTACTAAACAAAATTAACTGAAAATGAATTCCATTCCGCTTAAAGATGGATAAAAGTATTGAAATCATGATCTGAGTTATTCTAAAAGTTTCAAATGTCTAGCTAGTTGTGAAGTTAGTTAAAAATCGGGGTGCAAGATTTGTAATGGACAAACACACATACAAACATACAAACAAACAAGAAAGCGAGTTAATAAAAACATGGTAATAAATAAAATATGCTTTTCAGAGAATTTGGTCTGTTGGTTCCTTTACGAGTTTTTCCATCCTACTTCTTTTTTTTAACATGCCACTGATTTATTTCTGATTTTGCCCCTACTCTGTTTAAATATATTCACATTCGTAGGGAAATCACTTTTATGTGTATCATTTCCTGTAATACATCATAAAAACCATGCAGAATGCAATAAAATTAATATATTTTTTGTGAGGACCTGTCAAACAATAGTAGTCAATTTCATCTTCTGGCTTTAAAAACTAAGAAAAATGCGACAATAAATGATATCCCTTTTACTGCATTATTCTACTCTTCCATAATCGGTGCGCATGGTACAATGTAACTTAGGTAAGCCGTTTATCTGAATAACGTTGTGAGTTACATCGGTTTCTGCTACATAGTTATTTTTTTAATATTAAGAGTGATAGATCATGCTTCATATATAAATCAAATTTAATCTCACACATTCTTTAACGTAAGAATTCACTGAGTCATATTTATTGATTACTGTCTTTCTAATTTGAAAAATAATTTATATGGTAACGAGACAGCTCTTTGGAATTTACATATTTAAAAATTAAACTATGCTTTAGAGTCGGAATAGCTCGGATTTTATGCCTTTTATTTTTATTTTTCAAGCAAGCTATTCGCTAAAAAATTATCAGTGTTCAAATTTTAATCAACATTTAATTTGCTCTATCAAAAAGGAATAATAAATTCACTATCATGTAAAATGAGACTAGATTCTAACCTTCGGAAATATGTTTTGAACTCTTCATGTTACTGTAACAGTGTTTTTCACTTTACTTAATAGTTTTAAATGCATTTATCATATATATATATATATATATATACACGCTGTAAAACTTCTCTAAGGCGACCATTTTTGGTTCCGACAAAAAGTGGCCGTTTTAAGAAGTGGCTGGATAAGTTTCACTATAAATACATTCACAGAAAATTATTGAAATCATAGTTACACTAAATTTACAGGATTTGGTGTTTCCTTTAACAATACAGTCTAACAAAATAAATGTGTCGCAAATAACAATAGCAGCAAAAATAATATATTATTGACACAATTACATGTTTAATTTATTATTACTTATTTACATACTTGCATTTAATTGTTACTTCTATTCAATTAGTACTTGTATTTAATTTTTAACTTTTAAATGGAACAGTTTGAATTGATTGTAGGTTGGATATTTTTGTACTAAAAATATTATTTTCTCATCAGTCACGGAGATTTTAAATGCAAAATATTTCTTTTTTATGTCCTAAGTAATACAACAGGTTAGAACCAAATCAATTTTAACTAACCAGGAATTTTACATCTCGAAGAAATATATGTTCACAAAATTTCTAGTTCTGGAATTATGTCAAATGTTGAACATGCAATTAAAGTCTTTTCGGCTAGACTGTATAAGACGGTCTGGTAGATTTTTCGCCAATTTGGCGAGAGTTTTTGGTTGCCAGGCTTGAACGATTATGGCGCCAAGGTTGTTTCTACTGCAAACTTCTGACGTATATGTCAGGTGATTATAAAAAATAAATATTTCAATATTATCTAAATATTTCAATATGGTATATTATCATTCGTTTAAATATTTCAATATGGTAAATTATCATTCGTTTGTGTTACGATATTTGTTTATATCGAAACTCTCCCCGTAAAAGCTGAATAACAAATGCCGAGAAAGTGTAACATTTTCCCGGTAGATTCTCATATAAAATGTCCATACAACAGGAGCTCGTGTCATGCGACCATTCTTGACGACGTCTGAAGACTTCCTTATTGGGTATTTAATTATATAGGTACTGGACAGTTTAATTAATAGTAAAAACAGTTTATATATATATATATATATATATATATATATATATATATATATATATATATATATATATATATATATATTTGTTAGATTTTGTAACATGATTGTTGTGTTTATGCGTTGTTTTATTTTATAGGGTTTGTTTAACATTTCTAGCAAACCCTGAAACGCGCCAATCGGTTGGCGAATTTTTTTTACGGCAAGTAATAAAACGCGCCAAGTCTTTAGCGAAAAACAATCGAGCCAAATGTCGCCAAATCTGACCGTCTTATACAGTCTTACCGTATTTTCTTTAGTATTATTAAATGAACGGTGAAAAAAAAAACTCCCTTGTATTTATTCGTACATTAAAAAAAAAATGCCCTCGAGAAAAGCATCTTAAAACTTCGTTAATGGGGATAATTGAAATATAAATGTAAGCATCGAACTTTCTCATTCCCTTCGGGCCTGCAGATAATAGAATTGCGAGATGTGATTAAAATTGTCCCTTTCATATAAGCATTAGTCAGAAAAATATAAATGCTTAACAAGCACGATGAATCTAGGAATGAATTTCATTGCATTTTATTTTTACTCTCGCATTCTGACACACGCACGAAATTCTGCGCATGGTTAAATAACATTTGCGCATCGGTTCAAAGGTAATGCGCCGGAATACTATCGGACATTTTCATAATTTTCTCCTTCGGTTCGGAATAAAGAGAAATTAATTCAGATGCAGGCATAAATAAATGTGTAAGGGGTCACGGGACCTTGAAGGTCTACGAAATGACGATAAATATGGTCTAATTCTAACCATAAAATCTCATATAATATTAGAAAAAGAAATTTTCTTTTTTTTATACGAGGCAATTTCGAAAAGTAAAGATACGAGTACAATAACGTATACTCACTAGAAAAAAAATTAATTGATTAAATGTACATAACAAATTACTTACTGGTACATGCCTTATTTCTCGACATACATTTTTCGTAGTTGCCACCATTGTCAAAGCATTTGTTAAGTCTGGGTACAAGCAGAGCCTGACTAAGGCAGGGGCATACGGGGCAGTTGCCCCGGGCCCCCACATCAGAGGGGGCCCCCCAAATCGAATAGAAAGTTTAGTATTAAGTATTAAGTTCTTCATTACTGAAGTAGTAAAGCAGAGGGGGGCCCCAAAGAAGCTTTTGCCCCGGGCCCCAATTAGGCTAAGTCGGGCCCTGGGTACAAGCTATTGTATTCCACAGTCATAGAACTTTGCCGCCTGTTGTCGGAACCTCCTTTCAACTTCAATTTTGATCTCATCATCGCCGTGAAAGTTTTGCCCTGCAAGATGTGTTTTCAGGTAAAGGAATAAGTGGAAGTCCCTGGGTGAAAGGTCCGGGCTGTATGACGGAAGATCTAAAATTTTACATTCGAAACTTTTGAGTAGTGCTTTGGTTTGAAGCGCTGTGGGAGGACTAGAGTTGTCAAGGAGCAAGCAAACTCCTCTTGTCAACAAGCCCTTGCATTTATTTTGAACTAGCCGGGCTGAGCCCGGCTAGGCTCAGGCTATCCGTGTAACATATTTATGTATTTCGGGCCCCACAAAAGAAAAAAAAAAGGTCTACGAGCCTTCGAGCCATTACAATCTGCCCTCTATCAAAGTCGCTTAGATCCGCAGCCTTTCCCATCACACACAGAAGTAAGTGAAAGAATGATTCTTCAGACTCTCCAGCAGCAGTTAAATACCACTTCCACCTGATCACGTGCCTGCCACGTCATCCAGGCGAATTCATTGCAAAATGTAGGGGTGGTCATAATGTTTTGGCTCTTGAGTGTATATATCCAGTAACCTTACGTTAAAATTTTCAGATTTTTGAATTATATGGAATGCGCATTGAGCATTTCGAAAAATGATAGCATATTTTTAAAACAATTTTGAAAAACAGGTATTATTCTGCCAAAAAATCCTAATTTTGAACTCAAAGTGTCTTCGGGGTAGTACAAAAGATTATACATATTATTCTCATTCTGAATATAGAGTTAAAAATTGAAAAATACCAGTTCCTTGTTCCCTTAAAGTGTGATAATTGTGAAAATCCATAAATAGTACCTATCCTCATCCTACAAAGAACTCCTCTAACATACATCCTGGCACTTAAACTACAGTCAAAAAGTCCTTGGTAAGAGGGGTTCATATGATCTAGGCAGTGGAACCAAATGGACTCAGAAAAATTTAAAATGAAAAAAAAAAATCTCGAAGTGTCTTCAATGACAGCATTTCTTATAGCATTTTTTTCCAATTTACTTTTATTTTAAACTGAAGGGACGCGAACTAGCTTTAGTAAGACACAGGAATACTCGCATGCCATATATTAGTTAAAAAATTTCAATTACTTTAAACAGACTTATTTAAATGTAAATCCCATAATTAAAGGGTATTAAAGTAATTTAATTTGTTATACTTTCAACACCTAGTTAAAGCGAAATAAAGATTTAAACCAATAAATATAAAAACGACAATTTAATAAAATAGTTGGATTAAATCTCATGAATAACTAATTTCATTAAGTTTCTTTATAATTATTATATGATATAGTTGAGTTACATGATATAACGCTAAATTTCCGCTGGAGTAAAAAATATGCGGTAATGTTGGATCACCGACAGAAAATGGCTATAAAAGCCTGCAAAAAAAATTTCGAAAATAGCCTTCAGAATTAGAATCCTGCCATTTTCCGCGTTTCGAAAGTTTCGTAATTCCTGAGTCATGAACGAAGCGGCATACATAACCAAGTTTACGTCCAAAACTTAAAAATCGTAACAATACTATTGATAACGGATATAATCGTGGTTACTGACGATTCATGTTTTTTATTTTTACATTTTAAGTTTGGTAAATATGAACGAATTATATTGGAAATTATGACTATTCCCTAAATTACAAGATTACACAATTTTGCTAACGTTAGATTTCTGTTTTCGCCCCTCATGTCACTTCGTATAAAGATAAAATCGAATAAAATGCGTACTGATCAACCGCTTGATACAGCTTCTACTAAAATTCTTCTATTATTAAATTCTTCTACTTAAATTCTTCTATTTTTAAAACTGATAATTTTCAGACTGCTAAAAGAGCTAATTTGGGACTTATTGCATATATTTATATACAATATACATAAAGATCTCACTTGTTTTCTGAAAGTTTTTAATTGGGGAATTTAAAGGTTTTATAAGCATTTCATCCCTTATTGCAGAAAGTGGGACTTTAAAAGACTTCATCGCAAGGTCTATAATAACATTAGAAAAAAATCTTTTCTAATAAAAGAAAAATAAATGCGTCATATGAAAAAGAAAAGTTTATTTGGTGACAAAATTTAATATTTCTGACTCTTCTATTATGTTTTCTTTAAAGGAAACATCATATTAAAAACTTACTTAAGAGTATTTCTCCAGGAGGAAAAGGTTTTGATACCCTTATTTGAAATGCCTAGAAAAATAATTTTCTTTCGAACATTTTAGGGAATTTATATGACACTTTTTCTAGGATATACTAAGAACTGGTATATATGTGAAACTAGAAATAGAGGAAATAAATATCCGTCTTTATATTTTGACAGTTTTCATGTTTGTGTGTTCTTAAAAAAGGAATGTATGCTTATTATTGAAGACACCCTATTTCTGAAATTTTTATTTCTAAAACTAAAACTTTAAATCTTATTGTAATTTATGTAACAGAAAAATATATATTACTGAAAATGTTATGTATTATATATATATATATGTGTGTGTGTATATGTATATTATATATATATATATATATATATGTGTGTGAATATATATATATATATATATATAGTCCCAAATATCGCCTACTCTAAGATTTTTTCAACATTTCATCCATTTTTTAGCTTCTGATTAGGCTGGAAACTCAAAGAACATCACTAAGAACTATTTCCTTTGATATCCTGAGATCAACCAGTTCCAAAACCAGTGTCATTTTAAGTTATGTAGCTGAATTGGAAAAATTGAAATTTCCAGTGAAATCCAGAGCGGTCCCTAATATCGCCAACCTCTGTAAATATTACCGCCTACCAGGCGAAATTCGGAGCACTTGTTAAAAGGCGTTGCTAGCAAAATGATAGCACCTCTGTTTTCTCTGTTTAATGCACATTCAAATGGTATAAGCAAAATTAGAACTTGGATGCACCTACCTGCTCATTCACTGGATTCTTTGGAGACAAAATTTACAAAGACAACAGCGGAAACAATTTCAGACGCCATATAGTTTCTGTTGTCAGTGATAAGAGCTTTGTTGCTGGTGCTGCTGTTAGTACAAACCCAGAACTAAGAAGTTACTACATTTTCTCATACATAGCGCGAATCGTACGTTGGAAACACGAGTAGGCGATATTAGGCACAGGGGCGATATTTGGGACACCCACCCTATATACAGTATGCCCAGTAACGTCCCTTGCAACCCTCTTAACTTCGGAACTACTGCTGCAAAATTCATAAAAGTGGTGTCTAGGTATAGTAAAGTAGCCATACGCTACTGAATGAAACCGTCTACGGCGCCAACTGGTTGAAAACTGCGTAGTTAGCATTCCTATCTCGAAAACGGAACGGGATAGGGAAAAAACGTGATTTACAAAGTTGTAGAGCATCATCGATTTAGTAAGAAAAGACACCTTGGGTACATTAATGCGAAGAATAGAACGGTTAAAACACGCATTTGTTTTTTCGTGATTTCCTACACTATGACGTCACGAAACTTGAACGGAAGGAGAAATGATTATCTTTCGGGAAAAATACGACACCGCAATATGCACAGTGGTATATCGCTTGTGATCCCCAATCAAAAGGACCGCGGTCCAAACCACGAGGGTTGCATCCTTGTACTGATTGTCTTTATAAACAGAGTAGACAATACGTAGATCGTGTAAAATAGTGTCGCATCAACTCAACGCAACTTGCGCTTGGTGTTCGAAATTTTTTGCGGTATGCAAATACGTAAGAAACGTCACGCCTGTTCACCTGAGACAGCTATAAAAGAGACATCTTCTTGGCATTGTAGTATGTTGGTGCTCATGGTAACGGCTGAGTATTCCAAACCTGAGTATTGTGAGATGGTTTTACTGTACGGTGAAAGTGGACGCAAGGCACGATTAGCAGCAAGGTTGTACCGGCAACGTTTCCCTGCAGGCCCGCATCCTTCTCATCAAACCATCCAAACTGTTGTAAAACGTTTAAGGGAGACAAGCTGCGTTACTAGTCGACCTCGATCTGGCAGACCAGCTAAGGTAGGACAGCAAGTTCAATCGGATGAGGTATTAGCATACGCCCTCGCATAACCGAAATGCAGCACAAGAGAGATGAGTCAACACTGTGGCCTCTCCAAAAGTCAGGTTTGGAAAATCCTAAGTGAATTAAGCGCTCATCCATACCTACCAACACCTCAACAGGTTTTAGTGAACGGGGATGCCGAGCGACGCTATCCATAGTGCAACTTTGTCATGAATCAGATACATATCCAGCCAATATTCTTGGCAGATATAGTGTGGACGGATGAGGCATGCTTTTCACGGAATGGCGTGTACAATAGGCAAAGCACGCATTACTGGGCGCTGGAAAATCCTAGATGTTTTACCGACGTTCGACATCAAATGCGGTATGCTATTAACGTTTTGTGTGCAATTTACAATAACAAGCTGATTGGCCCAATATTTTACAATGGAACGTTAACGGGTGCAGTATATGTACAATTGATGCAGAACGTAATACCCGATTTTGTGGAGAACGAATGTATGGTTTCAACACGACGGCACGCCTGCTCATAAGACATCTCCAGTGAAGCAGTACCTCGTCAAGGAATTCGGGAACCAAATAATTGGGTATGGCGGTTTCGAAGAGTGGCCTCCACGTTCGCCTGATCTGACTCCACTGGACTTTTTCCTGTGGGGATACCTGACACAGCAGGTGTATGCGACCCCTCCAAAAACATTGCAGGACCTTAAACGACGCATTACGGACGCTTGTGCCAACGTGTCACGCTCTATGCTCCAACGTCTGCAACGTGACATTCAAACGAGGATCCAAATGTGCATTGCAGCTGACGGTGAGAAGTTTGAACATCTCAATTTATAGTTTACGCTTTACATACATACATACATATATATATACATATATATATATATATATATATATATATATATATATATATATATATATATATATATATATATATATATATATATATATATATATATATATATACATATATATATATATATATATATATATATATATATATAAATAAATAAATAAATAAATATATAATTATCAAAAAGTATTTTATTTAAAAAAATGAGCATTTTCACTCAGTAAAATATCTGTTTTTATTAGTTTTGCTTAATTATATTTGAGAGAGTTACTGGGTTTCAGATATTTCCGATTGGTTTTTAATTATTTAAAAAAGAATGTTAATCATGAATGTCGTGAAATTTTTATTCATGTTAGTTTAACATCCATCTTTCCATTTTATAAAAATTTAAAAGTTCATATACATATTTATGGTTGAAATTCAATTTTCTTTTTCCCAAATTAGATAAAGTTTTTTTGTGATTTATGCGCCTTAAGCAATTGCAAGGTTTTCCTACTGCTGCTAAGCTTCAGGCCTTTATAGTAAAATGAATCGTTCTAATTATTTGATGTTGATTCCTAAGTTAATTAAATAAGGTTTCAGTGAAGTTTATAGATTTACATTTTCTCGTTATGCATACAGTGGAACCTCGATCGATCGTTTTTGAAGGGACCTACTGCACTGAACGATCAATACCGGAAAACTATAGATGCGGGAACTTAACAAAGGAATATTATCACCAGGACTGGATGAAATAAACGATACATGCGGGAAAACGATCATGTGGGGGACGATCGATCACGATTGCACTATATATATGTATATATATATATATATATATATATATATATATATGTATATATATATATATATATATATATATATAGTTATACTTCTCTATAGCGGCCAGTAATGGTTCTCAAAATATATGGCCGTTTTGAGGGGTGGCTGGGGAAAATGGGTTTCTTCCAGCAATAAAATTATGAATATGAAATTATAATAACTTCATAAATGTTATACGATAAAGTAACGATAATAAGCATTTCTATTTATTAATATATATATATATATATCTATATATATATATATATAGTTATACTTCTCTATAGCGGCCAGTAATGGTTCTCAAAATATATGGCCGTTTTGAGGGTTGGCTGGGGAAAATGGGTTTCTTCCAGCAGTAAAATTATGAATATGAAATTATAATACCTTCATAAATGTTATACGATAAAGTAACGATAATAAGCATTTCTATTTATTAATATAATTCAATTAAATAGGAGGGAGTTTTGCATCGAAAAATATCTTTTTTTTTAAACAACTTTATTTCTTATAATCTCATTTTCAATTTTAAAATTAAATTTCTTTAAAATTTTGGTATTTTATTCAACGTCATCCTCAAATTCCGAAATTGCATTTTTTTTTTAAATTTCCAAGCACTACAAGAGCTCCTGGAAAAAAGTTATCGTGTTTAGATTATCTTTCTCTGAATCCTAATCGCTGCTCTCTGTATCAGACTTATGATTCAAGAAAGAGGAGTTCACTGAAAATTATACAGCATCGAAAAATCCCCTAAGGTAATCCCATAATAAGCGAAAATTATATTAAAGCCATTTAAATTAGTACATAATAAATTCTACTTACCGTAATCGTTCTGCTATCGATTATCCTAGCTTTCTTACAACACTTTATGTCATGCAATATCCTCGTCTATATCAGGATTAACAATAAGTTTTGACGCACTTGCTGGGACTTCAAAATCCTGCTTAGTTTCAAAACTGTCTTTATTGACTTCAACAATAGATATTGCGTCGTAGATATGCAGTAACTCAAACATTTAACAATTGTTGACTGCTTAAGTTCTTGACAAGCTAATTATGACCATGATATTGCCTCATTAAAGTAATAGATTTTGTAATACCTATTACACAATCCGCATTATCCATATACCAGTTTGAATATTTGGATAATTCCCTGTTCCAGGGTTTAGTGTGTGGATATGGTGTTCTTGGTAGGAAAATCAGTTATACATTTGAAAGTTTTTCAGTTATTACTCTATGGCATGCAGCATTATTAAGAAATCATAAAAACTTTCTTGATTTTTCATTTTCCAATTGAAAATAGAAATCCCCTTATCGAGTATCGAAAAGCTCCTCCATGGCTGTTTGTTTGACTCCCAAGGGAACCCCAACTTTGTCAAATCCTTGTTTTTTAAGGTATCCGACTACGTATAAAACATCGATTTTGACGATAATTCCGAAATTGTTTTAAATTCCTTTTTTTAAAAGATTGTAAATTTACATTTCTAAATCTGCTTTTATATTTTAGATACGATCATTATGAATGAAATAAGCGCGATTTAAATATCAGCAGCACCTATGAATTTCAATACAAGTTGAAAACTTTAATCATGTTTTCTGAAAAACTTTTTTCCATTAAAAATGTAAACGACTCTTGTGATAACTGAAAATCTAAACATGACATGAAATTTTTCACGTATGTTTTTCATAATACTAAAAATGTAATGGACTACAGATTTGGTTCTAGGTATATTATTTGTTGATTTATAGCTGCATTTATAAAAATTCTCATGGAAAATTACTAAAACTTTTCATGTAATTGCATACAATTACCTGTATTTTTTTTAGATTTTAAGATATCGATTCGCTTGTATGTCATTACACTTAGAAGGGACTTACGTATATATGACAAAACGAAGTTAATGTTATATGCATAAATTTTTTTACAGCTGGAGCCGTTTTTTTAAAAATTTGCTAAATTTCGACCCAATTTCCTCAATTCTGAAAAAAATTGCATATTTCATAACGTCTAATTTTTCTTCATTTTCGAGTTTTGGTGTTATAGTCCTTCGAAAAATAAGGTAGAAATTTTTTCAAGTACAGTTTTTCAAAAAAAGGGCTCCGAACGTAGTCAGATACCTTAAACAACGTGGCCTATTGAATTTTCCTATATTAAGAAGTCGTTCCTTCTCACCATTAGTACTACAGCAAAACATGATCCTCAAGCGTCCCTTAAATAGCTTACCACCACTGCATCTCTCTTTTACAAAGGCTAATCACTTTTTAGGAAGCACGTTTAAAAAAATGTCATTAAAAATATCTTTCATGTCGGAGTCTACAAAATTTGGGCATCTGTCAAATCTCTTATAGTTTCCTCTCGTACGGTGTATCTTTCGCAGAATCTGTATATATTAAACGCGTAGGTATGCGGCACAAAAATCTACGATATTTCTACCCTCCGAATGGCAACGGCTGCAACTACCGGATGTATACATTAGCGGCCGTCCGCAATTTAAAACCGCGCGTGTGTGCATATGTTGCACCTGCTGATCTTTTGACAAAATATGTTTAGACCTATCAAATCCAGTGTTTAATCATGGATTGTATGTAGGTTTATCTAGAGTCCGTTCTTTTGATTCTGTCACTGTAGTATCTCCTACTTTTGAAATACTCAACTGTGTATATCAAGAAGTTTTGTGAATAAATAGTTGCAATCAACACTATATTTTAGTACTTGCTGAATTTTTACCCCATTTTATAAATGAAGAAATTTTCAACAACATGTTCTTATTTGATGTAATGATAAAGAGTAGATATCTTAATTTTGAAAATTGTACATACAGAGAGGGATGTGATTTTTAAAATCATTGGTGTTGGGTTTCTCAGTCTTATCTTTAAATCTGTTCTGAAGTAATGGAAATTCAAATTTTTTAATCATGATGTTTTAGAATCAGCGTTATAGTGAATTTAGCAATGATTATAATTTTTTTTGGCTGATCGCCCACTACCCCTAAGCAACGTATATTTATGATTACAGGTAATGGTAACATTCCTTACATAGGTTACTTTCAGTTGAGTTGTTTTGCATAAGAAAATATAAAACTAAAAGCGACCATGCTGGTCGCGCAGCGGCTAGTTATTAAAATTCTAGATACGTCGTCATTTCCCGCATTTTACAAATCGTTTTGACATTTAAACATGTGTACAATAGAAATTGTAAGCCACATTGGAAAGTTTATGGAAGATACTTACACTATTACTGTAAGTTGCATATTCAGGTATGTCTAGAATGAAACACTTTACTAGACGGAAGAAAAAATCAAATGGTTAACTTATAGTGTAATCCATTCAAACCATCAAATTAAAAACTAATATAAGTCATCCAAAAAATGACGTACTAAGAGCATAAAGACGGCAGCTTTCATTCATCTTCGAAATAGATATGACTAGAAAGAAGCTGGATTTCTAAATATAATTATTGGGTTCCCGGGTGTAGTAAGACTTTTGTTTCACCAGCAAGGAGTGTTTTTATTGTAATTCTCTTGCTAACAGTGGCTCATCATTTCAGCATTTTAAACCTATTGGCTTACGTAACATTACAATGAAATCACAAGTAAGGGGCATTTATTGGAAAAAAATAATGTTATAAGTAAGGAAAATGGTACACTTTCTCAAACCATAAAAATCTATATATATAAAACAGTTCCGTAACTGACTCATTCATTCATTCATTCATTCATTCATTCACTGACTGACTGACTGACATACAACGCACAGACCAAACTGCTGGACCTAAAGGGCTGAAATTTTGCATGGCGATTCTTCTAATAGTGTAGGGGTGCACTAAGAAAGATTTTTCAAAAATTCTTCTTAGATTTTTTAAAATTTAATTTTTAAGCTGTTTTTTAAACTTTTTTTACGTTTGCATTTAAAATAATACATTGAGGGTTATAAAATTTATATCACGAGAAAGATCATAAAAATTCCTTCAAATTGAAATTTTTTTCGAATTTTTACCTCCATTTCCTGATTTTTAGTGAATTTTTAAAGATTAATTTTTAGAATTTAATTTATTAAATGCTGATCACGTGATTTCTTTTTCTGGTACTTTAAATAAATTTATCGTCACGTGCAAAAAAAAAAAAAAAATAGACAAAAAAATATTTTTTTCTTGCTAATGCGGCAGACGATTGGACTTTATTTTGTCTATAAAAATATCCCTTACGATTTTTTTATAAATATGTTTTTTTTTACATCAATTGTATACATTGATCGTCGTATTTATTATAAATATATATATATATATTTTTTTTTTTTGAATTAATTGCATACATTGACCGTTGTATTTGATTTCAATGTACTCCGTAGCGAAGCGCGGGTTTTCAGCTAGTGCTCATATAAATATTTCTGCAATCTTGCTGTATTCATATTTACCAGCAAAATAATACACATTTTTGCATCTATATGTCTACATTTTGGATAGAAAATATTTGCTCGTCCTTTCAATTTATAATGACTTAACTCCCTAAGCTGTTATCTGTTTTTCAACTATCTGAAGAATCGGGTTTCTGAATTTCGTAAGGCAATATACTTTCTCATGCTAATGCACGAGGATTTCTTCTGTGAATTTCATAGCCCTAAGAACGGATCCAATTTATTTTCCTGATCATCAGCTTTTAAACCGCATTTTGCCTGCCGTACAGCCTGGATGTTACTTTATGAAACTGCTCCCATATTCATATCAAATATAAAATATTCAGAATGAGTTTAGAAAAGTAAACTAGACACATTTAAATGCCATTATTTATTGCTAGTTTTAGAGAGTCTATATATATTTTATTAAAAAGTTTTTACAGCCATTTTTCATTTTTAATGGTTTATTTGAGCCAGTTGTAGATATTCAAGGCTGCTATAAATTAATTATCTTTATAAAAAGGTTAATTTCTGCAATCAATGAATGCTCACGCAATTAATTTTCCTTGACTGATATTCTTTTTAGCCCTAAAGGACTGTATCATTCTCAGAACTATGTCTATCCTGTTTTTAAAGTATACCTCAATTACGTTATCTTTGTGCTGCAAGTGAAACTTCGTTCATAAAATGTTTGAAATACTTTCTTCTCCGTTCACTTACGTCTCTGCCAGATGTAGCCAGAAGTCTTCTCAGAAGAAGAGTTTGAAAACTGGGATTGAAAGTTTATTCACACACTCCTAACAAAAAAGGTATTTTTGATATGACATCGACCAAAATTCTATGTTATTGTTTTTATTCTTTTTATTTTATAGTATTTTTACAGTAGCGACTAAAACTTTTAATTTCATTGCCCTAAAAAACGAATCTAATTTATTACCATGTTTTTATTAACTTGCTTTCTTGTGTGTCTGTTTGTGTGTGTGTTTGTCTAGCACAAATCTTGCAATCGATTTTTAACTAACTTCCCGACTATCTAGACATTTGAAACTTTTCGAATAGCTCAGAACACGATGACAATGTATTTCTTTTATACTTTTAGCCATCTTTAAGCAGAATTAAATTAATTTTCAGTTATTTTCAGTTCATTTTGTTTAGTAGACTGTTGCAGCCATCTATTGGCTGGAAAGGGAACTAGTCAAATGCAGCAAGTCAAACAAGTCAAATGCAAGTTAATTTCCAATTAACTTCATTTTCTTTCAAGTCGATGGGATAATTCACGAAAAAAATTTTAAAAAAGTATTTATTAATACATAGAATTGTGAAGTTTATATGATTCAACAGAAAATTTAAAAACTCGGTATATAAAAAGTCTTTTTATCGTGTAATTATTTTCCTGATCAGCAGCTTTTAAACAACATTTTGCTGGCCACACAGTCTGAATGTTTCTTTATGAAACTGTCCCCATATAGTCCCATACTCGTATCTCATGTATACGCAATGTGTGAGATTCATATATACGGTACAGAAATTATTTTAACTATTCCAGTAAATCGGATTTGAAATCGAGAATTTTAAAAAAACTAATTTCTTTTCTTGAAAAATTTACGGTTCAAATCAACATTATATGGAGAATATATCACTTCTACCCAGACTTGGGTGTATATAATTTGAAGTGGCACTCTAAATGAATTTGATACAAACACAGTTTATACATGAAACAATGTTTATTGAATTCGTTGCACATATAGAATTTGCTTTTACAGCAATAAGCATACGTACTACTTGTACGGAGTATATATTAACATTCAATAGAAATACGCTTTGCAAATACTCACAAACCAGCAGAGAGTCAAACCAGCAGTACTGCCACTTAAACTTTGGGCTCCCTAAGCACTAGCGCCGGTTAACACCTGGAGTTTTTTACCTCGTAGCTCCCTCTCGCTTATCTATCAACTTTAACAACCTTTTTCAACAACCTTCTGTATTAATCAAGCTGCTTGGTATTTATACCAAGCGCGTATGCCGAAATTAGAATATCTCAAGCAGCTTCTCTAATTCATTCACTCAAAAGTTCGATTCTTGTGAATCGAATTTTGTGTATACCTTACACTTATTCAATAGCAGTATGCATTTAGGCAGGTTATTTTAAGTCTTGACTTCGAGAAATTGCACTACACTATAAAAGCAAATAGAAAAAAAAAGAACGTTATTTAAAAACTGCTTTTTGCTTTTTTTTTTAATTTCAGCTTGAATTTTCAGTAAGAAAGAGCAATTCCGGTTGTATTAGATAAGCATAAGTAGTTCCTTTGATATTTCGCAGCAAAGTGTTTGTTTTCTTTTGCTTCCTCATCATATTCGAGTTTTCTGGCCTTCAAAACATGCGCCTGAAAGATATTTTGATTGAATACATTCAAATCTTATTCGATAGACGTAGGAAGGCGCTGCCGTTGCACATGATTACTTTTCAAAATACGGGGCCCCTGTAAAATTCTTATTTCACGAAAGAACAACAATTCTTCAGTATTATCAAAATGCTTTTGTAAGAGGGTTTAAATCTCAATGAATTTATGCAGGCAGATTTATGTATTTGTGAGCGTGACGTTCTCTTTGTGTAAGGAGAATAGCAATAAACACAGGAAGGGATGTCTTAAGGTACCTGTCTAAGATCGGAGCACTTTTTTTCTTCAAAAATAGGCAGAACTAATTAAATACATTAATTTTTAGTACAAATGTGATATAAAATCATGAAAAGAAATTGATTTTGGTAAAAATTTCATAATGTATTAAAATATAGGGAATTTTTTATATATTAACATAGGATTACATTTCTCCATAACACTGCTCCAGAAAGCAAAGATTCAGATGTCCTGCATCAGTTATAATTTTGGCAGCGCGCCAAACCCAGTCTGTTTCGCTTGGGCATGCAGTAAACAGTTAAACAGAAAAGTACTAAAATGCGTCAAAATTTTGATATATATATATATATATATACATACATACATAAATACACACATACATATACATATCTTTATATATAAAAGGCAAAGTCTGTGTGTGTGTGACCGAGTTTTTGTCTGCTCGCGGCACGGCGCAAAGACGGCAGGTCGGACAGTCTTGAGATTCGACACGAAGATGCCCCCCGAGGTCTCATTATGCACCTCGAAGCCCTTTTTTCGATTTTTTAATTAGATTTTCCGTAATTAAATATTTAGTCGCGATTTAGAGCTCCCGGACGAGTAAAAGCTCCGTAAATCCTAACGTATCCGTCCAAGAATTTTTTTTTTTCAGACGAGCCTATACGGGAAAGATGACACTACACGGAAATCACAATTAAAATTGTCTGTCTTAATTTATCGATTAATTGTGATTTTTTATCGATCGCCTGTACGCACCCGTTTTTCGGAAAAAAAAAAACGCGATTTTGGCCGCGACCCTTTTTTCCAAATTGTCGAATCGACACGTAAATGTTGTTACATTTTTAAGAAATTTTTATCTCAGAGACCCTAGACATCACATTTTCGAAAGCCAGAACCAAAATTAATTTACAAATTGTAGTTATTTTTTAATAATTTATTTTATGATTCGGAAACTCTTGCGAGAAATCTCATTTTGGAGATTTCGTTCTTCATTTCCAGACGAAGGTAAAGCGGGGGAAAATAGGCGTGTCTTTTTCGACGTCAAGCACGTGATGTGTTGATGCGTATGTTTTCTATGAGGGATTGGGTGGTCGAATTACTATTGCAGGAAATCGATTACTATTGCAGTGATAATCGATTAAAAAATCGCATTTAGTAATGCCTTATTTTTTTTGGCCAACAATTAGTTAATCATATAATTTGTGGTGTGTTTGTGGAAAAAATCTATGAAGATTTCAAAGAATTTCAGCACGATAAACATCTTAATACGTTTTTCGTCTCGCTGACTGTTGTGGAAAGTTTTAAGTAATCCTATGTCAAAAATTTTGCCAAAATGTGCCAGAAAGGATTAAATTTATATGGGTAAAATAATGTATTGTGGTGAGGAAAAGGATGACAGCGACGCCCATTAACAAAGGGTTAAGGCTACTAAAAAATTGGTAATTACATTACCCGAGCAACGCCGGGACGGGTACAGCTAGTATATATATATATATATATATATATATATATATATATATATATATATATATATATATATATATATATATATATGTATATGTATATATATATATGTATATATATATATATATAGATATATATATATATAGATATATATATGTATATATATATATATATATATATATATATATATATATATATATATATATGTATATATATATATATATATATATATATATATATATATATATATATATTTATAAAAAAATCGTAAGGGATATTTTTAAACACAACACAATGTCCAATCGTCTGCCGCATTAGCAAGAAAAAAAAATTATTTTTTTTGTCTATTTAGTTGTTATGCACGTGACGATAAATTTATTTAAAGTGCCATAAAAAGAAATCACGTGATCGGCATTTAATAAATGAAATTCTAAAAATTAATCTTTAAAAATTCACCAAAATCAGAAAATGGAGGTAAAGATTCGAAAACGATCCCATTTTAAAGGAATTTTTATGATCTTTCTCGTTGCATAAATTTTATAACACTCAATTTATTATATTAAATGCAAACTTAAAAAAAGTTACTAAAACAGCTTAAATATTTAATTAAAAAAAATCTAAGAAGAATTTTTCAAAAATCTTTCTTAGTGCACCCGTACACTATAAAAAGAATCCCCATGCAAAATTTCAGCCCTGTAAGTCCAGCGGTTTGGTCTGTGCGTTGTATGTCAGTCAGTGAGTCAGTTACGGAACTGTTTTATATATATAGATATATACATATCTATACGTATATATACATATACATACATATACATACATACATACATACACACATGCATATACATATATATATATACACATATCTACACATACATATACATACATACATACACACACACATATATATATATATATATATATATATATATATATAGATAGATAGATACATACCTATACGTATACATATCTATACATACATACATACACACATACATACATACATATATACATACAAAAGAGGTAAGCAACGATAAGTAATCCTACGTTAATTACCCGCGGTAGTTTCGTTAGAAGAGACTGCTTGAAATTTATTTATATTTATGTTTAGTAGAATTTAGTGCTTACACCAGAGACCCTGCACTCCCTTCAACTAAATACATTTTAATTTGCTTTACTACTGTGATACTTCCCTGTGATCTGAAATAAAAATTTTACAATATTTCGAAAAATCACCGAAATATACCAAAAAAGTGAAAAACCCTAATTTTTTAAAATTTTATAAACACAGCTACCTGCAGAATGATTAGATTAACACATACAGCTTAGCTTGTAGGTAAAAACATAGTTAGTAATATGTAAAACACTAATGTGTGGGCACGATGGCCCAGTTGGCAAAGGAAGCGAGCCTGTGATCTGAACGTCTGTGGTTCGATGCCGGTCGCTGATAAATAAACCCCTGTGTACACTAATGGTGGCAGGTGCACGTAAAATCTGCCGTGGCTGCAATGTCCTTGAAGTTCTCAAATTTACCTCTGGAGGTGCGGTGTTAAGTGTTTCGGTCTCGTCACTTGACTAGTTTTAAAATTACGGGACCGGTACTTTAGTCAATTTGGACTCCGACCCTTGTGGTACTATTAAAAACAGGAGTCGCACCACTTCCCAACAGCACTTATGGACTTGAACAGACAATATATTGTCGGACAAGGAACATCAGTCACACGAGTACACAACACAATAAAATACTATTACAAAATTTTTTAGAATATATTGTTCCGTTTTCTAGGTTCGATTGGAATGAACAAACATTCTCTTCAGAAAGTGCACAAAAAATACAATTTATTATTCTCTAAATTATTCTGACGCATACACAAACACTAACAGAAAACACGTAACAACTGTCTTCTATACAACAGAAAACTCTAAACAAACATGTCAGGATAACAGAGTCTTCAATACAATATACGCCTATCGCACTTTCAATACATTCAATACGCAGCAGAAGAGAACACTGACTTAAAATGCCAATTTCAGGTATATTTATGGACTTCCAAAGCGCCCCCTATCGGCCGCCAGCTAGAAATCACTGGAACAGTCCAGAAAGGCCTTGAATGTTGGCGACCATTTGCCACCATATCGCTAAATTTGGCGTTCAAAATAAGTCACCAAATCCATCGCCAATTTGGCGATAACTCTCATATTTGGCTCGATTACCATAGACTGGCAAAATTCGTAACATTGCTCCCTCCTCAAGGACTGCACGTCCCGGGCAGTAAAAGTAAAACAATTTTAGAATCCTAAAACACTGGCTTTTGAAATACAGCAACAAAACAAATTTCTAAATTTTGCATCAACACAGCTATATCAACGTAAGCAGATACCTTAATTTATGTGTAGTTTAGTAAAAATAATAACATGCATGTGCAATAAATTAGATCTTCCTTTACGTTTGCAAAGGAATCAGCCGATCGATAAATTTTGTTTTATGAAATCCATTTAAAGCAACTTAACAAAAAATTCAATCCGAAAAAATAATAATTGCATGTAAACCATTCGAGTATACTGGGTGAGCCAAAAATAACTAAAAACTTTAAAAATTCATTAAAAAAAAGGAAGAAATTATGATAAAGAAGTGCGGTTTGCAAGAAAGGGCACACGAGGATTTTTTTAGCAGCAACAATCAAATTAGTTAAAAGAGTCACAGGTAGATGGCGCTAAAATGCGAGAGATTCAGCAGAATTATGCAAATCCAACTTGCAATAAAAGACCGTGATACACGATAGTTCCTCATTCACTTTCAGAATGTTTTCATTACACGATTGAGGGTTGTTGGTCAAGCTGTTAATAATCGCCTTAGTTGTGTCGTACAATGTTCTGGAGGACATGTTGAGCAGTTGTTATATAGCAAGAATAAATGTTTGAAACGTAGTATTGTCCTGTTCATTGTGTTTCGGGTCATCAGAGCCTTCTACCGGTGACATTTTAAACTAATTTTTATTTCCATGCTAAAAAAAAATCCAACTTCCTTGAGAGTCCTTTCTTGCAAACCGCACTTCTTTATCATAATTTCTTCTTCTTTTATGAATTTTTAACTCTTTAACGAACTTTTGGCTCACCCTATATTTATATCATCAACACAAAGAAAAATAATCTAATTCTATTTACGATATTCTTTTGAAAATAAATTGCACTATAGCACAAACTATTTATACTAAAAACTAATTTAATGAAAAGCAATACACAAGCAATTTTTATTTAAAAATTAAAAAAAATTTGTTCACTATTCGAGTTTATAAATATATATATATATATATATCATTGATACAAAGAAAAATATATATATCCCTGTTTAAATTACTTTTTCCAAAAGAAATTGATTTTTAACACAAGCTATTTTTATTATATATAAATTTAAGGAAAAGCAATACACAAGCAATTTTTATTTAATAAATTAAAATTGATTGTACATCATGTGAGTTTATTTCCATCATCGATACGAGGGGGAAAATTTTCTATTTATGATAGAACTTTTTAAACAGATAGGCGGAATAAATATTAAAAAATTTCGTTTATATCTCATATTTGCAGCTCATTTTAAAATTTATCTGCATACGGACTGTCATATATATATATATATATATATATATATATATATATATATATATATGTGTGTGTGTATATATTTATATGTATATATATATATATATATATACAGTCGAACCCCGTTATAGCGAACCTGGTATATAACGAACTCCTGGATATAACGAACGAAAATTTTGGTCCCGCCGTTTTCCTATTGTATTTAATGCTAATTTATCCTTTTATAGCGAACCTCCGAAATCTTAAGAACCGGCTATAACGAACATTTTTTTCAGTCGACAACTGAATTTTTTTAAATTTTCAAACTTTTTAAGAATGTTGAAGATACAACGAATGTTGAAGAAGCAAAGAATGTTGAAGAACAAGATGATGAAGATTTACTTATCGCGATGTTGATAGAAAAGCACAAAATTTTATCATTCTCAGATTGTGGCGTGCAATTGTTCGAAACATGTGATGATGAAGTCATTACATGTGAAAATCCGACTGATGAAGATATTGTGGAAGAAATTAAAATGAATCATTCTGAAATCGAAGATTCTGCTTCTGATGCTGATGAAGAGGAGCACATAAATGACGAAATCTCCACCATCTCAGATGCTACAGCAGCGATGAGTGTAATTAATAAGTTTTTGTCAACACAAGCAGTGGAAGAAAGAGTGTTGGAGTCATTTGATGCATTGGACGAAGAAATTCATAAAATGTTTTTGAAATCGGCATCACATCAGCAGAAGATTTCCGATTATTTCTGTATCAAAACAGTGAGCAATTATTGAAGATAAAATCAATTTATTTTTATTTGTCTTCATTTTTAGTTAATTTAATTAGTATTGCGTCAGTTTAATGCAATCGATTTTAGTCAATTTAATTCATTAATGATCATTTTTAATAGATTTTATCATTCTTTCAATACATTATTGAATACACATAGCAACTAATGAGTTATACATTTTGTGAACTCTTAACATTTTTCGTAATGGTTCGGATATAGCGAACCACTGGATATAGCGAACAAAACCTGTGGTCCCTTGAAGTTCGTTATAACGGGGTTCGACTGTATATATATATATATATAACACAGGTGGTTATCAAAATAATGTAAACACCTATCAATATTAGTGGTGTTTATGAATGTGCTTCGTATTCCTCAAAACACAAGTCTGGGCACCAGTATTTTTTTATATAATATAGTGTATGTATTATTCTACTGTCAAGTAGTAGTCATGAATCTAAGGGCATCGTGCTTTTCGGGGGAACAGCGTAAAATGTCAAACCTTGCAGACCTTTCGAAAAGGGCAAATTATTGGAGCTTGTTTAAATTGGAGTGTATGTTACTGCAACCCTCAGGCTAATGGGTTGTTTTTCGAGCTATGGTATCGAAAGTCATGATAGGATACATAGTGCATGGAAAAACATCCTTTGCCAAACAGAATAGTGGACGAAACAGGGAGCTGAGTGAAAGAGATGGACGAGGTATTGAAGCGGATTGTGACATGAAGAAAGAAAACAACTGCAACCAAAATGACCGAAGAGCTCAATCTGCATCTTCATGTTCTGGTATCACCCATTAGAGGTAGAAGGGAACTTCACAAACAGAGCATTTACGGAAGAGTAGCTATTCCCAAGCCACTTGTAATAGATGCCAACACAAAATATCGTTCACAGTGGTGCCACGAGCGCAAATCCTGGTCGAGTAATATGTCGAAAAACGGCATTTGGTCCGACGAATCATTGTTCACATTGTTCCTCGCAACAGGACGTTAGTATGTCTGGAGAACACCTACACAAGCGTAAGATTCTGGCTGTCTCATCTCAACTGTCAATCATGTCATCTATCAGGGTTTGGGATGGCATCTTATGGTTTTCTTCAGGCCCTGTTGTAACCCTAAAAGGGAAATTAAATGGGAATATGTCGAAATTTTAGCGCACTAGTTCATCCTATGGTGCAAATATTATTTCTTGCAGGAGATGGCGCTCTCCTGCCCCCTAAATATACAGCTAAATCTATAAAGTATTGGTTTGAAGAGCATGAAAAAGAAGTCAAATATCTTCTCTTGCTCTGTACAATCCCCCCGACTATGTATCATCCAACCACTGAGATCTGTATAAGCGGACAGAGCCAGGTATCGATATCCACCACAGCATATCTACAGGAACTTTCATAATTTTTCCCTGAAGAATGATATAATATATTCTTAACCACTATTCACTACTTGTATAATCCAATTACAAGGTGAATCAGGTGGTATTACATGCGCCGTATTATTAAAGGTTTTTTATGCTGTTTCTTAGTGTTTCCATTATTTTGATAATCACCTGTAAAACTCTCTCTCTATATATATATATACTAGCCGGGCTTCGCCCAGCTACGCTCAAGCCATCAAAGGAAGACGATGAATGAATCAAGTGAATGAATGACTCTATCGTTGTTTACAACACAAGGGGAGAATTTTCCGTTCTTCGCGTTTGAAGAACCGATAGAAAATTTGTGTTAAGTATCGTTCTTTAAAATTCAATTAAAAATCGAAATTTTAAGATAGAGACTTGAAATGAGGTTTATATGAAGGAGAAAGCTTTCAGCTTCCAGATGATGTAAATATTTTCTTTGTAAGATAAAAACTCGAAGAGCATCGACCGTAGATCCCCAAAAGAGCGTAAATTTCTCGAAAAAGTGGGTTTAATATTTTGATGAAAATATTTGTCTGTTTTAAATTATTTTTAAACAAATGAGGTCTTGTTTGAAGAAGAAATGTCTGTAGTCTTAGACTGTAAAAAGATAAAAATTCTACGATCATTTTTTGCCGAGATATCATAATCTGCAGTTAAAAAAACATAAAATATCCCACGAAACAGAAAATAAAAAAATTTCTAGAATAAAATTTAAAATTCGGGCTTCGAGGTGCACTTTCCCATAGTCTGCACTACCCGTGTGCCAAATTTCATGGCTGTAAGTTTCATAGGCCGCACACACGCTCACATTGAGGCGGTACACCCGTAGAGTGTGACCGACAGCCAGACCCGGACCTTTCTTTATTAATATATATATATATATATATATATATATATATATATATATATATATATATAA
>OU015491.1:17991310-18003810 GCA_907164885.2 Dolomedes plantarius
TTATTAGAGGTTCAAGTAAAATAACTTCGATCATTTCTAACGAAGCAGATTGAGCTCATTTATACGAGAACAGACTGAGTTTGTTGACATCAAATATTTACCATCTCGCATGCAACTCTAAGCACTATTGAGTCCAATTAGTAGAATGCCTCTTCAAAAGAAACACACTGCGCATAGCTCCATCTAACTTTAAAAAATCCGACACAAAAGCGAAAAACTTTCTCTTTCGCATCTTGTTTACACAATATTTTAAAAGATGTTACAATGAATGAATTCATTTTGTTTGTTCCGTCCTCGATTTTTGAGTAAAATGTTACTTTGAAATGTCTTTGAATTATTTATTAGAGATAAATAAATGAGATTTTTCTATTCAGTAGTAAATAATAGATGTTAGTAACTGCTTTAGATGAGAAATCGATAATAATTTCTTACCCTAAGAATTATTTTTAGAATTCTAAATCTTGCTTACTGGTCTATCACAGAGGTGCGCAAATTTTATTCGACCGGGACCAACTTTCTTTAAAAAAAATCACTCGACCCCCAAAGAAAATTTTTTAGAAGTAGCAATTTTTTTTTTCAAATTAGGAAAATGTTAAAAAAGAATAGAAAAATATAAAGAAATTTTGACAAACTTTTAAAAATCAATGAATGGTATATTTTGGGTAAATATTTACTTTGCATAATAACAGTAAAAAAAAAAGTCTCGCTTATATTCTTCACTTGATTTTGTCAAATTTCATGTGACCTACAATTCATATTTAAATACTAGCTGAAAACCCGCACTTCGCCACGGAGTACATTCAAATTAAATACAATGGTCAATGTATGCAATTAATGCCAAAATATATATATATATATATATATATATTTATAATAAATACAGCGATCTATATATACAATTGATGTAGAAAAAATATATATATTTATAAAAAAATCATAAGGGATATTTTTATAGACAATATAATGTCCAATCGTCTGCCTCATTAGCAAGTAAATAAATATTTTTTTATCTATTTAGTTGTTATGCACGTGACGATAAATTTTTTTAAAGTACCAGAAAAGGAAATCACGTGATCACCATTTAATAAATTAAATTGTAAAAATTAATCTTTAAAAATTCACCAAAAATCAGAAAATAGAGGTAAAGATTCGAAAAAGATTTCATTTTAAAGAAATATTTATGATCTTTCTCGTGATATACATTTTATAACCCTCAAATTATTATTTTAAATGCAAACTTAAATAAAGTTACTAAAACAGCTTAAAAATTTAATTTAAAAAGTCTAAGAAGAATTTCTCAAAAATCTCTCTTAGTGCACCCCTACACTATAAGAAGAATCGCCATGCAAAATTTCAGCCCTTTAGGTCCAGCGGTTTGGTCTGTGCGTTGTATGTCAGTCAGTGAGTCAGTTACGGAACTGTTTTATATATATAGACTAGCTGAAAACCCGCGCTTCGCTACGGAGTACATTCAAATTAAATACAACGGTCAATGTATGCAATTAATGCCAAAATATATATATATATATATATATATATATATTTATAAAAAAATCGTAAGGGATATTTATTTTTTTGGATAATATCCAATCGTCTGCTGCATTAGAAAGAAAAAGAATATCATTTTTATCTATTTAGTTGTTATGCACGTGACGATAAATTTATTTAAAGTACCAGAAAAAGAAATCACGTGATCAACATTTAATAAATAAAATTCTAGAAATTAATCTTTAAAAATTCACCAAAAATCAGAAAATCAAGGTAAAGGTTCTAAAAAGATTTCATTTTGAAGGAATTTTTATGATCTTTCTCGTGATATAAATTTTATAATCCGCAATGTATTATTTTAAATGCAAACGTAAAAAAAGTTTAAAAAACAGCTTAAAAATTTAATTTAAAAAAATCTAAGAAGAATTTTAGAAAAATCTTTCTTAGTGCACCCCTACACTATTAGAAGAATCGCCATGCAAAATTTCAGCCCTTTAGGTCCAGCGGTTTGGTCAGTGCGTTGTATGTCAGTCAGTCAGTGAATGAATGAATGAATGAATGAGTCAGTTACGGAACTGTTCTATATATATAGACTAGCTGAAAACCCGCACTTCGCTACGGAGTACATTCAAAGTAAAAACATCGGTGAATGTATGCAATTAATGCCAATATATATATAATAAATACGACGATCAATGTATATAATTGATGTAAAATATATATATATTTATAAAAAAATCGTAAGGGATATTTTTATAGACAAAATAATGTAGAAGAAGATATTCAAATTAAATCTAATATAAAGAATACTAAAGAATATAGTACAGTTTCTAGAACATTTCTTTTACTGTATTTTAATATTTTTTTGGATAATGTCCAATCGTCTGCCGCATTAGCAAGAAAAAAAATTATTTTTTGTCTATTTAGTTTTTATGCACGTGACGATAAATTTATTTAAAGTACCAGAAAAAAGAAGTCACGTGATCAGCATTTAATAAATTAAATTCTAAAAATTAATCTTTAAAAATTCACCAAAAATCAGGAAATGAAGGTAAAGATTCGAAAAAGATTTCATTTTAAAGGAATTTTTATGATCTTTCTCGTGATATAAATTTTATAACCCTCAAATTATTATTTTAAATGCAAACTTAAAAAAAGTAAAAAAAACAGCTTAAAAATTTAATTTAAAAAAATCTAAGAAGAATTTTTCAAAAATCTCTCTTAGTGCACCCCTACACTATAAGAAGAATCGCCATGCAAAATTTCAGCCCTTTAGGTCCAGCGGTTTGGTCTGTGCGTTGTATGTCAGTCAGTCAGTGAATGAATGAATGAATGAATGAATGAGTCAGTTACGGAACTGTTTTATATATATAGATTAATATGCATTTGTATTTCATTAAGTTAAAAATGAGTAAAAATCAAAAATATAAAAAAGCGTGGTGTCAAATTCATAAACTTTATATTAAAACACTGAAAATTATAAACCTAATTTATTTATATGAAACTAAAATACTTAGTTTTTGTCATTAAATGTCTGTTAAAGTTCAGATTTGTCGCTGCTTATGCCACTTGACCGACAGCAACATCAGATCAAGTCCCGAAGGCTATGGGCGATGCAGTTGCGGCTCCTGTTTCGACTGGCACCACAAGGGTTGGAGTCTAACTTGGCCGAAAGACCAGTCCCGTAATTTTGAACCGAGTCAAGTGACGAGATCAAAGCACTTGACCCCGCAACTCCAGAGGTAAATTTGAGAATTCGGAGGACATTGCAGCCACGGCATATTTTACGTGCACCAGCCTCCATTAGTGTACACAGCAGTGGGTTTGTCAGCGACGAGCATCGAACCAGTGACTTTAGCCAACTGTTCTTGCCAACTGGGCCACTGCGCCCCTAAGTTCCGATTTAGATGAGATTATTGGAGGTCGGAAGGATTATACATTTAGAAACAATATAATATCATATATTTTCAACATATAA
This sequence comes from Dolomedes plantarius, assembly GCA_907164885.2. Classification (NCBI taxonomy): domain Eukaryota; kingdom Metazoa; phylum Arthropoda; class Arachnida; order Araneae; family Dolomedidae; genus Dolomedes; species Dolomedes plantarius. Next base: position 17,994,777 of record OU015491.1, read on the forward strand.
AAAAAAGTGTTAAAAATTTGAAAATTAGGGAAAATATAAAGCATATTTTTAATTAAATAATTGAATATGATATAAATTTACTTCAAACTATCCGCGACCCCTCCAATTTTTTGGTGACCCCTCTATGGATCACAACCCACAATTTGCGCACGACTGGTCTATCTCCCCCTCTACAACTTATAAATCAAATCATCCACATTGATAAAATAGCATGCCAACTTTAAATAATTGTTAAAACTTGCTTTTAAGGGGACGAGGGACTTTCAATCTTGTTCTTCTTTAATTTTCAATATTTTACTCTGTATACCCCATGAGTATAACATATATTATTTTTTACTACACTAAAGATACTAAGAATTCACAAATAAGTATTTTGTGGGGGAATAAGACCTATTTATCAAAAAATTCTTCAAAAATGCTAGAATTTTTTAAAAGGCTCCATGCATATTCATTTTCTTCTGATATCTACCAAATTTCTCATAATTGTTAATTGAAGTGTTTATCACAAAACTGTGCATAATTCTTGAAATCATATTTTTTTTACAAATTTATAGACCATAAAATAAAGTAAAAATATAAAAAAAAATAACAGGCAGAATAGAAAAAAATTATTTAAGACTTTAGATTCAAACACAAAAAAAAAATTGATGCAAATTTATATTTATATACATATGGTAAACTTATAATACAAAATTTAAGAATTTTAATTAATATAGAATGCGCATAGAGCCTTTTGAAAAACATTAGCAGTTTTGAAATATTTTTTTGCAAAATAGGCATTATTCAGCTAAAAATTCCTTATTTTGAATTCTATGGGTTTTTAATGTAGTAAAATAGAAAATTAATTATTCTCATTTTGTATGTAGAGCTAAAAACTGAAAATAAAAAGATTCGAATTTGAAGGTCCCTGTCCCCTTAAAAAAATTGTTCAATTTAGTAAAAATCTATGCGGAAAAAGTTAGTAAATTTCATCCTATTTCAACTCGCTCAAACTTCAAACGGGGACGCAAAATTTCAAAAAAATAATGTAGTTGTGGCTGATGCCCTTGACCGACAGTATATTGTCAGTTCAAGTCCATAACGCCTATTGGGCGAGGCTCCGATTTTTAATAGCGGCACAAGGGTCGGAGTCCGACTTGGCTAAAGAACCGGTCCTGTAATTTTGAACTGACTCAAGTGACGAGACCGAAACACTTGACCCCGCACCTCCAGATGTAAATTTGAGAACTTGGAGGACATTGCAGCCACGACAGATCTTTCGTGCGCCAGCCGCCATTAGTGTACACGGCGGGGGATTTGTCAGTGACCGGCATCGAACCAGAGCCGTTCAGGTCACTGGCTCGCTGTCTTTGCCAGACGGGCCACCGCGCCCTTAAAAATAAATAGTGCAGTATCCTCAATGGGATTTTAGCGTTCTTATTTTGTATGATGAGTTTGTATTCATGATGATGTAGCTCACTCAGGGTAGACAAAAAAAAAAAACATAAATGTGAATTCGCGGGATTTTCCTTTTCTAAGATCTGATATTTATTAAACTTTTTTTCCTCAAACGCTGTCAATATTTGGAATTACAATGTAAGGAATGACAATATTTGAATAGTTGGAAGTCACAATATAAAGTAGTCAAAAAACTTATAGATCCTTTGTATGTAAGCTGATTTTTTTTATGTTAGATGGAGTTAGACGCAAAGTGTTTCTTTTGAATAAGTATTCTACTAACTGGACTCACTGGTGCTTAGAGTTGTTCGCGAGTTAGTAAATATTTGATGTCAACAAACTCAATTGGTTTTCGAGTAAATGAGAGCAATATATTTCTGATATTTATTAAACTTTTTTTCTCAAATGCTGTCAATATTTGGAATTACAATGTAAGGAATGACAATATTTGAATAGTTGGAAGTCACAATATAAAGTAGTCAAAAAACTTATAGATCCTTTGTATGTAAGCTGATTTTTTTATGTTAGATGGAGTTAGACGCAAAGTGTTTCTTTTGAATAAGTATTCTACTAACTGGACTCACTGGTGCTTAGAGTTGTTCGCGAGTTAGTAAATATTTGATGTCAACAAACTCAATTGGTTTTCGAGTAAATGAGAGCAATATATTTCTGATATTTATTAAACTTTTTTCCTCAAATGCTGTCAATATTTGGAATTACAATGTAAGGAATGACAATATTTGAATAGTTGGAAGTCACAATATAAAGTAGTCAAAAAACTTATAGATCCTTTGTATGTAAGCTGATTTTTTTATGTTAGATGGAGTTAGACGCAAAGTGTTTCTTTTGAATAAGTATTCTACTAACTGGACTCACTGGTGCTTAGAGTTGTTCGCGAGTTAGTAAATATTTGATGTCAACAAACTCAATTGGTTTTCGAGTAAATGAGAGCAATATATTTCTGATATTTATTAAACTTTTTTCCTCAAATGCTGTCAATATTTGGAATTACAATGTAAGGAATGACAATATTTGAATAGTTGGAAGTCACAATATAAAGTAGTCAAAAAACTTATAGATCCTTTGTATGTAAGCTGATTTTTTTATGTTAGATGGAGTTAGACGCAAAGTGTTTCTTTTGAATAAGTATTCTACTAACTGGACTCACTGGTGATTAGAGTTGTTCGCGAGTTAGTAAATGTTTGAGCTCAATTTATTTCGTTAGAAATAATATAAGTTATTTCACTTAAACCATTAATAAATAAAATTGGAACTTAAAACCAAGAATTTGAAAGGAGTTAATTATCTGTTCTAATTTATACCAATGATAAGTTATCGTAATGCATGATGAATTCCGAAATTTAATTGTAAGATTAATTTCTGGAGAATGTACAAAATCATTCCCAAATTTGCAAAAATATTTCGCCCCTTTGACAAATTTCTTTTCACACTGATATTTTTTACCAAACCTGGTAAACAGTGGGTTAATAAAAACGAGATTTGGTTTCTCTTGGTACACTTAAATACGATGATTTTTTCTTGAAATTGTGTTAGCTTCCGCAGACGTGTAAACTTATCACAAGAATATTGCTTCATAAATCGGCTAGGCATTTTCCCCGAGGAAATTATTTTCTTTGTTTACCTCAAAGGAAAACCTAAAAGGGTCGGGTGAGAAGCCACAAATAAGAGTAAGAAAATGACAGACTTTAAAATAATAACGGTTCTTTTAATCTATATATATAAAACAGTTCCGTAACTGACTCATTCATTCATTCATTCATTCATTCACTGACTGACTGACATACAACGCACAGACCAAACCGCTGGACCTAAAGGGCTGAAATTTTGCATGGCGATTCTTCTTGTGGTGTAGGGGTGCACTAAGAAAGATTTTTGAAAAATTCTTCTTAGATTTTTTTAAATTAAATTTTTAAGCTGTTTTTTAAACTTTTTTTACGTTTGCATTTAAAATAATACATTGAGGGTTATAAAATTTATATCACGAGAAAGATCATAAAAATTCCTTCAAAATGAAATTTTTTTCGAATTTTTGCCTCCATTTCCTGATTTTTGGTGAATTTTTAAAGATTCATTTTTGGAATTTAATTTATTAAATGCTGATCACGTGATTTCTTTTTCTGGTACTTTAAATAAATTTATCGTCACGTGCATAAGAACTAAATAGACAAAACATATTTTTTTTCCTTTCTAATGCGGCAGACGATTGGACATTATCGATAAAATATTAAAATACAGTAAAAGATATTATGTTCCTCAAACTGTACTATATTAACTGTACTATATTCTTTTGTATGTCCCATCAGATTTAATTTGAATATTTTTTTCTACATTATTTTGTCTATAAAAATATCACATACGATTTTTTTATAAATATATTTTTTACATCAATTGTATACATTGAACATCGTATTATTACATATATATATATATATATATATATATATATATATATATATATATATATATATATGGCATTAATTGCATACATTGACAGTTGTATTTAATTTGAATGTACTCCGTAGCGAAGTGCGGGTTTTCAGCTAGTCTATATATATAAAACATTTCCGTAACTGACTCACTGACTGACATACAACGCACAGACCAAACCGCTGGACCTAAAGGGCTGAAATTTTACATGGTGATTCTTCTTATAGCGCAGGGGTGCACTAAGAGAGATTTTTGAAAAATTATTCTTAGATTTTTTTAAATTGAATTTTTTAGCTGTTTTAGTAACTTTTTTTTAAGTTTGCATTTAAAATAACAATTTGAGGGTTATAAAATTTATATCACGAGAAAGATCATAAATTTCCTTTAAAATGAAATCCTTTTCGAATCTTTACCTCGATTTTCTGATTTTTGGGGAATTTTTAAAGATTAATTTTTAGAATTTAATTTATTAAATGCTGATCACGTGATTTCTTTTTCTAGTACTTTAAATAAATTTATCGTCACGTGCGTAACAACTAAATAGACAAAAAAAATTTTTCTTGCCAATACGGCAGGCGATTGGACATTATTTTGTCTATAAAAATCCCTTACGATTTTTTTATAAATATATATATTTTTTTCTGCATCAATTGTATATATTGATTGTCGCATTTATTATAAATATATATATTTATTTTTTTGGCATTAATTGCATACATTGACCGTTGTATTTAGTTTGAATGTACTCCGTAGCGAAACTCTGGTTTTCAGCTAGTATACTATAACTCGCTTCAAGGAGCATATAATAGTACATTGCCACATTCCATTGCATTATGTGGGACAGAAGCTTAATAGTTATAAATCGTTCACCAGTGGTTATTATGACCGAGGCAGTTAACGTAAATTATAAGAAACTAATGCTGTGTAATAACGCGCCAAATAAATGGCACTTCATTAAATGTCTACTGGAAGCCTCTAAATGATAACTTTTTCTCCTTTAGGTGGAATTTGTGACGTAATTATAAATACATAATTGAAAATTTCTTCTTTGGTCATTTAATTTCTAATATCGTAGTTCAAATTGAAGAAAGTGTACTGTGTTTATTTTTTTGTATATGTAATGTATATATTTGTTTGTGCATTTCTTTATAATGGTGAGAATTAGAAAAAATAAAAGAATTTTAATTTAGCTTAAAAATTTGAATCGATCTGTTAAGGGGATGGTGGACCTTTCACAGCGATTTTTGAAATTTTTGCCACAGAGATATGAAACTTTGCTTATATATTCATTAAAGTCTAACAATATTAAACACCTTATAAAATTTTATAGATATTTAAAAAAAAATATTTTATAATTAAAAATTGAAATTAAATTACCCTTCTTTAAAATGCTTCTTGCGACTCAATTTTAAACTTTTCCCCTTAATTTTGCATTTATATTGCTTATAAATACTTTCTGAACAGAGTTATGTATTTTTTTGTACTTTCGTTGAATAGTTAATTTTCAGGAAATATTTTTAAGCTTGTACTCTGAATTTTCTTGAAATTTTTGTACTTTTGTACACTTAAATTAAACTTTGATAACCTTAATGACCTCGAATCCTAAAATGGATACATAACTTTATTTTCCTGTATTACAGGAGTCTTTATTATAAATTTCCTAAACTTTCGTCAAAAATTATGACGCGAGGAGCATTTTAAAGACTTGCAAATCTGGAAATTACTCATTTTGAGAAAAATACATTTAAAACATGTTTTTTCACCTACCTTTAATACTAACTTTTGTAAAGCCACCAAGTTTTCATTTTACTTTTCACTACATATTTTAAATGCATTTCATTCCAATATTTACATGTTTTTAAAATATTAATACATCCCCCCAAAAAATTCCAATTTTTGCTCGATTTTTGGTAATTTGAAAGTCCACCATCCCCTTAATAACCGCATCAGTAATGGAAGTTATTTATTTTACTTTACCTCTAACTTTATTACATATTTCTTCAACTGTATTATTATTATTAATCATTCTTAGAATAGAAGATAGTCTACCGTCTATATATGCGTGAATGCAATTATTTATTATATAAAATAAAAAATAAAAATGAGAAAAAATATTAATTTGGATTAAAAATTAGATTGCTTTATTTATAATTTTTATTACTGATTAAAAATTACTTTATCTTTTTAATACTAATTCAATTAAATTATTTATATAATTTTAAATTATTTCAATTGCTTTAGTTACTATGATAAGACTGAAAATACTTAAAACAGAATAATTCTACCGAATATAAATGTGTATGTGGGTGAATTTCTTTATAATGTTTAGAATTAGAAAAAAAAGTTAAAAGAAAACTAATTTGACCTTTAAAAAGTGATTTTTTATTTGAAAGGATTTTTTAATAACACACACACACAAAAATAAATAAATAAATAAATAAATAATAAATACTTACAATTTCTTACTTATCTTTCTGAGGGAAAAATTCACTTTCAAAATCTGCGTATGTAGAATTTTTTTTCCCTCTCGGCACAGTTTTTAGAATTGATTTTTGAGCATTTTATCATTTAAATTATAATATTCCCCGGTATCTTAGGGGAATATGCATACTAAAGGCGTTGAAATCCTTTTTGCTTTTAAAAACTATAATGTGAAAAAAATCAATATTTCTGAAAAGAAAAATACATAGCTTCATGCATTTAAATATATTTATTTAAATATATTTTTCCCTTAACTCTAGATAATATGATGGCACTTTGTAAATTACATATTTAAAAACACATCATGAATTTTAAAACATAAAATAACTATGCTTATCGCTTAAATATTATTTGAAATTCCGAGTATCTATTTTAATGCCAACTAAATAGAGATAATAAATTGGGAAAATATTAAGTATTTTTGAGATTAAAAGTATATATTTAACATTTATTTTAATACCTCTTTATCGTGTCTTTTAATTTATGTCTTTTAATAGATCTTGAAATTCATGAATTCCATGCTTTAATGTCCCAAAAGTTGTTAAGGCACAATAATTTCTCTTTAGCATTCCATTAATACAAATGATAATAGTAATAATGTTGAACTTGAGAATGCAGCACAAAGTGTTATGACACGGGGCGAATAAGTCTTCATGACCACTGAAACTGCGTATTCGAAGAGGTCTCGTCGCTAAGACAGTCTCGACTTAATACGTTACCCAGCCAAGTTGCCTGGAGACACGATAGGCAAGAATGACACCGATTCAAAGAGATTGATATTAGCTGTGAATCTTTTAACAGTTATCCCTTTGGACTCTGCTACAGGCGCTTAAAGGCGCCCAGAGTTTGTTACCCGGATGCGGTTTGGGCACGTATATTCGTGGAGTTAGACACTGCAAGCGTTATGGGCGATTTTACACGATCTTCGAATCCATAATACAAATTAATAATTTGTGAGCAATTCTTTCTGTAACTTTCGATCAGCTGCATATAAAATGATTCGGAAGATGACTCAGGGATTTATTGAAAGCCTTAAAAATAAAAATAAAAATTTCGATTTAACGGAAAAGGTTGAAATACTCTTGCAAAGAACCTTTTTTAGATCGTAACATCTGGAATATAATCCAATATTTAAGTGCATCATCGATTAAGAGTATTACTCACACCAGTGTTCAATATATCAAATATATTTAGAACCAAAAGGGCAAAACTACAATTATTGTCTAAAAAAGATCCAAGGAAAAAGAATTCTTTATATGTACTAACACAACACTTTGAAAGGCTTAGTATATACAATGAACTAGTGTTTAGATAACTGAATACATTGAGATTTTGAAAGACAATCATTATTTACCTCAAGAATCCTTCGTCAATAATATCAAAAATTTTGAACGTGGGTTCTAAAAGGCTAAGTAACCGCAAACTCAATCATAAATGCATCATTTCTCCTAGACTAACACTATTACAGATATTTTTTATAATTGACACATTTTTTATTCACTATCAAATTTAAATTCAATTCAATTGACTTCAAGATTTATATGTCAAGGGTAACCTGTGTGTGTGTTGTATACATATATACATGCATACACACACATATAACCTTACATAAAGTATATAACCTTACATAAAGCATATAAAATGGGAAAAACCCTGATTTATCTTATTAGTATTAAAAAGTATAAAAATTAGTAAAACATAAGGCCTACACAAAGAAATTTTTCATTACTATTTAGCACACAATTTTGAAATCAGGATTTTTCTTTTTTCTGCAAAACGGTTGATCAAGCCTAAATCCATTTCAGTCAAAAAGAGTATCATTTATTCCTCTACAAAACGAAAGGAAAACTAAAAAAATGCAATTAAATGTAGTTTGACCTCATATAAACGGCTCACATTATTTTAAAAACTTTAATAACTGGATATTTATTCATAAACGGATCGACCACATAATGACAAGAAGCATTTTGATGAATCATCTTACAATGACTAATGAACAACTAAACTGATAAATATATAAAACTGTTACATTTAAAATATATTGTTGGTATAATGATATTGAGCTTTCCAATATTTTAAAATCCATTTAACTGACACTAACTGATGAAACCAAAATGACATTTCTCAGATCCAAGAAAAGTATTCTTAAGACTAATAAAAGACTACTTAAGAAGTAGTTACTTCTTAAGACTACTTCTTCAATTTCTCCATTATAATTCAGAAAATTAAAAACTAAAAAGAACAAAAATAAACAATAGGCGTTCATAAAAATATAGATTTTTTTCTGATAACAGTAGCGATTGAATTATTTGTAAATTGATAAATTATGTTTCAAAAATCTAGTCTCGTAGAGTTAAACAGAATAAAATTTATATAGGCTGGAGGTAGACTAGTGGTAGCGCTTCGGCTTACGGTGCTGAAAGTGTTCGGATCGAATCCCGACAAGCTCTATTAAATACCTTCGTAGCTAGGCCAGATATGGGCACGTTAAATCCGTAGACCAAAAAGTACCTCTATGTGGTCAGAGAGGGTAGGCAAGGGTACGATCCCCCAGATGTCCCCCTGGGATTTGCTCGGTCAGAATTGAGGTGGCACCTGGCTAAATTTGACTCCGACATTTGGAGTGTCATTATAAACTGGAGCCACACCCCTATGCCCTCTAGCCTAT
>OU015491.1:18011310-18063810 GCA_907164885.2 Dolomedes plantarius
ATTTCTTTTTCCATTTCTTGAGGCACCATTAAAAGTTCTCTTCCATTTTTATACTTATATAAAATTCCATTTTTGACAAAATGTTCTTCATCATTTCCCTTTTCTATCAAGGTTTTAATCGTTTCAATATTTTCGTCTCGTTTTTGGGCAGCTTTAATTTTGGCGGTTATATCGTCGTCTAAAATTATCTTCTTAGAAATATCTACGGTTTCGGTTTTGTTTGGCGTATATGTAGATACAGGTTTAAAAATAGTCTCTCTTCGTGTCTTATCTTTAATGTGGTTTAAATCTAATTCGTTAGTAACAAAGTTGGGTAAATTTTCCATCAACAATAGAAAGTTATTCGTGTTGGAGGGCTTCTGAATAATTAAGGAATCTTTTTTCAAAATAACGTCAGCTAAATCTAACAGAGGGGTACCAATAATAAGGTCAAAAATCATTGCTCCGTCCGGGACAACATGAAACAGCAATTCGAAGGAGTGACCGTTGATTTCCACGCTATGCATAAAAGAACCCTTGGTAAGCACATTCTTAGAGCCTAGTCCTACTAGATTTATGGCGGGGGGAGAAACAGCTGGGAGACACAGTCTTTCATAGCAAGCGGATAGTATTACATGCAAACTGGAACCACTGTCGAAAATACCCGTCAGCTCATTATCGTTCAACCTGACGCTTATCTGTACAAGAGAATTTTTCTCTTCGGGAACACTGAGATTGATATTCATGGCTTGACTTTCAGGGGTTTTATTATTTTTCACCGGACAGTTAGCAGAAACGTGGTCATTCGTAAATTGGTTACAATTAAAACATTTTCTTCCGCGGTCTTTAAACGGACAAACACTATGATTTTTATCGCCGCAGTTTTTACAACGCTGAAAGCGGGGAGACACGTCTGAAAGAGGGGTGAAATGTTTTTTCTTTCTTGTTGTTTGTGGTTCATATGGAATCGTAGTATGATTTCGTATTTTTTCGTAAATACCTAATTTTTCCTTAAATTCTTTTAAATCTTTCGCACCGTAAAGAATTACTTTGTTAGACGGTTTATCGGGAATACCATCTATAACATATTGAATTAGGGATTCTGTTTCGATGTTACCTCTGCTTGCTAGTTCTTTCATGACCAGAAAATATTCTTGCAGAGATTCTTCGTTGTTTAAATGACGTTTCGTCAACATTTTATGGAGTTGGGCGCTTGTGCACTTCGAGGCAAATTCTTGTTCAAGAGCTGATTTAAGCTTAGCCCACGAAGTTAAGCCAGATTCACCTTGAATAAAGAGTTTCGCTAATCCAGTTAATGATCGTTTTGCGAATATTAATTTTTGAAGATCATTCCATGCGCAAATACTCGCCGTTTCTTCAAAATCAGTTATCCACTTTTCGATGGAATAATTATCTTTCCCGTCAAACTTTCTCAAACTGTCTTCGATATCATGATAGGAAATAGTAAATTTAGAAAATTTATCTACTGATGGTTCTACACGGGTTAATTCGCTAACTTCGCTACGAAATTCTTCGTTCACGTGTTCATCGTCGCTATCAGATTCAAAATTATCATTCTTAAGCGTTTCAATATCTAATAGGCTATCGAGAATTCGAGTAGCGAGAACAGTTTCATTTCCGTCACAATCAATACATAAAATATTGCAAATTGTAATTAAATTAGCAAGCCTAACGTTTTTCACAGCAAAAGTTAATTTCTTCTCATAATGTTCGTCGTTTTTCTGGTAGTCAAAGCCAGAAAATTCTCGTAACCGTTTCCGGTTTAATCGGTCACCTTCAGTTTCATAAACAAAATTATGCAAACATTTTATAGATTTAACAGAAGCAGACTTCAAGTTTGCTTTGATTCGGGGAATATCAGCTAATTTCATTTTTTCCATTTAGAGTCGTTAATCGTAGCAAAAATCGTAATTAATCGTAAATCGTATAAATAGAATTATCGTAGTTAGCCGTAATTCGAAGAAACAAAACAGTCACTATCGTAATTCATAAAAATAGTCTTACTTTAGTTCGGAGTCCGTTGCATCGTAATGCGTTGATGGAGATTCGCGTCGTGTTCTCGTAGATTTCTTTCTAATTCATATCTAATACCTCTTCTGACACCATCTTCTGTGGCCGCGGGGTTGGAGTAAAACATCCACAACATAAACTAACTAGAAACCATCGTAAATAACAAAAACAATTACATTTATTAAGAAAGAATTAAAAGAAAAAACATAGTCCGTCCACGACGGAATCCAAAGTGGGAGTCTTAATGTTCTCCCCAAACAGAGTAGAGGGGTCGTGATAATGTTCGTGCTAGCGGCGCCCTCTTGCGCCAGACATAATATGCGTTTACAAATAACATTTCAAGAAGTTTAAAGTTCATAGTTAAGAGTTCAGTTCTGCTTTCTACATATATATATATATATATACATACATACTAGCTGAAAACACTTCGCTACGGAGTATATTCAAATTAAATACAACGGTCAATGTATGCAATTAATGCAAAAATAAATAAATAAACAAAAATAAATCTATCTATATATATATAATAAATGCGACGAACAATGTATACAATTGATGTAAAAAAATCCATTTTTAAAAAAAACGCAAGGGATATTTTATAGACAAAATAATGTAGAAGAAAATATTCAAATTAAATCTAATAGGATATACTACAGAATATAGTGCAGTTAATATAGTACAGTTTGAGGAACATATTTTTTACTGTATTTTAATATTTTTTTAGATAATATCCAATAATCTGCCGCATTTGCAAAAAAAGAAAAGTATTTTTTTGTCTATTTCATTGTTATGACGTGACGATAAATTAATTTAAAGTGCCAGAAAAAGAAATCACGTGATCAGCATTTAATAAATTAAATTCTAAATATTAATCCTTTAAAATTCACCAAAAATCAGAAAATGGAGGTAAAGATTCGAAAACGATTTCATTTTAAAGAAATTTTTTTATTATCTTTCTCGTGATATAAATTTTATAACCCTCAATTTTTTTATTTTAAATGCAAACTTAAAAAAAGTTACTAAAACAGCTTAAAAATTTAATTTAAAAAAATCTAAGAAGAATTATTCAAAAATCTTTCCTAGTGCACCCCTACACTTTACAAGAATCGCCATGCAAAATTTCAGCCCTTTAGGTCGAGCGGTCTGGTCTGTGCGTTGTATGTCAGTCAGTCAGTCAGTTACGGAACTGTTATATATATATATACGAGATGTCCATGGACATCTCGTGAAAATGTAGCTTGCATCGTGGCCGGAAAATAATATATTTAGTTTCAGGAACAAACTAATTTATTAAACAGTAAAGCAACACATCTTAGTCGCTTCGAGTCAGGCCAGCGTCTCCCCAAAAAAGCGCCAAAATAGAGAGAGGTTGCCAGAATTGGCGGAGGAAGTTAGCATGTGGAAGGCGAAGCGTTTACGTCAAGACAAGAAGGATGGGTTACCATGGCAGAGATGAACAACAGAATGGGCGATTATAGGTAGTTAGTAATATTATCATACACACACACACACACATATATATATATATATATATATATATATATATATATATATATAAGGTGTGTTTTTGCAATCGCACCTTAAAGTAAACTTATTTGGATAAAATCATAAATTTAAGCATACAACCCTAAGTTATGCAAGTCTTAAAAACTTGCTGGAAATGGAAAGTTTTTCACAGTTAACACATTAGTTTTTCTTTCTTATGCTGAAGACTAGTTTTTATTAAAACACTAAATTGGAATAATAAAATAACCTTTAAATTTAATTGCTGAACAAAATATCAAAACCCTCCTCGAAATCCGAATGCGAACAAAAATCTATACCGAATCATTTATCCACCTCATACGTAAAAGATTTTTACATAGCAAAAATGATGGAAAGAACAAAAATACTCACAAAGTAATTTTTGAAAGCGTATGCTTATAAATTTATTTTTAAAAGGGTCGCGTAATCAAACTTTTTTATATCATTTTGAACTGAAATGTTTATTTTCCTCTTACGAAAATATATAACATATTTTTTGCAGATATATTCTTTAGTATCTTATGTAAGTATTATTTAAAATATTGTTTTTAATTTAAAATACAAGTTTTCTTATACTTTTTTTATTCAAACAAATGAGATTGGGTTTGGAGAGCATGTTTGGAGAATAATTTAAAAAATGAAAGAAAATACTTGAGACTGAAAAGCTTTTATGATGACTGTTTCATTTCTTTACATAATTCAAATTTATTATCAGTAATAAAAGACACTTAAAAATCAAATTTGTTTCTCATACTGTCATTTTTCTTTCAATATTGAAATGTTATATAAAAGTATCTAAAATTAACTGGTTATATCTTACGTGTAAAAAAAAAGGTAATTTTAATTAACTGGAATTTTGACTTCAAACAACGTCAAGATTCTTTTAGTTGTTCAGTTGAAAAATTTTGTCACCTATTTTATCAAAAAAAAATGTTCTTATCTCTTATATGTATGTAATATATGAAAATTTTATGCATATATTCTTTTTTAGAAAGAGTCTATAAAACAACAAATTTTATCAAAATATTATTATAAAATGCATCATTACTTAAAACTCAATGTATTTAACATATAATGGGCTCGTTTTTGGAAAGAAATGCTTTAAATTCACTGTTTGGTACAAAAAGTATATAACATGGACAAAAAAAGTAAATCATTTAAATAGTTATTAGTCCGTCTTTTATGATCTTGCATAAAATAGTTTAGTATTTTCCGGTCGCCCAGTGGTTAAGTGGTTAAGGCATCAGCGTAGCACGCCGGGGGCGTGGGTTGGATTCCCGCATAAGACTGGGTTGTGTTCTGGGGAACCGGTCAGTCATACATATATATATATATATACATACTAGCTGAAAACACTTCGCTACGGAGTACATTCAAATTAAATACAACAGTCAATGTATGCAATTAAAGCAAAAATAAATATATATATATATATATATATATATATATATATATATATATATATATATATTTATAATAAATACGACGAACAATGTATACAATTGATGTAAAAAATTACATTTATAAAAAAATCGCAAGGGATATTTTATAGACAAAATAATGTAGAAGAAAATATTCAAATTAAATCTAATATGATATACTACAGAATATAGTACAGTTTGAGGAACATATTTTTTACTGTATTTTAATATTTTTTTTAGATAATATCCAATCATCTGCCGCATTTGCAAAAGCCCCGTCTAGAAAGGGGAGCTGCAACCCAGCTCTGGTGTCATCGTTTGTTAATAAAATTCTTCTGTGATTGTGTGATTTGTGTGTTTCTATTTCCTTGTATTCATATATACACCGGACTGGGGTGTAATGTCGTCAGCCCCCAGGGACATTAGCAAAAAAGAAAAAGTATTTTTCGGATATCATTTTATTCACATAATATTTCTAAAAATTGATGACTAAAATCTACAAGTAATTTGTTTTATTAGCATTTCTGACTAATCAGCTTTTTTTCATATCGGTAAAAGTATTACAATCCGCCTATAGAAAACATACGACGCATGCAGTACTCATGGCATTGGCAAAATATGTTTTAAAGTGTCCTCACGTATAGTGTATGGATTTGCATCGTACATTTATATGATTAGTAGTTTTGTGATTAATATTATAGACACCATGCTGATTAGAAAAGAAATTCACGTCTATAGTGTACTAAATCTATGTTCTTTAATGCTCTAATACGGGGGGGGGGGTTACTCAAACTGCGATCCATCAAGCTTTTATGTGCGGCCCAAAACACTCATACTCATTTTCAGGCAATTGCTTTTGTTAACACAGTTTTGAAAATTGGTGCCAAAAATTTCAAAATTGTACTAAAATGTGCTACCTGCTACTCGCGTTGTTCACGTTAACATATCTTTGTAAATCATTCAAATTGACATATGCGAAGAATGTATATAGAAATCGGCTTACTGATTCTTACCTTGATGACATATTGAGAGTAGCATGTAGTAAATATAAACCTGATTTGTTTAAAGTAGCCAGAAGTTTGTCCAACCATAAAAAAAAATCACAATAATTTTTAACGAAATGTTTGAATACATTTAGGTTTTGAGTTTTATTGTTTACATTATTATATTATGAGGTCTACTGTATAATGCTGTGGCCGCGCAACGTAGCAAACATATACAAGTGGCCTGAGAGAAAATAATTACAAGATAAGAATAGCTTTTTATATACCTGTTTTTAAATATTCTGTTGAATCATATAAACTTCACAATTCTAAGTACTAATAAATACTTTTCAAAATTTTTTTTGATGAATTATCCCATCAACTTGAAAGAAAATGAAGTTAATTGGAAGTTAACTTGCGTTTAACTTTTCGTTCCCGTCCCAAGCGATAGATGGCTGCGCCAGTCTAAAAATAAAATTAACTGAAAATAAATTCAATTCTGCTTAAAGATGGCTAAAAGTATTAAAATAATGCTTTGTCATCGTGTTCTGAGCTATTCTAAAAGTTTCAAATGTCTAGCTAGTCGGGAAGTTAGTTAAAAATCGATTGCGAGATTTGTACTGGACAAACACACAAACACACACACAAACAAGAAAGCAAGTTAATAAAAACATGGAAAAAAAGGTTGAGTATGGCTGCTCCGGAGGATAAAGGAATAAGAATCCTAAGCTATTACAGGATCAAATATCTGCAGTCATTCAAGCATGCAATTAGAAAACTTTAGTAATAAATTAAGCTTAGAAATTTCCTTTTCTTAACCCGAATTCATGTGTTACATTCAGCCACCTTCACCCATAACACTATCAAAAGTTTTAGAATATGTGATGCTTGGGGGATCATTAAATGTCGCTAACGAAGACCTTGTAATAATCCGACAGATAGAAATAATGTCCGCATGGATGCACCATCTAATTAGAATTTTTTTTTTTTTTACTTTTGTCTGTTCTTTTATTTTTTTTTTTTTTGGGGGGGGGGCAGGAAAACATTTTTGTGATAAGTTATACAGTTACACATTACAAAGTAAACTCTAAATAAGACAAAAAGACAAGCTACTCGTATTTGAAAAAACCTAAGGAAATCAAGGAAATTTTCGCTGCGGGACCACTACAAGTATTATTGATAAAAATCATGACTTATAAGAAATTTGGAAAAACTGATATGTAATAAACAGTTTATCGAGGATTTAAAGAAGTGTTTCTTATGTATGACAGCGGAGTTACACATTTACTTTGAGGATCGTTAAACGTTTGAATATAAAAACAATATAATACAAAGAAACAAGTGATTCAGTTAACATTTAATTTTCTTTTGTAGCAGTCGAATATATTTTTATACATTGGCAAAATCAGGCCGTAATAGTTTTAGAAATATCTCTCTCTGAATGTTATTGCCGCAAATTCCACTGAAACTCGTGAAATTAAGGTATTTATATGAGTAGAGCATTTTCGTACGCATTTAGTACGCATTTTCATTTCTTCAAATAGAAAAAAGTATTTAAAAATTAAAAACTGGGAGAAAGAAACTCTTAAAATAACTTTTAACTCGTCCACTAGAAAGTATGTTACCAAAATAGTTTCTAAGCTAAATTCATCTTTGAATATACTACATAAGTGGATGATTGAATATCATATAGGGGTAATCTTGAACAAGGCACATCACCAAATTTTCACTCTAAATCAACAGTCAACAGAGATGAACTTGGAAGAGATGAACTTGGATTATAAAGCAAAGAAAAGACTAAATGTAAACGACTATTGACTGGAAGAAACATAGAGAGAGTAGTCGACAAGGCAAAAAAGAAGCTAACTATCATTAAAAGACTGGATAGAGTCAAATGGAGTTTAGACAGCGAGACATTAAATAAGACATAATTTGTATATAAAAAGCTTTGTCTGCTGTTTCTGTGAACTTTTAATTACAATCTGGGGCTCAAATATTCAAAAGATCGAAGCGTTTCGAAATCATACATTAAGACTTATTTCTGGCTCTGTTAAGGGGAGTGGTCACTTTTACGTACCTTTAAAAGTATCATTTTTTAGTCCTATGTTCGATTGTATGTACTACTCATGATTTTTGCTTGATATACATGAAATGTTTTGAGTAACTGCCTATAATACTGTTTATTATAGATGCAATTTTTCAAGGTAATTAATAAAAATGACTTTTTATGCATAAAAAGTGAATTATTTTTTTTTTTTAAATCGAGCATTTTGCAGTCAACTACTGTGCGCATTCTATCAAAATAAATTATTAAGGTACATAATTAATTTTTTACTATATGTGATTACAATACTTCAGGTAACAATATCCAGCAACATTATTCTAAAATATATTAAAACATTTTAGTACGTGCTATTTTTAATTAGAAATTTCAAATATGACTGAGTAAAATCTTATAAAAAAATTCTTTTAAAAAATTAAAATATATTAAGGTTAAAAAATTTTGGTGAATTTTGTTGTCTAAAGTGTTGTAATCACATATAGTAAGCAATTATTAATGTACCTTAATAATTTATTTTGATAGAATGCGCACAGTAGTTGACTGCAAAATGCTCGATTTAAAAAAAAAAATATTCACTTTTTATGCATAAAAAATCATTTTATTTTTATTATTAATTACCTTGAAATATTGCATATATAATAAACAGTATTATAGGCAGTTACTCAAAAAATTTTGTGTAAATCAAGCAAAAATCATGAGTAGTACATACAATCCAGCATAGGTCTAAAAATGATACTTTTAAAGGTACGTAAAAGTGACCACTCCCCTTAAGACATCTCCAGTCCAAGCTATACAGATACTCACAAGAAATAAATCGCTGTCAGATGCCATCCGAGAAAAAGCTCTGGTTTTATATGAGAAAATAGTAAAGCTCCCATCCGCTGGTTTCTGGAGTGAGTATAATTTTAGCAACCCACGTACGTTGCAAGAAGTTTTCATCCAAAAGGTTTTAAAGTGAAAGACTGTGTTCTCCCTACTTGGTATTTCTGATTCTTTACTTTTTCCCTATAACACAGCTTTTTTCACATCCCTTAGATGTGAATTAGGTCTATTGCACCCAGTCAAAAACTATATCGAAGAGAATATCAGGGCTGTTTCACTGGAGACCGTGTATACAAAATATCTGACGGACTCGTGGATGTTTATACAGACGGGAAAAAATTCTATTCCGAGATAGAAAATGATTATTGATTATTGAATATGAATTGATTATTTATTCCTCCAAACGATTAGCAATGAAATTTTTAACGCCTATGGTTGGTTTATTTTCGTCTCAATGTCATCTTTCCCTTAACGCTACGCAACGAACTTCTATATGAACAGGCCCTAAGACCTAATACGCGCATACTAAAAGAAACATATTTATGGAACACCGACGCGATTTGCTGTAGGTAAGTACATATTCCGTATTTATCATTAAGTTATAATAAATATTATAGACCATTTTTTCTAGCTCACCACACCTACGTCACTGGGTGGACCGCAACACCTTGAAAAAATTAAAAGTAGCCCATACCCTGGAAAAGTCTGCCCACCCCTGCTGTAATGAATGAGGGCCAATGGTTACTGAATGCGTTTGAAATAGAAAATAAATTAAACTTTTAACCAAAGAAACAATTAAAATGACATTTTAGCAAATGTCAGTTCACACCACTTATTTATATTCAGCTTAGGAAATTATTTTTAAAAAATCTTTTTTTCTAATTCAAATGCTTAGCATTTTCTTCATTTCGTTAATACTCCCGATTATACTCTCGCAAATGTCGAGCCTTACAGATGACTCTTGTTTAATAAAATAAATTGTTAGATTTATTATTTACATATGTCTGACAGTTATTATCTGGCGACACATATACAGGGCAAGGAAGCATATTGATTTCCTCTATATATCTTTTCAAATCATTTAAATTTAATTTCTATAGATATATTAAAAGAGAATAAAGGTTTAGTATTAACTGAAATTATCTAAATTCACGGGAATTCCTTTACCGTCATGTTAAACTTTACTTGCTTTACCATCATGGGAAATAACGTGACAGCGCAGGATAGTGCATGATTTGTGCCTTTGAGAATTAAAAATAAATAATTTTGGAGTCTTGAATTTTAGACCTGAATCTCAAAGCAATTTTAAGGTTGTATTCGTTACATCTTATCTAACTTACTGATTCGGAATGCATCTTTATCTTCAAATAGAAATGGATAAATAGGATTAGACGCATCAGTAGAAATACGATTAAATACTAAAATAAAAGTAAACTATTTGTCCTTTTACTAGATTTTTGAGTAATTTAATAAAATAAGATCATTTGATTCAACTCAGCTATACATAAGTATTATTTTATTTTGTTAAAATTTCTTATAGTCCCATTTAATATGGTGTATAAGCACTTTGAGGAAAAAATTTACAATGTGCGTCAATTAAATCCAAACTTCGTAGTTTCCCTAAAATTAATCTTTTAATTCCGTATTATTTTCTTATGGAAATTATCACATTCAATAAACATCTAGCTTTTTAATCGGTTAAACAATCAGTAGAAATGATTAACGACATTTCGCTTAGGTCTTTAAATCGATGTTTTAACAAAGATTTATGTAAAATAAATGTAAAAGATGATTGTCATAGTTGTAATATGATTTATCCAAATAATAAACGCAAAAGAAAATGATATCGCTAGTGTATTGTTCTGAAGTGTTCATTAGTAGTATGATACAAAGAGTAACGATTTCTCAACAAGTTAGAAATCTGTGAATGAGTATTACATAAATACACTTAAAATGTAATGAAGTTATATTAAGCTATTGAATTTAGATTTATGGCTCATGCAACAGGTAATAATTATTGGTAATTTCAATATAAATTTCTAAAGATGTCCTTATAATGCAAAAGAAAATCTTTTGATTGTGTAATTTTGTTTTCTTTCCATTATTCTCCGCATCTTTCTATAAAGTTTCTACTGAGCCGTTTAAATCCTGCATTAAGCAAATAAGTCTTGGTGCAAGAATTTTGGAACACATGTTCTTTAAATTCGGTCTTTATATGAGAAATTTCCAGATGATATATTTTTAGATTTGACAAGTATTTTATTGTGATTGTCCTAAGGCTTAAAAAGTTCTTTTTGTCTTATTACACAGCCTGATAAATAACCTACACCACTGCTTCAAACTTATGCTTTTCTTAATCCCTTAACAGTTTTGGTAAAATGAGTGCAAAATTAACTGTCATCCTTGTTTTCTTGGAGGGAATAGTCTTGTTTTCACACTGATAAGTTTGAAGTTCCATATTTTTGTCACGCACTCCTTTTAATTTTCTGGGATTGTGGCATAATGCCACTATGTAAAATTTATTACTCAAGAATTTAAAGACTTAATGATAACCGCTAATAACTTAACTTAATTAATATCATCTAAACGATTAATTGCTAGCTGTATTAATATTAATTTAAAATAACTATTTTCCAGATACATATTGCATGCTTAAAGCGATTATACTGTTAATATCTACAATAGCTAAATATATTTACATTTTCCAATAATAGAATCGATTACCTCATTCGAATTTCGCATCGCGATTCGATTTCTCAACTTAACTGCAAAAATAACTACTTCCCACGTGTGCAATAGCTTACATGTATTCATACGCCGATGTTTCCTAAAGATAATAACAATATAATCGCAGTTTAATTTCTCTGCTAATTTAGTCCTTTGATACAGCTATTATTAAATATTTATCCCCTTCTACAGACATTATTTTGTTGTTTATTCTAAAAGGAGATGGGATCTCTTTATCAGAGTAAGCACTTTAACCTAGGCTTGTGTGAACAGGTTTTGGGTACAAAAGGTTTGCTTCCCCTCCATAAAAGGAGGGAGTTCGATTGTTAGCGCCATGGATAGGTATTGGAATTTAGGAGCGTGTCTCCCCAAATTTTTGTCTTCGGACATTTTGCAGGACACTGGCTGGCTGAAGGTGTAGAATGGTATTTTTATAAGGAAGATAATAAACAAGTGTTTCTCGAGGAGATCTTGTCTGTGTCAATTTCTTTGACATCATCATGCGTGATTCTGCTATTCGTCATCTAGAGTGCTAAAGGGTACACAGTCTAAATTTTTTCAAGTTCCAATGATACAGTGTCTTCTTGCAAATTACCCCCTGCGTTTCGTGCTTGGTGTGTGATTCCAGTTTTATCTGCGAGTTTGATGCAGTTCTAGTAAACAACGTACCGATAAGGAACCGGTCTCCACGTGGCAGAGATCGATCCATCATTTACGGTAGCTGAACTGAAAACCTCGACATCGTGGGCTTCATCTGTTCAACGTTGCTCCAGTTTACAGAACTGTTTCAGTCTTTCGGTTTCCCACCTCCAATGCTCAAGTGGGAGAGACACAAGAGTCAAGAATTCCAACAAAGTGACATTTTCCGGGTTATCTGCATGTCAAGTGAGTTGATAAAAAATGAAGTTATTTAACTTTCAAATTGTTAATACTGTCAGAACATACACAACGTCTTATTGCAATGTACACACGTAAAAACCACTATACCTCTCTTTAATAACCTTTGAACTAATTTTGTTTTACCTCTTTACCACCACAATATCACTTCAGGGATCTTTCTTTTTCTAACTCCCACGATTATGGATAAACTATTTTGGTGAAGAATGATGGGACAGAAATGTCAGATTTACAATTTGGCGTTATGACAAATGGATTAACATCGTCAATCTTCCACAAAAAATAAATTTTCAATTAGAAAACGCAGCATAATTTGGGAGATCTAATATGCTATGTTTTCTAATTGAAAAATAGCAAAAGTTATCAATAGAGGTCGCCACCTGACGGTCCAGTTTTAAAAAGAGATTATTCAAGCGAGGGGTTTTAAAATTACGTATACACTAAACATATTCTTCCACCATGTTTTTAGGGATAAATGGGTTAATTGAGTTTTACTTTAATATTACAATGCAAAGTATCTAAAGGAGGCATTAGAGTTTTGAGTTGCATTTCATTTCTCCATTCATCATTTAATTCTAGTAAAATTTATTATGACTACAATTTACAACTGGTTATTACTGTTTATGTTCTTGTTAGTAGTTTTCTTACATAGTTATATCTGAGTGGTCCCTTCTAAAGTTTTCATAATCAAAGTCAAACGGAGATTCAGATTGAATTTACACCTAAAAAATGTTTTCCCGGTTAATTAATAAATTCATGTCGAATTTTACAAGCTCACTTCTCTATTCTTAAATCGGAATCCTTACACAGTAGCACACTTTACATGCTCAATAAATAATCAGTTCATATTCAGTAATCAGTAATCAATAGGGGTACGTAAATTTCGCATAAAAATATCGAAACTTCGCAAAAAAAATATATAAATTATAAAATTTTGCATTTATATTTATATATATATATATATATATATATATATATATATACGTGTGTGTGTGTGTGTGTGTGTAGCCTTAATTGTGGGGTACAACCGTGGGAACCTTACACGGGGGTTTTGCTTACAAAAAATAGGAATTAGTAATTAAATACTATTAAGTCACGAAATATCAGGAAAAAAGGGAAACGAGGGTTTTAATAACAACAGTTATCAATAGAGGTCGCCACCTGATGGTCCAGTTTTAAAAAGAGATTATTCAAGCGAGGGGTTTTAAAATTACGTAACGAGAAGCTTCTGGAACTTTCGAAAGTAAGTGTCAGCACATTTTTTTAGGCGGGAGGAAGACAAAGAGAACTGAGGCAGTCGGCACAGAAATCTGATGGGGAGAGGACGTACGTCTCGAAAGAGAGCATGGATGGAGTGGTTAACATAATTAAGTTGGAGCTCTGGTATATTAATAATTAAAATAAACGAGTTTAAGTGATCTCTGTCGTCTCATAAACTCATTCGGACCACGATTGCCTTTAATTTAAAAACGAAATGGATACGATGCATGTCACACACACATATATATATATATATATATATATATATATATATATATATATATATATATATATATATATATATATATTACTTACTTGGTTATGTAAGTATCAAAATTCTTAGTTAAAAGCTAATATTGTAGTAGTCTCCACATTCTCTCCCTAAGTCTTTAACAATAAGTAATAGGCAGATTTCGAGAGTCAGACGTCTCAGTTGAAGTCCGTAGATGGTCTTAGATAAGCAGTTATGTTATAAATTACTATTATTACCTAATTTCGGTTAAAGAGCCGTTTATCACCGAGTTTTTTCCGAAAAGTAGTAAAAAAAAATAATTTTCGCATTTATTTGCTCATATTATCAAATTTCTCATTTATTCGCATCTATTTCGTAAACACGAAAATTACGTATCCCTAATAATCATTCTCAGGGTAGAACATAACTAGGCTTTAGTTCACGCAATTATCTCTCTACCTCAGCGGATAATCTATCTTTCTCTGTCTGAGACACCACTGATCTGCCGCTGCCAAAATTTTCTATTTAGTTGCACGTTCCTAATCACTAACACGTCTAATGAAGATTTGTAAGAGATGTTAGAGGATTAGCTAAAATAACCACAGAACTGGCTATAATAACGATAATGAATCAAACACCACATGGTAATAGATAACATAACACCAGGGTTTTCTTAAATTAATAACGATAAAGATTAATAACATCATTCAGAAACTTTACTCTTATAAGATAATTTTGCTGTAAGTTAAATAATGAATTTTAATTACTTGCAAAAAGCAGAGCCTCACCACCAGATCTTAGCGAATAAGACACATCGCATGGCAAAAAGGGATGATAATATGAGAGATTATCTAAAGATTAAATACAGTCGAACCCCGTTATAGCGAACCTGGTATATAACGAACGAAAATTTTGGTCCCGCCGTTTTCCTATTGTATTTAATGCTAATTTATCCTTTTATAGCGAACCTCCGAAATCTTAAGAACCGGCTATAACGAACATTTTTTTCAGTCGACAACTGAATTTTTTAAAATTTTCAAACTTTTTAAGAATGTTGAAGATACAACGAATGTTGAAGAAGCAAAGAATGTTGAAGAACAAGATGATGAAGATTTACTTATCGCGATGTTGATAGAAAAGCACAAAATTTTATCATTCTCAGATTGTGTCGTGCAATTGTTCGAAACATGTGATGATGAAGTCATTACATGTGAAAATCCGACTGATGAAGATATTGTGGAAGAAATTAAAATGAATCATTCTGAAATCGAAGATTCTGCTTCTGATGCTGATGAAGAGGAGCACATAAATGACGAAATCTCCACCATCTCAGATGCTACAGCAGCGACGAGTGTAATTAATAAGTTTTTGTCAACACAAGCAGTGGAAGAAAGAGTGTTGGAGTCATTTGATGCATTGGACGAAGAAATTCATAAAATGTTTTTGAAATCGGCATCACATCAGCAGAAGATTTCTGATTATTTCTGTATCAAAACAGTGAGCAATTATTGAAGATAAAATCAATTTATTTTTATTTGTCTTCATTTTTAGTTAATTTAATTAGTATTGCGTCAGTTTAATGCAATCGATTTTAGTCAATTTAATTCATTAATGATCATTTTTAATAGATTTTATCATTCTTTCAATACATCATTATTGAATACACATAGCAACTAATGAGTTATACATTTTGTGAACTCTTAACATTTTTCGTAATGGTTCGGATATAGCGAACCACCGGATATAGCGAACAAAACCTGTGGTCCCTTGAAGTTCGTTATAACGGGGTTCGACTGTAATACATGTCTTACTAGTAAAAACATTATCACCATTAACACCGCCGCCAGCCAAGCTTAATGTGGTGATATAATTCGGACATACGAATGGTTTTTACAAAATTGATATTTGCCGAAAATACACTAAGAAATTATTATTTATTAAGAATAATTACGTACTCCAAAAATGGTAACACGTAACAATTATTCCTTTACTGCTAATGGACTTAATAATTCAAATTTTCATTGCAGATATTGTGTAGTAGATAAAATCTACTTAATATTTCGGATTTTAAGTTTTCTGATTTATTTACGTTTTCTTAATAACGGTACAATTATAATTAACAGTATTTCATAATAACTGTAACTGTTGAAGAATAGAAATTATTAGGGAAAAATATACATGCTTACATAATATTTAACGTTTTCCGTTATTTTAAAATGTCTTACAAAGATAAATAAGTCTGTAAAGGTTTATTTACATAGAATGGGAAATTCTGAAATGTTATATTACAACTATAAAATAAATTTAAGAATGTGAAATCTTGGACAATCTCAAGATCTTATGTTAGGCCTCATATTGTAAGAATAAATAAAGCATCACTTAACATAGCATTCTATAATGAAAATAAGTTCGTACTTTGTTAATTTAAAGTTACGCGTTTTAGGTGACAATACATATTAATTTATTTGAAATATAGATAAATAATAAAAATCGTTTATTTTGTAAAATTTATTATTAATATATGTAAATGCATTAAAAGTCTAACAAATATTAATATTTTAAAAATAGTTTTTAAATTTTTTTAAAAATAGTTTAAAAGAGTAAATATTTTCAAAATACTCATCCTTTAATGTTCTTTAAGTAAGAAACAAAGTATCTCATTGAATTTCACAAGAAAATTTCCAAACATCAAGCAAAATCTTACCATGAGAAGAATTCCGGTACCAATAAAAATTTCTTACCTAAAACATAAAAACAATAAATGTGATTTTTTCATCCCATGAATTTTTATTTCATAATTACAATTTACACTAAAAGTATGAGGTAAATTTATTTAGTAAAATTTCTAAAAATACGATATCGAGCAAAAACCAATTCAACATTAAAAACTGTACATTTCTTTCATTTCTTATATACAGAAACAGTTATAAATGAAAAAGACTTTAGGATTTTGCATTACACAAATACATACAAGAATATATATTAAAAATAATGGTCTTTTGATCTGTATTAAAGGGTAGACAAAAAGACTAGGTCCAGCATCCCGAAAAGACATCTGTACCTAACATTTACTGCTATTATATTGATCGACCACTTTGGGAAGAGTAAAACGTGTAAAGGATTCAAGCAGTTATTGTAAACAAGATAAATGTAATTCCTATTTTTGATTTCAAAATTTTCCTAGGTATGAATGTATAGAGAAAATAGTTCACTTCTACCCAGACTTGGGTGTATATAATTTGAAATGGCACTCTAAATGAATTTCATACAAACACAGTTTATACATGAAACAATGTTTATTGAATTCGTTGCACATAAAGAATTTGGTTTTACAGCAATAAGCATACGTACTACTTGTACGGAATATATATATTAACGTTCAATAGAAATACACATTACAATACTCACAAACCAGCAGAGAGTCAAACCAGCAGTACTGCCACGTAAACATTGGGCCCCCTAAGCTCTAGCGCAGGATAACACCTGGAGCTACTTACCCTGTAGCTCCCTCTCGCTTATCTATCAACTTTAATAACACCTCCTTCAACCTTAACAACCTTTTTTATGAATGACGCAGCATGGTATTTATAGTAAGCGCGTATGCCGAAATTAGCATATCTCAAGCAGCTTCTTTAATTCATTCACTCAAAAGTTCGATTCTTGTGAATCGAATCTTGTGTATACCTTAAAAATGTGTAGAAAATTGGATTCATACCTCCCACTCAAGGTATTTCCATAAATCTTCGATTTTATTCAAGACAGAGAAAATCGGTGTCTTTGTTTTATATCCTTTATGAGCTGTTGAGCCAAGCATAATACCCAAAATTTTTTTCTTTAAAAAGAAAACAACTAAAATTAACGTATACAGCTTCTTCTATACATAATGCACATTAAGCCCTAAGAATGTTCAAATTGTTATAAACTTTTATTACGCCATTTAGAAAAAATTAAATCAGGAAAAATGGCATGATATTTTAGCGGCATCATCATCATTAGATGTCTGCCCCTGAGTTTTACACCTGGAACCAAGCTGTGAGAACAGCAACTGTACCTTTTATTACGATGGAAATAAAATGAAGAATGAATCATTTAACAGAATGCGAACTTTCCTGTAATCAAAGATTTAATTCTGATGTATTTTTAACATTTATATATGGTCCTTTCGGTATCTATTTAGCAATGCGCCTCTATATTACACCGCGTAACAAAATATATTTATCTCAATTACTGAAAAACAGTTCAACAGTAAAAAGAAATCTTTCCAAATAACTAATTTGGGGCTGTCTTAATTTAAATTAGTAGCCCTGAATTCATTTATTTCTTCTTGAT
This sequence comes from Dolomedes plantarius, assembly GCA_907164885.2. Lineage (NCBI taxonomy): Eukaryota > Metazoa > Arthropoda > Arachnida > Araneae > Dolomedidae > Dolomedes > Dolomedes plantarius. Next base: position 18,029,578 of record OU015491.1, read on the forward strand.
CTTGTTCCTAGCGAACCTGCTCTTTCATTCATATTTTCTTTAGAAATAAGTAATATAAAAACAAAATTTTTTAAAGTCAATTCCTACTTAGGTCAACAAAGAAAAATTTTAGTATGAACTAATAGCAGGAATTAAAAAAAAGGATTGTATGCCAGAACCTTGCCTACTGTGCGAGGTTAGGAGGGGGGGAAAGAGAGAGAAAAAGTCTATCAGCTTGGGGATTCGATCCCGCAACCTACAGGACGGGAGGAGCCCGCGCTACCGCAGCGCTACCGTTTTGCAGAATAACAACAGGGAAATTACTATTCAAGAGCAAGAGACGCTCTAGGTCTAAAACTAAAATTGATTAATTAAATTTAATTAATGAATTAATATTTGAAAAAAACTCTATTAACATCAAGTGTCATCCACTACAAGTTTAAAAAAATGTATTTGAACTTGAGTGGATGAATAAAAAGTACTTTTATTAACGATTGAAAATTTGAACAAGATATATACAGAAAGAGTGTGAACTAATAGTAGGAATTGAATTAATTAAATTTAATTAATGAATTAATATTTGAAAAAACTGTATTAACATCAAGTGTCATCCACTACAAGTTTAAAAAAATGTATTTGAACTTGAGTGGATGAATAAAAAGTACTTTTATTAACGATTGAAAATTTGAACAGGATATATATAGGGAGAGTGTGAACTAATAGTAGGAATTGAAAAAGGAAAGATGTTTTAATATTTAATAGCTATACAAAATTATCTATACCCATCCCCTTGCCGCATTCACTGATTTAACTCTAATATATAGGTGGCGCGGTAGCCCAGTTGGCAAGAGCAGCGGGCTCGTGATCTGAACGTCCCTGGTTCGATGCTCGTCGCTGCATATCTACCGCCGTTTTCACTAATGGTGGCCGATGCACGTAAAATAGGGCGTGGCTACAATGTCCTCCAAGTTCTCAAATTTACCTCTGGAGGTGCGGGGTCAAGTGCTCCGGTCTCGTCACTTGACTCGGTTCAAAATTACGGGTCCGGTCATTTAGCCAAGTCGGACTCCGACCCTTGTGGTGCTAATTCAAAACAGGAGCCGCACCTTCATCGCCCATAGCCTTCGGGACTTGATCTGATGTTGATGTCGGTCAAGGGGCATAAGCAACAACAACAACAACTCTAATATATTAATTGGCAATCTTCTTTGACTAAGAATGGTTTTAGATATCGGGAGACCATTGCCTTCCCCAATCATTCCTCCTTAAATTAATTTTAAAAAATTAAAGTTTTTATTCAAAATTCCTACAGGTATTGAATCTTTCCTTTTACTTTTTTGGGGTGTAAAGAACTTTTTACCAGCTGTGGAAACATTTATTTATACACTAGAAGGTAACCCGTCATTTTGACGTCATAATACTAATAATGACGTCATAAAGGAAAAATTATATGAAAGTTAAAAAATATCCCGAATTATCTAACAATATTGAATTTAATCGACACCTTGTAAAAGCAAACCCTTTTCATTATTTTTTTATTTATTTAGTTTTTCATGCGATTGGTGTAGTAGACTGCCATCCAACCCGTCATTTTGACGTCATAATACTAATAATGACGTCATAATGGAAAAAGTATATGAAAGTTAAAAAATATCCCGAATTATCTAACAATATTGCATTTAATCCACACCTTGTAAAAGCAAACCCTTTCATTATTTTTTATTTATTTAGTTTTTCATGCGATTGGAGTAGTAGACTGCCATCCAGTTTTTTACAGCTCACTACACGATATGAATACTTGAGCTACTTGATTCATTCACATTCAAGTTTGTTTACTTTCAGAATTCATCGCAAAAGTAAACAGATTATTAAAAACTTAAATATACAGCTAAAAGCATCCAATTTTTTTAGTTCTGAATGTTTTATAAACAAATAGGCTGAACAAACGTGATTTGATGGAGAAAATATCAGTTTTTAGGTAAGAAAAAATTCTGACCCACATCTGAAATTGAAATTAAGCTTAACCGGCCGTTTGTTTACTGAGGGCTTCAATTGAAAGATGAGTACAGCCCGGAAGTGTTATACAGAGACAAGGGCTATTATATATATAATACCACCCTATGCTAGAAATTCTACATATCTGCCACATGCATACGGTTTATCTTCAGTAGTGATAATAATTGCTTTGACTAGTCATGGGTTTCTACATTCATGAAACCCAGTGTATATAAACTAGCACTTTTTCTTTAAATGTACATTTTAAGTAATTTCGTAGTCTTGTAAGTCTGAATACGAAACTCGCACAAATGCATTATCCATGTGGCAGAACATCACCACAGGGTTCGGAGTCCGTCTTAGCTAGGTGACACTTCAGTTTTAACCTAGCACCACCAGAGACGACAAGTGGTGGTATAGTAGCTTCTTTCACCCTCCCTGACCTCATAGAGGGATTTATTTGTCTACGGATTTAACGTGTACGTATCCGGCATGGACATGAAGTTTTTTAATGTAGGGATTCGAATAGGGCACACTCGGCACTGAAAGCCAACACGCTACCACAAGGGTACTTCGGGTCCAGGTCGAGGAGACCAGAGGTACTCAAGTGGTCCTTGGATCTCAAGCTGAATATGAAACTAGTAACAATAAAGGAATTTTTCAAGAACACAAGTAATATTTTCGTACCCTGATTACGACTTACGAAGTAATACCTGCTAAGGAGAAATTAGGACTTAAAGGTTTGTTTAGAGCACTACGGTAATTTTTTTTTTGCTACACGTGGGCTAATTAGACAGGGACCTACTGCTTAAAGCTGATTCCGCACGGCCTCAACTATCCATGCCAACAGTGGCACTCGAACCCACAGACTCCGGGGTACCTAAAGACAGTGCCCTAGCCATTCGGCCATCACTCCCGGTAATTTAGACTTTAAACTGAATTTTAATTCTTCAGTTTAAAAAGCACATTATTTTTCAAAAGTGGTTTTCACGTAATTCTTTTTCTCATGCACACACATGCGCTCTTTATTATTATTTTTTTTCTAATGCGGATGTACTTGTCGCTAGACATTCGCCTGTTATTCACCGCAGTTTTGCTGGCCATTTTTTCATGGGAGCACCATATAGCGAACCAGCATTACCCCCTATGAAGGGACGACTCAAATGGAAGTACGTTAGTGGCGCTTCACCGGGATTCGATCCGAGCACCCTCAGCACCGAAAGCCAGCGCGCTGTATCATAAGACCACCTCGGCCCTCGTTCTTAAATTTAAAAAAAAATCTATGTCAAAATCCCTAACACCATAGAATTTCAATTAAAAAAAAATCTATTTCAAAATCCCTAACACCATAGAATTTCAATTAAAGACGTTACAAAAGGGTGAATATGGAGAAAATTGTGTGTTTTTTTCTGCCTGGGGTAACAAAATTCTTTTTTCAGCCTTTCACAAAAGGAATGAAAGACCTTCAAGGAAACAAAAGGGAATAGAAATCACGATAATCATTTCCTGGCGGATTTGTGAGACGAAATCAATAGCTACATCTTACTTGACAAACTATCATATCCGCAGAAAAATTCTGTGTAATTATAACTTAGATTCTTGTTTGAAAGTTTAATATTTTTTCTCACAAAACTATTTTTCTAACTAGTTCGGTTTTCACCTCTTTTCTACTCCACTACACATTACTGAGTGATTGACACCATCAGAGAAATTTTAAAAAAAAACAAATTTGGAAGAAGAGCTTACATTTTAATAAAGCGTTATTAAAATTCTAATAAAATGGAAAAATGATTTTATTTTTCCAGAACCCATGTTTAAATTTCCCGTATCTTGTTTCCATAACTTGTTTTTAGTCATTAAGTAAATCCTCTCGAACTAAATTAAATTTTTGAGGTGGAACTCAGCCTAAAAAATCAATCCAGATATCTTAAATTCGTTCCAGATTGATTGTGTAAGTGTCAAGTTTAATAATTTAATCCACAGCAATATAAACATTCTGCTTTCTCGTTTTACAAGCTGTCGGGAACTTCAATCTGCTGAATTTGTCTAAAACTGAAATAACAAGTATGCAACATTTGCTAGTGTTTTTAAAGTAAAGGGTGAAAGGAACGATGCCAAAATGGGGCCACATAAAAGTTATTGTTTACTCTCACAGAAGAGAAATGGTTGTAAAACATGAAGCATGATTTTTCTACTGGAATGTTTTTCTACTGAAACAAAAGTAAAAGTATCGAGTATGCCAGCCTAAAAAAAGTGAGGTGGCTTCTTATAAAGTTCCTTCTTTATTACTTGCAATTCTTCATGTATGTACAGCTGAACTCAGCCTAATCTCAAAGAAGAGTTGATATAACAATCAACTCTTTCGTCCACCATAGACTTACTCTTCTTGAATTCTAACTTCCAGTATTCACGAGCCAAGAAATTTCTTGCTCTATCTTTTAAAACTTCCTTAACCCGCACACCAATAAAATTTCAGAATCCCACAAATTTTGACTCCGATGGGAGTTTTTCCATAAATAAATGTATGATAACTCCTTGAGAATTGTATTATTTTTTCAGTGATGTATTTTTTGTGATAAAGAATTTCAAATCTCTTGTAATAATAATTTAGTCCATGTAAAAAATATCTATGACCTCTGAATATTTTAAATAATGTTTGAATACGTAAAAGTAATCGCAGATTCCTTATTAAAAGATATCGAAGAGTGGGAAAATTTTAAGATCTGTATATAAAACTTTCAGTACAAAAAAATAACGGATATTGTTGTAATAATAATAATAATAATAATAATAATAATAAATATATATATATATATATATATATACAGTGGAATCTCGATCTATCGTTTTTCAAGGGACCGACTAAACTGAACGATAAATGCGGAAAAACGATAGATGCAGGAAAATAACAAAGCAATACTATCATCGGGACCGGTTGAAATAAACGATACATACGGGAAAACGATGATTCGGATAACGATCGATCGAGATTCCACTATATATATATATATATATATATATATATATATATATATATATATATATATATATATATATACACAGATGGAGTACAAAATAATACGAACACCTGTTAAAAAGTATGACGTATTTCACACCTGCTGTACAGCCGCGCCACCTGCAACAGAAGTCTGCCACCTAGTGAGCGTGAAGAGGAAGGTATCAGTCTCTCAACAGCAGTCACCTACGTTGCATGCTTCTATCGAACTGTCTGTGATAAGTTGAAATGTCAGACCTGTCAGAGTTCCAAAGTGGAATGATAGTTGGAGCGCGTTTAAGTGGAGCATTGTTACGGAAACAGCAAACCTTTTGGGGTTTGCAAAGAGAACAGTATAAGCCGTTATGACAGCGTACACGAAAGAGGGTAAGACGACGTCTTCAAAGCAAAACAGTGTCCGAAAGTCCAACCTTGCTGATAGGGATAGACGGGTCTTGAAGCGCATAGTAGCCCGAAAGCACAAGCGATCGTTATCCGAGATAACATCCGAAATGAACAGTCATCTCCAGGACCCCGTTTCAACAAAATCTGTCAAAAGGGAACTTCATGCTGCGAACATTTATGGCAGAGTGGCAATTCGTAAACCCTTGGTGACAGCAAATAATGCTTTCAAGTGACGCCAATGGTGCAGAGATCACAAAGGCTGGTCCCCACAGCAGTGGCAACAGGTAATATGGCCATATGAATCGTCATTCACCCTATTTCAGACGACCGGACGCGTTTATGTCTGGAGAACGCCCAAAGAAGCGTTTCATCCTGAATGCCTCTTGCCGACTGTGAAGCATGGGGGTGGCTGCATTATGGTATGGGGTGCGATATCTTGGCACGGTCTTGGGCCATTTGCTATTCTGCATGGGAGTATCAAATCCAATCACTATCTAAGCGTTCTGAGAGATCATGTCCATCCTTTTGTCCAGACTGTATTCCCTGGAGAGCGACCGCTTTTTCAAGACAACTCCCCTATCCTACTGCTAGGTGAGTTTAAGAATGGTTCGAAGAGCATGACGATGCAGTTGAACATCTCGCCTGGCCCCCTCAGTCTCCGGATTTGTATATTATTGAACATTTATGGCAATATTTGGAGTCCAAACTTCGTTCCCGATTTCCACCTCCATCCGGACTTTCGGAATTAGAGACCGCTCTGCAGGAGGAATGGCTTAATATTCCTTTAAATATTGTCCATGACCTTTATGCATCTATCCCACGTCGCATTAAATTTGTACTTCAGTCAAAGGGTGGCCCAACCCCCTATTAATAAAGATTTTCCATTATTTCACAGGTGTTCGTATTATTTTGTCCACCATCTGTATGTATATACTGCTAGCCATTAAAATTGCAACACCGTGAAGGAGGGATAATACAAACGTCAAATTCTCATGAAAGGAAGAAGATGCTGGGATATGCAAATGATTAGCATTTAAGCGCAATCGAACGACGCAGGAGGGAGAAGCTGCATCTCATATTCTGTATAAAAGGAAAGTTACGCAGCTGGTTTCTCATTTGGAAATTGCATTTGAATGTTGGTTATTTGTGAGAAGATCGTATTATGCCCCGTATAAGGAGAAACGGCTACCAGCATGTGTAGGAATACTATTGCGGCAGGATCGTGGCCTATAGAGAGTGCGGTTTATCATTCCTCGATATTGCTATTCACATTGGTCGGAATCCAATTACTGTCATACGAATATGCAATCGATGGGTTCAGGAGGGTCATACTGAACGCCATGCAGGATCTCAAAGACCTCCCACCAGTAACACTCGACAGGACAGACATGTTATCAGGTCCACTTTGCAGGATCGTACAGCCATATATATATAAGGATAGCAAAAAAATTAATTTTTTTTGATACATTTCAAATCAGTTGAAATAAAGTATACTATAATGAGTATCATAAAGTTGAAAAGCTAATAAAAAAGTCAATAAAATTTATCTGTAAATATTTTATTGCGAAAATAAAATAATTATACAAAAAAAATGCTATTTCCGCCTGTCTTAAAACTTTTAAGGACAGAAAATAAAAACAATACAGTCATGAAGAGACAAATACTCAATATGTTTTGCACCCACCATTGCTTTTAATCACCGCAAATATTCCATATTTCATGGACATTAATAATTTTTGGCTCAATTCGGGACTGGTTTTGCACCATTCATCTTCATTCGTAGATCTGAGTTCTGAAGCTGGCTAAGTTCTGACGAGTTTAAAAAATGAAATATACCTTCCATTTTTGTAAACTCGTCTTTCCAGAACTCACCACAAATTAATTGATAGAGTTTAGATCAGGGTGGCCATTGCAGAACTTCAATATTTTTCTTCTGGAACCAGAGATTTTTCCTACGGCTTGTGTGGATAGTCGCATTATTTTGCTGATAAATAAATTTTTCGCCTGCCAGAAGTGTTGCAACAGGTGAAATATGGCCAGAAAGAGTTTTTACATATGCTTTTGAATTAACTTTTCCAAAAAGAAATGCAAGTGACCCCCAAGCCGTTAAACGAAAAGCAGCTCAATGTCATAATGGATCCGCCACCTAATTGACGGTTTGAGAAAAATTCTTTTTCTTTTCTCAAATCATGCCAATAATACTTCGAACCATCAGAATCATCAAAGTTCCATTTTTTACCATCGGAGAAAATAACCTGCCACCATTTGGCGTCCCAAGTCATCACTTGTCTTGCAAACTGTAAGAGCTGAGTTTTGTGTCTAGTCAGTAAAGATGGTTTGCACAATTTTGCTGTGTATTGGAAATTCCCAGATCGAGTAATTGTATTGCAGATTGTTTTCTTGCACAAATTCAACTCAGCTGTTCTTAAAATTTCTTTACTTGAGTATTTTCCAGTTGGTGCTAACTTTAAAACTTTCCTTTCATCTCTGTGTGACAAGGCTTCTGGTCTGCCTCTAGCGAGTTTTTTTTTTCCGTACTCGTCCATTAACTTTAAACAATTGTTTATGACAGTTTTAGATCTTCCTATCTTCTTTGCAATAGACCGGCAACTCATTCCTGACAAAAGATTCAACAGCACCTTTTTCATATTCAGTCAGTTTACTTGCTTTTGGCATTATTATAAAATTATCTAAAATCTTAATAGAAAACGTCAGAAAAATCACTATACAAAAGAGTATTTAATGTGCAAATCAGTAATAGTTTTACGTAACATTTCTGTAAAAAATAGCTGTGTCCTTAGAATTTTTACACAGGTGAAAATAACATTTGTTTGCATAATTATTATTTTTTAGGAATAAAAAGCTCGTAGATATATTTTGTTAATTCTTATATTAGTATTTCAACATTATGATCAACATTAAATCTCATTTCAATTATCTCATTTTAAATTTATCAAAATTTTTACAATTGTTTGCAGTCTTTAAAGCTTTTTCACGCTATATATATATATATATATATATATATATATATATATATATATATATATATATATATATTCATCACATAAAAGAACTCACTTGCGTCGAAATAAATTCGTAAATAGTTATTTCAGTATGTGAAGTTCATAGTTTGAAATTTCCTTTGTAGAATTAAGTACTCAAATCAATGTACAGGTAAGTGCTTGCTACACAAACTTTTATTCAGGAAACTTCATCGTCGCACGCATTTTGGTGACGTGTAGTCATTAAATAAAGTAGTGCCAGCTTTCCAGCAGTCCTGGGTACATTATTTAGAGACAAATTTAAAAACATCAAAATATAGTTCCCAGAAATGGCAAACAAAAAAGGAAATGAGAGTCGTTTTGAATTACTTAATTGTCCGTGGCCTTTTTGAATAACATGGTTGCTTGGATACAGTGATAGTATGTCTAGCATGGGAAAAAAGAATAATAATTGAGAGTTCTATATATTCATTTTCATTTTATAACGCATGATGGATATTCCACGATTCACATTGCTAGAAGCACACATGCTTTTTAGTGCAACTCAGGACATCATACACGTACACTATAAGTAAAATACATTAAAGCTTACATTTTATATTGATTTTACATTTTCGTTCTTCACTAAATACAGTGATTTCCGCTTATAAGAATCACGTTTGTTATTACTGTTTTTGATTCTTATAAGCGGTTGATTCTTATAACCGAAATTTAGGTTTTTGGACAGGAACACACACACACCTATATATACATATATTAGATAATTTACCATAAAATACTCTTTAATTTACATTAACTATCTTTTATTAAACTTATTTTTTATAGTTTTAAAAATAAAACTTAATTTTTAGACCTATAATTAGATACACATGATTATAGTAAGAGAAGAAAAAATACAATATTTGTTACAAGTTACAACATACCTGCTTAACAGTTTTAACATTTCAACTACAGGAAGGGAGCAAGAAAAAGTTTTCTACGGTAGTTTTACGTAATGAAATTTTCAGAAAGCTGTTTATACCTCTTTCAATACTTATAGTCTCAGACGAAGATTTACTCGGACGGGTAAAGTTTCCCCCGGGTCAAGCTAATAGGACAGTGTTGTGGTAAAGCATTTAAGGGGAAACTATTATGTTATGTCTAATAAAGAAAGTGGGGAATTTTACGACTATATTCCATCCCATCTTATCAATCTTTCTTTAAAAAAAAGAAAGAACTTCGTGCCTTTTGAGGGTTTAAGTAGCTTTTTTGGAAAAATGAAAGGAAAGCGAAGAGTGTAAACTGATTCTTAAAACCGGTGGATTGATTCTTTAAAGCGAAAATTTTAACATGGAAATAATTCATTTGTTTTTGTTTTCGCGATATTGATTCTTATAAACGGTTGATTCTTATAACCAGTGATCACTATAAGCGGTGGTTACTGTACTCGTTATAAAAATGTTTATAATAGAGAAAACATTTTGTTGCATGCCTGCGATACATTTTTTTCCGTGATTTCATATTACAACGTTATATGCACTCACAACCACAAATAAAGTTTACAAGCATGCCACTTTGGTTCATATATGTTTGGTTTTAGATATTCCGGTAAAATAATTGGTGATAATATAATTGATTTCTCAGTATTGATCTCCATTTTGGTTGTATTTCTGAAAAGTAACTAAAATGTCGATATTCGAGATGTTCTGCCGACCACAGCGTGAGCTTAAACGGCGTTTATATAAAAACAACCTCCGCGCAAAAAGCGACGACCTGTATCTTAAAAATTTTAATTCTTAATAACAAATCCTTTTTTTTTGTTTTTTAAAACTATTTCAGTGGCAACAATTTTAATTCCTTAATTTGTTAATTAATTTATTAATTAGGTGCTAAAACATAAAAAAAAATTCTTAAGTTTCTTAAACCATCAATTCTATCGACAGCTTCAAAACTAATTTCTATTTTGCCGTGTTCCAACTGGACTTATAAATTTGACCTTATTATATCCCATTTAAGTTTGATTATACATTTCTTATTCATCAAATTTTAACACAAGGAGTGCTTAAAATGTCGATATTCTGCTCCAAATGTTAATATCTTGTAATGGTAATTTTTTTAATTGAGTTTTGTTTCATAACGTCGTTTTTTACGCATAAACTGGCAATTATTTACTTTTCATGGTCTCTTAATTACATCTTTGGCAACTTTACATTCGTCCTGTTTATGAGGAGGGGCGAGTCCTGACAGTGCATGATTCCTTTTAAACCACCTTTTTGTTGTCATTTTTGCTATTCCTCTGCAGAAATGACATTTCTAACCAACATTTTTATTCATATTTAACAATTTGTATTCTTAAAACATTAGCTGTATAATGGCTTTAAGCATTATAACTCAAGAACTCTTTTTGAAATAGTTTTTACAGCGTAGTAAGCGTAAATATAACTTGACACTCCATCGAAATATCGCATGTTAAAACCTTACATTCAGTATCTTAGTATCTCCATCGTGAATTCCTGTTGATCTGAATATAAAGTAACTTTCACAGCCTTTAAGCCCTAATAAGCTTCACTAATTATAAAAATTTATTTTTTTTTACACAGGTTCGATGTTTTTTGTACAAATGATGAAACAAGTCACCCAAAGTAATTATACGTTAATCTTATTATGGGTAGCTTCATTCTCTTAACTTGCATTTTTGTCTTAACAATGAATCTTTCTGCTTGAAGAGATGCAACTTAACATTAATAAGATAGCCTAAATCCAATTATTACACAAAGTTTGTACCAATAGATAAGAAAAAAAAAATGAACATATTTTTCATTTATTGCAAATTTGATGGCTCTCAATCGCTTTTACTGTGAAAATTTCATAACTGATTTCAGAACGTTTTATAAAGTAAAAAACTGTGTAGACCGTAGTAATTTTTTTTCAACTCTGGTCAATGTCGCATGATTGTGCATAACATATCAAAACATTCCCTAAAACAACCCTTTCAGTGTGAAAGAACTTATCTTAAAGTCATTTCACCAATTTCTACTTTTTTACATATTTTCAATTGTATTTTTATGATACACACAATGCGTTTATAACATTTCTGTCTATAAAATCAGAACACCTGTACCATTGAAATATAGGACTAATCTCCTTTGATGTCTAAAGTAGATTTTGATATTCGTTTTCTAAACTATCTGCTTCGGTTAGATCTGTGATGCGCATGAAAATGCATTCAAGAGCATTTGCGTAAGCGTTTGGAAGCCTGGTCATGTTTGTTGAAAAATGCAAAATTTATAACGCTTCCACCATGTTCTGAAATATTAGGGTTTTGGATTATAGCTTCTAGATTTCAGAACACGAGAGATATAAGGAAACCAGGGCCTAAATATTAAAGTGAATTCCAAATACAGTTGGACCTCTATTTAACGAAGTGGCTAAATCCCGAAAAAAAGTTCGTTATATGGAAAATTCGTTAAATAGAGATTTACCTTTTAAAATACTTTAAACTAAGAAAACAGATTTTAATTTCATAAACACTAAATACTGTTAATAAAAGTAATTGATCACACCTTTATTTTGTAAATTAATGTCTATTTGTTTTATATATCTTACCCATCAAACAGAAATCTGGAAGGAAAACAAGAATGAAACAAAACATTTTCCGGGAATACACTGCATTTTCAATTTAAAAAATTATATTCAAATTAATGAATTTTAATGACATTCTCGCATTTTATTATAAGAAGTAATTTTAAGCATACATTACCACATGCGTCCTTAAATTTAATTACGGATAAAGTCTGTTAATTTTGTCTTCAAACTGCAACCCGCGTCGGAATGTGTTAAAAGAAAGTTAATGTGTTAAATGTGTTAAAAGAAAGAATAAGTTTGAAATGTTCAGAAATATTTTGAGAAATATGGAGAAAAAATAATATTGGATCACAAGAAAAAGTTCGTTAAATAGAGAATGCACGTCGCTATTTGGAGGTTATTTTACGAAGAAATTCACAAAATGTTCTTGGTTCCAAGGAAAAGTTCGCAAAATAGAGAAATTCGCAAAATAGAAGTTCGTTAAATAGAGGTCCGACTGTACTTCCAAACATCCATGACAATCACTTCACCCGAACTTACAGACTCTGGTAAATAAGGACAGTGCTATTGCGTTCTGCTGTCATTCATTAATGTACTAAAAAAATATAATGCCTTTATAATACTCATAAAATTTAATCGAGGCTACAAATTTAAGGCGCTTTCTACTATAAAAATTCCTTTTATAGCTTAATTCTGAGAGAATTTGCATTTTAAACACGATGAAGCAGAATCCTACTGCAACCATATAAAAGATGGTGTTGATAGACTTAAAGACATTAATACACGTAGCGTCGCAATAGCTTCTTAAAGAATTCCTGTAAGAAAAGTAAATTAGGTAGGTGAACTAGATAGCCAGGTGGGGAACGTCATGTGTTGTTGTTGCTAATGCCCCCTGGTTGGAGGTTCCATTCGCCAGGTCCTAATAGGCTATTGGGGTGAAAAGAGGCGGCTCCTGTTCTAAATTAGCACCACAAGGGTCGGAGACCGACTTGGCTAAATGACCGGTCCCGTAATTTTGAACCGAGTCAAGTGACGAAACCGGAACACTTGACCCCGCACCTCCAGAGGTAAATTTGAGAACTTGGAGACATTGCAGCCACGACCTATTTTACATGCCCCGGCCACCATTAGTGAACACGGCGGTGGATTTTCAGCGACGAGCATCGAACCAGGGACGTTCGGATCTGTGTCCCTCTGCTCTTGCCAACTGGGCCACCGCGCCTCGTCATATGTTTCTTGTATAAGTCGAGAAAGCCAAATCATAAATTCAAACCCCTCGTCTCTCCTTCCTGAACCATTCAACCGATATAAACTGGAACCTGTTCTTCGAGCACAGAAATTCGTAAAACCTTAGCAACTTCATGATGTATATTCAGTCTCGTTAAGGACATTACCTCAGCTTCGCCTACTCTTATTACTTACTAGTAGGTAGCCCGCCATTTTGACGTCATAATGGAAAAAGTATATGAAAGTTAAAAAATATCCCGAATTATCTAAAATATTGCATTTAATCGACACCTTGTAAAAGCAAAACCTTTCATTATTTTTTATTTATTTAGTTTTTCATGCGATTGGAGTAGTAGACTGCCATCCAACCCGTCATTTTGACGTCATAATACTAAAAATGACGTCATAATGGAAAAAGTATATGAAAGTTAAAAACTTTTTTTACAGTTCACTTCACGATTCATTCACATTCAAGTTTATTTACTTTCAGAATTCATCGCAAAAGTAAACAGATTTTTAAAAACTGTTAAATATACAGCTAAAAACATCCAATTTTTTTTAGTTCTGAATGTTTTATAGAAAAATAGGCTGAACAAATGTGATTTGATGGAGAAGATATTTGTTTTTAGGTAAGAAAAAATTCTGATCCACATCTGAAATTGAAATTAAGCCTATTTGGCGGTTTGTTTACCGAGGGCTTCAATTGAAAGATGAGTACAGCCCGGAAGTGTCATACAGAGACAACGGCTATTATATATAGGATTTACAAAATTATAAAGCAAAACTATTAACTTTCCCTTCGATTGTCGCGTAGATGTGATCCAACATTCGCAAAATATGCATACATAAGTGATATAATCCTTTTTTACATACTAATATTTACAACCACTTTGATATAGATATTCAGCCAGAGATTTTCTAAATCCTGTACCATTCTTAATTCCGAAAGAAAATACTTTTGAACTGTGATTTTGGATACTAGATTTTGTGTAGAAAGAAACTGTCTGAACCTATCCGATATGGGTAGTCTGTATTACCGTTACTTACTTAAACCAAGTTACAAGTCGTGTTAGAAAAAATACACTTTTTAAATTGCATGCCTACCAGTACAGATAGCGCGCTGTGGCTGCTGAGGGTACTTGATGGTACAGGATTGCACCAGGAATATTTAGTAGGCTTGAAAGATGCCGTTCGCAGGAACAGGGTTGAATTGGGGGGAAACCAAACTTCGATATTGCTCCACTTCTACGGCAGGCGACTCGTCGCTGCACAGTCGCAGATATCTGACAAAACATTAGACATCAGTTTATCTTTTTGTCAGGGAATTTTCCTATTCCTCAAACTTTAAACCACTTTGAAAGGACTCGTTTTAAAACTGTACGGGATTCAGGAAAATGTGATAAGAGGACACAGGAAGTTCGTTCCGGGAAGCATCCTACAATGGAAAAAACGTTGGGAACGGTATGTCGCCATTAGAGAGAACTGCTTTGAAGGGGATAGAGTTTAATATGATGTAAAAAGAACAATTAAATTCTTATAGCATCAGTTCGGTCATTTTTTCAATTCCTACTATTAGTTCACACTCTCTCTATATATATCTTGTTCAAATTTTCAATCGTTAATAAAAGTACATTTTATTCATCCACTCAAGTTCAAATACATTTTTTTAAACTTGTAGTGGATGACACTTGAAGTTAATACAGTTTTTTCAAATATTAATTCATTAATTAAATGTAATTAATCAATTTTAGTTTTAGACCTAGAGCGTCTCTTGCTCTTGAATAGTAATTTCCTTCTTGTTACTGTGTAAACGGTAGCACTGCGGTATCGCGGGTTCTCCCGTCCTGTAGGTTGCGAGCTCGAATCCCCAACATGACAAACTTTTTCTCTCTCTTCCCCTCCCCCTCCTAATCTCGCACAGTAGGGAAGGTTCTGGCAGGCAATTCTTTTTTTCAATTCCTACTATTAGTTCACACTCAAATTTTTCTTTGTTGACCTAAGTAGGAATTGACTTTAAAAATTTTTTTTTATATATTACTTGTTTAATACGCCTTGTATATCAACCTGAAATTTGCTTTTCAAGTTAGAATCTCATTTAAATGTACAAGTACATGTTAGCGTACATGTAAAACATGTACGTCGTGAATTCTTATAATTCTTCTATTATATATATTTAAATAGCAGAGTAAAAACTGTGCAGTAAAAGCTGTGTTTGTTAAAAAAAAGGTATACGTTAAAACCATTAAAGATGCTCAGAATAATGTATAGACGACAAGCCTTTTAACAATAATATAAAAGTATTTATTTATTTGAAAAATTAGTTAAAATTAGTTAAAAACAACAATGTCAATATCTTCATTTATCCCTAGTAACACTTGGTAATGTACGCCGGATTTTCACATTGAATCAATTTCTTAAACAAACAGTCTGTTTCCTATAGTGTGATGGACTATCAAGAAGGATTTAGATGTCGAAGTAATTTAAAATATCTTACTTTCAGCAGGCTTAATACAACATCTTGTTATCTTATCAGATCAGACACAAACTTCTTAATAGACCCATTGATGACAGAGCAGCTTGATACTTGTTAATTGATCCTTGATAATACTCGATCATTGCTACTATATCCTTGATACTAGATCCTTGATACTACCTGATAATACTCACTATCTCACCGACTAGATAGTACCCGTCAAAACTTGAAGGTAAATAATTGAACAGTTCCAATGAAAAAAAAAGGTTCATAACCTTGTTAAAATATTAGAAATTTTTACAGAATATTAGCTGTTTTTCTATCCGATGTTATAATTAAAACTGTTGTAAAAATCCGAGTTTATAATTTAAAAAAATCTTCTTGGAAAAAAAAGCATGCTTACCGCTGATTTTTCAATCCGACTTGCACAATATAATATGCTATGTATACAATCTAACTAATATGCTAAAAATATGCTATGTATAAATATATTAAGCAAAAATAAAACATATAAACTAATGAAAATCAGATTAAAAAATCATACAAATTACTCACGTGCAAAATATTTTTGCAGTCTATTTACGCTGCGCTGCAATCGTGTTTCAGAATTCTTTTATTTTCATGAATTTTAATGATGTATACACGTGCATTCAATAATTTGAACCGGTAGGCAGCGCTGCAATCGCGTTTCAGAAATTTTTTTTTTATTTTCCTAAATTTTAAAGCTGTATACACGTGTATTAAATAACAATTAACTTAACCTACAAATTTGTTAAACAAACGATTTTGGTGTTTTGATTTCTGTTTATTATTGTATTTTTGCACGTGAGATTAATATAGGCTGATATATTTGGGATGCGGTCGCTCCGGAAGGTTTACTTGACAGAGGCATACACAGAACACGCAACTATTAGGGGAATACTCACTACTGAAAGTGTTCACGACTTATATACACGTGTCAAAAGCTGATATTCAAATATCGGGTTGTAACTTCTACGAAATACGCCATCTACTAGAAACTTTTATGTTTAATTATATGACGTACGGTAGTTTGCCAAACATGACGTAATCAAAAGAAACTTGCGTCAGTGATTCGGCTTAGTTATGAATTGAATCGCTTTAACTTGAACCGGCTTAAAATGGAAATGCAAAATATGACGTCAAACTTCGGAAAGGCAAGTAATTAATGGACCTTTAAAGTAATTCTTAGTTCATATTGCTAACAGTACACGAATGTGAAAAACTAATTTTTAACAATGTATAATTGTTTGGTTACCAATTTTTTTGAAAAAGTGAAATCTGATAACCAAATTTCTGCCATTGGCAAGAAATTTCACTACGAATTTAGAAACTAAGTTTTGTTTGCTTCTCTCTTTTTTTATTCTAGGGGTTTAGAGCGCAACAGCCCTCTTGTACTACCCGAGGGTTGAGCAGACTGGTTTCTACAGTGTACAGCTGCTGATTCTCAACGGCTACATACTCGCATGCAATTGTGGGACTCGAACGCACATTCTAAAGCCAAAGGTCAGAGTACTATCCGCTTAGCCATTGCATAAACTTCCCTTTTTAATTTTAACTAGTTTTTGTAATAATATTCCGAGAAGGGAAGAAAACCCCATGAAATAACAATATTAAATAAAGCTTTCCCATATCTGAATTAAAAACTTTGAAAAGCGCCTAAAAGAATTTATGTTATTTTTGCGCTAGAGAATTTCTGAAAACGTATGCATAGTAGTTTATACGGTATTAAATGAATTGATTTTTAATTTTGTCTAAGCATCATGAATAATGTAGCATAAAAAAAACGAATAATCGATACGCTAGAATTACTATTTAAGATTATGTGGACTATTAAGCTTATATAAACAAATTTAAACGTAGAAGAACCCATTGATGACGTTGCAATTATTTTTAAAGAAGAAATGTGTCTTTAAACCGACTAGCTAGTAGAAAGTCCCTACTTATAACTAAACAATGAATCAATGTAACAGTTATAGTTATTTAGGGGTTTTAGAATTGTGCAAACTTTGCTGAATCAAGAAAATTTAAATACCGATGTTTCGCTTCTAAAAAATCTTCAACCGATCATCAGTCAGAAAACGCTGATTACACACAGTTTTTTTACTCGCTATTTTATCATTAACTCTTTTAGACAAACATGTTTTCTTTTTTAAGCTGAAAGAGAATGTCTGGCATGTACACCCATTTAATGTTTTCTTTTTGTAGAATTTTTTTCCCTTATGTCTTTCATTATATTCCGACGTTTATCGTAAGATATTTAAGATAAGAGGAAAAAATCTCCCTTTTTTCAATACTTTAAACATTTTGAAGGGCAGTTAAAAATTTACCATTCACACGCAAATGCAGTTAGATTCTTTAATAAAAACAAACATTGAATATTCTTAGAGTATTTTTGTAAGTTTTATTTTTTTCCCGTTGCAATCAACACGAAATTAAATACTGTGACAATGATTCATATTTGACCCAAACAACAATTAATTTTATAATGAGGTAAGGCTAAATGTGTTTTTAAGGCGAAGCATGCGTATATAAGCTACGGTAAAAGTCCGAAGTCTGGCCAATACGCGAAATGGCTGGCCACTTCTAGGATTGGCCATATCACTTGGCCAAAGCCCGAAATAATCAAACATTTAAGACTACTTCAGGTTTTGGGAGGCCAGTTCGCCAATCAATGATTAGTTCACGAACTGTCAAAGAAAAAGTGACCTCAGGTAGAGGTTTTGTGGAGCTGGATCATGCAGTTACAGGAATTTTATTATACCAGTTCTAATTCATAATATTACTAATGTGAAAATCCCTTTAGTTTAGTCAAAGTAGAAAAAATCTCTCCAAAATTGAAGAGAAAAGGACAATTTTTCTTCATATTTAGTAAAAGGGTCACTGATCGACGATTCACCGACCGACCAAAGCCCGAAGTAGTCCTAAAGATTATTTCTGGCTTTGACCAAGAGACTTGACCAATTCTAGAAGTGGCCAGCCATTTCGCAAATTGACCAAACTTCGGAATTTGGACGTAGCATATACATTTATGGACAAAAAAATTAGAGCACCAAGAAATAATTGCGGGATCGTAACGAAACTTGCAATGAACGTACATGTCGGGGAGATATGCAAATGATTAGAAATGCAGCGTGATTGCGCATTACGTATAGCCGGTAGAGGGCATTGAACATCGTACTCTGTGGAGTATAAAACAGGTAACCAAAGCTTGTTTGAGTGTGCTGAATCATTTACAAAGGAAGAGCTGAGATAGACATGCCATTACGCCGTGTTCGAAGACAATATAAGCAGTTGTCGCAGTTTGAGAGGGGGAGAATCGTCGGGATGATGGAAGCTGGGTGGTCAGCTAGGCGAGTAGCCCGTCAGTTAGGCCACTCTGATTGTGTTGTGAGGAGGTGTTGGGACCAGTGGACCCGAGAGATGTCATGTACACGAAGACCAGGCTCAGGACGCCCTCGACAGACCAGTCGTCGAGAAGACCGCCACATCGTAAGAAATACACGCGTACAGCCAACTGCTTCATCGGCCGCCATCCAGGCACAGGTAGCACCTTCACTAGGGGCCTCTGTGTCTTCTCGAACCATACGAAGGCGCCTGGCTGAAGGACAGTTAGTATTGCGGCGCCCATTACGTGTGCTGCCCTTGACGCCCACCCATCGACGCCTCCGTTTGGAGTTTTGCCGCGCACGAGGAAACTGGACTGCAGCGGAATGGAACCATGTCGTCTTTAGCGACGAATCCAGATTCAATCTCAGCAGTGATGACAATCGTGTTCGTATGTGGAGAGCCCGAGGTGAACGCTTCAATCCTGCCTTTGCTGTACAGCGACACATCGCTCCCACAGCTGGTGTAATGGTATGGGGTGCCATTGCCTACAATACATGGTCACCCCTAGTATTGTTCCGTGGCACCATGACAGCCCAACGGTATGTTCATGAAATCCTGCAATCACATGTGTTGCCACTCATGCAACGGCTCCCAGGAGCCATTTTTCAACAAGACAATGCTCGGCCTCATACGGCAAGGGTGTCACAAGACTATCTCCTCTCTGTTACTACCCTTCCTTGGCCTGACCGATCCCCAGATTTGTCTCCAATTGAGCATATCTGGGATCATTTGGGACGACGAGTTGGGCATCCCACGAGTTTGAACGAACTAGAGGCAAGGTTACAGCAAATATGGAACGAAATGTCTCAAGACATCATACAGAACTTGTATGACTCAATGCCCGATCGTATCGCATCGTGCATTCGCGCTAGAGGGGGGTCCAACGGAGTATTAACTCCTCCGTTCTTTTGCCTTTTTCTCTGAAATAAATTATCCTTTTTCTTTGATTTTCTTATCATTTACTTATATCAAAGTAGTCATTACGTATGTAAAATTTCGTTTCATTTTGACGACTCCTTCTTGGTGCGCTAATTTTGTTTGTCCATGAGTGTATATTAGGGCAAGTAAAAAAGTTTTACTATAAAATTAGAAAGATTTTTTCATTTAAAATATATATAAATTTGAATCTATAATTTTTCAACATAATCTCCCTCAAGATCTGGAGAAAAAAGAAATATATGCGAAATATACGTATATCATGGCTGCATGGTGGAATGGATTAAAGTTCATGGCAGAAATTCCCAAAGGAAGTCGTTGCAGTCTTCCGAAATGAACAAGTTTGTTAACATGATGAAAAAATCCTTGGCAAGATTGCACTAATATTTTTCTCTACAAAACAGTTTTCAATATTTAAAAAAATCTTCATCATATCAACCTTCACCCTCCTGCGTTCTGAAAGAAAATATATCGAGGAAAAACCCTCTGAAATTCCAAAGCAAACCATCACAACAATATTTTGAACTGACCTTTCTACCTCTTAGATGTCGTCACGTTTTTAAAATCGCTTAATACATTAAAAAATGTGTCATATTTAATAGGATTTGGATAAATCTATTGCAAATAATAACAAATTCAGGAAGAATGTAAATAGTTTTGTTTTTTATTTTTTAAATTGAGCTATTCCTGATTTCAAAATATTTTTTTCAGCCTTTCAAATATCTTATCTTCTTTGCACATTTGCCGTTGTATTCTTAAGTTAGAGGAATTCGTATCTGTATGATTCGAGAGTCTACACGATTTCAATTTGCCATCTCTGTGCTCGTGAAATTTTCGAGAAAAGTTGATATGATCTTGTGTTTAGTTCTAATGTTTTGACAGGGAGAAAAATACATACCTACATACATTAGGGAATGTACGAAAATTGCTTGAAACGGATATTTCTCAATATTTTTGTAATGATCTCAGTATTTTTTCATTATAGTATAATGATATAGACATAAATTTTTTTAAAAAAAGCTTATTTACTTTCATCAAATATCAATAAGTACGACTTTAATCCACCTAATGGACTGACTGCGTAATGGCATGCAAACTTTCTTTTCTTCTTTGCTTGTAAGAAACAGCTGAAGTTACTTATGGAGAAGAGATAAGGCAATCCTTTTGTTGTTTTTCTCGTCACGTATCTCGGAATTCGAGAAATATAAATGAGACTCTCAGTTCATTAAATTATATTGCACTGTTTGACAATCCCATTTGTTTGCATAAAACAGGATAGATTTGAATACATTTCTTGAATTTTAAATTTTTTTACAACTTCTTTTAAAGTTTTAGTATTAGCCTTTGTAGAATATTGATTACTCTTGATGCCTGAAATCACATCTAGAATCAGATCTAGAGTAAAGAATTATGTTTTATTACATATTTTAGTTAAAACTTGTATTCTATATACACATAACGCCCACAACAAGTTTGCAATTCCTCCAAATAATAGTTCTATTTAGTTGTACGTAAAATACGTTTCAATAATATGTATATTAATAACTTTTATCGGAATATAACTATGTAAAAATAGTTAAGCATTTTTAGAAACTAAGTAAAATTCTTTCACCCCAAGTACAATTTGCGTGAAAGAGTTTAACCCTTCAGCGGGGGCGACAATTTTTGGGACACCAGCAGGCGCGCGTGGCACAAAGTGCAACGTCTCTTTCAACTTTGATTATTCCTTTTCTAATAAACTTTTTTTTTCAAATTGAAAACAATAATTCTGCGTTTTATGACAATGTATAAAATGTTGATAATTTTGAAATCTATTTATAATTAAAGGCCAAAGAATGCAGATACAATCGTCTTATTTTCAAAACTTTCTGGTTTATTGGATCTAAGGACAACTTGCGAATGGATTCCTGTTATGTCTAAAAACCTAGAACACAATGAGATTGTCTATCTTCGTGATATGCGGAATACCGTGTAATAGCTGTACATCTGATGATTACATCAACTCCTGCTTTTGTCGTACTGTAATCCAGTATAATCGCTGGTTTACCACGGTTAAATCACGACTTACAATGAATGGAAAGGAATACAAGGGTTAGAAAATCAGACCCGCATTAGAAAGGGTGTAGCTATAAATAGAAACTGCTTAGAACATTCAAACCTTACATGCAAAAACAAACCATTCAAAATTTCGAAAATTTTGGACTTTGTACACGGACGCGCCTGCTGAAGGGTTAATGAAACCAATATCAGCAATTCCTGTAGTTTTTGCAATAAAACGTCTGATTATGATTTATTTGAATGTAGGTTAAAACAATTGTGGTTTTTATTCGTATTCTTGACCAATGAGTTCTTTTTACAATATTTATATATTCTAGTTATAAAAGCGTGCATTTTAACAGAAATGATATTGAATATATTTAGACTTTTGCTGTAAGAAAATTACTTAATTTTTTAAATCACAGAAAAAATTTTTATTACATGCATCCTTCTCTATTTTCCATAAAATTCGTCTAGAAAATGCGAATGTATTAAAATAGAGCAAACCGAAAAATAAACTACTCTCACAGAAACATTATAGACAGTCTGTGTTTAATTTGGACTATTTGAAAAAAAAAAGTATGGAAAACCCTGATCATTTGATCTATCACGGCATTAAAAATTATTTTCATTTTCACCGAAACATGATTTACTGGCAGTCATTTAAATAAATGTTAGCTAAAATGTGTTTTTTAAATAGCCTTTAAATGGGTATTTAAATGCGTAAATTCCAGCGAATTTATTTTACATCTGTAAGGGGCATTTTAGAAAAGCTTGCACACATTTTCAGTCGATTGAAAAACCATTTCACGAACATTCTAAACTCCAAAACTACGTGCTTCTCAGCTTCTGATATATTACACCCCTTGAACCAATAATGATACCATTATTTATTTTAAAGCATCCGAAATTAGCTGGGCAATTTAGAGATACTTAAAGGTAAAGATAAATAGCTGACGTCATCGTTGGGATAGGTGCAGAAACCTCTTTTATGGATCCGACCATTTTATGATTCCATAAATGATCAAAAGTTTTCGCTTAAATTTCTCACAAAATGCAGAAAACAGAAATTAGTCATTTACAGTAAATTTTACAGACAAGAAAATCCTTATTATAACATTTGAAAGAAAATACTTCCTAACAAGTAAATTCAAAGAAAAGGGGAGGTACAAAGAGAGGTTTCGAAGAAGGATGTATTCAAATATTGTCTGCTATGTCTTTGAAGTTTGAGCAAAGACTCTGGCGTTCCTCAAAATTTGTTTACATTTAATCCATTTCTTACGTTAGTATCTTGGTAAGGAAACGGATTTAGATAGCCATTGTAGGAATGAAATGCCTCCCACATTCTCCGAAAATAATTTAATGCAGTGGTTTGATAACTGGATAGTTTGAAGTAAATATATTTCACATTGAAAGCTTTAAATTTTCTGTAATTACATATTTTTAATGTTTATTTCAATTTATTTATTTGTTAAAAATATATCATAATGATATTGTTAAATAAGTAAAATAATAAAACACTCTGAAGTAAACAAGGGACCTTCAGCCTAGTTTTCTTAAATTTTCAATATTTTACTTTACATACCTTTTATATACTTTACTTTATATAAATAAATGAAGTTAAGTTGATAATATTCAGCGCTTAAATATCAAGCTTACAGTTTTGAAATCACGCTCTTTATTATTTTAAATTTTTGTTACTTTTTACATAAATGAAATACAAATGCATATTAATATTTTAATATGAAGTTTCGGGCCCTAGGTTATCTATCGGTAGCGCGTCGCCTTTCGGTACTCAAGGTGCTCGGTTCGAATCCCGACAAACACCCGTTAAATATGTTAGAAATAGTCAAGGCCTTGGCTTTTCAGTTTACCACTTGTTCTCGTCTCAGCGGGTTATTTCAGGAGCGATCGCCGTAGGTTGAACATGATTGATCATGTATGCATTTTCTGCGCATGCGTAACCTGCGGCGCATGCTCTGTCGAGTGGTCGATTGTATATAAAATATTGTACGTTACTTTTCTCTTGGCAGATCAGATCGACGGAAACATATGAGTTGATGTTCCTGGTTTAACGATGAATGTATAATATATGTCAAGGGCAATAGATATTGTCTTAACATTTTTAAATGGCTTTTAAATATAAGAAGTGAAATGCCCATTCGTCAGGTTTTATTTTCCCGTTCTCACCTCAACCTCGCTACATCTTTTATGAGCATGTTAACCTTTTCCTTACGGGGTGGGATAGCATGTATCCCAAGAATACGGGCCCAAGAATGTATATATATATATAACCCCCTGGTCGTTCTTACTAAGGGGGTATGAAATTTCCCGTTCTAAAAAGGGATTCGGAAAAACTGGGCCCCGTAAGCTAAAGGTTAATTATTATTGTTGTGACCGTGATTATAAAAGATCAGCACATTGCTTAAAAAAATAAAAGAATAAAACTAGAATTCACTTACCACACTTTATTTAAGACTTAAGCTAGGAGAGCACAAAAATTATTTTCACGTGGACATCAAAATTCTTCCTCAAAAGACCAAGAAACATTAGGATGTCTTGATTCCAATACATTGGTCAATTCTGCATTTGTACAAATCCGTCCAACACGTGGGCAGGAACTTGGCTCACAGCTTGATTCCTTTCTTCGTAAAACACATCGTAGATTAATTATATTTCCTTTGTGCTGAACGTGCAACCACGTGCTTCAGAAAGCCTTCTCTATAAGAACATCGATGGACACTCTCGCCGAAGAAAATTCGAAGACTGACTTCACATAACGTTCTTCAGCCGGCAAATTCAAAATTCGCCACACCTTTTTTGTTGCCAACGTTTTTTTAAAACTTTGTAAGAAGTTCAGGAGAATGTCCATGCGCGCGCATTCATTGCCGCGCCACCGCTTTTAATTGGGCGAGCAGGAGCAAAGTAAACCAGTTCCGTCTAGTTTTAAATCGGATGTTCCGGAACTAGTTTTAAGTTGATGTTTTCATAACAGAGCTACATCTTTTTTGAGGATGTAAGTCAGGCTACAGGTAATAAAATATCTTCGTGTCTAGGCCTGATCTGGGCCCGTTAAATACGTAAACCGGAAAGTCAATCTATGAGGTCAATGGGTGAGGAATGTACGATCCCCAGATGTCGCCTATAGGTGTACTGAGTCAAAATTGGGGAGGCACCTAGCCAAGTCGGATTCCGACCCTTGTTGGGCTATTATAAACCGGAGACGCACTATTCAGCCTGAATCCTATATGGACCTGGTCTGAAACTTCCGGCCAGGGGTCATTAGGAACAACAACAACAACAACAAATATGAAGTTTTAGTCTCATGGGATTTGCCAAAAAAAGATGCAAGCAAGACCTTTTTTATTGTGATTATACAAAGTAAATATACACCGAAAACCTACTACAATTCATTAATTTTTAAAATAGTATATCAACATTTTCCTAACTTCTTTTCTCTATTCTTTCTAGCATGTTCCTATTTTTTTTAAAGAATTTGCTACCTCCAAAAATTTTCATTGGGATCGAGTGATTTTTTATTTAAAGAAAGGGGATAGTTTTCACCACTTGTTTGCACACCACTGATTTAATGCATGATCTCTGATAGAGGGAATTACTCAATTGCTGTATGAGTATATGTATCCATTAAAATTAAACAAGTTAAAACATTACGGTGCTTCAAAAGTGTCAAAGAGTGTTGACTATTTTCCGAAAACACAGTTTAGTGATTCAGTTAGAGGAAAAAAACTAGACTTTTAGAAAACTAGTTATTAACAAAATCTATAAAGAAAACCTTTTGGGTTATTAGAAAAAAGTCTAATAAGAAATGCAGTTATCAGAAAAAGTCCAAAAATGAGAGGACAAGATTTCAGATTGTCAGGGGTGAAAGCTTTATAATACAACTAGCGGCCCGTCCCGACTTTGTCCGGGTTGAACAAAATATTATACCAATAAATTTCCATTTGATAGCCAATAAATTGTAAATCTTTTTTTACCTTAATAATAACCTAAATAATACCTTAAATCAATTTTATGTTAGTTAATAATTAAAATAAATTTTTTAAAAGAAAAAGACGTGCCGGAGAACGGCTAGGTTCGAACCGCTAGCGTCAGAACAGAAGCCCACCGCGATAGCACAACGATAAGGATCGTTGAAACCTTCGGAACAAAAAGCGGTAGAAGACAGTAGCGGAAACAATGGATGATTAGATTATAGTTTCGTGCTTAAATAAGCTGACGGACCAACAGCATTGATTGCTGCAAAATTAACTTTATTTTTATTTCTCCGCTAACGGGAGGCAGAGTAGATGTCGACCGCTGTCAAGCGGCGCTTTCGTACTTCTACTTCCTTTTACATATTGCCGCTAGAGGG
The DNA here is from genome assembly GCA_907164885.2 of Dolomedes plantarius. Classification (NCBI taxonomy): domain Eukaryota; kingdom Metazoa; phylum Arthropoda; class Arachnida; order Araneae; family Dolomedidae; genus Dolomedes; species Dolomedes plantarius. The sequence goes on from OU015491.1 coordinate 18,055,971, forward strand.
CACAAGGATGCATCGCATGACACTAAAGGGTTATATGACGTAACATACACCCCGCGTTGAAATCGAAGGTTTCAACAATTATAGCAGCTTAACACATAAATTTTCATCAAAATACAATACACATATTACAATTACAGTTAAAACAACAATTAAACAAATTTTACACAAACAAATGATAATATGCAAAGTAAAGTTATATACAATTATATACAGTCTGAAAAATTCTATATAAAACTATTTACAGTCTATGGGTAATAAACAAACTTGATTTATACCCCTCTTGAAGATACCCTCAGAAGTTTTTACCCAAAGGACTCTGACCTTTCCATCAGAGCCCTTTACAACTCCTTCTATACGTCCTAACTTCCATTTATAAGGTGGCAAATTGCTATCCTTTAGTAATATCATGTCGTTCGGTTTTACATTATCCTTAGTAAATTTCCATTTATTTCGTGATTGTAAATGATTCAAGTAATCTCTCGACCAATTTTTCCAGACCATTTGAACTAATTTGGTCGTTTTTTGCCATCTGGATAAATAATTATCTTTACTTTCTGTTAAATTTGGCTCTGGTATCGAAATTAATGGACGGCAAATTAAGAAATGTCCAGGTGTTAATGCATTACAATCATTGGGATCTGTAGACATAGGCATAATGGGTCTACTATTGAGAATACCCTCTATTTCTGTTGTTACAGACCTGTTGTTACAGACTCTATTTCTGTTGTTACCCTCTATTTCTGTTGTTTTCTGTTGTTAAGAATTCTTCGAATGTAAGCCTTGTAGAACCCACTGCTCTTTTAAGGTGATATTTAAACGATTTGACACCTGATTCCCATAACCCTCCAAAGTTTGGGGACCGAGGTGGGATGAATTTCCATTTAATTCCTTCTGTGACTAAATAATTTACAAACATTTCAGAAGGTTTACTCATTAGTTTATGTAATTTTTTGATCTCAGAATTAGCCCCTATGAAGTTCTTGGCGTTGTCAGAAAAGATACAAAAACTTTTTCCACGTCTAGCGAAAAAGCGTTTCAGTGTCGCAATTAATGCGTTTGAAGTTAGATCTGTGACCACTTCTAAATGAATCGCTTTAGTGGCAAAACACACAAATACTGCGACGTATACCTTTTGAAATATACCCTTGCGTTGACCCTTATACTTGATTAAAAAAGGGCCACAGAAAGCAATCCCGCAATGAGAAAATGGAGGACTAGGATTGACTCTTTCCGCAGGCAAGTTTCCTAGTAGTTGGTTGGAACTAATGGGCTTGGTTTTGAAACACGTAACACATTCGTTAACAATTTTCCTTGCGAAACTTCTTCCTCCAATTGGCCAAAATTCTTGCCTGACACAATGCAACAAAGCCTGAGGGCCTAAGTGTAAATATTTCCTATGGAGGGATTCCATTATAATTTTTGTAAGTTTGTGTCTAGATGGCAAAAGTTTTGGATGTTTAGTATTTTCATTTACATTAGCATTTTGTAATCTACCACCTACACGAAGAATTTTATTGTTATCCAAAAATGGATTTAAGTTGGTTAATTTTCCAAATTTGATAGGTTTGAGTTTAGTCAAACTTGAAATCTCCTCAGGAAATTAAGCTCCTTGAACCAATCTTACCAATACATCCGATGCATGGTTGAGCTCCTCTGTTGTTATACTACCTACCTTGCGCTCATTTGAATTTCTAACATTTTGATAAAATCTGAAAATGTAACTTAAAATACGACAAATTTTAGTGAAATTATTACTTAAATTTAAAATATTATCAAGAAAATCAATTTTTGTATCCCCTAATATGACTATTGGAACAGAAGGTTTAAGTTCCTTATTATATAAATCATCATTTTGAATATCCCAGTCACTTGAAGATAGAATGTCTGAGTTTAAACAAGTGGGGCCATGCCACCACAAAGAGTTCTGCAATAACTCAGAAGCTGATGCACCACGTGATATAACATCTGCCGGATTGTCTGAAGAGGGAATATATCTCCAGTCATAGTTAGGACACAAAGAGTTTATCAGCATCACTCTATTAGACACAAAGGTCTTTAGCTTTTCCGGAGGTGTACGAATCCACGCCAAAGTGATGGTGGAATCACTCCACATGTATATGTGATTAATGGGAATTTGTAGGATTGGCACCAACTTCGACACGAGGCGAGCCAATAACAAAGCAGCGGAGAGCTCAAGACGAGGAATAGTTGATTTCTTAATTGGACAAACTCTTGATTTGCTGCACAATAAATTTGTTTTCACTTCTCCGTTGATGAGTTTAGAAGATATGTAAATTGTTGCACCGTAAGCCTTTTCTGATGCATCACAAAAACAGTGCAGGTCAATGGTAGTAGCATTTGGAAGAAGGACAAACGTTGGAATTTGCAGCTGATTGACATCAGGTAACTGTTTTAAAAATTTCAACCAGTCATTTAATTCGTTTGGTGGAATGGGATCATTCCACATGAGCTTCAACTGCCAAAGTCCTTGCAGAAATATTTTCGCCCATGTGACAACTGGACCGATAAGACCTAATGGGTCGAACAGTCTGGCGATAGTTGAAAGAACGTCACGTTTTGTGTAGCTCTCTGAATGTTGTACTGCGACTCTAAATTTGAAATTGTCAGACATGGGTTGCCACAGCATGCCAAGTGTTTTAACAGTGGGCAAGTCTGAAGAAAATGCATATTCTTCAATTTTGTTGTCATTTAATAAGTCAGAGTTATTAGACACCCACTTGTGTAGTTCCATACCTCCTTTAGATAGAATTTTAGCTAACTGACTTTGCAAGTCCTTTGCTTCTTCCAAACTATCTGATCCCGACAAAATGTCATCTACATAGGTATCATTGATTAGTGCTAAGGACGCCTTGGAATAATTTTGTTCATCTTCAGCCAGTGCTTTTAGAGCTCTTGTCGCTAGAAACGGAGCACAAGCTGTACCATAAGTAACAGTTTTAAGTCTGTATGTCTCCACTGGAGAACAAAGAGTTGGTTTCCACACTATCATTTGTAAATTTCTATCCCTGTCATCTACAAGAATCTGTCTGTACATCTTTTTTATGTCCGCACTGAATGCATATTTATAAGTACGGAATCTCGCTATTATAGAAAATAATTCTTGTTGTACTGTCCCACCATTCAGCAATATGGAATTCAGAGAAATTCCACTGCTTGATTTTGATGAAGCGTCAAACACGACGCGAAGTGGTGTTGATGTGCTTTCTGGGCGAAAGACAGCGTGGTGTGGAATATAATAGGTTTCCTTAGGACACTTATCATTGATCACTCTTTCCATATGGCCAAGAGAAACATATTCCTCCATAAAAGCTTTATATAATGTGCCCATTGTCTTATTTTTATCTAATTTTTTCCAAAGTAAGTTTAAACGCCTTTCTGCGATTTCTCTAGAATCCCCTAAAGTGTGCAGTTTTTCTTTAATAATTGGCAATCTCACAATGTACCTTCCTGTTTCATCTCTTTTAACTGTAGAACTAAAATGTTCTTCACAGTACTGTTTTTCAAATGTTTTTGAGTTATCTGAATTTCCTATACGATCTCCACGAAAGGACTCTAATTCAAAGAAATGTTTTACAACCCCATCTAAATTTTCAGGTTCTGAGATTACACCAGAAAAATAATAAGAATCTGTATTTTTGATCGACCCTGTAACTAGATATCCGAAAACACTGTTTTGCAATAATAATGAACCGTCATACGATCTGAATTTTTCTGCCTTTAACAAATCAAAAAACAATTCACATCCCAACAATACACTGATTCTGGTAGGGACATTGAAATCCGCGTCAGCAAGTCTTATTTCATTCGGAAAATAAATATTGGATATATCAATTCGTTGAGTAGGCGTTAACCCTGTAATATGAGGCAAAATAAAAAATGATAAAGTTCGGCTAAAATCACCCTCTTCATTAGATATTTTTGCCGTGGTTTTATTTTTTACAAAGCATTCACCACAATTTATTCCCGAAATCGCTGTGTTAACTTTTTGTTTATTCAATCCTAATGATTCTGCTGTTTCCGAGGTCATTATGCTTATACTGGAACCACTATCCAAAATCCCTTTTACTTTTATTTTTTCTCCAAATTTGTTTTCAATATATAAGCTGACTGTGCAGAGCAACGCACAATGTTTGGAATTAGCGGCTAGAGACGATTGCATAACATGTGGGGCATCTGGCGCCAGCCTCGTATCCGAAGGCAATAATTCATCCACATGAGAACTATTTTCACAGTTCGAAAGCGGTAGTTTCGATTCCGATGGAACATGAACTAGAGAATTGTGACCTGATTTTTTACAAATTCTGCAGACAAACGTTGATTTACAGGGTGCATTATGAATCTTTAAACAATTTTTACACAATTTGTTTTCATTTAATATTTCTATACGTTTAGGAACACTCATATTCAAAAATTTCGAACATCGGTATAACGGATGTTCTATGTTACACAAAACGCAGGGTTTGACATAACTTTTTTGTTTATTTTGATTAACAAGTAAATTGTTCATTTTGCTTGTTGTAGCCTGACGAAATTTAGTTGTGGTTGGGGGTTTGTAAATCTGATCTAAAACGAGAGATCTTGCATGTAAAAACTGAAGTAGTTTTTCAAGCGATGGAATTTCCTTTGACGTAAGAGACATTTCATATGCCTTTCTTGTTTCTTTATCTAATTTTTGTGAAATTATATTTACAAATATTGCATTCGTAAGCTCGTTACACTCTAATTTTAGAACCTTTAAGGCTCTTAAGCTTTTATTTACTGTATCTGTAATTAATCGTAAACCCTTTGATGACTCAACATTTAATTTTTCTATTTTGAGAATAGACTGGATGTGTATGTCAACAACCGCCCGTCTGTTATCATATCTCAGCTCTAAAGCAGCAAATAACGACTCAAAAGTATCATCACTTGTTTCAATAAATTTGGCTTCACCACGTAAGGCGGCCTTCAGGTAAAATAATTTTTGTTCTTCAGATAAACCTTTATTGTTTGTTATCAAACTAACAAATTGAGTTTTAAAGTTAGTAAACTGTTCTATTTGGCCACTGAAAAATGGCAAAAGAATTTCCGGTAATTTAGTGTTAAATTCTAACTGATTCCTGACAGATTTAAAGTTTATATTTTGCCCAGCTTTTGTTGACTGGGATTCAGATACATCAGATTTAAGTTTAGAAAGTAAGCATTTGACATTTACCTCTAAATTATCTCGTTCTTCGTCCATTTCAAGCAATTTTGTGTCGGCTTTCGACAGGGTTTCTTCATCGGCTTCTTCCACCTCTGAATAGTCACTAAATAGCCTGTTAATTTCTTCTTTTATTTGATATAAATTACTTAACTTTTGTTCCAACACTATTTCTTGTTCTTTTTCTTCTTTAGTTGAATCATACATTTCGATGAACTTATGCATATGAGTAAATTTTGTTTTTATCCTCCTACGAATCCTATTTAAATCCTTCAAAGTGGGAGATGATTTTTCTTTTATATCCATACCTGATTTCTTTTCTTTTTTATCCATGGCTGGTTTCGTCTCCGTCCTCGGTAGGACCACAATGATTAGATTATAGTTTCGTGCTTAAATAAGCTGACGGACCAACAGCATTGATTGCTGCAAAATTAACTTTATTTTTATTTCTCCGCTAACGGGAGGCAGAGTAGCTGTCGACCGCTGTCAAGCGGCGCTTTCGTACTTCTACTTCCTTTTACATATTGCCGCTAGAGGGCACAAGGATGCATCGCATGACACTAAAGGGTTATATGACGTAACAATGGAGATTGTTAGGATTAAGCCCGTAACTTTATTTCTACTGATCAGATATACATAATATATAGCCTATGTCCATCTGGAATAATGTACCTTTCAAACAGTGAAAGAATTTTTCAAATAGGTACAGTGGTTCTGAAGATTACCCTCCACGTACAAAATCGCTCTCTCTTTATATATAAGTATAGATTTGTAAAAGTAGGAATTCAGGGAGGAGAAACTCTCGTTGAAATATGCAATGAAACTAGCTCAAGCCTTGAAACTTTTGGAGGTATGTGTCAATTTGACAGGCACTTCATCCTAAGAACATGCGTCCATGCACACGGGAATTTTGTGGGGTACTTTATTATGGGGGCCCCAGATATGTCAATCAACACTATTCCCTGTGAGAGTACAGCAGGAACGTCCATGCTTTAGCCATTATTCGAACCGGAGACCTTTACTTTTGGAATTTGGTGATTCTAACCCCTCGATTATATCAAAAATATCAAAAATTTACTCCGCTTACTACGTCATGTTTTGAGTGTTGTAAAATAGTGAAATAGATCTAATTGCACTTAAGCGAAACAAATGAAAAGATCTTATCAATACTACATAGGGTCCTATCAATACTTATAAAAAATTAGACATGATATTTCATTGCCTTTTCATGCATTTTCCCATAGTATGGATCAGTGTGGCTGAGCAATTCAATGTTAAAGGTTGGCGAACGGCCGTCATCCGTTTTAAAATCGGAATGGTATACCGCAATAGCAGAGTATGTGCGTCGAGGTTTTAAATAACATGCCTTCATCTTCTTCACCTTTGGGTTCAAAATATTATACTCTAATAATAAACACACTGGTATTCTCATATCTGTATATATATATATATATATATATATATATATATATATATATATATATATATATATATATATATATAATAAATGCGACGATCAATATTTACAATTGATGTACAAAAAATATATATATATTTATAAAAAAATCGTAAGGGATATTTTTATAGACAAAATAATGTCCAATCGTCTGCCGCAATGGCAAGAAAAAAAATATTTTTTTGCCTATTTAGTTGTTATGCACGTGACGATAAATTTATTTAAAGTACCAGAAAAAGAAATCACGTGATCAGCATTTAATAAATAAAATTCTAAAAATTAATCTTTGAAAATTCACCAAAAACCAGAAAATGGAGGTAAAGATTCGAAAACGATCTCATTCAAAATGAATTTTGAATGAGATCAAATCCAAGAGGATTTAAAAGGAATTTTTATGATCTTTCTCGTGGTATAAATTTTATAACGCTCAATTTATTGTTTTAAATGCAAACTTAAAAAAAAGTTACTAAAACAGCTTAAAAATTCAATTTAAAAAAATCTAAGAAGAATTTTTCAAAAATCTTTCTTTGTGCACCCCTACAATATAAGAAGAATCCCCATGCAAAATTTCAGCCCCATCACTTACGCAGCGCCGGCATGGGTATATGCAGCAGAATCTCATATTAAAAAGCTCACAGTTGCTCAAAATATAACTATTCGGCAAATCGTTAATGCACCGTGGTATTACAGGAATGCTGAAATTCACGAGAAGCTTGGCCTCCTTACTATTCCAAATTTTCTCAAAAATTTAACTATTAATTTCCATAAATCGATAGACAATGATCTCTTATTAAATCTTGTCAACTATGACATTGCCGACCCTGCTAACAGAAAACGGCCTAGAGCTTGTTCTCTGTTCTTAATTATTTTTAACTTTTATTTTCCTAATTCTTTTTGTAATCTTACTGCTTACTACGGTAAGCAGTGAGCTCTTATTTTTTAAACTTTTAATTTTTTAATTATTAAGTATTTCCTTACTTAATCCCGCACTGCTCTCCTCGAGCTTTGCATTTTCTATCAACTTAAACTTCCTATTCTCAAGCCACTCACCCGGATCCAAATTCCACCTATCTCTTTCATCTTTCTATGGTCAATTCACTATACAAACCTACGTTGGAAGGCGTGGCCTATGTAAGGTACTTACAACTTTTTTCCTGATGGTCCTGATGGAATTTCAGCCC